>CM053622.1:572266267-572321953 GCA_028646595.1 Phalanger gymnotis
CTTCTCTTTTCCCTGTCTTGACTCCTTGATGAACCACTTAAAATCTATAATATCAACTTATCTTGAATCCATGGCCCTCTTATAATATCACTCTTGTACCTTGCCCAATCTCAGCCCTGAATTACTCCCACAATCTTAGACTTCACTCCTACACACATGCTGCTGAACAAAAGTGGAGAAAAGCCTTTAGCCATTCTATCTCAGTCCACTACAAATTTATTACATAAACTCAAGTGGTCCCTCACTGATGGCAGGCAATCCTTCGATACCTTCCTTATCAACACACTATCCCATTCTCCACAGACACTCTATCAAACTTTTTCATTCCTCCTTAAATTTTCCATGATTTCCTTTTCCCCTACCACCTTAGTTGAAAACATTGCCTCATATCTTACAGAAAAGATGAAGTCATTTTCTCTGAACTCTGTCTTCTCCCCTCTTCCTCTTCTCTTGTCACTCAGATTCCTTCTGACACTATCTCTTCCTTCACCCTTCATGGCATAACTCCTCACTGGCACAGATTACCTGTGCAAGTAATCTCATTCCATCATATTTCCTCCAACAAATTGCCCCTTCTGTTTTTCCCATTCTGTCACTTATCTTCAATCTCTCCCTGTCACTGCCCCCTTCCTTACTGACTACAAGCTTCCCACTTCTCCCAGATCCTCCAAAAACTTTCACTTAATCCATACATGCCTGCTCATTATCATCACATAGCCCTTCTGTCCTTTGGGCTAAACTTGACAAGGCTGTCTACAATAGATGCATCTACTTTCTCTACTCTCACTTTCTCCTTAACCCTTTACAAACCAGCTTCCAATCTTATCATTCCATTTAAACTACTCTCTCCAAAGTTATCAGTGATCTCCTGATTGCAAAAATAAGCAGATTTTTCTCACCCCCAATGTTCTTGACCACTCGTCAGCCTTTGACATTGATGGTCACCCTCTTTTTCTTGATAGTCCCTTCTCTCTAGGCTTTTGGAACACCACTCTCTTGGTTCTCCTCCTATCAGGCCACTCCTTGGTCTCTTTTGCTAGATCCTTATTTAGATCACTCCCATTATCCATGGGTATCTCACAGGGTGGGAAACTAGGTGGTGCAGTTTATAGAGCATTAGGCTTGAAATCAAGAAGATGTGGGGAGAGGATTCTGTGAAGTTGGCAGAGTAGGTCAGAATTCCAAGCTCTCCAGACCTCCTCAGTAAATAAGACAAAATAATGCCACAGGATGAACATGGAGCAGTAAAAATAAACAAGAGTTAGGGCAGAACATTAGTCCTCCTGGGACAAATGGAGAAGTTCTGAGATTTTGTCCCTGTGAAGTGCAAACACCTCCAGGGTAGTTCCACTGAAACATCAAGGAGGGAGCCCTAGAGATAGCTGTGTTGAGAAGGGACCTCAGCCCAAGCCACAGAAATTTTCACCTCCTGAATGGTGAGGGCATTCAGGTATCTGAGCAGGGGACAATTGAGGGAACCTCTGCTGATAAAGGATACCAGATCCAGCTGTGCAGCAGAGACACAGCTCTGGGGCAAGAAGGAACCAGCATAAGCCCAGTGAGTACAAAAGCAATGGGGCAGGGATGCTGCTGGCTGTGAGTGCTTATAGAAGGTAGAAAGTCTTAGTTTTGATTCCAGGCCAGAGTTGAGAACTGAAGGAGGATATGAGGCCAGAGACACCATCCCCCATACCCCAAGAATAAAGTTGATTGCAATAACAAGCTGCTATTAAAAAATTGAGACAAAGGAGAAAGAATCCAACCACAGAAAGTTACTATGGGAATAGAGGAGACCAGGGTTTATCTTCAGAGGAGGATATTGAAGCAAAATAAAAAGCTCTCCTACCCCAAAGAACATCGAATGGTCACTTGCCCAAAAAGAATTCATAGAAGAACTTCAAAAAGACTTTAAAAATCAAATGAGAGAGATTGAAGAAAATTTAAAAATATAAGAACTTTCCAAGAAAAAAAGAACACTTTAAAAGAAAGTAGACCAACTGTAAAAGGAGATCTAGAATCTTTTTTTAGCTTCAAAAAATTATCAAATGTTATGTTAAGAAGAGTTGGTACTGTTATACCAAGAGCGAGTGAGACACGCCACAGAGCATAAGTTTTAAATGGAGAATTTATTAGCCGGTGACCATTTGGGGTTCAACCCAAATCAGAATGGCCCCGAGTTGGGGTCAAGTAGTAGTATTTATGCAGAAAAAACAGGGTGCAGTGGTTAATTATCTCTTGAAATTTCCAGGCCAGGTCACAGGGTGGTCGGGGTCACAGGGACATATCAAAGATTCTGACAGGTTATCGTTTGGTGGGATGATCTTATCTATTGACATTCCTTGTAGGAGTCAAGGAGCCTCAGGGACATTTGCTAAATGCCAAAAAGTCTGAGTCCATTCTTTCTGGGGGTGTTTTCAGGGGCTGTGGGGCAGGGGTATCCTTAGCAAAAATTGATTTCTCCAGCACCACAGTACAAATCATCCCCCACCCCATAATCTTGGGGTATACCTTCTCACCAATACACATAGTTTCCATGGAGAAAGTGGACTCAAATTTAAAGTACAATGGTGGTGAGACACATTTGTAAATATGTGACAAAGGGATACTTCCCATCTCTGGCCCTGGAAATCTTTTTGTCCTTTTATGGAGTCCTGATGGGATTTCTCTTACTTGTATTTCTCTGTTATGCAGCCGAATCATCAGGTCTGTCTTTCTTAAATTCATAACTGGCACTTTTCTCTGCCATGAAGAATTTTGCTTCCTGAAGCTGCCTCCATTCTAAGGTGACTATTTCCACATCCATTCCACATCCACATACATTACATCCACTTCCATGTCATTACCCACTAATGCCCAGTTCCAGTGGGTACTGTGACTACCGGAACTATTTAGTTCCAACTATTTTGTTTTCATTTTTTATTACATAGTTTAATCTTCTTTGCTCTTCCTTTCCACCTCCTCCTGGATCTCTTTTCCAGATCAGTTGTTTCTCCAATGAGATATTTCACATTGTCTTTTATTTTTTCATTCTCTTGGTTTTATTTTATTGTTTCTTGATTTCTCATAAAGTCATTAACTTCCATTTGTTCCATTCTAATTTTTAAGGAATTATTTTCTTCAGTGAGTTTTTGGACCTCCTTTTCCATTTGGCCAATTCTGCTTTTGAAGGCATTCTTCTCCTCATCAGCTTTTTGGACTTCTTTTACCATTTGGCCTAGTCTTTTTTAAGGTGTTATTTTATTCCGTATTTTTTGTGTCTTCAGCAAGCTGTTGACTCATTTTTCATGATTTTCTTGCATCACTTTCATGTCTCTTCCCAATTTTTCCTCTACTTGTCTTACATGATTTTCAAAATCCTTTTTGAGCACTTCCATGACCTGAGATCAATTCATATTTTTCTTGGAGACTTTGGATTGACTTTGTTCTCTTCCGAGTCTATATTTTGATCTTCCTTGTCACCAAAGTTTCCATAGTCAGAGAGTTTTTCCCATTATTTGTTCATTTTCCAGCCTATTACTTGACTTTTTAACTCTTTGTTAAGCTAGGTCTCTGCTTCCATGGTGGAGGGAACATTGTACCAAGTTTCAAGGATTTCGTGTAGTTGTTTTCAGAGATACTTCTAGGGTCCCGCAAGTTTTCAATTCTTCCAAGGTGTTATGATCTAAGGAGAAGTGTGTATACTATTCTCCTGGCCTGTGGTCTTGTCTGTGAATAAGCACAAGCACTGTTTTCTGCCTTGGAACTGTGACATGCGTGTCCACTGCACTGTGGCCACAACTCTGCTATGTTAGTGCTGCACCTCACCCTGGGACTGCAACCAAGTACTAAGTACTAAGTATAGGCAAAGCAACAGTATCCTGCCTCAGTGCCAGCAAAGAATCCTCTGTAATATCCTTCTGACCATTTGTTCAACCCCTTGCCATGTGTGAGTTGAGAGCTATGGAAGCAGCTGCCTACACTGATGGTTCAATCATTTCCAAGACCTGTTCTTGGTTTCCTGGGGCTAAAAATGTGCTGGCATGGCCCATGCTGGACTGCACTCCATTCTTACCCAGGTCCAACTGACTTTTCCTGCTGACCTAGCCTCTATGGACTAAGAGGACTGGAAACCAGCTGCTGCTGCCGATGATTCAGTCACCCCAAGGACTAGTCTGGGCTCATTTGTGTGGATGTGGCCTTCACTGGACTGTGCTCCTCTCTGACTCTGGTGCAACAGACATTTCCTGTCAACATTACAGGTTGTCTTGGGCTGGAAATTTGTTTCACTGTGTATTTTTGTGGGTTCTGCTGCTCTAGAATTTGTTTAGAGTCATTTTTAAAGGCATTTGAGGGGGTTTGGTGGAGAGTTCAGGCAAGTCCCTGTCTTTATTCTGCCATCTTCTGAGACTCAGAATCTTAAGGAAGAAAAACGACTCCTTGAAAATTAGAATTGGGCAAGGGGAAGCCATTGAAGTTATGAGAGACTGAGAAATAACAAAACAAAGTGTAAAGAATAAAAAAAAGAATGGAAAGTGAAACATCTCATAAGAAAAACAACTGATCTGGAGAACAGATCAAGTAGAGAAAACATAAGAATAATCAGACTACCTGAAAGCTACATTTTTTTTAAAAAGGACCTCGATAGAATAATACAATAAATAATTAAAGAAAAAATGTTCTCAAGTGTTGGAACAAGAAGGGAAAGTAGAAATAGAAAAAATCCACCAATCACCACCTGAAAGAGATCCTAAAGGAAAACCAACAGGAATATCCTAACTAGATTCTGAAACTCCAAGCTCAAGGAGAAAATATTACAAACAAGAAAAAAACCAATTCAAATATTTCAGAGTCACAGTTAGAATCACACAAGACCTAACAGTGGCTACACTAAAAGACCTGGAGGTCTTGGAACACTATATATCAAAGAGCAAAAGAACTGGGGTTTGGCTGAAAATATCATGCCCAGCAAAGTTAAGCACAATCCTGAACTAAAAAAAAAAAAAAGGATATTCAGTGAAATACCAGACTCGAGATTTTGTTGCAGAAAGACCCAAAATCAATAGAAAATTTGGAAATTTGGAGAAAAAATGGAAATATAAGATCTAAGAGAAATATAAGATAAGCGTCAATAAGCATCGAAAGTCCCTAATTACTAGGGATTCAATAAGGATAGATTGTTTCCTTTTTGTACAAGGAAAAGCAAATTGCATGTCTAGGATTGTTACTAGTAATTGAGTAGTTCAAAAGAAAGATTGGCATAGAGCTGAGTATGATGTGATACTAAAAAGTAAACTATCCAGTAAAAACGAAACATAGTAATTATCTTATACAAATGAGGTAACAAGAAGAACTGACATAGAGGAATTAGATGGGAAAGAGGGCTGGTAGTTCTGGTACCCTACTCTCATGGGGAATGGGTTAAAGAGGGAATGATAAATATATTTCTAGAAAGGTATACATGTCTTCTAAATTCAGGAAGAATAGTAAGGAGGGAAAGGATACAGAGGGGACTTCAGAATGGGAGGGAGGATAAGAAAGGGATCTGTGGTAGCAAGGAAGATTAAGTAATAGGAGGACAAGGTAGCAGGTAGAAGGAGAATAGAGGAGGTAGGAAGGATAGGAAAGAGGAGATACACATGCACATAAAATAAAGATCATGAGTAGAATTTACTCGGGAAAAAATCAGGGATTGTAATCATGAGTTAAAGCTAAAGTTAAAGCTTAAATAGATCTAATCAAAAGAGAAAAATAGGGAAACCATACTATATGTCAGGCTTATTAATCAATATTTAGACTATTAAAAATATCTAGAGAGCATAAGGTTGGAATATTGCTGTGGTATAGAAAATGTTGAGTTGGTGGACTTAGAAAAATATGGAAAGAATTGAACTATGAAGGAAGAAGTCATACACCCTCAAAGAAACAGAGGACAATGTATGCTCTTACACAGATGCATACGAATGTACATTTCTATATATGAGTATGATTATAGATATTTAAGTATATTTATATGTATATAAGTGTAAATATATGTGTGTGTACACATGTATATGTATGTATATATGTGCATATATACATATACATATATGTGTGTGTGTATGTGTCTGCACTTAAATGTAGCCTTCTTGAGGGGTGGAGGAAGGGGGGAAAAAGAATAAACTAAAAAGTGCACATCAGAAAACAAAAGAAAATTTAGAAGGAAGCAAAGAAAAGATGGACAGCTCAGAACAAAATGGGCAGTATTTATTATATAGTCTTTCTTGAAATAGAAATTTATTGCTGTATATTTTGAATCCTCTCTTATGTTCTGCTATGTACATAACAATGTTTTTTTCTTATTTTGTATTTAAGTTTTAGTATTCAAGTTTCATGTTCTTTTTTCTTTTCTTATTGCATATTTACATTTTAGTATTTAATTTCAAAATAATTTTTTAAAAAAATAAAGCAAGAAGATTCATCTTCATGAGATCAAATCTGGCCTCAGGTATTTAATAACTGGTCTTAATGGAAACATGATTTGTGGCTACAAATGCAATATGTACAAATCAACACACATACATAGAAAGAAAAGAAGAGAGGAAGACAAACTCAAGAAATATTTAAACTTACATAACAATATACATGTGCAAAGCTAGGGATTAGATGCAGTAAAGAGACACTAGGAGTTGAGAATCCATGGATTTAATAGCAATGAATAGCACCTGAATGAATTTCATAGCATTCTACCACTATTTACCATTGATTTCTTTTTCTTTCCCTCACTTGTTTATATTTCTTTCTATATACATGTATACATATACACACAGATATAGATATATAGATATAGGACAGGTAGGTGACATAGTAGATATAATAGTACATCTTCCTGAGTTCAAATCTAGCCTCAGACACTTAATAGCAGTGTACGTGTATATCTATATCTATACATACACACATATCTACACACACACACACACACACACGCACACATACACAATGATTCAAGCTGCAGATAATACAATAGAACACAGTACAGAGCAAAATTGCTTGAGTTTATTCCAAATTTTAGGTTGTGTATTAGACCTGTGATCCTTCTATTCCAAACATCCACTATAATAAGTTGTCCCATTTCACAATTATGAGAAGAGGCAATCAATTCATTAGTATCTTTATCAACTGGTCTTGCCAAGAGGAAAGCATGAAGCAGGGAGAGTTTGCATCTGGTGCCACTGGCCTTTTGAAGACTTCCCTCACTCTCCCCAACATATGTTCCTCTACCTCCTGGCCACCAGAAGCACCCAACTGCATTATAGTACACTATATTCTCTCTCAGGAAAACTAGGCCTGCAACATGGCACTACTTACTGCTGAAAACCACTGTTGGCAATTTCCATTATGACACTGAACCACAGCACTCCATAGCATACCTAATAGCTGTCTCCCTTTGTTCTTCCCTGCTAGGTCAGCCTTCTGCAGGCAGTTATACTTGTTCTCTAGACCTATTTTCCCTGTTCCCTATTGAAGCTTCAGTAACTTTCTCAAATTACACCTACTGAAACACTTCTCCTTCCCCAAGTGGAATTTAGTTGTCAGTTATTCTTTGGTACTTTCTCTGATGTCCTGAACTAAAAGCGAGCCCTTCCTCTATGCATTCCTGAGGCCACTCTGTTTGACTTCTCCAATGCATTGATTCTTGTTCAAAGTTTTATTTATTATAGTTATCTGGATGCATGTCTCATTGACTCACCAGATGACAAACAACCTATTGTCTGTCAGCAAGCAGCCTATCCCCGCTCTCCCATTTTCACAAGAGACAATGGCTTAACTCAAAAAATGAATTTTTAATGTTCATATGTCATTGTCTGTAAATGAAGGGAGATATTTCGTGGTGAAATGGAGCAGGGAAAAATTTTCCTATGAAATTGAGTGTATCTAGTAGATGGCCATCTATTTTTTACTATGAGAAAGGCTGTCACTGTATATTAAGGTCTACAAACAACATACTGGATCCCAACAGGGATTCAAATCCACAGTACAATACAGAGTGAAACAGATGGTTTTGAGAATCATGGCAATTTTCTTTCTGTATAGGACCTTTAGAGTAGTTTTGACTTTTTTCCTTCCAATACAGGTGCTGAGTCTGGTGCCATCTGTTATCCCTCTGTTCTCTCCGACCTACATGATGTACCCGTGTGTAATAGATGGCACTAGTTCTTTTTCCGATGCCATTTGGATGCCAGTATAATTCCTTTCCATTGTTTTAAAAGCACATCCCCTGGAAGGAAAAACAAAGAGTAAGTGATAAGAGTAAAATAATCAGTGTAGTTTGTGACAGTTTTGTCTTGTGGCTCTGAGAAAGGGAAAAGATTCCAGTCTAAAATCTTGGATGTTACCCATCCCTGACCAACTTTGGTGGCTAGAAGCCAATTTGCTTGGATAAGTCTAGATGATGTTTTCAATACTTTTCTCTGGAACTTACACGTAGAAAACCAAATCGCCTGGCCGTGAAACAATATTGCTGCCATCCTGTAAGTTGCAATGTATTTGAGAGGGGTAATTTTTTGACATTCCAATATTTATCATTAAATTTCACAGTTCAAATAAAAAAATCAAGTAAGAAAAGGACTTTATTTTTGTCCTTTTTTCTGGATGAACTGATCATCAGCTAAAAAGGAAACAACTGGGAAGTTACCCAGCCTTAGGAAATCTGAGAGTAGGCTTTCATTGGTTATCAAATATCAACACCTTTAATAAAGCTATTAACAATAAGTGAACAAATAACTTATTTCAATTTCAATAACATTACAAAGAGGCACAAAAGCTTAATTCATAGAGAACCAGTCTTAGAATTGCGAAAATTTGGTTTCAAGTTTTGCCTCTAACACATACAGACTTTGTGACCTTCGGCCCATAGGTAAATCTCTAAGAGTATTAATTGCAGAAAAGGAGCCAATCTACAGTGGTAGTAATAATTCCCTACACAAAATCCCAGTTTGGGTTCAAAACAAAATACAATCTTCTCAATATAATACTTTATATAACACATTAAGATTTTCAAAGCTCCATGTATATGTATGTATGTATATGTGTGTGTGTGTGTGTGTAATTTGATCCTTACACTAGGAGTCCTATAAGGTATTATTCTGAATTAAGGCATCATTTTCTCTATTTCACCAACAAGGAAATCAAGCCTCAAAGAATTTGGTTTATCCCATGGTCATACAAGTAATGAAGTATATGTTTTAAATATGTAGCTATTAAGGACAAATCCAAAATTGCAGCTAGATCCAATCATGTTGAGGCAATTTTAGCAATGGCAAAGTCACCCAGTTAAGACTATAGATGAGTCTTCATTTCAGAAATTGAATTCAAGTCCTCCTGATTTTTCATTGTAAAGGAATTTTTGTAGTTACAGTGAAACAAGTCCTAGGAAATTCCAGCATGCACATTTTTTTCATTTATTATATTATTGCATTCGCAATGCATTACTTGTGAGCTCACTGAATCATGAAATGGCCAGTGGGTACATATGCATTATAAGCATCAACTAGCCAGTGTTCAGAATGTAAAGTAACGGGGGGGGGGGGGAAATGAACAATATCAAACACACACACACACACACACACACACACACACACACACATACACACACATACATGCACACAACTGGTAAATATCAAGTACAGTTGAAATTCAGTCTTTGTGATATATTATGAATGAACATTTCTTTATGTTTATGGCATAGAGAAAAAAGACCTGAATTTGGAATCAGGAAATCCAACTTCTGCTACTTACCATCTCCTTGATATTTGGCAAGTTGAAGACCCTACTTGCTGAGAATGTAGCAGAAAATAACTGGAGATCAGTTGCAGAGAGTACAAAAGTGGATAGATTTAATCAATCAGCTAATAACTATTATCTTCCTTCTATGTGCTATGCTACTATAGTGCCTACTATGCTAGGTATTGGAGTTACAAAATCCAAAGTGAAACAGACCCTGCTCTCAAGGTCTTTACATTCTAATGAGAGAGGCAATATGTATACATCTGTACATTACACAAAATAAATGGAAAGTAATCTTAGGGGGAAATGGTACTAGCAGATGGAAGGACCAGAAGAGACTTCCTCAAAGACAAGGAACATGTACATATTGAGTCCTTGTAATTCATCATTGGTATATAACCTATATTTCTTTTGGCTCTTATGTGTTAAATCTTCTATTAAGTTTAGGTTTTTTTTTTAAACAAAATCCTGAAAGTCTGACAATTCATTAAATGTCCATTTTTTCAGTCAGGATTATGCTTAGTTTTGCTGGGTATGATTTTTTTTAGGCTGCAACCCCAGTTCTTTTACTTTTCATTTTATAGTGTTCCAACACCTGTGGTCTTTTAATGTTGCCACCATTAGGTCTTGTATGATTCTATTTGTGGCACCATGGTATTTAAATTGTCTTTTTTCTTCTTGCTCTTAATGTTTTATTCTTGAACTGGGGGTTTTAGAATTTGACTGTGATATTCCTGTGGGTATTTTTTTTAGAGGATCTCTTTCAGGTGGTGACTGGTGGATTTTTTTTCTATTTCTACTTTCCCTTATTGTTCTAATCTTCCAGAAAATTTTCTTTAATTTTTTTGTATTATTGCATCAAGATTCTTTTTTTAAGCATAGTCTGATTATTCTTATGTTTCCTTTTCTTGACATGTTCTCTAGATGAGTTGTTTTTTCTTATGTTTCACATTTTCTTCTACTTTGTCATTCTTTATATTTTGTTTTATTATCTCTTGATCTCTTATGACTTCGCTGGCTTCCACTTGATGAATTCTGATTTTCAAGGAATTGTTTTCTTTCTTAAGATTCTGGATCACCTTTTCTAATTGGTTGATTTTCTTTACATAACCTCGTTTTTCTTGGATTGTTCTTTATTTTATTTTTAAAGTCTTTTTTTAAGTTCTTCTATCTAGACCTCTGGTGGAATTCTCTCTTTGTCAAGAGTACAGCCCAGAGAGGTTGAACTTTGGCTAAACAATAATCTCATCCTTCAAAAGGAGAAGGAAGTGATGAGTAGAACTGCTACCCTGGAATACAAGCAAAGAACAAGCAAGTAGAAATGAGAATTCTAGGGTCATGGGATCACTCTGGCATAGACATTATAAAAAAGAAGGAAGGAAAAGTAAGCATGAACCATATTGTAATTATGAACCCTAGATTTTAGGAGAAGAGATTTTAAAGAATTTAATTAAAGGATAAGTAAAATCTAATGGCCTGATATTTTATCAGTCACCCCTGAAGAAGATGGAAATTTTCCATTAAGGAAAATCAGAAGAAACTAGAATATGTGTGTGTATCTGTATACATATACATATTTATATTCACATATACACATTCATATACAGACACGTATGTATATATATACACACATACATATATAGATATACATATGTATCTATATATGTGCATATATATAGATATATTTCTGATGAGAAGTAAAAAAAAAGAAGCTACTTAAAAAGATTAATTTCCTTGCACATGGAACTTTGAACATTCCAGACTTTAAAACTTATAGAGAAGATAGAAAAAAGTACTCATATCTGAAGGCATAGTTCAGGGTGGCCCTATAAACCCAATGTCAGAAAAATTAAAGAGTAGAATGACCTGAGGTTGACAAACTATACTAAAATGAATAAAGAGGTTTTGTTTGTTTGCTTGTTTGTTTTTAGATTAGTTGGAGGCAAAGGTGAAATGAAAGGTAGAATAAAATCACTATTGGAGGTGCATAGCATGAGGTAGATAAATTAATATTGCAGAGATGGCTAACTTTGCTTTTATGTTGCTTCTATTTTGTGTCTCAAGGACAAAGGTCTTTGGATTGGGAAGGACATAAAAGAATGGTTGGGGAGAATGGAAATCAAATTTAAAAGAAGAAGTGATAGGATACCATCTAGTTCACATTTCTTTATTTAAGTCACCAGACCTTTCTGAAAAAGGATACTAAAAAATGATTAGGTCTGATTGCTGAGCCACTCGGAGTAAACTTTGAAAGCCTTTGGATGACAGGAGAGCTTAAATGTCAGGGGCAAATTTCCTAATTTTAAGAAAAGGGAAAAACTGAAATCTGTAAGGAATAGGCCAATGATCTTAACCTTACTTCTTTGCAAGATTCTAGAATATATTATTAAGTTAATAGGTGCATAATGGTTATATTGATTTGGTAAAAAAAAAATATTTATCAAATCCAAAATGACTTTATCAAGATTAGTTTACACCAGAATAACCCCATTTCCTTTTGTGAAACTATAATTAAACTGATGTAATAGGGGAATGCTTTAGATACAACATATTTAGATTTCAGCAAAGCATTTGACAAAATCTCTCATGCTAGTCTAACGTATCTCACTGCATAAAAGAGAGAAATATTGATCATAATAGATGGTACAATAGAGAGAAACGCTGGTCCTGGAATAAGGAAAACCTAATTTCCAATCCTGTTTTAGATACTTACTGGCTGTATCAATTGCCATAAATGTCTTCAAATATAAAATTGGGATAATAATACCTACCTCAAAGAGCAGCCAAAAAATATCTAATAAAGTCCAGAATGAGGAAGACAAGAGTTCTGTACTACTCTGAACCTTGTTAGATCACATCTGCAATCCTTGGTTTAGGTTTCGACACCATATTTTAGGAAGCAAATAGACAAGCTGGACTGTATCCAGAAAAAAGCAATCAGGCTGGTGAGAAGGCTAAAGAATCTGCAGTACAAGGATCAGTTGAAGAAACTGGAGATACTTGGCCCAGATAATGTTTAAGAATGGAAATGATACCTGTCTCCAAGTATTTGAGTAACTGCCATGTAGAAGAGTAATTTAATCTAATCTCTTTAGCTCCTGAGAGAAGAACTAGGAGCAATGGTTGAAGGTTTGAAAGATGTAGACTAATGTTTTATGTAAGGGAAAACTTGCTACAAATAGGAGTGCTAGATCAATAATGTTATGACATAAGGAATCAAAACCCTCAAATTCTGAGACTTTGAAGACCCTGAGTAAGTCATTTAACTTTTGAAGATTCTAACATCAAATGAGATAAAGCATGTGAAAAGACTTTGAAAACTGTAAAAAGCACTATACAAATGCAAAGAGAAATAAAAGTATCATATCTTGTATAAGTTTTCTATAACTACAACGGCAACATTAATAAGTAGTTTATGTTTCTTTTTAGTATTACCCAAGGGCCAGTCAATCAATAACAACCTTAGGTACATATATGGCCTTTGAGAAATCTTAAGAGATTCTCAACAATCATACAGGAGGGAATATGATGTGAATTACTTTGCTGGATGTTAATGAAAACATTTAGATTCTTACCAACTGTATTGTCTGAGTGAGTGCCCTCCATCTCTTTGCCTCTCCTCTATTCACAAAGGGTCTCTTCTGTAGATTTCCACAGTAATTAGACTTAGAAAAATATTGGAAGTAAAAAAAGATTCCCATGCTCCAGGGCCTAGATTATAAGAATTTAAGAAAAATAGAGACGGGAGGACATTTGGGAAAAGCCAATAAGGAAATTTCTGAATGGGGATCATTAATAAAGAAAAGTATATCAGTACAGAAGACTTGTTACATGCTGAGGATTTTTTTTTTCTCTTTACAAAAAAGAAAACAAGATACTTCTATAAAAACATTATTTTAATGTTTTTAATTGTGGGGAAAAAAATCTTACCACTTAAATATAAACAAGCACATGAAGATATAAAACTGACGAAGAAAAGGAGATTAGTGGAAGCAGCATTTAATGAGTTATCATAAAATAGGATGCAGGGAATGAGAGGAGGATTAGGAAAAATACAACCTAAAAATCAAGGGATTGGGGGCACGTTATGGGGAATAGCTATAATAATCTAACATTTGGATTGTAAATTTGTGGAAAGAAAATGCCATCCCTCTTCCAATTGTCCATAAAAGATGTAAGATTATATACTAGGCAGGAAGACATGGGAAAATTCAAATCATGGAGGCAAGAGATTGTTTTTTTTGGCCCGTTAGAGGGATGGCTAGTGCAATAGTTTGAGTAGAGTAGAAGATTCATACATGGGATTGGAGTGAGATCATACTAGGATGATAGTGAGGGGAAGTCTATGGTCTTGAATGAATTGGCAATTTGCTTGAACTTATATTCTTTAATCCAAAGGTTCTTAACCTTTTTAGTATCATGGACACCTTTGACAGTCTGGCGAAGTTTATGGACTCCCTTCTCAGAATTGTGTTTTTAAATGCATAAAATAAAATGCATAGGTTAACAAAAAACAAATTATATTGCAATAGTTACAAAAGTATTTTTAAAAGAAGTTCATGGACCCCTGGTTAGAAAACCTTATCTAGGTAGTGGTAAGTTAATGAGGAATTTTTTAATAGGAAAGTGCTATGAACATTATTTATTTGCTTGCTTGTTTATTTTGGGGGAGTTGCATAGGGTACAGTAAAGAGGTCAAAGGAAATATAGCATAGGTGAGGTATTCATTTCCTAGAATATGGCAGGAGAGAAGACAGAACTACTCAACTTTTTGTTTCTGCTTTCTTACCAAAAAAGCCCTGGAGCATGGGAATCTTTTTTTACTTCCAATATTTTTCTAAGTCTAATTACTGCTGAAATCTACAGCAACTTGTAAGAGTACATAGAAAATCAATTTGAGTGGGAAGATGCTAAGACGGCACCTACTTATATTCACTTAAATTAAGTAACAAAGCCCAGATGAACTTGAGCAGCAAGCAGATCGGTCCTAATCTACATCTTTGAATGCCAGGCTAAAGTATTAAAAAAAATTGACAGACGGGGCTTAGCCACTATGACTTATCTAAGAGAAATCATGAAGCAGATGAAAAGCACTGAACAAATTAAAATGAAAAAATATCACAATTTTCCAACAAGTAAAGAGGATAAAAATGTTCATACTGTAGAATGGCAAAGGATTTCAATTCCTAGCAAAATTCCAAGATGTATTAGAAAATTGATGTTTTTGTGAGAATATAGAAAAGAAAGCATCATCCACTAAGAGTTAAGAAGCCTGGAGCCCCAAAGAATTGAGTATGACAAACCAATGTCATTTCCTTTCTGGACAATTAGCTACCTTTTAGCAAGCCTCTCCTTTTCAGTTTTGTTTATTGTCATTCTCAGTTAGACTGTAAATTCTTTGAGGGCAGGGACTATCTTTCTTCTTATTATTCATGTCCCCAATAATTGACACAATGACTGACATATAACAGTTACAACATTTGCAAAGCAATATTTCCCTTGTCACTTAATATTTAATTAGTATATGTGTGCATAACCCCAAATTCCCTGTTATAATGAGAGAATTGTCTGCAAAGTTGAGATCTAAAGGAATAAAGAAGGAAACCACTATCTATTAGTTCATTAACATGCTTCTTTTTATGAAGACAGGAACACTCCCAGGCATTGGAACACTTAGTCATCAATAAATGTGAAACAGAACTAAAAACAAACAAGTTCTGCCCCTGAAGCAGAGCTCACCTTGGCAGCTCCTGTTTAAATGAACTGATTTTTTGTCTAACTTCTTAGACTCTGGATTCTATTCCCTATATGCATTTGCTTCTGCTAGATGTCTGAAATCATTTCCTTGGATTAGATTTCTTTCTTGTCTGCTGAGAATCAATGTTCTAGATCCTACTTAAAGTAGAGGGCTCTGATTCTATCTTGTCCTAAGTAGTCTAGTATCAAGAATGACTACACCCTAATTTGACAGAAAAGAAGAGAGAAGAAAAGAAAGGGGAATGTGAAGGGAGTACAAAAAGGAAAGAAAGAGAAAGAGGGAAAGGAAGGGAAAAAATGAAGAGGGAAGGAGATGTTCTATTTTCCTTTACCATCTTGTAATGATAACATATCAGAAAATCATAAAGGGGTGGAATGATTTGGAAACATGTTCGAGAATCCATTTAAAAATAAGCTATTTATGTCAGACAGCTGTATTTGCTTTCATTGAATTGCTATTTCTTATCAGTATCCATCCATCTTCCTTTGATTTACTGGATCATCTCAATTTATTAATTAAATGTTGTCACATCATTTTATGTATCAAAGTAAGGAAATTAAAAAGCACCATGAACAAATAGAAGAAAAAATCCACACTCTCACAATACACAACACCATTCTATTAATCCTTTCTGTGTAAAGTTCATCTCAGCAAAACATTAGGACCAAATTAAATAATCGCTATGAAAGGTCTTAGAAAATTGTGAAGTCCTACATGAAAGCAAGTTATATCATTATTAATTCTTGAAAATCAAACACATATATGTTTAAATATCTATTCTTGTTTTTTCTTCTTTTTTCAAAGACTATATCTGCCCACTATATTTTATTCACTCCTCCTTATGTCTTTCTCTAGATGAAAAGAGATAGATAGATAGATAGATAGATACATAGATAGATAGATAGATAGATAGATAGATAGATGATAGATACAGATGACATAGATATACATTTAAATATAATTAAAATTCTATCAAGACATCTGGAACATATATAGGTATACATAGGGGTGAGTGTATTTACACCCACATACATTTTATGGGTATCTATAAGTACATATGTACATCTATGTATATACTTTGGTGTATATACATGTGCAAGTTGTTCAAAATGATTAGTTAGGTTTTAGCCTACACGTGTACATAAATGTATATACATAAGCCTATATACGTTCATATAAAACATACTCATGTATTAACATATATGAACATAATGAATATATAATCGTTTGTATATATGCAAACACATGTGTTTACATGTGTGTATATATGCAGATATGTATGTGTGTTCCTACTGAAACATCCAAGTCACAGGAATCTGAATGGGTTATTCCAGTTCTCAGCACCCATGGCAACTCTCTCAGGCTATAGGTTGAAAAGAAGGTGATGGTCTGCATTTCTAGGGCAAGTTCTTCACTGGAAGCTATAAAATTACAAGTTAGTTTAAAAAACCCCTCTTTTCATATTTAAATTTAATATCTAATATTTATACACCTAATATGTGCCAAGAACTATGTTATTTCTTCTTAGCAGTGGTTAATTATATTTGATAGGCCTTGAAATAATTGCTAAATAATTACTCTTTTCAACATGAATGCTTACATAGACTATGTAATTATAGCAAAGGCAGCTTTCAGAATAATGGTGAGGCTAGCATTCTGTACACACTACTAATGTTGTTTAACTATTGAACACAATCCCAAGCAAAAGTATAAGCCAGGTCCCTGCTGAGGAGCCTAAGGCCATCAAAACTTTCATTTTTTTTTCTTTCCTGAGATGTTAATGTGTCTTTCTATGTGTGAGGAAGACAGAGTACATCTCATTCTTTATTCCACAGAGAAGGAAACTAACCTTAGGGTCTAAAAAATGTCAAAAAAAACCCTGGAAAAAATACAGTAAATCAAATAGTTTTATCTATATGATCTCAACATAAGTAAAATAAAGCCATATTTTTGACATTACAAAAGGCAAATTGACTAATTTCAATCTAAACTAAATTTATTTTGTATTTTGTGTAGATATGTTATAAAATACACAGTAATTGAGCAAAGATTAGCTAGAATCAATAACACAATTAAGTTTCTAACTCATCTTCTCATGATCTTTCTCCCAGGTCATGATACTCCAATGGTACATCTACTCTTGCACATCAATTTTTTTTAAAGTTAGCTAAATTAATTGATGTTTTATCTTCAGTCAATAAATAACCATTTAGTAGTAGTTACCCTACTGGGTATTCAACTGGCCAGTTCCAGTTAGACAACACAGTTTGATCTTTCCTTCCTTTCTCTCTCCCTTCCTTCCTGTAGGGTCTATGGAATGTAAGATCTTCCCTGTCCATTAATAGGTGTATGTGACCATGTGTGTCCCCCTTTTTCCTTGGAACAGGGGCCATGTTCCCAGGTCTAAAGGTACACAGGTATTTCAACTATGGATGTCTTGCTTCTTTGAGCTCTGGCCCAGTTCAAAGCTGTGATACATCCTTAGTCATATAGAGCCCATTGGGGTGGAACTTCCCTTAGGGGAAGCTTTCTAATGGGGAGGCTTGCTTGCAGGAAGGCTTTCACACCTTTTGGTACTAAGCTAATTAGGCACTAAATCATGAGAGTTGTGATGCCTTCTGGCTTTTAGCTGAAAGTGTATATATATTCTGAGGTGAAATTTTACTTTGGGGCTCACTCATGGGAAAAATGTTCATCTGATGTCTTTGTGATTTGGCCAGATGAGACTCCAGCTAGACATTGTTAAGGAGTCCCTCAGCTTTGTGAACCCAGATGTTGGTGCTCCCAGTCTAGTGGTTATATATCTATTACTTTGTTCAGACAGTTGAAGTCCTGTCTATTGGATCTCCATGCTAATTTCTCTCTGCTTGTATTTTCTCCATGTTCAGGGTGCTGACCTTTCCCCTGAACTAGTGAATGACCTTCTTTACTTCTCTGCTTGTGTTTTCTCCATATTCAGGGTACTGACCTTTCCCCTGAAGTTCCCCTTTACCTCCTTTACTTACATATCTTTAATTAAAATAAGATTATTAACCCCTTTGAAGCTGTCTTTTCTTTAGAAAAGCAGATCAAAGAACCTGTGCTAGTAGGCCATCCTGGGTGTGCTAGGGTGCTTACTAATATACTCCCTCCTTTCTTTCTCTCTCTTCCTTCCTTTCTTCATTCCCTCCCTCCCTCCCTCCCTCATTCATCCCTCCTTGCCTCCCTCTGCTCCCTCTCTCCTCTCCTGTCCACAAAGAGTATCATACCCTTACCTGCCCAAAGGAATATAAATTTCAGTTGCTTAAACTTCCTGAGATACCTTGAGATTTACTGGCTAGATTTCTTTCTTAAGGGTCATGCCTTAAACCAAAATCACTCTGGCTGTTGTTGATTGGCCAATGATAGTTCCCAGCCTAAACCTAATTTGGTCATTGTTTGGGCCCTGATGGCTCAGAGTGAGTATAAATGGAAACTGTTTCTGTTTTGACTAGAAACTCTGAGAGTCTTCCCCTTCTAGATAGATTTCCTTTTTGACAACATAAAAGAGGCCATTCTTTTCCTCATTTCTAACCTACCTTTAATCACTTAATGGGTATAACCTCAGTCAAACTGAGACCTGGGAAAGACCTTAACTTAAAAAGGCCAAGGACTCTTACTGCATCCAAGGTCATCTCCAGCCATCCTGATCTATATCTTGCCACTGGACCCAGATGGCTACAGAGGAGAGAGTGATGCTGGTGACTTGGCACAGCCCTCCCTCACTTAAATTCAATTCATTTGCAATTCATGACATCACCTTCCTGGTGTCCTCTTTGAGAACTCAGGACAAACAACAGCATCACCAACAACAAATAATCATTTATTAAGTAGCTTCTCTGTCCCAGGCTTTGAATTTAGTATAGGACTACAAAGACAAAAATAAAATAGGCCTTGGCCTCAAAGACTTTTCCTTCATCTTGATGATCAAATGTGAAAGACTTAGGTACTTTGGCCATTGCAATGATCCAAGATTCCAAAGGACCGATCATGAAAAATACTATCCTTCTCCAGAGAGAGATCATATGAATTCTGAAAGTCAGTTGAAGTATAACTTTCTCATTTTCAATTTTTTTCACTTAATGGTGTTTTATTTTTTCCAATTACATGTAAAGATAGTTTTCAATCGTATTAATCATATTTCCACATTAGCCATGTTGTGAAAGAGAAATCAGAACAAAAGGGAAAAACCATGAGAAAGGAAAAAGAAGTGAAAATAGTATGTTGCTTCAGTTCATGTAAGTCTTCCAGGTTTTTTCTGAAATTGGCCTGTTCATCATTTCTAATAGCAAAATACTAATCCATTACATTCATACACCACAAGTTGTTCAGCCATTCCCCAGATAATGAGTGTCTCCTCAATTTCCAATTTTTGCCACAATCAAAAAGAGGTGTCATAAATATT
Organism: Phalanger gymnotis; assembly: GCA_028646595.1. Taxonomy (NCBI): domain Eukaryota; kingdom Metazoa; phylum Chordata; class Mammalia; order Diprotodontia; family Phalangeridae; genus Phalanger; species Phalanger gymnotis. Next base: position 572,286,190 of record CM053622.1, read on the forward strand.
TTTGTGTATGTGGGGCCTTTTCCCTTATTATGATCTCTGTGGGATATGGAGCTAATACTCATATTGCTGGATTAAAGTTTTATAGTCTTTTGGGCATAGTTCCAAATTGTTCTCCAGAATGGTTGGATCAGTTCCCAACTCCACCAACAATGCATTATTGTTCCAATTTTTCCATACTTTCTCCAACATTTATATTTCTCCTTTTGTGTCCTATTTGCCAATCTGATAGGTATGAGGCAGTAGCTCAGAGTTGTTCTAATTTGCATTTCTCTAATCAATAGTGAATTAGAGCATTTTTTCATATGACTATAGATAGCTTTGATTTTTCATCTGAAAAATGACTGTTCACATCCCTTGATCATTTATCAATTTGGGAATGACTTATATTCTGATAAATTTGACTCAGTTCTCTATACATTTGAAAAATGACACCTTTATCAGAAACACTGGCTGTAAAAATTGTTTCCCAGTTTTCAAATATAATTATCAAATCAAATACAATTAACCACTGCTAAGAAGAAATAACATAGTGTTTGGCACATATTAGGTAAAACCTTTTTAATTTAATGTAATCAGAATGATCCCATTTCATGTTTCCTATCTCTTGTTTGGTCATAAATACTTCCCTTCTCCATAGATCAGAAACTATTCTTCTCCTAATTTGCTTATGATAGCATACTTTAAGTCTAAATCATGTACCCATTTCAAGCTTATCTTGGTGTACAGTGTGACATACTGGTCTATGCCTAGTTTCTACAATACCAATTCCCAGTTTTCCCAGCAGTTTTTGTCAAACTCATCACAGAAGCTGGAGTCTTTAGGTTTATCATACAGTAGATTACTACAGTTATTTATTACTGTGTCTTGTGTACTTTATCTGTTCTACTGATCTACCACTCTATTGCTTAACCAGTACCTAATAGTTTTAACAATTGCCACTTTATAATATTGTTTTAGATCTGGTACAGCTCGGCCACCTTCCTTTGTATTTATTTTTCATTTATTCCCTTGATATTCTTGACTTTTTGTTCTTCCAGATGAATTTTATTATTATTTTTTCTAGCTCTATAAAATGATTTGATTTGTATGGCACTGAATAGTAAATTAATTTAGTTACCATTGTCATTTTTATCATATTAGCTCAGCCTACCCATGAGTGATATTTTTCTAGTTCCTTAGATGTTTTGTAATTGTGTTCATCGAGTTGCTGGGTTTGTCTTGGCAGGTAGACTCTCAAATTGTTTATATTGTCTGCAGTTATTTTAAATAGAATTTCTCTTTCTGTCTTCTGGGCTTTGTTGGTAATATATAGAAATGCTAATGATTTATATGGATTTATTTTGTATCCTGAAACTTTGCTAAATTTGTTGATTGTTTCAAGTTGTTTTTTAGTTGATTCTTTAGGATTATCTAAGTATATGACCACATCATCTGCAAAGAATGATAGTTTTGCTTCCTCATTGCCTTTCTAATTCCTTAAATTTCTTTTTCTTCTCTTATTGCTAAATCTAACATCAGTAAAATCTTGAATAACAGTGGCAATAATGGGCATCCTTGATTCACCCTTGATCTTTTTGGGAATGTTTCTAGCTTATTGCCATTACATATAATGCTTGCTGATAGTTTTAGATAGATATACTTATCATTTTAAGAAAAATTCAATTTATTTCTATGCTTTCTGTTGTTTTCAATAGGAATTGATGCTATATTTTGTCAAAAGCTTTTTCTCCATCGATTGAGATAATCATATGATTTCTGTTTGTTTTGTTATCAATATGGTCAATTATGTTGATAGTTTTCCTAATATTGAACCAGCCCTACATTCCTGGTATAAATCCCACTGGGTCATAATGTATTATCCTCTTTATAAAGTATTGTAATCTCTCTGCTAACATTTCATTTAAAATTTTTGCATCAATATTCAATAGAGAAATTGGTCTATAATTTTCTTTTTCTGTTTTGGCTCTTCCTGATTTAGGTATCAGCAACATATTTGTTTCATAAAAGGAATTTGGTAGGACTCCTCCTATTTTTCCAAATAGTTTAGATAGTATTGGAATTAATTGTAATCCTCTTCTGTTAATCCAGGAAATTTATATTTTTATAAATATTCATGCATTTCACTTAGATTGTCAAATTTATTGGCATGTGGTTGGGAAAAATAGCTTCTATTACTTTAATTTCCTCTTCATTTTTGATATTAGTAATTTGGTTTTCAGCATAAATGACCATGTCAATAACAGTCAGACACAACTGAAATGACTGAACAACTCCCCCATTAGATTGTGGGCCCCTTGGGGGAAGGGACTATTTTTGCCTTTCATTGTATCCCCAGAATTCTTAATAAATGCTTATCTACTTATTGAGTATGCAAAGAGAAAATTTATAATAGTCTCTGACTTCATGTACCTTACATTCTACCAGAGATGGCACTTTATTCCTCATATTCTACCAACAATAAGATAGTGGGTTTTTTTTTGGGGGGGGGGTTCTTTTTTTTTCCCTGAGACACAGGAAGGACCATGATGTGCTCCAGAGTTATCACATGGAAGGATCCTTTCTTCCCATATTCAGGGATCAGAAAGAACTTTCAGAATCTGTCAAAAAAAAAAAAGGCTTCAGGACACTGCAAAGGTTACTTTAACCCAGCAGAGAATTTATATAACTGGACTTCTTAGATAACTTTAGCAGTAAAATTCTTAGGCAACCATGTATGAAGTCTTGATCAAGTCCTCACAAGCCCTTACTGACTTGTCACTGCAGAGTCGGGGGCCTTTGTGCCTTACTGGATGAGTTAAATAAGTGCAAATGGAGATACTGCAACTTATCAAAGGCTTATCATCCTTTGTGTAAGATATTGTAATGCTTAGATTATAGACCACTGAGTCTTTACTATTGCTATCTAGGAAGTTACCTCTAATAATTCTATTCGAGGTTTAGTTAATGCAAGGTGTACATTGTATAGAAGGGATTTTTTTAGAGTGAATTATCTATTAGACACCAAAAGTCAGGACTTCAAGATAGTTCTTTTGTTCATGAATTGCTAAATTGTTCCCATTATCATGGGTGCTTAGTAAATGCTTGTTGAACAACTAAACGAATGATTAGTCAAACATTGAGTGGGTAGGCTGAAGGTACTCTAGAACTTGGGTTTGTTTTTGGTTTGTTTATTTTTTGGAGGGGGTGTATGTGAAGAATGGCAAGACATTATGCTTTCTTAAAAAATGGTCATGTTCTTATGCCACCTGGATTTTGATTCACTCTTACCCCCATATTGCTTATTTAGCATCATCAATCAAATTGTAAGCACATAGAAAAGATGGTATGGCCTATAACATAATGCTCTCCCAACCTACCATCTACCCAGGCAACATTAGTTTGCACAATAAACTGGTTCTGCAGGCCCACATATTAGAGGACAGCTGATGAGGTAAATTAGGATTTCAGGACAGTAAATGTATTGAAATATGCTATTTTTCACTTTCCTTGCTTTCTCTCTTTTTCTTTTATTTGAGTTTTCTTGTACAAAATCACTAATATGGAAATGTTTCACATAATTGAACACGTATAACATATCTGATTGCTTAATGTTTCAGAGAGGGGGAAGACAAAGATAGAAGGGAGGAAAAGAATTTGGAACACTAGACTTTTAAAAAACAAATGCTTAAAAAAGTTAGAACATGTAATTGGGGGAAAATAAAATATTTTTATAAAACATATCTTTTATCTCTGATATCTGCTGTAGAATCTTAAGGTATTAGGGAAAGGTACTATGCTAGAAAATATTTCAATAAAACCTACAAAATAAGAACTATTGCTGTTTTTTCATACAAGTAGGGATCTTCCACTGTAGTGAAGACCACAACATTTCTCTCATAGTCTATTACATTCCCTAGGCACTTTTTCTTAGATTATCATTTCCCCATTTTTGTTAAATTGCAGGTGCTGACCTTGGTCATTGTTAATATATGACTCAGGTAAATTTGGAATATTGAGCTAATTCTCTGGTACACATTAACATCTCCTTGATCTAGGTCACCACACAGCCATTTATCGGATCTTGAAATATTTAATCCATATGGTTTTCAAAACCATATTGTGGTGTCAGGGTGTCTCACAAACCAAATGGCAAGACCAAGTCCAAAGTACATCTGGAGGAGTGTCTTTATATTTATCTCCATTCCATATTGACTATTTTATAAGTAATCCCCATGCTCTAAAATTTTAAAAGATCTGTTACAGGAAGAAGAGCTGACTTGAATTTTCACAGGATGTTATGGCTCTTTGAAGCATCTGTGTATTCTAGTCAGTCTTTCTAAAAGAGTCAAATATCATCCTCCCTAAGTCTCAAGAGAAGAATAAACTGAGAAATGCCAGACAGCTTATCCCTACCTGTTCTCCAAACCTAAGATAATGGCTATTAATAAGGATTAAAGCCAAGTCTACCAAGTGTCCAATCCCATCCTCTTGCCCCAGTTGCTTTGTAATATCTAAGGCATGGGTAAATCCATGTCAATATTAAGGAACAATGAGACTATGGGACAGGTTAATAAGATTGGTCAGTCATGGGATAGATGGTATTTTGTAAAAAAAAAATTAATTAATTAATGAAATAAATGATAGATAGCTAGATAGATAAAATAAACACTAAGTTTAAACATTGCATTACAGAAAGAGACAAAATATTGCTTGGAAAACAGGCACCAGGAATAGTATAAGTGGCATAAAACCTGGGAATCCAAACCTTCTTAGGCAAAAGTCAACTAGTAAATATTTTAGTAGTGATGGATAGATGATTTCAAATGTCTTTTTTTAAGAACCAAAGAACTAACACATTTTAAAATGGCTAAAGTTTTAAACTGATTTAAGATTGAATGGGTTTGTTATGTAAAAAGAAATATATGAGCTTTATGTCTCCCTTTATCTATAATTACCAGTACTTGGAAGTGGGATCTTTGTGTCCAGATGATGGAGTGGACACAACATAATATTATCTAAATGGGAATGAAAAGTGCAATGGATTTTTAGTCAGAGGACCTATGTTCACGTCCCATCTCTGTTACTTGCTTCTCTGTGTGACTTTAGACAAGCCAACTAAACTCTGGGCTTCAGGTTGCTCATCTGTAAAATGAAAATGGTCAAATTAAATGAATTCCAAGATCCTTTGCAGTTTTAAATTTGTGATTCTGTGAAGATACTCCAGCACCTCCCTGTCATGTATCCAGGTTTTCATAAAGAGACTATTGGTAAACAGAATATTAGTGAGGTCTGCCACAACTTCAGCCTTGAACAAAGAAACAGACACTTTGATGAATGTGGCTATAGTGGAGGTCCAAGCTAATTTATCATAGATGGGCACAAATAAGCCCTTCAAGATCTTATGTATTGGAATTTCTATGGCAGAGCCTAATTTAAGGTTCATAAAGTTCAGGTATACTATATCATTGCTTTGTTCCACTTAGCCCAGCAAATCCATTGGTTGGTAGTCTCAAGGCTAAGGTGGGGGGCAGGGGAGAGGGTATATAATTAGCTCTCTTAACAATGTTGGCTCTTGTGTTACAAGGGAGTTAGGTAAAATTGATTAGATGACTCAGTACAACTTCTCTCTTTTAGAAAACTCAGAATACATGATCTAGGGATGATTAGTCAACAGTAGTATCACTAAATTCAAAGGAAAATACTATCTTCTAATTACCTTATTAAAATTTGTCAAGATCAACTCTCTTCACCCACTTGGTTTGACATTCTATTGACAACTATTAATTTAGTAATAATAAATTTAATTTAGTAAATTTAAACATTTCTTCTACAGCTATAGTATACTTTAAATATATTAGTTCATTTGATTCACACAGTGGCTCTGTAAGGTACTATTAACTCTATTTTATAAGTGAGGAAACTGAGGCTCTAAGATATTAAGGGATTTGCTCAATAATAGATGGCAGTGAATGGCAGGGATCTGTGTTTACTCCAATCTTCCAGTGTGCTTTCTACTGTGCCACTTATTCTCCAGGCAGTTGGAAGAAGTAGTACTCAAGGTAAATTATGAAGCGCCATTATTAGTCCAATGCCCAAAGCTCCATGCAATAGAGATATTTACAAATAGTTTGAAACTGAAAATTTCTACACCTTCTCAAGATTCTGAAGACCAGGAAAGTTGCTGCAAAAGACATTTACTTCTAATTATGTTAGACTCATTGACAAAATAAACCTGGGTTACAGCATGGCTTACATGCTGTCCTCCAAAGCATTAAGTTGAATAATACAAATGAAAAACTAAAATAAAAAATAAATGTTGATAATGTGGAAATATGTTTAACATGATTGCATGTTTATACAAGCAGATTGCTTGCCATCTTGGGGAGGGGGTTGGGGAAAGAGGTAGAAAAATTTGGAACTCAAAATCTTACAAAAAGTTAATGTTGAAAACTATCTTTCCATGTAAATGGAAAAAAATAAAATTCTATTTAAATCTCATTTAAAAAGTAAAATAAATGTCAAGGCAGTAGGAGGGAGAGAAGAAAGTTGTAAAAATAGAGAGAGAACAGTCATTTGCTCTTTTGAGAGTAAACTCAGGTTTGAAAAACAAAACTGGAAACTTTAAACAGCTTTCCAATGAACTAGAAATCGCCATAGGGGAATTGTGAATATATATGATTTGGTAGTAAATGTGAAAACAAAGCCATTTCTATCAAAGTATACTTGAATCTATATTGCAAGGTAGGATTTTTTAAGAGAAATTATACCAGAGCACTAAACTATAAAAACTTGTTTAAATCTATCATCCCAAGGAAATTCTGGGACAGAGGATATGGATATGCCAAAAATGGACTCCACTGATAGAAGCTTCCTAAAATTTTTTCACTGTGTATATCACTTGATCCCAAAGAGATGAACATGATTTTAAATAACCTAGCCATTTGTGTGTGAGAAGTCATTCATTTCAATTTTATGTGGAAATATTTAAATAATAGAATTGGTGATATAGTATGGGATTTGAAGAAGTAATTCCTCTAGATTCATGGCTGTGATTTGTGTGGTCAGGAAAATCCAACTCATCAGGCCACAGAGGGTAGAAAAGCTAGCCTTGGCGTCACTCTTGGATTAAATGAGGTTTTCCAGCTAATGCAGATTCCTTTCCTCAGAAGGATTGCAATGCTGCTGCATCTGTGCTTCCAGATGCTCAGTGATTGAGAATCTCACCAATGATTTCTATCATGTGACTTTGCAATGCTGAGTTGTTGCTCTGCTGGTATGGAACAAACCAAGTGATGTTTTTCTGATCTTATCCAAAGCCTCTATAGCTTCCCAATACTACCTGTCATCTTCAGGCCAGAACTCAACTAGCCCAGAATAGCCTGGGCACTTTAAGTAATGTGACAAAGCAGATGATTTTTGGGAGAACTATCATTAATTGACTGTGATGCATGTCACAATCAAATATTTTAAGACATGATTATTGCATTTCAAATAATGCACAAGAAAGCCACAAACTGACATCCTCCTATATTTCCTGTTTTATTTCATCTTACTCCTCTACCTGTATGCTCCATTCTACTCTAATTGTCTTCTTTGTTCTCGACATGCCATATTTCATCTCTGACCTTGGTGTACAAACATGGTCCTCCCATCTTGCCTCAGCTCCACAAAATCCCTAACTTCATGAAGTTTCTTGGATGTATTTTGTCAGTATTCACATCTGTGAGGAAGTAAGTAAGCTGGAAGCCAGCCAACTGGTGTAATGATAAAGCACTGAGTCTGGAATCAGAAAATTTGCATTCAGGTCTGGCCTTTAACACTTCTTAGCTATGTGATCTTGGTCAAGTCACTTTCCTCTGTATCAGTTTATATGACTGTGAACAATAATATCCCCTACTTCTCATGCTTGTTATGAGGATCAAATGAGACAGTACTCGTAAAACACTTACCCCAATGTCTAGAATATAACTGACACTCAATAAATGTGTTTCTTTCCATATTGTATGCCTTTTATATTCATCCAGTGAAGTGCATGCTCCTGAGGGCAGGGAATAGTTCATTTTGGAATTTTATTTCTCGTTTCTCTATGTATTCATGTAGTAGGCACTTAATGAATTTTGAAATGGCTAAAATTCAATTCCAACAAGAAAGAGAGAATATAACATTAGTATGTCAAAGAGAGCTTGGAGGCTTTCAATTCTTGCCCAGGATTTTGTCACAGAAGAACATCATGCATATACGTGTGTTTGTGTGCTTTTTAAAGAGAAATACTACTTTTAGACATGGGGTAAAATTAGCTTTTTCTCAGGCTCTAACATATCTCTAATTCTCCAGCTATAGCTATTCACAAATCCTCTTCTCTGAAAGCAGATGGAAAGAGAGGATTTAAACCCTGTAGTTGAAGTTTGAAGTTATTTGGGATTTATTCCCAGGTCTCCCTGCTGTGTTCAATGCTTTGAACCCAGCCACTTCATCTGAAGGTGGTCTATCTTGTACAACACATGGACTGAGGATCACTCTTCACACTACCTCCCTCCAAGTGATGATGTGCGATTAAATATACTCACTCTTTAAGTCATTTTCAGTGTTTGGGGAAAAAAAATGTTCTGGACCATGTTCCTTGAAATCTCCAGGGCTCCCTGTGAAAACTCAACGTGTACTCATTGAAGCTCTATTAAATTTTTCAAGAGACTCAAGTACCATAGAGTCTATGTCTCTATGAATCGGTCAGTCAGATTTAGGGCTATGTGTGGGAAACGGGACTTAGAAGACATCTAGTCTAACCACTCATTTTAGGTGAAAATGAGGGATAGAAAAGTTAAGTACTGGCCCAATTATATATGGATTGCAAGAGGCAAAGCTGGGATTTGACTCAGGCCTTCTGCCTCTAAATTAAATATCCAGCATACCATACTGCTTCAATGGATATTTGCTAGGTTATCATTAGTACTAGAATGAGGTGCTCCGGGGGATTAAAAAATATATTAAATAATCCCATTGTCCTGTAGAAGCTTATAAATTTGGGGGTGTAGATAAGCTGAAGACACCCATCAGAGAGGTATCGGGCTATAATGGAGCATCTTTGGAATCCAGGAAATATGGATTCAAGTCCTGCCTTTGATATATAACAGCTATATGACCAATGACAAGTCACTTAACATCTCAGTTAGCCAGAAACACTCTAAGACTATATATTATAGAGCAGTTGATGATTTTTATCAATGGATAGGCTATTCACATTGGGAATTCCCCGCACTGATCACTCAATCATTCAGTGAATATTTATTAAGCCTGTACCATATATCAGGCACCATGTTAGTTACTGGGAATACATGTACAAAAAATTAAATAGATCCTATTTACAAAGAGCTTATGATCTAATGTAAGCACAAGGATATGAATAGGTATATACTGTATAAATACAAATTTAATAAGACAAATATATACAAAATAATTGCATATAAGTTGGTTTTGGAAGTCACTAGAAATTGATTGAATAAAAATAGGCCATTGCAGAAGACAAGATGGAAATTTCATTGATAAAATAACTGAATTATTTTTTCACTCTCTCCAAAAAAATTTATGCCACTATTAATAACATTATTATTAAATGTCAGTTAATATTAGGGCTAGAGAATTGATCTGTAGTTTCATTGGTATAGGGAATTCCCAGGTAAAGAAACTCCTTCTACTCATTAGGGTCAGTAGTACCTTTTCTGCTGATTATACTCTTCCAGAGAAGCCTAGGGCACTGAGACATTAATTAACTTTTGAAAGGTCACAGAGTTGATAAGTGTCTGAGGCAGGACTCAAACTAAAGTTTTACTGGCTTTCTTGAAACCTTTTATCCTCTAAGCCATACTCTACCACTCATTTATTTATTGTTATTATATTAATGATTGAAGGATAATGTGCAGAAGTGCATAACTAGGCTAAACTGGATGAGGATGAGCGTTAGTGTGGTTTTGTTTCCTTCCAACCATTCTAAATTGCTTCTGTCTTACTACCTTCCACTCCTCCCAAACAAGACTCCATCTCTTGATGCTAAACTTATTTACTGACTGTCCATCATAGCAGGAGTGATCTCCTCCTCTCCCACTTCACCTCTGCCCTCTGACTTCCTTGATTAGCTTCAAAACCCATTGGATGACCTCCCAATAACTATACACAGACACACTTAAATATGTATATGTGTATATATACACACATACACACATAAATATGTATATGTGTATATATACACACACTTAAATATGTATATGTGTATATATACACACATACACACAATATGCACACATTCATATATATGCATGTATTCATGTATATGTACAGAATACATGTATATGCATATATATATATACATGTATGCATATATGTGTATATGTTTGTGTATGGTAATTTATTAATAAAATTGTTTAAAAATAAATTATTTTTGAGATTTGGAAGACTTGGGTGCTAGTCCTTCTGTCACCAATCACCTGTGTGACCCTAGGAGGGCTGCTTCATTTCTCAAATTCTGTTTACTTACCTGTAAAATGAAGGGGTTTAGTGAGATGATCACTAATCAATCCATCTGTCCATGAGTTTATGATGTTGATTCAGAAAGCAGTGAAAAAGCAGTGTGAGCTGAAGTAGTTAGGAAAGATTTCATGAAGGAAGTGGGACTTTAGCTGACCTTTGTAACTATTTTATTGAGGAAAGGAAACTGAATTCATGGGAGAAGGAAGGAAACAGACAAGTGCAAATGTGCAAGGTAGAAATGTTCCTGGCATGTGAATAGCACCAATGCTTCACATATCATTCAAATAGTCGTCTGCCCACGTAGAGAAATTTCTGGAGCACTGTGAAGTCACCCAAGGCAAACTGACAATAAGATCTAAAGGTCAGCAATTGGATTCTTTAATGAGTATACATTGGACTAGAATGTGGGCAGAAAATGAAGGGCATTAGACACCTGAAGGAGAGGCAGCAGAGCAGGGGATACAAGGTGGAGGTATAAAAGACCAACTTCTCCTTCCTGAAAATTTTGTTGTAGGCTAGCATTTGTGAAGCCGACATTGTTTCATGGTGGATAGGCAGGTAGGTGGCACAGTGGATAGAGTGCTGGGCTTGGAGTCAGGAAGATTCATCTTCCTGAATTCAAATCTCACCTCAGACATTTGCTCGTCTGACCCTGGGCAAGTCTCTTAATTAACCCTGTTTGCCTCACTTTTTTTCATCTGTAAAATCAGCTGGAGAAGGAAATGGTAAACCACTCCAGCATTTTTGCCAAGAAAACCCCAAATGAGGTCATGAAGAGTCAGACATGACTGAAAAGGACTGAACAACAACAGACAGCTAGCCTCAAAATCAAGACAATCTGATTTCAAGTTTTACCTCCGACGACACATGATAACTATGTGACTATGGACAAGTTCATTACCTTCTCAGTGATCAAAGCGGCTCTTTAAGATATGAAGCTGTAGACCTAAATTAGTAGGGTGAATTTTCTTATCTAGGATTTCCATATGCAAATAAAATTACAGTCCTAAGCCCTATCCCTTTATGGTTGATGAAATGCTCTCGATGCAACAACCTTGTGAAGTATAGGAGAAATATTACCCTCAATTTTACAGAGGGGAGAAGGAAGAAGAGGAGAGGGAGGACTAGAAGGAGGAGAAAGGGAAGAAAGAGACAGGGACAGAGAGAGACACACAGAGAGACAGAGAGAATCACAAGTAAAAACTGTACGAATTAACATAAAAGAATGCTAATTATTAAAATATTCATTTAGCATACCTCCTCTACCAGTCACCATAGTTGGAACAGGTATGTACAAATTGTAACAAATCAATCTGGGGTCTTATGCCTGGGTCTATGTTGAGATTCCCCTCTACCTGAGAGACTTGGATCACATACTTGACCCACTGATTATATCTGTAACAAGTATCAGACACTGATTCTGCCCAACCGCATGGGGTATGTGAGGGTGTATGGTTGGATAGGTATGTGAAACATATTGTCTTCTGTCAGAGGCAGCCCATACTTTAGGGATGCTTAAGGCTCCAAAGACTTTCTGGAATATCTGCCCTATCTGCCCCCAACTCTTCAGAAAGATGCAGACATGGATTCAGTCCAAACAGAAAAGAAAAGGGCAACTAGGTGGCACAGTGGATAGAATGCTGGGGCTGAAGTCAGGAAGACTCTTTTTCCAGAGTTCAAATCTGGCTTCAGATATGTACTAGCTAAGTGACCCTGGGCAAGGCATTCACCCTGTTTCCCTCAGTTCCTCATTTGAAAAATTAGCTGGAGAAGGAAATGGCAACCACTCCAGTATCTTTGCCAAGAAAATTCCAAATGAGGTCACAATGAGGTATATGAGACTGAAACAACTGGACAACAAAAAAAAAAAAAAGAAGAAGAAGAGAAAGATATTAGGCAAAGGATGAAATGACGCAAGAAACCAGTTTTAATGGTTGAAGTAGGCCTGAAGGAAAAGCAAGTGAAACCAGGCTGGGACCAGACCTGTCCTCACAAAAGCCACTGAAGGTGGGGAACCAGATTGGTAGCAACTAAACCCCTAACACAAGAGGAGGCTAAGGCAACTATGTAGGCCAGGTTTGGAGAATACCCACAGCAAAGTATATGAGTCAGAAAGTTTGTGACAGGAATATAAGGAAAACAGTCTAAAGTACTAATGAGGATTTTTTTTTCTGCTTCAGGAGTAAGGAAACACAATAAAAATCTAGAGCCCAAGCAGATACACTAACTGTAAACTTAAATTAAAACATAGGGTAAACATTAAACATTTAAGGAAATTACAAAGCTCTCAAAAAATGCAAGATAAAAGAAACTGAATGCAAACAGAATCATGAGGAAACCTCAGAGATCGTGGAACATCAAGAAGAAATTTGAGAAAGATTAAAAAAGAGAAATGAAAGCGATAAAATTAGGAATGTTTCACATCCAGAGAAAGAATTATGGAGTCTGAATGTAGATTGAAGCATACTATTTGCTCTCTCTTTTTTGTTTTGTTTCTTCTTTCTCTTAGTTCATACCATTGGTTATAATTCTTCTTTGCAACATGACTAATGTGAAAATATGCTTAATGTAAATGTATATGTAGTGCCTATATCAGATTGCATGCCATTTCAGGGAGGGAGGCAAAGGGGAGAGAAAGGAGGGGGAGAACATTTGAAATTCAAAAGCTTGTGGAACTGAATGTTGTAAACTAAAAATAAATAAATAAATATTAAAATAAATAAATAAAATTAAGAGCTCCCCCCCAAAAAAAAGAAAAGAAATTAGGAATAAATATGTGTCAAAAATTCTGTCTCTTAATTTAGTAATGAAAAAAACCCTCAAAATCTATCTCAAATAGAGGAAGAGGCTTCCTGAATTGGATATAATGAGAAATAAAATGAACACCAGCAGCCATTATTAAAAATTAGCATATCCTTTAACATGGTACCTAGAGTACAAACAGTCTAACCACTCCAGTAGATAGAATCTGTGTATTATAATTTGTTTCTCTTGTAATTATTGATACAGATACAATTTGTTTCTCTTGTAATTACTGATACAGATACAGACTGGTAAAGCTTTAAAAAGAGAGGAAAAAGAAATAAGAAATAGATTACCCATCAGAATTCTCCTGGTGACTTTTTACAAAGCACTTGTTTAATCAAGAGACTAGAGCAGAAAACCTTTCAGAATACCATTTGCTATTTAATTATATGTGCTGACATGAAATCTTGATTTCCGCTCCGGGCATTGGGCCATTTGTTTAGCGGGGGCTCACCTGAACTAATCACCCAGATCGTATTTTTCTTGTCATCTTCTCTAAAGTTTCATATAAAAATTCCATAATGTGTTCTGTTTCATTCTGTAGACTGTACTCCCTTCCATTTCCGCTTCATTTACACAAGAGACATCTTGATGTAAGGGAAATAATACTAGATTTGGAATAGAAGGGATCAAGTTTGAGTCTGGGTTCTGCAATTGCTTAAATCTGTGATTTTGGGCAAACTGATTCATCTCTATGAGCCTCAGTTTCCATTATTTTTAAGCTGAGGATGATACTTATTATACCTAGCTCCAAGTGTTGTGGGAAAAGTGTAGAGAAGAATAACATGTATACAGGTCTGTGCATCATTTTCAACTAAAGAAACAAGATAGAGAAAGAATACTAGGAAGGGTTTTGTACAGAAAGCAAAATTAGAGGTGCCTCTAAATAACAGGATGCATTTTAAAAGAGAGATGAAGAGTCAGGCTATCCCTGGAACAGAGTGTAACCTGAACAACATCCCAGAATCAGAAAGGATCTTCTATATACAGGTAGCAGAATTTGGCCAGAGCACAGGGATAGGATTAGTGTAAGAGAAAGCTAGAAACAGTGGAAGGCATCAGGTTGCATGACTTGCTAAGGAATACAGACTTCTTCAGCAAGCAATCAGGAGCAGTCTGAAAAGGTTATAAAGGACAGACCTTATATCTCATAGTGGAAAGAAGGCTGCTGAACTCAATACTTTTGTTTCCTACCATGAAAACAGAAAGTCTTAAGACAGTATGGAAGCATACTTTTTGTTATTGTCGTTCAGTCATTTTCAGTCATATTTTACTCTTTGTGGTTCCATTTGGGGTTTTCTTAGCTGAAATACTGGAGTGGTTTGTCATTTCCTTCTCCATCTCATTTTACAGATGAGGAAACTGAAGCACACAGGGCTAAGTGATTTGTCAAAGGTCACACAGCTAGTAAGTGTCTGAGGCCAGATTTAAATTCGGAAGATGAATCTTGCTGAATCCAGGCCTGGAGCTCTATAGAGCCACTGTACCACCTGGATGCCCAAAACATACTTAACTAGGCTCATAAAAAGCAAGAAAAGCCAGTACATTTTATAGAATATCCAGGAGCTACTCATGACAAGAAAAACCATGAATTTTTCTCTGAAAATAGAACTGTCACAAAATCTCTCTCTCTCTCTCTCTCTCTCTCTCTCTCTCTCTCTCTCTCTCTCTCTCTCTCTCTCTCTCTCTCTCTCTTCCTCTCTCCTTCCTCCCCCCTCCCTTTTCCCCTCCCATGCTCAGAAAACAACTGTTTTGGAACCATGTGCACCAAGTGTCTGTGCTGACACTTTCAGTGAGGTTTTTCTGGGAATCACAAAACCTTTTATCATAACACCATTTCAAACCAATCATTTCAGAACCCTAGGACTCTAATTCTAGCTTGTCAACTAGGAGGAATGAATTAAATGTGAAGAAGCTGCCTGATGGGAGGGAACTTGGAAGCCTGTGCTCTAGGAAATATTTGCTAATCCAGCACAAATCAGGTGTCTATAATTACAGGTGTCTCAGTGGTGATAGGTGTTGGAGTCACTCTGTCTGACAAAAGGATCTCTGATACAAATCTTTAATAAAGCTCATTCCTTACCTGAGGGTATACAAAGTTCTACAATATTATTCCAGTATTCCGTCTTAGCACAAACATATACAAATGTGTGCCTCCCCATTTGAATGCCTATCACCTTTCCCTCAAATGTTCTAGGTTGCATATCTGCTCACTGTTTTTAATATTGTCTGGATGGTGTCAGTCAAGAAGGCTTCCAGCCCCTCAAAAAATCTTCATACAATCTGAAAGGAACTAGAAAGGCAAATTTCAGATGATCTAACATCTAACAGGTTTCATCTACTTATTTTGCCACCTTACAAGCTAGAGGTTGCTGCATCTTTGCCAACAGATGCAGAATTAAAACTCCCACACCAAGTAAATCAACAAACAAGGAATCACCACAGGAAGTGGAGTGTGAGAGATTTTTATTTCTGACCACACTGTTGAAAAGGTACTTCTGGTTTTTTTTTTCTTTTTGGGTAGGGCAATTGGGGTTAAGTGACTTGCCCAAGGTCACACAGCCAGTACATGTGATAAGTGTCTGAGGCCAGATTGGAACTCAGGTTCTCTTGACTCCAAGGCCAGCGCACTACTCACTGTGCCACCTAGCTGCCCCAATGAAAAGGTACTTCTAAGAGGTGATAGATTCCCCTTCTCACTTTTCTTCTAAAATGACTACCCAATTACTTCAACTCAAACCCACTTAAACTAAAATGATTGATTCTCATGAAGATGGGAACCTCTGAATAGAACTGACTTCTTACTGAGAGGTAGAAAGAAAGTTTTGGGGATACTTGATACAGTGAATAGAGTGCTGGGCATGGAGTCAAGAAGATCATCGTCATGAGTTCAAATCCAACCTCAGAAATATGCTAGCAGAGTGACCCTAGGCAAGTCACTTAATCCTGTTTGCCTCAGTTCCTCATCTGTAAAATGAGCTGGAAAAGGAAATGGTAAAACTCATCAGTATCTCTGCCAAGAAAACCCCAAATGAGGTCATGAAGAGTTGGATATGTCTGAAACAACCAAACAAGGAAGAAGGTTTATCCTTGGAAGGAAGGCACTAACAGTGGATGTGAAGTATAGGAACTCTTACAGAAGGTGAGATTTGATATGACTCTTGAAGGAAGCCAGAGAAGTCATGAGGCAGAGGTGAGGAGGGAGAATGTTCCGATCATGGGGAATAGCCAAGGAAAAGGCACAGATTTGGGAGACAGATACAAGGAATAACAAGAAGATTGGTGCTAATGCATGTAAAGTGTATGGAGGGAAGTAAATTGTAAGAAGAAAAGAAAGGTAGGGGAGGGCCAGGTTGGTAATGACTTCGAATATAAAAAAGAGGATTCATATTGGATCCTAGGGGTAGTAAGGAATAAATGGAATTTATTGCACTAGTATGAGATGAGAAGAGCTTTCACCAGGGTAGCTATTGTGTGAGTGGAGAGAACGAGATGAGAAATGTTAGGAATGTAGAAACAATAAGATTTGACAACTGATTAGATTTGTGTAATGAGTTCAATAAAGAAGTCAAGGATGATGTGGAGGTTACAAGCCTGAGTAACTGGGAGGATAGCAGTGCCCTTGATAGTAATAGGGGAATGTAGAAGAGGAATAGCTCTGTGGTAGGGGCAGACAGTGAACTCTGTTTGGGACATTTTATTTTGAGATTCCAATGGGATATCCTGTTTGAGATCCAAAATGCATGTTGCCATGAAACTGGAACTCAAGAAAAAAAAGTTGGAACTGGATACCTAGAGAAGAAAAGACTTCTGACAGGAGATGGCCCACTGAGCTGAAACTTGAAGGAAGCTAGTGATTTTAAGAGTTAGAGGTTAAGATGAAGAGCTAGACATGGGGGCAGCCTATGAAAGGCACAGAGATAGGTGACTGAATTATTAGTTCAGGAAACAGCAAATTAGAACAGGTTGCCTAAAATGCAGAGCATCTGAAGAATAGCAATGTCAAATAGGTCTGAAAAGAGGTTTGAACCAGATTACACAGGGTGGTAAATGCCAATAAAAGGAGTTTGTATTTGATCATAGAGGGGAAAAAAAAGGAGCCACTGAATATTTTGAGCAGGAGCAACACTAGTCAGAGCAGTACTTTAAGAACATTTTTTTTGCCAGATTAATTTGTAGAAAGAATTAAAGAAAGGAAGAGATGGGAAGCACAGAGTCCTATTTGGAGGTTATTATAACAGTCTAGATAAGAGGTAAAGCAGGCATGTTTGGCTCGCATGATGTAATTATAAGAGCATGCCCTCATTTGAGATGTTAGAAAATACTATAAGACTTACTTATGATTAGAATACTTTACTTTGTAATGACTGAGACAGGTTCAGGATTGTAGCTCTCACTGCCTAATGCAGCAATTTTTAATGTAGAATTTGCATCAAAACCTGCATATTAAGGAACCTAATTCAATCTAATAAACATTTTAGTTTCTACTATGTGCCAAGTATTGGGATAAGGTCTGTTGATACCATCTAATTGGAGGAGACAACACACAAAAGGAGGTAAAGAAAATGGGAGGGGGCAGCAGAGAACAAAGGTTGTGGGGTTGAAACCAGACAGAATAGCAGATGCAGAGTGGTGTGAGCTGAGAGTCCAGTTTCTGCCTTCTATAAAGGAAGGCATTGGGAGGAATTTGGTACTCTACCCTCTGGCCCTCCAGTTAGAGGGGAGAGGTAGTGGTATGAGTCAAAGCTTGAGTTAGCAGCATGAAATTAAAAGATGCTTGCCCCTTGGAAAGAAAGTTATGGCAAGTCTAGACAGCATACTAAAACAGCAGAGACATCACTTTGCCAAAAAAAGGTCCATATAATCAAAGCTATGGCTTTTCCAGTAGCAATGTATGGCTGTAAGAGTTGAACTATAAGGAAAGCGAAGTGCTGAAGACTTGATGCTTTTGAATTGTGGTGCTGGAGAAGACTTTCGAGAGCCCCTTGGACAACAAGGGGATCAAATCAGTCAATACTTAAAGAATTTAATTGAGGTTATTCACTGGAAGTTCAAATACCGAAGCTGAAGTTTAAATACCTTGGCCACATAGTGAGAAGTCAGGACTCATTGGAAAAGACCCTGATGTTGGGAAAGATTTAAGGCAAAAGGAAAAGAGGATGGCAGAGGATGAGATGGACAGATAGTTATGCAAACAAAGAACATGCACTTGGAAAGACTTCGAGAGACAGTGGAGGATAGAAGGGCCTGGTGAGCTATGGACCATGAGGTCACAAAGTGCTGGACATGACCGAAAGACTGAGCAGCAACAAGAAGATGAGATTAGAGATGATGAGTTTTACCTGGGAGGGGCATATTGTTTCTTGGAGTTAAAAGCAGGCAGAGTGGCAGATGCAGGGTAGAGTGAAAGAAGGAAAACTTGACCTTCACATGCTTGCCTTTTAGAATTCTTGATTTCTATCAAAACTGCTCAAATGCTATCTTCTGCAGGAAGCCTTTTCTGTACCACCCAGCAGCTAGTGCCTTCCCTTCTAGGTTTACTGTGTACATAACTTGCATATATATATATATATATGTGCATACATTCATATACAATATGTTATATACATTCACCCATCCTTATATATTTATATTATTTTCCCTGTTAAAATGTAACTCCTTAAGAGCACTTTGAGTGCTTTGTACAGTACCTAGCACATAAAAAGAGATTGATAAATGCTTGTTGACTGAACAATAGATTAATTTCATGCATGACTCTAACTTGGACAGTGCATCTCCTAGAAAAGTATGAAAAGAAGAAGACTTTCAAGGGTGTAAACTCTTTACTGAATCGTAACCTCAAATATCATAGCAGTATGTCTTCCAAATGAGCTTTCTGATAGGTAAAGTTCCCTTGCTGCTCATTAGAGTACAAGATACCAATCTCTGACATAACCAAGTGTGTTCAATAATCTGGACTCCAGGTAAGTTTAGAAGATGTATCTTTGAATTCTTCCATTTTTATCACAAACCATATTTTCTGATGGAACTTTTGCTCATTTCCACTCTCTTGTTAGCACTGATATCACCAAATACCAAGGACTACGTTTATGTAGTTTTTCCATGAAATTTCTTGATTTCATCATTCATGTTAACACTATTATCAGAGAAGAGATTTTATTTGACTGGTCAAGTCTGGTGCCTACAAGTTGTTGGTATTTTTTGCTTAGTGAGGGTGAGCATCTCATTTGGAGTGCAGAAAAGGTGAATTATCTACTTTTCTTGGGAAGAATTTTCCAGATTTGGCTGTGACTCTTTCCTCCTGTGATTAGTGATAACCCAGTGATAACCCAGACCATTTTGCTGTCTCTTCTCCAGATATCTGTTGTCTTGTGGTTGTGCCTGGTATTGTGTCTATAGGACAAACATTTGGCATTCCATGAAAGACTAAGTCTGCTGAAAACTTCCTCCATATAACAACCTCTATCAACCTAAGAGAGCATTTTGAGAGACCAGATTTAACAATCTGCAATACATATTAGTACATAAAAGACAATTAACTTTATGATAGTTGGTTTGCTCAAGCTCATCATTAGCAATGCAAGGTCAGATGATCATGGTTCTCATAAAATTATGTTTCTTGTTAAGCACTAGTGAAACCAATCTACTTACTATTTGTCTTTCAATAGAAAAATGGTGAGTTGTCCCTCTAGCTACATCATTCTTTTATCTTCCAGTTACATTTAAAGTGAGCAAACCAACATAAATGGAAGTAGTTCACTTTTTCTAGTGATAGGTCAAATTACTGGTTGTTGGACAAAGATTTCCTTTAATTGTATTCCTTTTAACATCATAATATGTTATTTGAAGTCATACAAAATCACCAAGAAAATATTGGTATTAAAAAGTAACTAGGTTAAGGACTCTTTACTGAGCTCCTGTCTAAAAATACTTAGAGAAAGGTTTGGTACTGCCTGATTATTTAAATACACACACATATATAAATATAATGTGTGTATGTATGTGTGTATGTATGTGTGTATACACACATATGTACCTGTAAGACTTGTACTGGGATGCCTTCTTAGGTGTGATCCCCCACATTGACCAGGATACCACTGATCAATTGATTTCAGCCAGCCAGCTGATGAAATCAGAAAATAAGTTATAGATAGAAGCAAAGATGTTAAGGTCTTAAAGGAAGAATAAAGAATTATCCATACCTTGTTATCCCTTTATTAGGTATAATACTGATGGAATTACAGGGGAGTTAGGCATTGACTGACCAAGGATCCTCCTGTCTCTGGTGATATTTTAAGAAAAAAAAATTGAGACGTTCCCTAGGAATCAATCAAATCAGGGCCCAGGTCGGGGGAGTGAGGCACTTAGAAACAAAAACGAAAATCTGTTATTGAACAAGAAGCCAGGCCTTGAGATCTGGAATATTTACTGGCCTCTTAGGGAAAAGGAAGATTTTTTCTTTTCCTTCCCTTCCTCTTCATAGAATCTTGTAGCAAAACTAACTCAGTAGGTCATTCTACACTCAGCAGAAATCAGGCCTGAGTAAGGTCTAATGAATATGATTTCTGTCAGCTGAGAAGAAACACAGACCTGACCATGCTATTGAGAGCAGCAAGCCTAGAGTCCAACTGAGTTACATGCCCTGCAGAGGTAGCGCATGTACGGGGAGTGGCATTAGGGCACCATGAAAAGAGAAAGGACAGTAAGCAGCACCCTAAAGAGTTAGAGCTATGAATTGCTTGGACCAGATGTGTTCTCTTTGTGTATGCCTGTCTTCTAGTTTGCTCTTTGTATGTGCTGCCTTTTCCACTAATATTATGTGTATTTGTGGAGAAATACACTCCAGCTTTATAGGGGGAGTATTTTATATCTGCTGTTTATAATGATAATGTTGTGAGGGGAGCCATACCCTTACACACACACACACACACACACACACACACACACACACACACACACACCCCTTTACTATTGGTGAATCTTCTGGTATTCCCTCTAGCAATAACAGTGGTCACTTAATTGTGAGATTTCCACATTCTCTCTATGGGATTGGTGAGTAAACTGTCTGTGACTACTCTTCAAGGAAAGACTGCTGTGAATATGCTTTGTGTCCTAAGAAATGAACCTTGAAGGTAATTGTAAACTGCCTTTTAGCCAACCAGCTGTGTTGCCTCTGAGTTTTGTAACCTGGAAAATAATAGCCTCCTCACATTCTACTAGGAGATTTTCTCAGAACTCAATTTACCTTCAAAGCATGTGGGAGGGAGTGGACTTTGGGGATTAAATGTGATTTTTTTGCCCTGTAGAAAAGAAAAGTAGAAGTAGAAGAAAAGTTTTTTCCCCTGTAGAAAAGAAAAGAATAGTGAGGTTGTATCACCCTAGCAGAGACTAGATGTCTTTGTATTGCTGATGAATAGCAACTAATAGCCTCAAGGGGAAGCTTCCTGAAAGTTTGTCCCTAGCAGCTTCAAGGGAATCTTAAATTTTACCTCTCTGATGTAATTTTTTTTTACATAATTGTATTTGAGTAGCTTAAAAGATTTTTTTGGTGTGTGTATGTATGTGGGTGTGGGTTTTTTCTTCTTTTGGAATTTACTGTGAAATTTTTACGTCAATGGCAAAAAAATTTCAGTTTTAAATGTTTTTTGGAAATAAAATGAAGCTGCCAAACAGTTCTAAGTCCTATAATTGTATATGGATAGAGCCAAGCAAATGACGGATGGAAAGAGGGACCCCAACAATTAGAGGACAAACCGTGCTAGAGTCCTAATTTCAGGATTGCCTAAAAAGTGTGCTGAAGGAACGGTTTGAATTTGATATTCGTCATTTTTAATTTTTCATTTGAGATGCCATTGGAAATGAGAGCAAGGGATTTTGCAATGATTTGTTGTCCTTCATTCTCAAAGACACTAAAATGACATCACTATTGAAAGGACAATGTTTGTTTCTTTCCAGGAGATGAGAGACCTTTCTAAAATTGGGGGTGGGGACAAATGTGCCAAATGCAACCCAGCTGATTTGGTGAGAACATTAATTGTTAAATTTTTAAAAGCAGGACAGCTTGATAGAGTTCACTCGATCCTGGACACCAAACTGGAACTATTTCTATTATTCTCACTCTCATTCTCTCTGTCATCTCTGTCTTTCTTTCTCTGTGTCTGTGTCTCTTTCTTTATCTCTCTGTCTCTGTCCCTCTGTCTGTCTCTGTCTCTCTCTCTGTCTTTGTGCACATGGTAGGTGGAACACATTAACTGACCTAGAGAATTCTGGCTTTTTTATTTTACTTGTTTTCTTTTTCCCTAAACATATATAGTCTATTCCAATTAGAATTTTCTAGTTGTGGGGGAAATCTTGTGAGTTTAAGATATTAAGAGTTCTTGGATCCCTTAGGTTTGACCAACTGGCAGCAGGAGAAATTTTCCACATTGCAGAGCATGACTACTGTCAGGAAGAGAGATCTAAACCCTAGAATATCTGAGTAAAATGCATTGGAGTAGGTTGAGCCATCCCATGTAGCAGTTGCTAACCTCTTCTGTTATAGTAGGCCAACCAGGGGTAGTTATACTCTAGCCTGAAACTATTGGCCCAGCATGGGAGTCAGATCCCATTGGCAGTGCCAATAATACTTCTGACCCAACAGAAGTGGAATCACAGGCCCATCCCAACATTCTACCTTGACTTAGTAGAGCAGAGTATAGCTCTCTGCAGCAGCCACACAATAGTGCTTACGTCTGTTACAGCATAAGGTGGGGGTGGGGATGAAAATACTTCATAAAATAAGTAAGCCTCAACAGAAGTAACATAAGTTCAGGAAACTCAGGCTTCCAAGAATATT
Source organism: Phalanger gymnotis (assembly GCA_028646595.1). Lineage (NCBI taxonomy): Eukaryota > Metazoa > Chordata > Mammalia > Diprotodontia > Phalangeridae > Phalanger > Phalanger gymnotis. Next base: position 572,309,330 of record CM053622.1, read on the forward strand.
CTGCTTAGGCATGTGGGATGCTAGTAGGGGCAGAATGTTAAGGAATCATTCACTAGAGGAAAAGGATTTTACAATTACAACAAAACAAATTTTGTCATTTTTTTCTCTAAGAGGTTGCCCAAAATAGGGTGTCCAATAGTGAAAATCCTGAATAGAGAATCTCTCCAGGAATCTTCTCAAATGGGAAGGTTCAATTTTATTTTGAATGATCCCTAACATGTAGCCCTAATAAGCTTAGGTTTTCCTCTCCCCAACCAAAAATATAGCAGGTAGGGTTCTCAGAGCATGGAGCACTACATCTACCCCTTTATAGCTTTAGGAATTAGGAGTATCATTATCTAATTGTATCTCATAAACCACCATTCCATTGTATTGTCCCTAATGTTATCCTTAGTGACTAGTGCCTCCAATTTCAATTAGCCAACTAACCTCAATTTGTTTCTACAAAAGAAAATTTCCCTAAAAAGTATAGCAAGAACTGAAGTACAAATACTTTCCCCCAATATTTAGGGCCAAATCTCCCTTACAGTATATCAGTCCTTGGAGAGAGTGATCTCAGACTCGAAGAAATTTCAACAAAACATTTGGTCTACCAGGTTCATTTCCAAATGTAATATAACTGCTGGACACCTCCATCTTTAAGCTGCTACTGACTTGTTACCTCTCCCTGACATCTTGTTGTTGTTCAGTTGTTCAGTCCAGTCTGATTCTTTGTGACCTCATGGACCATACTTTCTATTACTTTTCCTTGGCAAGGATATTGGAGTGGTTAAATGACTTGCTGAGGGTCACACAGCTAGTCAGTATTTTAGTGCCAGGCCTGAAGTCAGAAAGGCTCATTTTTCTGAGTTCAAAACAGACCTTAGATACTTAATAACTGTGTGACCCTGGACAAGTCACTCAACCCTGTTTGCCTCAGTTTCCTCATCTTTAAAATTAACTGGAGAAGGAACTAGCAAGCCACTTCAGTATCTTTGCTAAGAAAAAAAGCAAGAAAACAAAAAACAAATGATGTGATGAACAGTTGGACAAGACTGAAAAACAACTTTCTGACTCCAGGCCCAGTCCTTTATCCACTAAGCCATCTAGCTGCCTCTTAGGCAAACAGAGTGACTTGCCTAAGGACATATGGCTAGTAAATGTCTCAGACACAGGTCTTCCTAATTCCAAGTCCAGGATCCACAGCATCCACTGAGCCTTCTAGCTGATACCTTGACTGGTAACAAAATTTAGTTTATACTTATATCACTGTACCTGTGATTTTTTGCTTTTGTCTTTTTGAAGCTCACATTGTTACCAGCACTCTTTCACCAAAAATGTATAATGAACAAGGACAAGAAGGCAAAGAACAGAGGCGCTTATTTTTGTCCTTGTGTCAGCAGCTCAGGTGGGGATATTAAGACCCAAGGATGCTCTTTAAGCAGCAGTCTTGACTTGCATGGATGCCTGGGGAGAAAAAGCAAAACTTCTGGGCTAATTAGTGCCATTGGAATGCATTCTCTGGTCTCCCTCAGCAGCCAATCAAAAAGTTCCTCTTATTCTCACGGACATAAACAATAAAGATGCCTGCTCTGAATCAAGGAACAATGCTGTTCCTTTGCATGTGATAATCATTTAATATCAATTTAGTAACTTCAATAAGGACCAGAACCTGAACTAATAACCAGAAGAAGAGCCTAGACCTAAGCCTCTTTGTTCTCTGAGTTTACTTAGACAATACCTCTTCTTATGTCAACAAGGCCAGATTGGGCTGATTTAAGAGCATTCTTTCCAACGCCTCTGGCCATTAAGGATGAGACCCTTAACCTGAGACACTATCTTGAATAATGTGACTTCTTCTTTTATGAGCATATATTATATTATGGCAATGTTAATGGTAAATTAAACACAGAAACCCTGGGTTGTAGTTTCAGTTGACCCTTGCCAACACTCTTATCTTACTGTATTTACAACCTATTCAATTTAGAAAAGTCCTTTCTTGTATCATGGTTAAACATACATGGAGATCATAAAATTGAGTAACACAGACATCCTGAGTTGCGACTGTTCTAAGAATATATTTAAACCTCATTCTTCTATTCAGGCAGTCAGATTTTGTCTGGCCCCATGCATGTATGTATGCTGCTAGATTTAAGGGAATAAATGAATAAGCAACATAAAATATCTATCATCTATCTTGTTTGCCTCCTTTAACCAAACTTTCAGGTCAACACATATCACTCTTTTCTGGAAGCAAACCCTTTAGGCTCTTCCACATAAAGATTTCATTAGCTGTGGTCATTGTGCTTGTTTATAAGCACTGGGCTTAGCCACTCCTCATTTTAAAACATACTGAAAGAGGAGGTGGATATGTTGCAAAAACAAATTTCATCTACTTTTCTTTTTTTTCTCCAATTGATGAAGAAGGAATTAAAGTTGAATGAAAAAATACTTCACTGGATGTCTGACAAGTACCTCTGAACCTCCAAGCTGATAATATGAACTTAATTTTCATGCAAATTTAACCTTTATTCACTAGGCATTTGACTTCATAGATTTCTTTTTACAGCTTTTTTTTTTAATAGGTGCCACTTTACTCTTAAATTCAAATAGAAGAGGGACCTTGTTGCATTTTGGTCCACCAAATGACCTCTTATCATTACCCAAGGCAGCACAGATGTTAGGCAGTGGTGGCTTCTTGTCTTGACCTGACTAGCCTTGGAACCCACCCATCCACACTCTCTTACAGGTGCAAGCCAAGTAATAGAACACTTCAGAGTTGTAAATCAGACTTCTCAACTAAGCTCTGTCAAAGGCTCACTCTGGGCAAAGAAACGATTATATTCAAAAGAGAAGGTAATAAAACACCTTCTGGGTAAAACAGTTGCTTTTTCTTTTTTTTTTTTTTCGGTAGCTTGTCTGATTTGCTTTAAGACAGGGTTTTGGAAAGGAGCCAATATTAGAGGCATACCTGCTAAGCTGTCTTCACTAAGAGCATGATTTTTTTTTTTATTGACCTTTCTCATTACCTTCTAGCTTTTTTGTTCCCTTCAGAATAATACCATTTGAAAAAGAAGTAATGTGTCATGTGCCTGTACAGAGGTGGCAGTTTTCTGTTGTTACTCTGTGTACACGTGGGGGGGGGGGTTGGGGGGGGGAATTGGGGGGTGCAGATTTCTTGATTATCTCTTCTTTAAAAAGAGATCTTTAGAGAATCCTATAATACTTGTTAAATCTGTGCCTTAGAAAGGTTCTATAGCTTAACATAGAAGGCAAAATTTTGTCTCCAAACTTTAGTGCAAGCTAAAGAGGATACAGCCATTTTACTAAGAAGGAAAATAATTTCATATGATTTGACTAGAGCAGTGGGAGGATCAAAGAAGAGAGTACAGAGACTTCTCAGCCTTTTTTAGCTCTTTCCTCTCCACCACCCCTTTCTTTTTGGCAGGCAAAGGAATTGGAAGGCAATTTCTTCCTCTTCGTTCCCTTTAGCTTTTCCCTTTTATTCGCTGATGGCCACAGGAAAGGAAGCAGCTGTGCTCATCTCTGGCAAGCAGGGGAGCACCCAAGGACAGTTTTTTGTTTGTTTGTTTGTTTTTTACTATCTGACCTCCCTCTTCTCCATGACCCTTTCCCTCCTATTGATTTAAAGCACGGAGTCTAAGTGGCTTCCAGTCAAATCATGCCCAGCAGAGACCAGGAGAGGTAATCTGATTTTTTCTATTTGCCCCAAGTAGACTTTTGAGGAGCTAATAAAAAGTTAGTGTTTGGGATATTATAAATACACACATACACATCCTTTTCTATGCTAAATCTGATACAGTTAGTCATATTTGTTCATAAATTTATTATCCCATCTGGGAAAGGCAGTAGGCTCAGAGCCCTTTCTTCTGCCTTCCTGTCTGCCAACTTGTTGAACATTTTGATTTGTTTTTAAACTTTCAGTAGGCAAAAAAAAGAAAAGAAAAATAAATTATTACATTTGTCCTTTTTTTGCCACTTTCAGTATCTTAAACCAAACATTTACTAGGAGAGTAGGGGAGAACAATCTAACCTATTGGCAAAGTTAACAATGGATTGTCTGTAGGTGGCTGTTCTCTAGGAGGGCCTATTCCCCATGAGCACAGATCATTAGCTATAGTAGAAATGGAACTTCTAAACAAATGTAATGTAAGGTAAGAGATTCTGGCTTTTACCTCCTTGCATTTTCCTAAGATATCAGAAATAATCCTCTAAAGACTCTAAAAATCATGTCACCACGATTCGTTCTTTAGATTCCGCAAATCTAAAGCATGGTTTTTTTTAGCAACATTCAATGGGCACAGAGGGGGTTCTGTCTCACTCCAGCTTCTCCACATTTTTTTTATGACTCTCCTGTTTGGCAATAAGGGACATTCAGTCCCTTCTCTTTTGCCATAGTTATAAATAATGCCTTCCCATGACTCCTGCTTGAGCTAGGAGGTTTCCAGTGTCATTTTCTGGGAGCAAATGTATTTCTGTGATTTTTCAGTTTTAAAAGCTTTTGTTTATTTTTTCAACTGATTCAGTGTTATATGATGAGAGTGGGAAAAGGAGAAGAGAAATGGAAAAACACAGGAATCAAAGGATGAGGTTCTATAAGGTCTTGAAAGGTTGTTTTGCAGTTTTCCTAGAGAGATGAAAATACTTTGCACATTCAACAAGGGAAGTAGTGAAAAGAGCCTAAGACTGGGACTTAGGATACTTAGGTAATTGTTCTGGAGAGAAATACATTTAAGCCACACATGTTGTTATTAAAATTAGTTAAATATGGAAATAAAATATTGAAATGGATAGAGTGTTAGGCTTGGAGTAAGGAAACCCGGATTTACACACTGCCTTTGACACTTGCTAGGTAAATGACCATGGATGGACAAATAGCTTGACCTCTCTGAGTATGTTTCCTCATCTGTAAAAATAGGGATAATAATAGCTGTATTGACAATCGCATAGATTGTTGTGACGCTCAAATGTATTAATATTCACGATGCATTTTGTAGACTTTTAAAGAGCTCTATAAATATCAGTTGTCATTTTTTTACTTAAATATATATTATCACAAAGGATAATCACATTAAGGGTATGATTTGATGAACAGCTGTTCTTAAAACCAGAAAGAGCTGGGTTCAAGTTCTGACTCTGATACATTTTGTCTGTGATCCTGGGCAAGTCATCTAATGTCTAGGCAGCTCTTTAAAACCTTGAAGCTTACTTTCTGTGTCAATTTTGGCTGATATTAATTTCTCTAATGCTTTTCAATCAAAATGTCAATAACACAATGGGAATTTTTTTTGCTGTATTGCAATAGCAAATCAATCAGTAGCAATTTTAATGATCAATAAGGCATTTAAAGACTTGCATTCATAGACAGTTTGCTCACTGAGGAATTCTCAATGAACTTACAAGTCTAATTCCTACGGATTACTTTCTTAAGATTATGGCAAGTACAGATTTGAACAAACCCATTATGAATTTTTGCTGCAGAATTCAATAGCCCATTTAGAAATTTATTGAAATAAATTGTGTCCAGTGGTCAAAGTATTAGAGAAAATGGCAGGTTATGCCTCTATTTGACTGTCATATACATACACATGCATTTATGTTCCATAAATATACTTAGAATAGATTTGACTATATCACGTGTGATTCCCTCTTTTTAACACAATTCAGTGGCTCCCTATCACCTCGGGACTTACTATAAAACCCTCTGACATTTAAAACCCTTCATAACCTTTCTCCCAACTTTTCTAATCTTAAATCTTACACTTCACCATCTCTACCATGTACTCCTCAATCCAGTGAACTTGGCCTCTTTGATATTCCTCAAACAAGACCCTTCATCTCCCAACTCCAGACTTATTCACCAGCTGTCTCTCATGCATAAAATGTTCTCCCTTCTCCAGCTCTGCCTCTTTGATTCCCTGACTTCCTTAAAGTCCCAACTAAAGTTCTATTTTTTTCATAGTAAATCTTTCCCAAACCTCTCAATTCTAATGTTTTCCTTCTTTTGATTATTTTTAATTTATCCTCTATATAGCTTGTTTGCACATAATTATTTCTATGTGGTCTCCACCATTAGATTGTGAACTCCTGGAGAGGATGGTCTATCTTTACCATTCCCTGTATCTCAAATCCTTAGCACAGTACCTGTCACATAGCAGAAACATTTTATAAATGTTTATTAGCTATCTGACATAAATGTATCTTGATATAAATTACTTGACTGTGATCAAGTTTTTATTTGGTATATTTTTAAAGTGATAATTTTTATTATTAATGAAAAATGATGACTTGATATATACATAACTATATATGTTACATATATTATATACCTACATATATATTTATACATATAAATATATGTAATATCTATATATAAATATATGTAAAGATCATATATGTATATATCATATATTATAAATATATGTAAATATATTATATTATAAAAATATAAATAATATATAAGTATATTATATATAATATGTAAGATATATGTAAACTCTCTTAAAGAAGACATAAAATATAGAAAGACCAATATTTTTATATTTTTCTGTTTTGTCCTAAGATTGCCAGTATATTTAGTAGTGGTTGTTGTTTGTCCTTCATTCCTGAAGAGGACCATGACATCAGGAAGGTGATGCCATGACTTGCAAATGAATTGGATTTCAGTGAGGAAGGCCTGTGCAAAGTCACCAGCCTCACTTCCTCATTCAGAGCCATCTGTGTCTAGTGACAAGATATGTAGAATAAAGCAATGAATGCAAACAGACCTTGTAGCTTACCTTCAGTGCCAGTTGGGGCTAATTTTGCTAAGTTTTTTTGATGTTTTTCAATCAAAATGTTAATGACACAGTGGGGATGCTTTTTTGCTATATTACAATAGCAAATCAATCAGCAATTTTAATGATCAATAAAGCACTTCTATTAGAGAAAACAGATCAGAACATTCTGACTGAAACATAAAAATCTTCCTAACTACCCAACAATTTACTATCACCTGCTCGGCAAGTATTTGCATCAAAACATCCAATTTGTATGAGAGATCTAGATCTACTTCCTCCTGGCCACACGCAACACCCCCCCCCCCCACCTCCTAATCATTGTGTTTATTGTTTTTAAATGCTAACCAAGGAATAATTCTTTACTAAAGCTCAACTGGTCCTGGGGTTTGGGAGTGGGTCAGCAGAAGGAAGGGCTCTGCTATGAAAATTACATAATGAAAGGTTGCTTGTTATTTCTCGATTGTTATGAAACTTAAGAGAGTGTTTGAAAGACAGGCTGATTAAGCAAAGACAAACTAATCTGAGAGGTTGGCACATAGAATTGTGGTGCCGAATGTAATCATCTTACCTGCTTATAAAGAGTTTTGGATTTGAATCCTATATGTCAATCAGTCTTATGTGGATTGGGATTTGTAATTGTAGTAAAGAAAAGTATATTCACAAGGTATTCACAAGCTTATGAGAATTCTCAGATATTACCAGAATCAAATTCTTAGGAGGCATATTCCATCCAGGGAAAATAAAAGGGTAAAAAAAACAACCTCAGCAGTGTGAAGAGAATGCCCTGTTCTAATTCATATATTGTAAATGCTGATGTTTGTGTTAACACGTCTATTAGAACATAATGGAGAAATGCTGCAGTCTGTCTCTGAGAAACTTTTTAGTGCAATATCAACAAATAAATATTAAATTGGAAATATAGAGAAACTATGAAAAACAATAACAAATAAAAATAAAGCTACACTATTCAAGAAATATTTCAAGCAAATTTAAATTGCTACATTGAAACTGAGCACATTTTATTGCAGTGTCAAGGAAAGCTTTAGGGAGCTGAGTACTTAATGGTTAGCTACAGCTTCAACTAAAGGATAAAAAGAGTGTGTCTAATAAAATAATACCTGTATCCCATGGAGAAGGTTATCTTAAGCCTCGTCATATGTTCCAGAGTCTGATTTAAATGTGGTACAGATTCTTTCCTGTCAATTTGTTGGCACCTGAAAATATTATAGTAATCATAGGCATAATTTGGGGCTAACATTTCACTTCTAGAATAATTGTTTTCAAAGAATCCAGTATTATCCTTTCCCTGAACAATGTTATATACCTTAATCAAAAATATTTTATTTTATAAACATTCCTCTTAGTGAGTGTTCTAGCAATAATTTATAAATAGAATTTTCCCCAAGGATGCAAACTACTTGGCACTTAATCACCAGTGTTTGTTTACTATAAATGGACTAGATATTCTACTGTTATACAGAGTGATTTAAAAAAAAAGGCCAGATTTGTTGTACTATCTAGCACAGGTAAGAGTCTCTCCTGTCATTTAATATGTGATCAAAGCCTTATGCCTAATTCTGAGGTTAGCTAAAAAAAAGAATGGAATCAGTCATGTGATCTACAGCTAAAAAAGATTTTGTCATGGATTTTAAGCCCAATGTGATGCTGGTGTTGGGGATTAGTATTAACTCTACATTGCATTTAGGGCTATGATGGACTTTTCCATATGCTTTTTAAAATATGCACATATATTTAAATTCATGACATAACAATTGAAATATAACATTTCTATTATTATATAAATTATTTGGGCACAATCTCTTCTTTTGGATTGTTTTTATCAGTTTCTATCAGTCACTTTGATGAGTAAGAGCATCTGAATTTTCAGACAGTTGAAAAATATCATTTATTGCCAAATGGAGCTTGGAAGACCTGACCATTTACTAAATAACAATCCCTAAACACAGTGGGCTAGTGGCTTATAAATTTTTCAAGTTAAAAAAAAAAGCAAGAAAAAAAACTGGTTTAAGCAAGGCATTTGACAGTCTTCGATGAAGATAAGACAGAAAAATATAGACTGGTGTAGTAACCTGTCAAATCATAGTTTATAAGGTGAGAGTTGGTACTACTATTCCTCAACACCAGCATTATGAATGACAATGCAATTAGGTAGATTTGCTGCTACTTGAAAAAACAAACATTCATATATACCATTTCCCAATACTTACTCCAATCTTTGTACTGTCTTGCCTAGCACAAGTGTATTTTCTTTGTAGCAATAGTCGCCAGAAAGAAAAAAAAAATCTGCCCTCCAAAAGTCAAATCAACCTTCTAGACAAATTTATGATAACACCTTTGGTGTCAAAATCCCTCTAAAAGTTTTCTGAGGTTTAAGCTTTCTGGAGATTAATGGGCCGTTAAGAGCAGTAGTTCCTCAGTTTTTGGTACCATTTTTGTTATTTTTCTTTTTTTTTTTTTCCCCTTTGTGCTTGGTGTAAATGCTGCTGTTTTTCTGTGGGCTTGAATGATCCTTGCAGTGCTTCATTTCCCCACACCAATAGCCACTGCAATATCTCTAACAGTCATTAAAGTGTGCTCTTTAACAGCTCCAATTTTAATGCAATTTTCAGAGATAGTAATTCTTAAAAACATAACAAATGATAGCAATGAAACATATATATAGCAATAAATCTAGCATATAGATGATAGAGAACTAAATAAAGAGAAGGAAACCAGCTCAATCCAATTCATCTATTCAAACTCTTGACATTTGAACTAGTCCAGTGTCAGTGCTTCTGGATATCCACACGAACATTGCTGTAACAATATGAAACCATATTAAAAATTATTACATGTTCCAACTAATTGGAAAAACAGTATAGGATTTATATATTTCTATTTTTGACTTTTTAAATATCATATTAAGAGGTTTTCATTCCATTACAGTAGGTATCGCTAATTCTTATAACTTAGTGACTATAATTCCTTGGTACTTGAGTTTCTTTCTGGCTGATTGTGGTTTGCTTGTTTTTCTTTGTCTATGAATTTTTTTTTTCTTTTCAGCTTAGAATTTTCTCTTTTTTCCAATGAGGCTATCAATAGATTTCTTTTTCTAAATTTTCCCTCTGGTTCTACTAGAGCTAAGACTATTTCTTTTATGATTTCATGAAACATGAATATCTAGGGTTTTTTCTTCATGGATTTCAAGGATTCTAAATGAGTCTCAAATTGTTTCCTTGTCCTATTTTCTAAGCCAATGGTTTTTGATAGTAAATATCTCATTTTATTCCACTTCTTCAGTCTTTTGATTTTCTCTTAATCTTTCTTGTTGTATCATAGAGTCATTAATTGGAAGAGCAAAGATGGCAGATGAGAATGAAGAAACAGAGGCAAACTACATGTCTCGCCACAGATCTAAAAAATGCACCAAACTGAATCCCAATCATATAATCCAAGAAAAATTTCAGTGAGTTTATTTTTTTCAGCCTAAGTCAGGAAAAAGAGAGAAAAAAGAGGTTTGTAGACACTTGGAATGGGATATAGCCAGGAATGGTTGTGTGGAGCTTCCTAGCTGAAGGAAAGACCATATGGCAAGGGGGAAATGAAGAGGTACTAGACTCACAGAGAATGGGGAGAACCTTATTCAAATACATAGGATTAGCTAATAACTGGTAGCTTTGTAATTCATTACCTAATTCCAGTCACAGATCCATGGTGGATTGAGGAGGGGATTTAAACATAAGGTGGTATTCCAATAAACAGCCCTAGGCTGTGTACCAAGCAAGGATCAAGTGCAGAAGCAAGTAGAAGCTGTAAAGTTGTGACCTTAGGAACAGAGTGAAGTTTCAATTCTAGTCCAATGGCCCAGTGTGAAGCCTATAGAAAAATAAACATGGCCAGAATTACAGACCAAAAAGGGGGCCTACTCAAGAAACTAGGGATTAATTTGAGATAGATATAAATTTAAGGTTACACGAACAACTCAAACTCTTCCTTGGTGTTTTAGTAATTTATCCTAATTGGTGGCTCACAGCAATTGTGGGAGGGAAAGAATTTGAAAAAAAATCATGGATAGACACATATAAAGAGTGAGAGTTGGGAAAAGAGCTGGCCTCCTCTGTGATTCCCATAGAGCAAAGAGCTCTCCTCAGTAACTCTCTTCTCTGATACAGCTCAAACACATGGACAGAGGACACTCCAGAGAAAAGCTAGAAGAGCTGGCATAGCAGACATGCATAGGAAGACGACCCAACTAGAATCCCAACTTTCTTCAAATTTTAGATGCTACTAGAATGAAACTTCTCCTGCTGAGATTGTTTTTTCTCTTCTAGTTTGAAAGAAATTGTGAGAGCTAAGAGCAGACCTGTGTTGCCAGAATACTAGCTAGGGAGGGAGAAGGGGAAGGCTGGGCCAAAGATTATCACTTAGACCGATGATCTTTTTTCCAGGTCTTAGAAGGTTATTAGACTGGAATTATATTTATCTGACATACCTCAATTATCTATCTGGTCTAGTCTGTCTGATTCCTAGTTAAGAAAGAAAGCTGCTTTCCCGATTATTTTTTTTATTATTATTTAATATATTTAGTTTTCAGCATTGATTTTCACAGGAGTTTGAATTACAAATTTTCTCCTCATTTCTACCCTACCCCCACTCCAAGATGGCATGTATTCTGGTTGCCCTGTTCTCCAGTCAGCCCTCCCTTCTGTCATCCTACTCCCCTCCCATCCCCTTTTCCCTTTCTTTCTTGTAGGGCAAGATAAATTTCTATGCCCCATTGCCTGTGTATCTTATTTTCTAGTCGCATGCAAAAACGTTTTTGTTTTTGAACATCTACTTTTTAAAACTTTGAGTTCCAATTTCTCTCCCCTCTTCTTTTCCCACTGTTTTAACAATCTGGCTAGCAACTTCTGTGGGTGGGGGGGGAAGATCCATCCAAAGACAGCACCCAGAAATCTGCCAGCATGCCACAAAAACACAGGTTCTTTTGATCTGCCTTAATGAGAAGAGCAAGGTGAAGGGGTTGGCAAGCTTACATTAATTCAGCACACAAATATCATTCACTTAGTTCAGGGGAAAAAGCCAGCATCCTGAACTTCAGAGCAAAATACAAGCAAATTACAAACATCAACAGACAGACCTTGTCTGATTCAAATACCAATACATAGTTACCAGAGTTCAACAAAGTCTCAGCATCCGGGTTTACAAGCTGGAGGGTTCCTTAACTACAGCTGCCGGGAGTTTCCTCATCAACACCATCTGGAGAACTCTTAAACAAATTACAAACAGACAGACCCAATACAATTCATAGTTAGAACATCTAGGTTCAGCTCGGGAGCTCAGAACAAGGACTGGCCGAGAGTCACGCTCGCCACCACTGCTGCGGCAAAGAGCTCCAAAGAGGAGAAGGCCAACCCCTGGTTTTATATCTTTTTCAGGGTCAGGGGTCACCCACGTGACCTAGAATCACCACAAACAGCGACTTAAATCCACTTGGTCTAACAGCCTCTGCTGTCCCAGACATGTCACTCAAACTCATGTCTAAACTAAGCCCTCCCCTGAGGCAAGGAGGCACCAAAGACACCCAAATCTAATCAAGAAAGCAAAGGCCAAACTCTCCAAGGGCACTTAGTTGAACTGAGTGCTTAAGAGCCCATTTTGCTTACCAGCACACCTGCCCACTCTCCCTAAGAAGTCCAGCAATTCAACATGGGCCACATGCGTATCATTATGTATAACCCTTCCACAACACTCATGTTGTGAAAGACTAAGTATGTTTTGCTTCTTCCTAACCTATCCCCCTTTATTGAATTTTCTCCCTTGACCCTGTCCCTTTTTGAAAGTG
>CM053622.1:572322453-572350454 GCA_028646595.1 Phalanger gymnotis
TTCCATTTGGCTGATTCTGCCTTTCAAGGCATTCTTTTCCTTATTGGCTTTTTGGAGCTCTTTTGCCATTTGAGTTAGTCTATTTTTTAAGGCACTGTTTTCTTCAGTATATTTTTGGGTCTCCTTCAGCAAGTCATTGACTTGTTTTTCATGGTTTTCTCGCATCCTTCTCATTTCTCTTCCCAATTTTTCCTCTGCTTCTCTAACTTGCTTTTCCAAATCCTTTTTTAGCTCTTCCATGGCCCAAAACCAGTTCATGTTTTTCTTGGAGGCTTTTGTTGTAGGCTCTTTGACTTTGTCAAAGTCAAAAGGCTGTATGTTTTGGCCTTCTTTGTCACCAAAGAAAGATTCCAGAGTCTGAGACTGAATCTGGGTGCGTTTTCACTGCCTGGCCATGTTCCAAGCCAACTCACTTGACCCTTGAGTTTTTCAGTGGGGTATGACTGCTTGTAGAATAGAGTTCTATGTTCCAAGCCTGGGGGGATGTGCCAGCTCTGCCACACCAGCATTCCTACTTCCCCAAGAACCTCCAACCCTGGACTGGACTTAGATCTTCAGCAGGCTCTTCAATCCTGCTCTGATCTGCCATTTAATTCCTCCCACCAGGTGGGCCTGGGGACAGAAGCAACTGCAGCTGTTGTTCTAAAGCTGCCCCACCTCCCCTGACCCCAGAGTGGTGGCCCAACCGCAAACTCTATCTCAGTCCCCAGCAGCTTCTCCCATTAACCTACTTTGTTGTCCTTGGTGTTTGTGGGTTGAGAAGTCTGGTAACTGCCGCAGCTCACTGATTCAGGGCACTAGGGCACACTCCACCCAGCTCCTGGTCTGGTTGGTCCATGGCGCCCACACTGGGCTCCACCCCACTCAGCTCTGCTCCGCTCCCCTCCCAGCTCAGTGCAGGATAGACCTTACCCAGAGACCATCCAAGCTGTCCTGGGCCAGAGACCTGCTTCTCTATGCTATTTTGTGGGTTCTGCAGTTCTAGAATTGGTTCAGAGCCATTTTTATAGTTTTTTTGGAGGGACTTGGAGGCGAGCTCATGCTAGTCCTTGCTTTCCAGCAGCCATCTTAGCTCCCCCCCTTTCCTGATTATTCTTAATGACAGTGCTAAGATGCCACTCCCTCACCACACTTGGGTGAAGGCAAGGTTATATTTACATACCACAGAGCACTTTGCTCATAACCCTGTATGACAAGTATTGAAAACATCAATTGACTAATTTTAGGTTAGGGAAAAGAACTAAATCTGTGCTTTAAATGACAGGGAACTTCCAGAAAAGGAATTTTTTTCTACCAAAAATGATTAACTTTTTCTCTGAAAGTTGACCTTAGCTGCCTAGGATGATCAAACGGCTTGCCTAAGGTCACACGAATGGTATATGTCAGGGCAAGACTTGAATCCAGTTCTTCTTGCCTCTCAGATCAGTTCTTTACTTGTGTGACACTGCCTCTTCCTTTATTTTACAGGTGAGGAAACAGGCTTAGATAGTTTAAGTAATTGGTCCATGGTCATAGAATTAGAGAGTATGTGAGAAATTATTTGAACTCACTTCAGCATTCTTTCCAATGCAGTATATTGCTTGTTGCCTGTATAGTGCTTCTAAATAACAAGGTTAAGTTGATAGCCAATTTTAATATTTTTTGCATTGAGCAGCCAAACTAATTATCTATCTTCCCTCAAAAAAATCTAAACAAACTCAATTTCAACCATGTTTTTAATTTTCAATTTTGTATAGGCATTATTGAGACTTAAAGATAAATAATTAACTTTGAACCAGGATCTAGTTGGCAGCTAGGTGGTGCAGTGGATTGAGCACTGGACTTGGAATCAGGAAGACTCACCTTCATGAGTTCAAATCCAGTCTGAACACTTTCTAGCTGTATGACCCTAGGCAAGTCATTTAACTCTCTTTGCCTCAGTTCTTCCTCTGTAAAATAAGCTGGAGAAGGAAATGGCAAACCACTCTAGTATCTTCCCCAAGAAAACCCCAAATGAAGACATGAAGAGTCGGACATGACTGAAATGATGCAACGATAAGGACCTAGCCTGATCTCCTATTTACTAGCCCTGTAATGCAGGTGGGCAATACAAATTCCCTGTTTTTTTCAGCTATTTAACTGAGATAGCTAATAACTGGTAATAATTAACATATATATATATATACATATATATTATTTTATAAAGCACTACATACAGTGTGCGTATTTATGAACAGAACATAAAATTGTTCCTGTTAATACTTGCCTTACCTACCTCCTAATAAGTTTGTGTTTAAATAAGATATATAAATGTGTAATTCAAATGATAGAGATGCCTTGTAAAAATATAAATGCCAGTCGAAACACTTGATATTATTTTCAAAGTAATAGGACTATATCCTGATCAGACCACATCAGAAGTGTTCTATTCATTCTGGATAGCTCATTCTAAAAAAGGAATTGACGAACTAATGCAGAACCAAAGGTTGGAGACCAAAGAGGTCAGAGAAATGGGAATTATCAAATGATTAAAGGAGCTGAGGATGCTTAGCCTAGAGAAGTACAGACAAAATAGGGATATGACAGCTTCTTTTAAATATCCGTGGGTAAGTGGATTTGTAATTCGAATTTTCTCATTCCTCTCTATACTCTATAACATTCTCCACATCACTGTCAAAGTGATTTTCTTAAAGTACAGCTCTGATTATGTCACTCCTCTACTGAATAAACTTCAGTGCCTCCTAATTGCCTTTATGATAAAAAAAAAAAAAACTTTTGTTTGGCATTTAAAACTCTTTATAAACTGGCCCCAACCAACATTTCCAGCCTAACTACTCATTATTTTCCTCCACGTTATGGTGTAATCACATTGGCCTTATTATTTGCCAACTTTGATTAATGTTTGAAACTTTTCAGTGAATGGCTGTTTCACATGTTTTGCCATGGATTTACTTACATTCTTATTTCTGCCTCTCAGTATCCATGGTTTTCTTCAAAGCACACTTTGAGACAAATAATTATTTAGACCTCTATTTTATTCCAATTGGTATTAATAGATTTAGTGTGATTCCACAGGGGTAATGACCATAAGCAATCATTAGTGATATACTCATCTAGTAATATATATTTAGTTGGTCAGGTCAACTAATATTAGTATAAGAATAATACATATTAATGCATTTTTCAAATATATTATACAAGAATCATATAGGGATACTTGGATAAGATAGATTCATTCTTATAGTAGGCCTCAAACTTTAAAACCATGATTTTACTATTCATTACTTATTTACCAGTTATAAAATTCACTTGCATAAACACAAGAATGCTGACCAAGGTACCTCCAACTTGTTTTGCTGAAATCATCATGGCCAAGCCAAGCATGCCTTGGCATGATATGGAAATTCCCCAACTTATTTTGATATCTCTGGACCACCATTTCTTGCCAAACATGAGGAGCCCATCTTATGATCATTTAGTCAATGGAGATGACCTTTGCTTTGTCCATCCTGCTGATACATCATTTCTGGCCCTCCTGGAGGGTCAAAATCAAGGTCTACCAACCAATGAGATTTTGTATTTTACTTTGCTCTTTTGTATGTCTGGGCATTTAATAAATTCTAATTGATTAATTCTAAAATAAAAAGGGGTAGACTAGATGATACCTGAGGTCCATCCCAGTTATAAATCATTTGACTATGGTATTGTGGAAAAAATGAAGGATTTGGACTCAGGAGCTTATCAAGAGTTAATACTTTTTACTTATGTGACCTTGGGCTACTAACTTCTCTTTGAGTCTCAGTTTTCTTATATATAAAATGACAAAATTGGAATAGACTATTTCTGTGGTTCCTTCTGGCTCTAAATTAAAAATTTTGTGAAGATTAATGAATCATTTAAAGTGTTATTAAATGGTAGATGTATTAGATTAGAAAGCAGAACAAGTAGTGAATAGATATAAGCTTGATATAAGCAAAGCTGTTTCCTCAAAACAGGAGCTGTTCCACTGTGGAGTGAGCTGCATGAGAAAGTCATGTGTTGCCCATAACTGAAGGTTTTCAAATGGAAGCTAGATGACAATTTTCTGGTAATGCTAGTGGAGAAGGGAGGCAGACACAGGGAGAGGCAGGATTCTTGTTGATATACAGTTCGATCCCTTCTGTCTTTGAGATTCAATAGTTCTGTAACTTTGATACTGTCATGTTAGTTTCCTTACCCCCACATCTGGAATACACTTCCTTCTTACCTCTACCTCTTAGAACCCCTTTTGTTCTTGTTCGTTCATGTCAGTTTTGTCCAACCCTTCATGATGCCATCTGGGGTTTTCTTGGCAAATGGTTTGCCATTTATAAATGGCTGAAGTAGTTTGCCATTTCCTTCACCAGCTCATTTTACAGATGAGGAAACTGAGGGAAAATGGAATTTGTGACTTGCCTAGGGTCATACAGATAATAAGTGTCTGAGGCCATATCTGAATTCAGGTCTTCCTGACTTCATGCCCAGCACTCTGTCCACAGCACCACCTAGACACCCAACTCATATTCTCCTTGTCAGGGAATCAAACCCAGTGCATGATAGGCAACATATTCACCTCTACACTAATAAGAAAGATCTAAGAACTCCTACTTTGATTCAAGACTTAGCCAAAATTTTCTCTCCTATATAAGGTCATTCCTGATTGCCCCAGGCTGCTAGTCTTCTAATTAACTTTGTTTCTTTTTTAAAATTTTCTTATGTGTGTGTATCTGTTATACATGTCATCCCGTCATGGATTGCGGGGGTCTGTAATGACAGAAATTCTTTCATGTTTGTCTTTGCGTTCCCAGGACCTAGCACAGTGACTGGTACATAATAGATCAATAAATTCTTTAAAGTTGATTGATCAATTAACATGATACAATGCATAGAAAAAGATGGAATCATATGATCACAGTTTTAGAGCCGGAAGAGAACAGTCTATCCGGTACAAAGCTCCCATTTTGCAGATGAATAAACTGAGGGCCACGAAGATGAAATGACTTCACCTGTATCACATGGGTAATAAGTGGCAGAGACAGGAGTGAAAACCAGGTCTTCTGACTCCAGAACCTGTGTTCTTCTACTGTAGGCATTTTGCTAAGCAGAGTTCTACTAACCAGAAAGAGTTAATATACCATAGCAATATGAGCTATCATTTCTTCCTTACCAGTTAGATCAGAATCACACGTCATCTGCACATTGGAATCATAATTCACACTAAATGAATATGGAAAAGAGTTCTCACTTACACAACACAGACGCCCATTACAAACAGGAAAAGATGGCACATGAAGATAATCCTTTTGTTTTGCTATAATTTGATGGCTTTAGAATCATATTTCACCTAAGACACAGTTCTAAAAAGAAACACAGAGAGATCAATAAAATCTTCAAAAATGTATTAACAAAAATTCAGATTAGCTCTATCTTCTCTTCTTTATATCAGACATTATGCATTGCATATGAAAGGCTAAAGGTCATATAAACTGATGAAACAAAAAGCAAATGAAAGATAATATCACTTAGGATCTTCCCAATAGCCACTAAGGACCTGGGTGATTTTAGCAATAAAACCCTTTTTTCCAACGATGGCACACTGAACCCATGGGAAATTAAAGGAGTCATCATGGAATTTTGATGCCTTTTGATATTTGTAGTGATAAAGAATATAAAGCAACAATTTAGGGGGAGAAAGGTAATCAACTGTCTAGGTCAAATAAGATTTCTTTCTACCTCCCACTTCTCTTTATTTACTAATTTTCTGGAACATTAAAGGAAAAGCTTTTTTTTTTTTTGATCAAGCTGCAATTTGTGTAGGATTAGTATATTCAGCTCAGCAGTTTCTAAGGATAGACCAATTTGATTTTCCTCTTGTCACGTAATCTGTCTGTCCTCTCATTGTATTAAAAGATTTCTCTGACACATTCAGTTTTCAGAAAGATAAAGATGCACAAATCAGATAAAGCCTGTCATTGCTAGCCAGCCAGGTCACCGAGGGCATCTGGTTAATGTAGAAAAAGGATTTGCATTTGTGCACATAAATGTGTGTTTAGTGGACCCTTCCAAACCACAGTGGGAATGTGGGACTGTGCCTTACAGTCTTTAATATCCATAATGAAGGAGAGATTTGCAGGCCAAAGGGAGGCATTATATGTCACAGGACTATTCCGACAGTTTATTAGATCACAAAAATCATTTGTTTTCCCAGGAAGGAAGATTTGTGGGCAAGCTTAGGACTTAGTAATAGCATAAATAACAACAGCTTTGAGATTTGCAAATAGCTACAGTCATTAAGACAAGGTAAACACATGATTTAGTGCCCTTTAATTCTACAATTAACATGTGGAAAAGTAAACAATAAAAATGATGTATTAATGATGGATTCAGCGGTGTCCATCCTGCAAAGCAGACCGCTGGTTTTAGGGAATAATAATCTAAGCATATGGGGTTTCCAAGGGATTGATGACCAGCAGAAAAGAGGTGATAGTCTAAGGCGTAATTGAAAACTGTTATCTACTCACTATTGATTATAAGAGAAACATTGTATTGGATAGAATATTGGGCTTAGAATAAGAGACCTAGGTTGAAAAAACTTCCTTTCACAGTTACTAGCCTACTGTATGTGACCCTGGACAAGTCACTTAATTGCTAAGACCTTGGCAAACATTAAAGTGCTGCATAGGAATTAACCATAGAGGATAAGCAAAGGTATAGATAACAGACTTGATTTCAGTGAGGCATTAGAGAGGCACCTAGCTGTTTGATTGGTTGCAGTGGTAGACCTAGAGTCAGAGAGATGTTGGTTCAAATCTCGCTTCCAATGATTACTAGGCATTATTAGGCATGTCATTTAATCTTTCTTAGCCTCAGTTTATTCATCTTTAAAATGAAGAAAATATGAATACCTATCTCCTGAGGGCTTTGTGAGGATCAAATAAGGTAACATAACAGTAAAATATTTTGCAAACTTTGAAAACAATATGCAAATTTTAGCTATTATTAAATGCATCATAATTATTCTAGTTTTCCTGTGTCACATGAAATTTTGAAAATACAGACATGTACAAGTGCGGATATTTTTATGGCTTATGTCATAGAAAAATTGAGAGTCAATAACAGGAATAAAATAGCTATTATTGGAAAGTTATGCCCTAACTAACCAGGCTAATTATATGAATCAACCCCTTCATGACATTCACTCTTACTCATAAAAGTCTATAAATCAATACATCCTTTCTGAGTGTCTAATAGAGACTTAACTAGTGGAAAGTGTGTAGGGTAGGAGGCAGGGAGAGGGAGGAAGAAGGTGGTGTGGGAAGTGGGTAAGGGAGAAGGGAGCTGGATGCAGTGGCACAGAGTCAACTTTCCTGTAATAGCTCTAGACAGGAGAGGTAACCCATCCTTCCAAGTATCCCAGACTTGCTCCACTTAGGGACTGGAAAAGGGATGGGGAATGTAAACCTTAGGAGAATGTAAAGTGCTGGGACTTGAAATGGACCTGGAAAGGGTGAGACTGAAGCTGGGTCTGGAATTCTGGATAGGATTTTCCAGGCATAGAGAAAGTAAATGGCCCTCATTATTGATTTGGAAGCAGTTAGTTGGGGGATAGGTGAGTGGTGGGAAAGAGGGAATGTATAATACAAACAAATTTGGGATGGATGGCAAAACAAGTAAAGCAAGTTCAATGACTGCCATTAATTATCAGTTTGCTATTTAGCTGTACTACGAAATTTAAGTGAGTGTTTCCCAATAAAGCATTGCTTGGCTAGATTCGATTAGCTTGTTTCAAACTGTATAGGTGGGTAGATATTTCCTCAGTCAGTCATCTGCAAATTTGCCATCCTATAGACAAAATGAATATGCAGACTTAATACCATATCTAAGCACTTCTAAAAATCTGTATTAGAATCAAAACATCTGGCCCAGAGTTCAAAATACTATTTACATATAATATTAAAAAAAAAAGATGAGAATAAAGAGTTTTGTTTCGTTTTATATTGCAATTACTTGTGAATGTGTCATTCTTCTTTTAAATCATGAAATGCATAAAATAGGTCATGTTTTATTTGATCATCACCTCTCAGTCACAAAATGATTTTCTGTATATCTTGGACACTTATTAAATTTTTTAATTGGAATCATTGCTGAAAGGTAGAACCTTTGAGAAAACAGAAAGTTTTCTAATAAATATCACTGAAACTAGGAAAAATACTTGTCCAAGAAGAAAATGGACAAGTGTATTTTAAGTACCTATGTGAAGGGCTAAGTTCTTTAAGCCCCGAGCATATGAAGAAAAGCAAAAATAGTCTCTGCCCTCTAGGAGCTCACAATCTAAAAGGGAAGACAATACACAAGCAATTATGTATAAATAAGATATATCCTCTTCTCTCAAGTCTATTGCTTTCTTATACAATCTATAAGTTTGCTCTGCCAAATCTCAGCCTTGGCTGAGTCTTGTCATCTACTGCCTTTGTCCCTATGCATGTGCCACTGAACAAAGAAAGAGAACATCACAAAACCATGTTGTTTTCGTCTACTACAGATTTATATTAAATAATCTCACCTGAACCCTCACTACAACAGGGCAATCTCTTTTTAGTTCCTTAATTGATTTGTTATCCTACTGACCACAGTTTCTCTTTCAGACTTTTTCATCTCTCTTCAAACCTCTCATGGTTCCCCCTATCTCCAATACTCTCAATTGAAAAACTTGCTTCATATTTCAATGAAAAAATTGAGGGTATTTACTACATTTACAAGCATTCTCTCTCTTTACTAACTACTGCTGTATTGCATAAATGCCTGTGTCTCCCTGTAAGTAAAGTGGATTTTAGTGTGTGTAAAGTGGATCTTTGTTATCTTTCTTAGAGTTTAGTTTCACAGGATCCATAGCCATAACAATCATTTGGTCCCAGGTATTAGATATAAGTTCTCACAATTATGGTTCAAAACATCTCCACCATGCTTGGCACAACATTATATCATGATAAATAATATAAACATTTGTGCTTAAATTGTAAATATCCACTGTGACTGCACAGTGAGACACAAGGATGAGGTAACATAAAATTGGAGGCTATTGATGATAATATTCTTTCTTTGTCTGTTACCCTATAAAGCAGGTGGGTACTGGCCAGTGAGTGGGGAACCCTTAGAATTGAATGCACAAGCTGGAATGCTGTGTGTGCCTTGATCAGCCCCCATCAAGGCTTGGGGGGAATCTGTGTTTGCCTCAACTAGCCCCCATTGAGGCTTGAGGAGATTTAAGGGAGTGCACAAGCTGTGCCTATCTCAATTGACCCCATCGAGACATAGGGGTAGTTGTCCTCCCTTTTTGGCAGCCCCTGCGAGAAAGATGATTAGGGAATGCTGCAGGAGTTGGTGCTCCAATTATTGGCAAACTCCAATTGAGAAGGCAAGACTAGAATAAAGTAAGATTATTACCCCCTCCAAAGCTATCTTCCTGTCCTTCCTGTCTGACCAGATCAAGAGTGAACCAGTGCTAGCAGCAATCCTGTGTGTTAGTGTTATCTGCCTTACACTCCCCTATCCTTAACAAGCCTCCATTTGATCCATCTATCTCCACTAGTTGTCATTTCATATCTCTCCTCTCTTTTGAGGCTAACTCCCTAAGAAAATCATCTACAACCAATGCTTCTACTTCCCTTCCTCAAACTCTCTTCATAACTCTGTATGGTCTGGCATCAGATCTTGTCATTCAATTGAAATTCCTCTCTCTAGAGTTACCACTGATTTTTCAATTACCAAACTTAATGGTCTTTTCTCAATTTTTATCCCTTTTGACCTCTTTACAGTCTTTGGCACTGTTGATCGCCCTCTTTTTCTTGATGTCCTCTTCGCTCTGTATTTCTGTGGCACTATATTCTATCCTGGTTCTACTTCTACCTATCTGACCCCTCTTTCTCAGTCCCCTTTGTTGGATCTTTGTCCTGGTAATTCCCACTAATGTCTCATCAGCTTCCATGAATTTAATTATCATCTCAATGTTAACGATTTCTAGATTTACCTATACAATCCTAATTTCTTTCCTGACTTCTAGACTCACAGCTCCACCTGCTTATTAGACATCTTGAACTAGATATCCAATACATATATTAAACATAACATGTCTGAAGCTGAACTTTGCTATATTTTCCTCCAAATCCTTTCTGCAACCAAACTGCCCTATTATTATGAAGGATACTATTATCCTCCCAGTCACCCATGCTGCATGTCCTCCTCACAACCTAGGCGTCATTCTCAAGTCCTCATTCTCTCTTACTCTCCATATCCAATCTCTTTTTAAGTCCTTTCAATTTTACTTCAATACCATCTCTAATATGTATCCTCCCCCCTCTTTTCCTCCAATATTGTAATCACTCTGGTACAGTTGCTAAGAGCCAGTTGGGTGAACAAAGCACTGAGCCTGGAGTTGGAGAGACCTTAGTCTAAGCCTGGCCTCAAACACTTACTAGTTGTGGGATCTTGGGCTAGTTATTTAACTCCTCAATTTCCTCAACTGTAAAGTGGGCACGATAACACCTACGGTGACCCTGTAAGAATCTGTAAGACAATATGTGCAAAGTATTTAACAAAGTGTCTGATATATAGTAAGTGCTTAATAAATGCTTATTCCCCTCCTATCATGTTTTCCCCAAATCCATCATCCAGTCATCTGTCAAATCGGTCTTCCTAAAGGACAGGTCTGACCATGTCATACCCACATGCAATAATCTCTAGTGGCTCCCTTTCACTTTCAGGATCAAATCTAAAATCTACTTTTTGGCATTGATAGCTACTCATAATCTATCTGGCTCCCTCTTACTCTTATTACACATCAATCCTCTCCACAAACTCAGTAAATCAGTGACACTGACCTCCTTAATATTCCTTATACATAATTTTCTCTCCTGTTTCCTAGCATTTTAAGTGATGTTCTCTTTTGCCTGGAATGCCTTCCCTCCTCATCTCTGTCTCCTGTCTTCTCTGATTTCCTTAGAGTCCCAGATAATTCCCACCTGTAATGTCAATGTGATTAAAGATCTTCCCCACCCATAGAAGTCCTGTCTGTTGGTCTTTATTTCTCTATTTCCAATTTCTGCTTGTGATTTCTGTTTGTATTTTCTCTGAAGTTCATGGTGCTGACTTTTCCCCTGAACTAAGTGAATGATATATATGTTCAATTAAAGTAAGATTGCCGACCGCTTTAAAGTTGCTTTCCTTTAGAAAAGCAGATCAAAGAACCTGTGGTAGCAGCCCTCCTGTGTGTTGGTGTTATTTGTCTTACACCTTCACAGTAGCTGTAAGTAGCATTGTTGTTACATCGCCCTGCACAGAAAGTCATTCATGATCCCCTAATTACTAGTTACTTCTTTTCTTTGATTATCTCCAATTTATCCTGTATACAGCTTGTTTGTATTTATGATGTTTTTATGGTATCATAGTAGATTGAGTGCTGGGCCTGGAGTCATGAAGAATTCTCTTCCTGATTTCCAATCTGGACTCAAACACTTCCTAGTTGTATGACCCTGGACAAGTCACTTAACTCTGGTTTCTTTGGTTTCCTCATCTGTAAAATGAGCTGGATAAGAAATCGCAAACCTCTCTAGTATCTTTCCAAAAGTATTCCAAATGGGGTCACAAAGTGTTGGACATGACTGAATGGCAGCTAAATGGTACAGTGGATAGAGCACTGGGCCTGGAGTCAGGAAGGCTCATCTTCCTGAGTTAAAATCTGGCATTGAACACTTACTAGCTGAGTGACTCTGTTGGCAAGTCACTTAACTCCGTCTCAGTTGCTTCATCTGTAAAATAAGCTGGAGAACGGAATGTCAAAGCACTCCAGTATCTTTACCAATAAAACCTCAAATGGGGTCACAAAGAGTTGCACAGGACTGTAAACAACAATATCCTATACATAGCTTGTTCCATGTACATTTTTTCACATGTTGTCTCTCTCATTATACTTCCAGCACCTTAAGAGCAGGGACTGTTTGTGGAATTTCTTTGTATTCTTAGCATTTAGCATAATGCCTGGCACGTAGTACATACTTAATAAATCCTTATTGACTGACTGATTGAGCATATATTGGAAAAAATCTCAGGGGAAAGGCATTAGCATTAAAGGGGACCGGGAAATGCTCTTATAGAAGGTGAGATTTTAGCTAACACTTAGTTAAAATTTTAGTGCTGATGACAGAAGAGAATGTGGAGGGAAAAGAAACTAGAAAGAAATCTCATTAAATCATGCTAAAACTTTCTAATGATAGATGGCCAGAGCTAGCTGTCTAGAAAAATTAATATTCTACTAATGGGAATGCTGGAAAACACTGAGGATGGAAAAGAAGGTAATTTCTTAAAACAGCACAGACTAATCATTGTCCGATATTCGACAAGCCTTTTCCCATTATAACTGAAAGGGCATATATGTCCCTAAGGCAAGTTTCTGCTTTGAGGCCAGGCAAGAGCAAAATTTATAAGGTGTTGAATAATCGAAATAAAATTTCCATCACTGATCTACTTAGGATCAGAAGGCAGGTCACACTAATAAGTTAATGAATTTCTATCTACTCAGAAAAAATGGAAAAAAAAAAAAGGATACTTTTCAAAGTCTAACATTTACTTTCTACCCCTAGAACAAGTGATTTAAGTTGTATTTTTGCAGTTATATGGGGATCTGATGATTCAATGGATGTTTTCATATTATTTCATAATATGAGGCTCAAATGAGATAATGGATATAAAACATTTAGTACATTTTAAGCACTATATAAATGCCAGTTATTATTATTGTTATTGATGTTGTTGTCATCTTTGTCATCATGATCATCATCATCATCATCATCATTATTGTCATTCGGTCTCCAGGCTAGTGAAGACTTCATTCCCCAAGCTTTCTACTGTTGTCCGGCTGAGCTCCAGCAATGTTTATAGAGCAATTCAGGGGTATGCTAGTAAATGTTTAACAACCTGGCTTTTGGTTTGCACATATAATTTAATTTTAATCTGCATTATTAAAAGTTAAAATCTAGACAACGAAACAATAAATTTATCTCAAATTTGTAGTGATTGTTAATTCTAGAATAGGTATTTACACTGAAAATTTAAACACGCCCTCCTGAGAGCTCCTCTGAGCTGGCTCCACCATGCCTCTGGATGTTTCTGTTCTCTCTGACTCAGTGATCATGGGCATGAATTAGAAAACAAGTGGCTAGTGTGTGGGAACAGAGTAAAGCACTTTGACTCATATGAAAATAGAACTTTGTACTCCAATTGAATATATTAAGTGGTGCCATCCAAAGGCTTCAGGAAATGGAATGATTTTTTTTTTTTCACATAGGTCCTGGACCTTATGTAGATGTTATAATATATGCCAATGAACAGGAATTCTAAATACTATGTATTTATGTACATGGATATATGAATACAAGGATAGAAAATAATCCTTGAGTTATTTACAAAATAACAATCAAGAGGTGCCTTTCCTGTAGCCTTTGTGATAAATACATTGTACTTGGGTTCAATTTGAATTTTTTAAGATGTTTTTATTTATTTTAGTTTTAATTTATGGAATAAAACAAGCATTTCCATAGCATAGTATAATAATTAAAAAAGAGGATTGCACATAAAACTGCAAATCAATTATGTGAAACTTGCTATTCCTTTTTAATATATAATAAAGTCAACATGTAAATTTTTTCCTTCTCCCTGCCCTAGAGATAGCTACGATTAGACACAAATGTGTGTACGTGTATGTGTATGTGTAAAATCATTCTATTTATAATTCTATTTATCAATTTGTTCTTTAGATTGGGATAGTGTCTTCCTTCACATATCCTTTGCAGTTAACTTGGGTGTTTATAATAGTCAAAATCTCTTATTTGCTCAATTTGAATTTTTAATCTTGAGATCTTTGGTTTGAGTTTCTGGTTTATTGTTTTTTGTCTTGTCCACACCTTCCTTGGTATCTCTCAGTGTGGCACCATGCTACTTTAGTGATACTAATCTATAAATATTGATCTGATATTATCATTACTCTGATATAGTTGCCAAGAGCCAGCTAAATGGCACAGTAGGTATAGCTATGAGCCCAAAGTTAGGGAGATCTCAGTTCAAATCTGGCCTTAAACACTAGTTATGTGATCTTGGACAAGTCACTTAAACTCTTCCTGCTTCAATTTCCTCAACTGTAAAGTGGGGAGGATAGAGGGGCAGCTAAGTGGTGCAGTGAGTACAGCACTGGCCCTGGAGTTAGGAAGACCTGAGTTCAAATCTGACCTCAGAAACTTGACACACTTACTAGCTGTGTGACCTTGGGCAAGTCACTTAACCCCAATTTCCCTGCCTTCTCTCCTCAAAAAAAAAAAAAAAAAGAGTGGGAAGTGAGATGATAGTATCTACAGGATCCTTGTGAGAATCAGTAAGATAATATCTATAAAATGTTTAACAGAATGCCTGGCATACACTAGTGCTTCCAAGGGATATTAATCTACAGACAGGGAAATTGTTGCCTTTGTAGTGTGTGTGTGCGGGAGCATGCTCTCCAAGAGTTGGGCTCTAAGCAAAATTGCAATGAAGGCAAAGTTTTTTTTCAATTTATTCTACATCTCTTTCTGATTGTCTTTTCAGGTAGAACACTGGACTAAGGATACCATAGTTGGGGGGTATGGTAGTGGTGGTGGTGGTTTGATTCCTATGTGAAATTCCTTTTATGTATAAAGAACAGGCACCAGGGAGAGATATGAAGGTTGGTTATAAGATGTTCCCTGACCTCATAGAATATAGAAGAATAAGAAAGACACAGAAATAATTACATGAAAAAATGCATGTTAGTGCAACAGAGAGTGAAAACAGTGCTGTGCTGGGTGAAAGAAGAAATTACTAAGGAAGCAAAGGTTTGATATTCTGAGCATACTGATTTATGAAGCAATGCCTGCCAATTGCCTAACGAGGTGGGACCACATCTCCTCAGCTTGGGCCTGGACCTCAAATACAGGGGAAGACAGACTTTTATACGTTAACACAATGAATCAAATAAGGCCACTTAATTAAAAGGAAACAATACAATAGGAAGTAATCTGATTTCTAGTTGTATGGAAGACTGGAGACTTTCCAAATTGGGAGGGGGAGAGTGTATGAGTGTAATTCCCGAAATCAGAAAAGGAGGTTTCCTATTCCCCAAAGTGTCTACAAATAATCAAAGGAACATGGAAACAACAACTGATTGTTCAGCATGGGGGCTGTTTTCAGAAAAGACATATGGTTACTTGAGATATACAATTCTGAGAAAACTCCTTGCTGCAGTCTTTCAGGTCTGACTGAGTTTCTGGTCAGCATAACCTAGGTCCTTAGTTAAGGATTTCTCAACAGCAACTAGAGGTGGTCCGGTTTCCCAGCCATGCAGGACTAGATTTCCAAACAATGCAATAAGGTTTTCTCCCAATTCCCATAATCGAATAAAGTTTATTTTTTTTTCACACGATAGAAGTTGGAGTAGACCCATAACTGAATAGAAAGGGAACTGAGCTAGTTCTCAAATTGTCACAAGATGGAGTCATTGTAGTTCACTCAATTCCCACAGTTAATCACATGTTCTTCTGATCCCCTCAATTCCCTCATTTCAGTATGTGGTACAAGGAGAGGTGGATAGGTCATTATTGATAGTAGAATCTCTGGGAAGTTTAAAGGGCATATTTAGGTAAGCTAGAATCTATATAGAGCCTATCCTAACAGCTGAGGTATACACACACACACACACACACACACACACACACATACACATATATGTATGTATGTATGTATATATGTATATACATGTGCTATTATTATTATTCCAATTTAATGATGAGGAAACTGAGGTAGACACGAGTTAAGTGATTTCCCTAGGACTGCGCAATTAGTAAGGGTCTTAGACTTAATTTGATTTAAGGTCTTCCTACCTTCAAGAAGCCACTGAGCCACCCAGGTGCCTATAATTTTATTAGTAGAGAGTTATTTTATAAGTAAAGCAGAGACAAAACACTAGGTGTGGGGGTTAGTGTGAGAAAAGACATAGATGTAAGAAAGGATGAAATGTGTAAAAGATAGTGAGTAGTTCAGCTGGTTTATTTATCATGTGATAGCATGGGATAACAATGAAAAACTCAACTGATGTCATATTTTAGTGGTTCTTCGAAACTGTGAAAAAATATTTGAAATTTGCATAATAAGCAATAGGAAGCCAATAAAAAGTTTTGAGCAAAGGAGTGATATGGTCAGATCACAGAATAAGAATATCTAATTTGCTCTTTCCCTTCTCTCAAGGTGGTGGACAAAAATCCCCAAAAGGAACCAAAGGGGAAAATAAAGGAAAAGAAAAATAAAAAGGCTGAAAAGGTGGTAAAGAACACTTGATTGCAGTAGGAACCCAGTCCTAGCACGAAGGACTGGTGGATACTTGAGGCCTGCCTGCATTGTATTCCCTGGGAGCCATGTAAAAGCAGAGATATACTGCACCAAAAAACCAAATTGAAAGAGAGAGAGAGAGAGGGAAAAGGTACCTGCTACTTTCTCAAAATCAGTTGGTAGTGATAAAAATGGAGGAACCTGAGTAGATTATAGAGCAGCTCAAGGCTCATCAGAAAACAGTAGACTCTCAGATCCTGTCCAAAATCAAGAAAATTCCTCAGCTCTGTGCCTACCTGAGCTCTGTATTCTCTCTCCAATGGAGTTTATCTTTAACAACTGGTATTTTAAATGCCTTGCAAAGAACTCTTATTAAATTATTTAGAACAGCAAAATGTGTGTGTGTGTGTGTGTGTGTGTGTGTGTGTGTGTGTGTGTGTATAGTTTTATCAGTATTCTGATAGAAGTGGGCAAGGGAGACATGAAGATCTGGCAGGAGATTAATGCAATATAAAGGGCTTATAAGAGTGGAGGCTACAGGGATAGAGAGAAGGAAGAAAAGCAAAGGGGTAGGTATTAGAGAGGTAGAATCAACGGAGTTTGCTAAGTGGTTGGATATGAGAAGTGAGGAAGGCAAGAGTCAAAGATGACATCAAGGTTTTAATCATGGAAGAATGAGTAGGTGCTTGTAAGGGCAAGCAAAGTGAGACTTTCTGCTGTTTGTTTTTTCTTTTGGAGTTCTAGTTCTTCTCAGCACTAAGGCAATCAGGTACCTTTGATTGAGTCTTGCCTTTGATTGAATCAAGAGTCTTTGCTGACCTGCTTAAGTCACAAGAAAGCCTAAGTCACATGAGTTTGAGTCACATGAGCCTGGGTTAGAACGGTTGTGCTGCCCTCTGACCCTGAAGAAGTTTATGTATACTCCAAGGTTAGCATTTTGCTTTGGGGCTCACTCATGGAAAGAGTGTTCATGTGTTATAGCCAGATGAGACTCTGGGTAGCTGTTAAGGATCCTCCTAGCTTTGAAAAACCCAGATGTTGGCATTTCTTTCTCTGGTAACTATGTATGTATGGCTTTTGGTCAGACAGTTGGAAACCCTGTCTGATGATTTGTGTTATTTTCTCTGCTTGTAATTTCTGTTTGTATTTTCTCTGAAGTTCAGGGTGCTGACTTTTTCCCCTGAACTAAGTGAATGATATGTGTATGTTTAATTAAAGTAAGATTGTTAGCTCCTTAAAGTTGCTTTTCTTTAGAAAAGCAGATCAAAGAACCTGTGCTAACAGCCCTCCTGTGTGCTAATGTTATTGGCCTTACACCTCCACAGCAGCTTCAAGCAACATTGTTGTTACAGTACTATAAGCCCCTCCCCACACCATTTTGAACCCCCAGGTTCAAGACCAGAGAAAGGCCTAAAACCTGGATTGGTAAATCAGGAGAGACATTTTGTCTCACTCTGAGCTTAACCTACCATAATGCTTTGCATGCTATGGCATAACAAATATGCTTTGCTTTGCTCTCAGAGTGAACTCAAAATGTCCCTTCGGGTGTCAGTAACTACAAGGCCATATGAAGCTGAGCAGGAGTATTCTTCTGTTTACGTCTACCAAGGGCAGGGTTCCTTGAACCAGACACAATCTTGAATAATGGGCCTTTTCTAACCTCGGTATTTTATGGATATATGCTATGTTAATTATATCATGTCATGTTAATGATAGAAAAAACACAGATATCCTGGATCTATAATTTCAATTGACTCTTTAACACTTCTCCTATCTTACAGTTTTTACAACTTCTCCAATTAAGAAAATTCCTTTCTCATATTATGGTTAACACATATGAAGACTAAAATTTTAGCTGATGTAGGCATCCTGAGCCAGGAAGGGTGGGAGGGGTGAGAGGGAATTGCTCTGAAGAAATAAGGTCTCTTTTATCTGTCTGTCCTTGGGTTTGTTGTCTACAATGATCTCCCATCTCTATATACATATTCTACAAGTTTTGAGAAAAATAAACACTCACATGAAGCCTATTTTTTTTTCTTTCTAAGAATGAACTTACTAATGGTTGACAGTACATATTGGTGTTTCAGAAAAATGCTGGCTCTTGGCCCATTGTTGAAGGTTTAGTATAATCATTTACAAATGTTATAAATCAGGGCTTATTTTTTTTGTTTGTTTTTATGTTGTTCTTCAATTAGACTTAAGAAAGTGAGAGAGAAAATGATAAAAATGCAAATTTAATTTAAAAATGTATCCTGGCTACATTTTTTCTGAAGAGGTGGTTTTTAAACATTTAATAGCATACCACTTATTCCATAATTAAAGATCTTGAAAAGAATGGTTTCAATGCAGTAATTCTTCCAGTGTAGGAACTCCCTCCATCAATGCAGATTACAACCTGGGTAACCTTAGATAAGTTATTTAACCTCTTTGTGCAATAATTTTTAAAATTTACAAAATAAAGAATTCAATTACATTATAATTGGGATTTTTTTTATTTATAAATCCTGTAATCCTATGAACTTTATTAAACACTATATCATTGGCTTGGTTTAAGCTATTATATATACTTAAAAGTGATAAAACTATGCTTATTTCGAAGCATTTTCTTTTTTAAGATTAATTTATTTATTATTAGTTTTCAACATTCATTTCCGCAAGATTTTGAGTTACACATTTTCTTCCCAATTCTCTCCCCTCCCCCTCACCCCAAGATGGCATGTATTCTGATTGCCCCTTTCCTCAGTCTACCTCTACCCTCCTTTCTATCATTCCACTCAAAGCATTTTCTAATTCAGAGTCTTTAATAATGGAGACCAACATCCCTAGCCTCACAGTTGGTATAAATTATTGAGATATTTCCATACAGTATATCTATTCTACAATTATTATTTTTTTAATTTTATTTGTCTTTGAGTAGTTTTGCTACATTTTATTCTCAAGACATCTTAAGGATTTAGATAGAGAGGTTCATGAAGTAATAGAAAGAATAGAAGATTCAAAGTCTCGGGACCTGATTTAGAATCCCAATTTTGCCACTTACTACCTGAGTGCCTTTCAGTAAGTTATTTACTCTTTTGCCTCAGTGTCCTCATCTGTAAAATTAGGAAGATTCTAAAATTAGATTTTTTTAAGCTGCTTCCTGTTATCTTCTGAGTTGCTTTAAGAAAATTGAAATTATTTTATTATGGTGGAGAAAGAATGGCTAGTATTGTTTAAATAAGCATTTCATCTTGGAAGAGCTTTATATTTAGTCACTTTCTTCCAGTATTATCAGTCACTGAGGAAAGCCCTAAAACAGTTGACATGTAAGCAAGTTGTTTCTTCTATTATATAGAAGGCAAGGGAGATTAGAGGCCTGGAACGAGTTTAGTCTAACCATTTATTCTAGATTTTATTTTTTGGCCTTATTAGAGAGACCCTGTTAGCTGAGAAAGTGGCCAGCCTACATCCTGGCCTCTGATTCTGGCATCTCTTGCCCTTTCTCTCTCCTAGGATTATGTAAACCCAACTATTATCCCAGATCCAGCTATTTTTTTCTGACTTCCATGAGGCAATCAACCACTAGTTCCATTAGTGGGAGCTTCATTCTGAGAAGCCTGCTAGCTAATTTCAATGGGGAAAAGCAAAATTAATAATAGGATCACAGATTTAGAACTGAAAATGACTGAGACTCAGAGATGTTAAATTATTTGTCCAAGGTCACATCGAGAAGAATTAGCAAGATTGGGATTTGAACTCAAATCCTCAAACTCCAAACCCAGCCCTCTTTCCACTTCCCTGTACCACCTCCCAACCTGAAACCTGAATCTATCCTAAAAGTAACCAAATTAATCAGGGCTTCAAGAAATCTTGATGGTTCTCCTTGTGCACTCAATAAAAAAAAAAAAAATGTAAATTTACTCTGCAAGAATTAAATGTGACAGATGGTGTTTTGTTATTTAGATGAGTAGCGGCCCACTTAGTCTTCAGGAGGTTCCTTAAATAGTCCCATTGCATCATCCCTGTAAATTCCATATCATCCTTGTAAAGCCTTTACCTTCCTCTAAAGACCAGCAAATAAAAAAAAAAAGCATCCATTCTCCAAACCCAAAGAAATTGACTTACCTTACACAGAACTCAGAAAAACAACAACAACAAAAAAAACCCCATCATTGATGAAAAGGAAAAAAAAAAAGAATTTTTACAATGCATTTATTAATAGACTACTTCAAAGTACCACAAAACTTGTTACTGTATTTTTTCTTCACCCAAATATGGTTGTTCTTCTTGAATCCTGAATTCTGAACCCTGAATCCTAGAAATCTTAAGAAATAAATATCTCTGAGTGTCACTGACCATTTACACATTCATTAGTTGAGGTGGTCAGGACCTTGTGCAAGAAATTGATAGCTGATCTTGAAAGCAGATGGAAGAATCCAGATTAAAATGTCCTCTGTGAGCCACTAAACAAGATTCCTCTCCTCATGTATTACAGGACAAAGAATTCATTCAGCATCTTTGGAGTATGCCCAAGGACAAGGAGATACAAACTAAAATTGCAGACAATTACAAACCAGAATTAAAAATGGAGGTCACTGCACAAAGACAATATTCAACTGCAGGGAATGAAAGGTTTTTGTTTCTTTTAAATCAAAGAAACCTTTGGTGACAGTATTATTTATGGTTTCAGAAGAAAAAAAGAAAACATTTGTAGTTAATTTCTAAGTCTTAATCCTTCTCGTCCACCACACCCTCCATCCCACTATTTTGCTTAGAAGAGCCAACCCAGGCATAATGTATACATAGCTTCTCTTGGAGTCAGAAACACTTGGGTTCAAGTCTAACCTATGATACTGTGAAAAATTATTTTAATACTCACGACCTTGGAAATTTAGAGCTTTCCCCAGCCCCTTTCTTCCAATGTTCAGTGTCATCTTCAAAAGGACATTATTGATAGTGAAAGTGCATTGAATCTCCTTATCCTGGTAAACCTCCAACCCAAGCTCTGAAGTAATTTAATCTAAAGTAGGGAAGCCTATTGTGTTCTCCTCAGACTTAGGTGGAGATAGGTTCTTACCTAGGTTTTTTTCTCCTTTTCTACTTCCTTACCCAGAAACTAAAAAGTGCAGGAAATTTTTCTTAAAGACTTAGCAAGGCCAAGATTTAATCAGACAGTAAAAGAAACTCTTAAGTTCGGGCTAATTGGTATGTTCCTGTGTGGTTACTCACCCAGGTCTAGAGGAAATGTTGATTCTCTCTATTGTCAAGACAAGTGATATGGAAATTGCTGTCTCTTTGATCAAGATATAGATGACTTAGTGTAACAACAATGTTGCTAGCAGCCGTTGTGGGGGTGAAAGACCAACAACAAGAGTATACAGAAGCACTGTTAGCACAGTTTTCTAAGGAAAGCAATTTTAAGGGGTTAATGATCTCAGTTTAGTTAAACATACATATATCATTCACTTAGTTCAGGGGAAAAAGGCCACACCCTGAACTTCAGAGCAAACACAAATAGAAACTACAAACAGATCGACAGACTGGCTTTGTCTGATCAAGACATCTCATACATACATAGTTACCAAAAAGAGAAGCACCAACAGCTGAGTTTTCACAGCTTAGGTGGGGGGGGGGGGCACTGCTTCAATATCTACCCAGAGTCTCATCACAAATACCCTTTCAATGAGTGTGCCCCCAAAGGCAAAAAGCTAACCTCTAAGTTTATATATACTTCTTCAGGGTCAAAGGTCATCACAAAGATGTGACTCAAACCCATGTGAACTAGGTCTTCCCTTGATGTAAGCAGGTAATCAAATATTCCAGATTCAATCAAAGATTCCTTAGTGCTGAGAAACATTTCAAAACAAAGACAACAAAAGGATCCCACTTTACCTGCCCCATTCAAACAAAGGCAAGAGTCATTAAAGGCACTTGATGGCCTTACCATTCCAAAAGAGGAGGATAGCAAAAAAGTCCCACCCTAATTATCATAACACTTAGTTCCCCAAGTCCCTCACTTTAATAGCCCTACCCCCTAGTGTGTTAGCCAATCAGAGTTGATTGACACACCTGGGAACACTTACTCTTCCAAGGACTTATAAACTGTGTACCCCAACCCCATGAGGAGTTCCCAGTTCCAAACTGTTTGCTCCCATGCAAATACTTGCCATCTACTTTGAGAGAAATAAAACATGGACTCAGACAACCTAACTCTGTCTTTCTTAGACCAACTCAGGTTGACAATTTACATTGGTGGTGGAACCCTGGTCAATCAGGCAACTCCCTCTGAGAAAAGTTGCCAACCTGTATTGGCAGAAAGATTTTCCTTACCCAGTAATTTCCAATAGGAATAAAATCACAGATCTAGTCTCTTAATCTTGGTTTTCCTTAAATGACTCAGTACCCACTACCCACTTAACAACATTCATTAGGTCATTCTGAATAGCCTACTCTTGGTTAAAGTCACAAAGTGGAAAAGTAGAATCTGTGCTGGTCTTGGAGAGAGAAGAGAAAACCAGCCTTGGAATTATCATACTGACACTTAAAGCTTTATGGTCATGATCAAGTCACTTATATTCTCTGAGCCTCGTTTTCACATCTATAAAATGAGAATGCCTCCTAAGGCTGATGCAAAGTGAAATAATACAGTGCTTGTCATGTTTTGGAAACTTTTTTTTTGGTGGGGGGCAAGAATAGGAGTATTGAATTCACCCTTTAATTTCATTGCTGCAGGGAACTCCCAGTGAAGAAAAACTCTACTATTGTAAAGTTCTTATTTTTCAATATGTCATATAGTTTTAAAACATTTTCTGTGACGTTGTGAGGAAGTGACTTCCCCAAGTTAATTCAGTCAGTATGTGCTAGTAACAGAATTTGAACTTAGATTTTCCTAATTCAGAGGTCAGTTCTCTCTCCACTACTCCACTACAGCCTCATATTTTAAACCTTAAAGATCTTAAATTTTAACAGCTCGCATTTTATAGCATCTTAAGATTTGCATATCATTTTATATACATTATGATGTTTTATCTTCATAATAAACCCATGAGGTAAGAGCTATTATTTTCTTATTTGTCAAAGAAGGACACAGGCTACAGCCTTTCAGAAAGGTTTAGAAATTTATTCCAAGATCACACAGCTAATAAGAGTCTGATGCAGGATTCCTAGGGAGGTCTCCCTGACTCCCAAGGCCAAAACTTGTATCTGTCATGCTTCCTTTGTATAACCATCAGCTATCTTTGTGATTTTTAGGCTTTGAATCAGATAGTTAAATATAACTGGATTAGGGAGCCTGAGTGTTGGTCTTAAATCTTTTCTTATGTCCTAGATCAATGTCGATGGAAAACAAGGTTGATCAAAGGCAAAAAGTTTGAGTAACCTCAAAGAGCCTCAGGCAATTCTCTCCATTCATTGATTAAAAAGCGAGAGGTGGGTAAGGGGGAGGATCTTTCTTGCCTACCAGAACTACCTCATAACAGGTGCTATAGCTTGCAATGTGGCCTCTTTTTCTCATTGTTCCCAGTGGGAGGCCACTATCTTATAATAGTAGGGAGAAGTTTGAAAAATCAGAGCTGTTGTCAACTTCCTGGACAGATTATTGCAGGATCCAGGGGGATGGAGAATTGGCCCCTGAGACAATGCATTTATCAAGATAACTGGAGAAATGTGTGGCTTGAGTTTAATAACAAATACTTTCTGTCTAAATTGCTGGGTTCAGAAGGCAGAGGCTGTGGTTATACAACAAAGAGGAAAAGGGTGAAATGTGAAGAGCCAAGGAATCAGCCACTTTGTCTACATGACACCAAGGAAACAGCCTGCTGAATTTTCTTCCTTTGAACTAACTGCATTTCTCTGGATGTTTTGCCGTCACTTACTTAACAGAAGCTAAGGCTGAATCTGGAGTGCTGCATGTTTCTGTCTGAAACACAGGACAAGGCTGTCTCTCTAGTCAAAGCTGCTCTTTAAACTTTGAATCCCTGGAAAGTTAGGTTTAATAACTGAATCCTGAAGCAAATAATGTTTTTACTTTGAAAAAATGGAGAGAAAGCAATAGGGCTGTTATGGGAATTGTTTATTTCCTTTTATTTCTCCTGCAGCTTCAGGTTAATATTAACCTCATCTGACCCAGGCCTGTCCCATGGGATGTGAAAATTTCTTTGTAGTCTTAAACATTCCTTAGATAAGACATTAAAGGAAGAATCTTAACTATCTCCCATTCCTTGGTGACATGTAAATCCTCCTCAATTAGCATATTAGTGAATTCTCTAGAGATAGTTTAATCTTTAACCTGACTTAGTTTATCTATTGAGTCTGTTTGATGAAGTTTGTTTCCTTAGGGAATGTATGAGATTATGACTCTTTAAGTTCGTTCAACTGTTAGGACATTGCAGGAAGCATGGGGTTATGAATCTATCTTTTCCTTAACTTTTATGGCTTAAGGAATATACAAGATTACAATATATAGAAGAATTATTTCTCCATAACTTTGATGTAATTTTGCCCATAAAAAGCATTGTTAGAGTACAAATCAGGGTTCAGGTTATTTCTGGGGCCAGAACTTATGCTTGAGAATAGTAATAATAAAACTTTGGCTTTTACTGCTATAATTTCTGAACTGTGGTAAATATATTTTGAAGCAATTGCCTGCCATATGAACTCAAAGAGGAGATCTTTCTCCCAAAACAGGACATAGAAAAAGTGCACTGATTCTGGAGTCAGAAGCCTTGGGTTTAAATCCTATTCCTGACACTCAACTTGGAATAATTGTTTAGTCTAGTCCACCAATCATGGACTAGTCCAAGAATCTTGGTTTCCTCAATGGTAAAATGAGTGGGTTGTACTAAAGAGCATCTGGTCCATGATCCAATAATAAAGTTTTGTTGTTGTTATTTGTTTGTTTGTAGATTACCAGAGTAATCTTGAGGCCTAAGGAGCATCCTAGAAGATAGGAGGTTGTTTGAAGCGAGATCCTGAACTTTTTCTTTTGGTTGAATTATTATCTTGAACCCAACAAAGAGCTCATTTTATGTGTTGTCTGCTATGTAATCTCATTTGTATAAGTTCTTTGATTTTTTTCTTTGCTTTCTGTTCAGATAATCAAGTTCGTTTGTTATATGTGTTCATTGTGAAATTGGCATCTGGTGGGAAGGGGGGCATCAAGATAGCTTGAGGGCCTCCTTTCCCAGTAAGAGATAATGATCAGGAATGTAGCTTGACCTTAAAAATTTTCCCCCTAGATTAACCCTATTTAAACAGGTGGTGAATATAACTAGCCCAGTATTCCCTCTCTCAGGAGAATAGAATGGTAAGCCTTTGTCCCAACTTCCTTCTTCTCCTGGAAGGAATAAAAGTCTTCAGTGGAGAAAAGTGGGGGGAGGAGACTAGAGATATCTATTCTTGCTTTTCTTTGAGCCACACCTAGATGCACCCATTTGTGCATCCATAACCTTTGTGGGCAAAAACAAAACACACACACACACACACACACAATGGGTATCCCTTTCATCGAACAGGAGTGAAAAGAGCTTGGGTGTATGGGCCATGACCAAGAGTAACCTCTGATAGGATCATCATTGATACCCTTCTTCCTACATTGCCTCTCCCCTCTGCTGAACGATGCACATTTTTAACATTCTCCACTTGTCTAAGACCTGGTTATATTCTTAACCCTGGTTCTCTCTTTTCCTGTCCGTGCTCCCTTAATATCTCATGTGAGGCTTTATGCTTCACCTTCTGTCACTAAAAGCACCTCTATTATTATAAAGGTCTATTGCTTCAAGCACTGACTGCTCTGTTTGTAAAAATCTTCTTATATCTCATAGCTCCTGGGAGGAAATAGGACAGGAGGTGTGTCAAATCTATGTGTGTTCTGGAGAGACTAGACAAACCTGGATAAGATACTCATTACTCTATTCTTATCTGCAAGTAAGCAACCAGGGAATTAGCATGAGGCGGTCTCACAGCTAGAAATATGGTGATATTAGGGCAATAGATGTAGTTAAAGGCACTTGGGTGGGGTAAATGTGACTCTTTCCTGGCTTTGTGGCAACACTTGTTACCTCTTTCAAGTAATAGCACCCAGGGAAGAACACAGTAAGCTCATAGAATGTAAGTTTCTTGCCAGTAGGAGTTGTTTCATTTTTTTTTTCATAGTGCATAGTAGTAGTAGTGGTGGTAGTGGTGTTAGTGGTGGTGGTTGCTGCTGCTAATATTTATATAGTGCCTACTATGTGCCAAGCCCTGTATAAATGGCTCTTTACAAAAAACTATTTCATTTGATACAAGAACCCAGGGAGGTACACTGGAGGAAAATGAGGCAAATTGAAATTAAGTGACTTGTCCAGGGTCACACAGCCACTAAATGTCTGAGATTGGATTTAAACTCAGGTGTTCTCGATTCTGAGTCACATATCCATTGCATTAGCTATCTAGTATCCCTAGTACTTAAACCTGGCACATAGCACTTTCTAATAAATTCTTGCTGATAGGTTGATTGCTATTGAAAGACATTGTACAAATTACTTCATCTATTCAGTCTTCTTTTTTCTCGTAAAATTTTATACAAATCTATGTAAATTTGATATTATCATTATTTTCTGTAAAATGGAGTTGGATGATGTATTTGATAATGTCCCTTACAAATTTAATATTCTATCATTCTATGATTTTTTACCTCTACAGTAACTTCCAAGAAGAGGAAAAATGTACCCTTCATCCTGAATACGTCAGAGAGGCCTGACACTAGGCATGACTTACTTTCCTCATGGAAATGGCTCCTCTAGATATTTTGGAAAGTCTTCCACCTCCCACATAAAGTCAATTTGAAAGTATGCATATTCTACATTAAGAGATAGAAGGGCTTGGAATATGATATTCCAGAGGTCAGTGGAGCTAGGATTAAAACCAAGAATCATCTACCCAGCAAAACCGAGTATCATGCTCCAAGGCAAAATATGGATTTTCTATAAAATAGAGGAATTTCAAGCTTTCTCAATAAAAAGACCAGAGCTGAATAGAAAATTTGACTTTCAAAAACAAGAATCAAGAGAAGCATGAAAGGTAATCAAGAAAAGGAACAAGAAAAAGAAATTGCAATGGACTTACTAAAGTTGAACTGTTTTGTTTACATTCCTACACGGAAAGATGATGTGTATGATTCATGAGACCTCAGTATTAGGGTAGCTGAAGGGAATATGCATATATGTATATATATATGTATATATATATGTATATATGTGTATGTGTGAGTATGTATGTGTATATGTGTATATATGTGTGTGTGTATGTATGTATATGTGTGTACATATATATGTGTATATATATATATAGACAGAGGGCACAGGGTGAGTTGAATATGAAGGGATGATATCTAAAAAATTAAATTAAATTAAATTAAGGGATGAGAGAGGAATATATTGAGAGAGAGAGAAAAGGAGAGATAGAATGGGGTAAATTATCTCACATAAAAGTGGCAAGTAAAAGCAGTTGTGTAGGAAGGGAAGAGGAGGCAGGTGAGGGGGAATGAGTGAATCTTGCTCTCATCAGATTTGTCCTGAGAGGGAATACCATTCATACTCAATTGGGTATCTTACCCCACAGGAAAGAAGGAGGAAGAAGATAAAAAAAAGGGGGGATGATAGAAG
>CM053622.1:572350954-572372840 GCA_028646595.1 Phalanger gymnotis
AATCCACACCCACACAGGTTTCACACCTGACAGGGCCCTGGCCCTGGGGCTTAGCACTTAACAGCTGAAAGTACTTCCACTCAAAAGAAACAAAAGCCATGCTAATGAGACAATTTTGCTTAACAACACACATGAAGAGGAGTAATATTATACCCGTTACTCATATGGTCATCCAAAACCTATTTCTAAAATGTTATTTAGCCATAGTGTAAAAAAAAAGCAAGAAAAAGAAAGTGAACGAAATATGTTTCAATCTGCATTCAGAGTTCATCAGTTTTCTCTCTGGAGCTGGACAGCATTTTTCATCACGAGTCCTTTGGAATTGTCATGTATTGATTAGTATAGCTAAGTCTTTCAGTTGATTATTGTTATAATATTGCTGCTACTCTGTACAATTTTTTCCTAATTCTGTTCACCTTGTTTTGTGAAGCTCATCGAAGTCTGTCCAGGTTTTTCTGAAACTACCTCTTTTGTCATTTCTTAGAGCATAAGTGTTCCATTACAATCATAAACCACAATTTGTTCTACTATTCCCAAATTGGTGAGCATCACCTTAGTTTCCAATTTTTAGTCTTCACAGATAGTTTCTATAAATATTTTTATGTATATGGGTCATTTTCAAAAGGCCAAACTTTTTTGACATCAATTTTTTCACTGTTGCTTACAAAGCTATGGTTGATAGAATATCACTGTCTTCATAGAATCCAATTCACAGGCCACCCAAAAAGCAATGGAAAAATCAACGATGGTTGTGAGGAGGCTGCAGCATATTACAGTGTGAAATCTCTCACAAGAGTAAGAGTATAAAATATACCAGTGGACTATTCATGCCCCCGTAAGGTCAAGAGATCCAGCAGAAGGTTCTAGCATGTTTAGTAGACCCACTGTGGAAGATATATGGGAAAACATAACTGAGTGCAGTGGAAGATAAGACGTATGTATGGGTTGTGGTGAGAGAAAGGGAGTACACACAGATCCATCAAAATATTAAAGGAGTTTTCTTGTGAAGTCATTAATGTATTTTTCTGAGAGGTCACTTATTACCAGCTAAAGTAAATGAGAACAAGGTAGTGGACATTTGGACACAAGAGCATGGTTCCTCCTATCTCAGTCCTACTAAATATTATTTAATTTCTTTACAGACATAATCCATTGTAAGGTAGAGACTTACTGGACATGAAATGATTTTATCTATTTTCCCAGTGATTTCATCCCTCTTTCTGATTTTATTTGGTTTCTTCTTCCCAGGCACTAAAAGGCAGAAGGTCACATATTTTCTTAACGGTTTCATAGCAAGGGCACATCCGTTATGGCAAGATACTAGAAAATACCTAGCAAGGCCATTCATAAGAATTGAGAATACAGGCAACTTCCTATTAATTAACAGATCACCCTCTAGATCCTTCTCTGGTTGCCAGCCTCAGGGTCCTATTTATGTGGCCTTATCACACACAGCTTACCTTCAGTCAAACTCCAAAAGATAATATTGGATAGATATCTGAATGTCTATC
The DNA here is from genome assembly GCA_028646595.1 of Phalanger gymnotis. Taxonomy (NCBI): domain Eukaryota; kingdom Metazoa; phylum Chordata; class Mammalia; order Diprotodontia; family Phalangeridae; genus Phalanger; species Phalanger gymnotis. The sequence goes on from CM053622.1 coordinate 572,352,466, forward strand.
TCTATGGTGAGTACTGTTAAAAAAAAAAAAATCTTTGCTCCTAAAATGTTTCCTCAACTAAGTATTACTGTACCTGAAATTCTTTTATTAGAGAGCTCTTTCTTTGGGTGAAACAATGCCACTTCCCTGTAGTTCTTTGGGGTAGACAGTGTAGTGCAGTGAAAAGGATCTTGGATTTGGAGTTAGGTGACCTTGGTTCAAATAGCAGTCCCACAACTTAATATATAACCTTGGGAAAATTACTTAATGTACTGCTCCCTCATCATTGAAATGTGAAGGTTAAATTATATAGGCTAGAAATGGCTTTATGGATCACAGCTGAGAGAAAGGAATCAACTGCATCTGGACTAGAACTTTGGGGGAACAATGCTTTGTTGGAAATGAGTTAAAATATGAGCCAAATTCTATCCCTCCACCTGCCTAGCTCATGTAGAAGAGATTATGCTTTGGAGGTTTTGGGGCAAATGTTTGTGATCTGCTCTGGTTTTATCTTCTAAGCAAGTATCTCTCTATAAAACCTTCTTTAATATATATATATGTATAAATATACATATATATATATATAGTTGCATAAATGAGGGACTTGCTTAGATTGGAGTTCTTAAGCTGGAGTAGTTGTACTTTTAAAAAAATGTCATTTATTTCTAAATAATTGATTTCTTTTGTAATCCTTTGTGGTTTTTATGAATTTAAGAACATAATTCTTCACCAAGGGTACCATGACACATACAGAGAAGGTTAGGAATCTCTGCTCTAATTAAAATTTAGATTTCCTTCAATTATTTAAAAACATGAGAAGGGGTCCATCAGCTTCACCAGGCCTTCAAAGGGGCCCACGAAGAGCACTACACTGGCACACAAGCACACATGTAAGACAGAACATTTAGACCCCTTCCACTAGACAATCTCCTAGTTCACTTTCATCTCTGACAATTATGTTTATGTTTAAAAGTGAAAGGTTAGGCTTTTAATACAATGGGTGTGCGCTGGAGCTTTTGTTGGTCAGTTGTTTTTCAGTCCTATCTCACTTTTCATGACCCTATTTGGGGTTTTCTTGGCAAAGATACTGGAGTGGTTTGCCATTTCCTCCTCTATTTTACAGATGAGGAAACAGGCAAACAGGGTCACATTGCTAGTAAGTAACTAAGATCAGATTTGAACCCTGAATAAGACTTCCTGACTTCAGGGCCAAAAATCTATACAATGCTACTATGCATTGAAGTTTTATCCTGGGTATTTAACTTCTTTGTGCTCTAGACCAGTGGTGTCAAACTCAAATAAAAATTGATCTCTGCAGGGGCCCATATTTATTTAGAAAGACACAAATTAGCATCAGCTATATGGCATAACATTTTTAAAATTTTGTTTAACAGTTCACAATTTAATGTTAATCTGGTTCAGGAAGCTCTCAGGAGCACTATGGGCCACATGTCATGTGTTTGACACCTCTGCTCTAGGCAACTAAGACAAAACTTGTACTTTTGATAGAAGAGTTTCCTCACCAGGAGCTACATCTAATTAATCAAATCACTAGTCTAGTCTCTATCTCTATGCAAGTAAATTTAACAAACATTTTTAAAGTGCCTACTATGTGGCAAGCACTATGCTAAGTTCAGAAGATGGAAATAAGAAAAAGAAAGAGTTTCCACCCTCAAGGAGTAAGTCAATCCAGCCACTCAAACACAGAAGCATTTTACCTTCTGTGAAAAATATTCCACCCATAAATATAATTCATACTGAAACATCCCTTAGCTCTGGTTCCATGTGAGACTTTAAGTCAGAACTTGCTGAGAAGCGATTCTTTTCCTTCCTTATGCAAAATGGTATCAGGTGAGACTTTCAAAGTTGCTTTCAATTATAATTGCATTTCACCCTGAAACAGTAAGACAGAAATACAAACCTTCAGGCTAATTTTAACTTGTGCTCTCTGCTTCAGTGAATTTTGTATTCTTCCTTCTGTTTCTGGATGGCCTGTGGAATGCTAAAAGACACATAGAGATGAGGTACAAAGTGGGCAAAGAGAATCTTTTGTAAATTATAAAAGAAAGAAGCAAAATTGGAGAAAACTAGACTTGACAACCTACTCCTTCTCAAAGCCTCCTGATTATTTTCTTCAGACATTTGAAAACCTTAAAATAAAAATGTCTCAAGAAACCATTCTCTTGAAATCTTTGGCCTAATAGGAGTAACACCGACTTGCATTTTACTAAGGATTTCCACAGAGACTTGAGCATTATCATCGGTAATATCTGATATCTATGACGGGATCTCATTATGCTTTTGCCAGGAATTTTTTTTTTATTGCAAGAGGAAAAAATAAGACTGAAAAAAAGAAAAGACTCAAGGTCTGCCCTAGGAAAGGGAGTAACATTTTTTTTTAACCATTACAGTCCTACATCTCTAAATTTTCTAACCCAGAACTGACTATTATTTGAGCTAATAATTTATGTGCTTTCTTGTGACCAGGTGAGGATGGTTAAAAATTGTAATCAAAGAGGGGAAAACAGGTGAGAGGGAGAACCAACATTCAGGAAAATAAGCTGAAAAAGTTATTCTCATCAGAGAATATGCTGCTGATCTAATAAAACTGACAGTCTCTTAGAACCCTATAAATGATGGTGAAGATTACAAATTAAAAGACAAATGAAGAGCACAATGAGAAATTCTTTATTTCAAGATCTTTCTCAAGCATACCTTCACTCAGTGAGGTCACTGGAATTGTTCTTGTTGCATTTTCTATGTTGATTACATTAAACAGAGATTTTTACACACACACACACATATTTACCTCACACTTCAGTGTTGTTATCAAAAAGAGCTCTGGCTTTCAAGTCAGCAATTTAATCCTGGTTTATGGGAGTTAATATTTATCTCTGGTAGTCCCAAGCAACCCAGACATCCAGTCCATGGATTGATGGCTCTGGCTGCATAAATCAATGCAAGAAAGTTATCTCTACCCCTACACATGGAATTAGATGAAGAGGGGTAGAATTGATTTTTCCCCCCTAGAGATATGTATATTGTTCTACTGAGGGCATGGATTGTTTTATGCCGAAATCTGGAAATATAAATACAAAAGTGAGAAAGTCCCTGCCCCTGAGGAGTTTGTATTCTATATGGATAGACAATATATCAGGGAGGTAGTGTTACAGGTGAGGAACCTGAAGCCTCAAGGCCACACGAGATCCTGTAGGTCCTCAAGTGCAGCCCTTTGACTGAATCCAAACTTCACGGAACAAATCCTATTAATAAAAGGATTTGTTCTGTAAAACTTGTACTTGGTCAAAAGGGCACACTCGATGACCTAGAAGGCCACATGTGGCCTCCAGGCTGTAGGTTCCCCCCTCACCGCGCCCCCAGCATATCATGATTTGAAAAGGTAAAATATGGTTTCTGTGAAGGTGAGGGTTATAGTGTCCCAGGGAGGTTAGTCTCTTACCTTCCCCTCCCCAAGAATGGCCTAGTTTGAATGATGAAGTGTTGTGGAAACAAGAGTACAGAGTGAAAAATGTTAAAGTGAAGATGAGGACCTCAGGCCCCAAGAATTAGAGATCTCAGTGGCCGAGAGAATTTGGATGATTCCTGATATTTTAAGAACTCCAGCTTAGTAGTTAATACTCCCCATTGAGCCACATTCCTGATCATAGGTCCTGCAGAAATGTTCACAATGTCCAATTAGACCTCAGAAAAGGGAAGGTGCAGCAAAGCATCATCATGTATCATCACCATAAGATATTTTTGTGCTTGGGAATGCATAAAAATAAAGAGGGGTTGGGGAGACCACCAAGTAGAAATCTTTATCTCTGACATAAAGGCAAATATTCCTTTCAACTGGTGACCAACCTATTATATTCCTGGTAGTAGGAATTGAAAGATAGTATCTAGCCTAAGCACCTCATTTTACAGAAAAGGAAAATGAAAACAAGGGAGAAATGACTTGTCCATAGCCCCATGGATAAGAGCTAGAATTTTTAAGTCAGGTCCTTATAATGCAACATCAAGAATGACAGCATTGGAAACAGAGCATCTGGATTCAAATCCAAGTTACATTACTTAATAGGTACTATGTGACTTACTGTGTGACCTTGGGCAAATCACTTAGCTTTTCAAGTTCTCAGTTTTCCTATCTTTAATGCAAGTCGAGGTAGCACCTAAGGATAATTCCTGTTCCAGATCCAAATCTGACATACTATATAAATTAAGTTATGCTACCTCTTTATGTTATTAGTAGATAATAAGTACCAAGAGGGAAGATACTACTTTTTATTTAAATTTTATATATTCTCCCAGAAACAAACACAAGTTCTTGAACACACCAGGTACTTAATACATTTTTTTAAACAAAGGCTTTCTTTTTCTCCTCACAAACTTTCTGAAGATATCCCAGTAAATTGATTATCGGATTGTTTGAAATTTTAATCCATACTTTTAGAGGATGGTTAACATGTTCTCCCCTCCTCTAAGGTACAAATGAGTACTCCAATATGTTCTATAAAGGCAACACCCATTCTGGAGGCTGGCATGAGCTGGGAAGCTGCTCTTCTCTCTCTGGTGTGGCTTTTGGGAAGGAGATGGAATTCTGTCCCCAAACTCCCCTTCTCCCAGGTGCAAAGGGAAGCTTGGCTTTGAAGAAGACCTCTCCTCTAGCAACAAGTGATGGAAGGTATTACCTTGAAATGGAGGAGAAAGAGGTACTCAGAGCATAGCTGAGTAAGACCACGAAGGGATCCAAAGGGAAGCAATTATCTCATGTATGCTTTACTGTCACTTTGTTGCAGGTCCCAGGAAGACAGATTCACCCCCCCACACCCCCCCCCTCTTTCTCTCTTTCTCTCTGTCTCCCTCTCTGTCTTTCTCTCTCTGTCTCTCTCTCTGCCTCTCTCTCTATCTCTGCCTGTCTCTGTCTGTCTCTCTCTGTCTCTGTCTTTCTGTCTATGTCTCTCTCTCTCTGCCTCTCTCTCTGTCTCTGCCTGTCTCTCTCTGTCTTTCTCTCTATGTCTCTCTCTATGTCTCTCTGTCTCTCTCTCTCTGCCTCTCTCTCTGTCTCTGCCTGTCTCTATCTTTCTCTCTATGTCTCTCTCTATGTCTCTCTGTCTCTGTCTCTCTCTCTCTGTCTCTCTCTTTCTGTCTGTCTGTCCCATTCTTTCTGCCTCTCTGTCTCTGTCTCCGTCTTTGTCTCTGCCTCCGTCTCTTTCTCTCTCTGTCTCTCTGTCTCTCCCCCTCCCCCGCTGGTGAAGCCATTTGTTATTTAGTCAGTCAACAAACGTTGATTGAGCATTGACTCTGTCCCAGACACTGTGTAAATGCTGGGGTTACAAAGAGAGGCAGAAGACAGTCCCTGCTCTCAAGAAGCTCACAGTCTAATGAGGGAGACAACACACAAACAACTATATACAAAGAAAGTATACACAGGATAAATTGGAGATAATCAAGAGAAGGAAGGCATTGATATTAAGGGGAGAGGAGTGGCTTCTGTCTTGGACAAGGCAGAGTTTAGCTGGAACTTAAAAGAACCCTGGAACCTAGGAGACAGAGATGTGGAAGAAAAGCATTCAAGACATAGAAGACAGCTATGAAAATGCCTGTGGTTAGGAGATGGAGTTTCCTGTTTAAGGAACTGCAAGGAGACTAATGTCAATAGAGGGGGCACCAGGAGGAAGCAATGTATAAGAAGACTTGAAAGGTACAGCAAGAGGGTACTGGGAAGTTTGGGAAGTTTCTTTTGTCTAATTTCACTTTAATGTTTATGCTAATAAAATACTAACTTTTGCAATGTGTGTTATAATGCTTGAATGCTTCTTTGTTTGGGGGTGGGAGGACAATTTGGAACTACCTGGGAGAAGAAAGATATTTCAAATTGTTGCTTTAAATCATTTGATATCACCGCCGGAGCAAAAATTCTTTTGGGGAACCTGTTGGTACTTATTGATTTATTTCAACAACTTCCTAAGGGCATGGTTACCTTAGTCATCAAAAAAAAAAAAAAAAAGGAATCTGGAAGGCTAACTGCCTGAGAAAAATCTAGTAGCAGTTAATCCCTTGGCTCAGTTTGAAAGAAAAGCACTTCAAAGAGGGCAAGGGCTAAATATGGCTAGAAGGAAAATCACACTCCAAGGGAGGAATATTCTGGATTACAAAAACAGATGGGAGGGAGTTGGCAATTATGACTTCCTATCATACCATGCCTTTTCAATCTCCTTTACTTGAATGTCACCGTGGTCATATGCTCTAATTATAGTTGTTTCACAGGCCTCTGTACTAGTCCCTCTTCTCTTCTCCCTCTCTTGTTACAGGACTTAGAAATCTCATTAGCTTCCATGTAATTTAATTATTTATGTCTATGTTGTATTATTTATACACTAACTTATCTGCTGACCTCCAGTCTCATATCTCCAACTACATTTCAGACATCTTTGAATATCCAATAGCCATATTAAACTCAGTATGACCCAAACCAAATTCACTGTCTTTTCCCCTAAACCTTCCCTTTCCTCCTATTTTCCCTACTACTAACCCTAGTACAGGGAACTAACATCTTCCCAGTCCCCAGGGTCACAACCCAGGTATTGTACTTGACTCCCTACTAGCTCTCACCTCCCATATTGAATCTATTACCAAGGCATGTTGATTTCACCTCTGCAACATTTTTCAAGTATGTCCCCTTCTGTTCTCTGATACTGCTACCACTGTGTAGGCTCATTACCTCATGCTTAAACTACTGCAATATCCTGCTGGTGGGTCTGACAGCCATGTGTTTCTAACCACTCCAGTCCATCCTCCATTGAGCTACCAAAGTGATTTTCCTAAAGTGTAGGTCCTACAATGTTACTTCCTTACTCATTAAACTTCATTGCCTCCCTATCATGTCGAGCAGTATTAAAATTCTCTCTTTTGTATTCAGAGCCCTTCATAATCTACTCCCTTCCTCATTTTTATAGTCTATGCATCTTATTCCCCAATATACTCTTCAACTGAGAAACACAGTAACACAGTAACAATAACACAGTAACACCCGCCTCCTTATTGTTCTTTGAACAGGACATTTCATCTCTTGGCTCAGAGTGTTTTCTCTGACTGTCGTCCACACCTGGAATACTCTCCCTGCATATTTCTGGTTAGCAAGGGTGGGGAACCTGAGGACTCAAGGCCACATGTGACCCTTTAGGCAGCAGGTTCTGCGCCCCCCCCACCGGAGTGGGTTTACTGGTTTTTCTTCAATCCCAACTAAAATTCATCTCCTAAAGAAAGCCTTGGGCAGCTAGATGGTGCAGTGAAGACTCAACTTCCCAAATTCAAATCTGACCTCAGACACTGTTTCAACAATTCAGCTAGCATCTGCTGTCAGAGGTGAAAAACAAACACAAGCCCAACAACAGGAATGGTGCAAGCCCAGGTTCTTTTGATCTGCCTTACTAAGAAAAGCAATGTTAAGGGGTTAGCAATCTTACTTTAATCCAGCATACAAATATCATTCACTTAGTTCAGGGGAAAAAGTCAGCACCCTGAACTTCAGAGCAAACACAAACAAATTACAAACGTCAACAGACAGATCTTGTCTGATTAAAATCTCGATTCACAGTTACCAGAGTTTAACATCTGGGTTTACAAGCTGGAGGGCTCTTAACTACAGCTGCCCAGAGTCTCCATATCAGTACACTTCAAGAGGAGAGCCCTAAGCAAATAACTCTGTCCTCTCTTTTTATACAGTTTCAGACATCATCAAACGTCATCTGAGCCACCAGAACTTAGCTTCCTAAGATTGGCTCTGGTCTTAGCAACTCCCCTTAGGACCCTGAGGGCTTCACGCCCACACAGGCTTAGCACCTAGTAGATAGGGGTTCAGGCCTGAGTTTTAGCACCTAGTGAGACTCAATCAAAGACACCCAGCTTAATTGACATTACAGACACTTCCTAGCTTTGTGAATCTGGGCAAGTCACTTAACCTTGTTTATTTCAGTTCCTCATCTATAAAATAAACTGGAAAAGGAAATGGCAAGCCACTCCAGTATCTTTGCCAAGAAAACCCCAAATGAGGTCAGGAAGAGTTGGACACAAATGAACAACAACATAGGAAGCCTTTCGGAGCCCTCTCAATTTTAATACCTTCCCTCCGACAATTATTTCCTATTTATTCTGCTTGATAGCTCATCCGTGCATACTTATTTGCTTATTTTCTCTTCCATTAAACTGTGAGCTCCTTAAGGGCAGGGCCTGTCTTTTGCTTCTTTTTGCATCCCTAGCACTTAGTATAGTGTCTGCCACATAGTAAGTAGGTGCTTAACAAGTGCTTATCGATTAACTGACTAATTTCCCCACACAGCCCCAGCAAGGAATAACTTCATTATTATATAAACATAATGTAAATTATTTTCCATCAGATCAAGGGTATTTCACCTTTTGAGGTATGTATTTTAGATTCCTTTGGCCATCTCCCTTCTCAGAACAATATTTTTAAACTGTTGAAGAAAATGCTATGAGAGATGAGTGAAAATAAAGATATATTTTTTTCCCATCCAAGTACACAGTCCCCTTGAAATCTTTTCCAACATAAAGAATGCCTGTATTAGATATAACTTAAATTTGCCTTCATTGGAACTCATTTGAAGTTTTTACCTTCCAATTTACTAAGCTTAGCACCATACATTTGCATCTCATCAACTATGTCATTTGATACTAATCTATCCTTCCACAGTCTCACTATTCCCAGATTTTTATATTCAGACTAGTTAACTCAATTATATTTTCCTCCCATCCTCTTCCAAGTTTGGCTAAATTAGTGTCCTTGCAGCAGGAAGGCAGAGGTCGAACTTCCCCGGCCTTCAATTCCCCTTCCACCTGTTCACAAGCTGGATAACCATCCATAAGCTTTTTTTATTTTTCCCCTTTCTTCATATCAAAGAGGGAAATAGATGAGACCTTGGCTCAGATCTTTGAAAAGCTTTCTGACTCTTCTTCCTGAGGGACCAAGGGAAAGAATAAAAGGCCAGGATTCAGTCCAGTGGAATGTCAAAAAACAACTTCACCTGAACAGATCTAGGACAGAGAGAGTAAAAAAAAAGGTGTGTATTCTTTGTCTCTAGATTCATATGGGTCAGAGAATATTGGAAAACCCTTTCTTCAATGAAATCATAGGATCCAACTGTGAAAGATTTAGCTACTCCAAACAAGACAATGATCTAAGACAATTCCAAAGGGCTCATGATGAAAAATGCCATTTACATCCAGGGAAAGAACCAATGAAACCTGAGTGGAGATTTAAAGCATACTTTTTCTTTACTTTATTTTTTTAGGGTGTGTGTGTGTGTGTGTGTGTGTGTTTCCTTTGCAACATTGATACTACGGAAATGTTTTACATGACTTTACATGTATAATCAATATATCGCTTGCCTTCTCAATGGGGTGGAAGAAAGAAGGGAGGAAAGGAGACTTTGGAACTCAAAAATTTTTAAAAAAGGTTAAAATGTTTTTACATGTGATTGGGAAATATTTAATAAAATAAATATTTTTTTAAAAGCAAAGAAATTATAAGCTCATATATTTAGAAGCAGAAAAGACTTTAGAGACTTAAGAGGTTAACTCTAAGGTACCTTAGATTCTAACCCCATCATTTGGCAGACTGAAGAAACAGATACCCAGGGATACAAGAATAATTTGGTAATTTCTTTTTTTGTTTTAAGTTTGAGGTACTTGTTCTTCTTAACATGTCAAGGTCTGCCATGGAAGTCTTCATTAACAGCACACAGAATCCTCTTTAAATTTTCAATGTCTTCCATTTGTTTCATATCTTTTTTCTACAGTTACAATTCCATGTGAAGCCCTTAATTCACGACAACACTGATTTGTACTGCTGTAGGAAGGACTTCAGTGTCTTCTTCATCCATTGATATTCTGTTCTTCATGGCATAATTCCCTATGCCTCTCTGACTTCTGCACCCTCTTTTATTCAGCACTTAGCTTTCTATCCCTTTCTAGAACTGTAATCAAATCAACACTACCATGGTCTCAGAAAGGGTACACTCAGTAACCTCCCAGTAATTCTATTCAACATCTTTGTTGCTTCCAAGACCATGAATATCTTCCCTGGTCATGACTCCTCCTCCTTTTAACTTTTCCTGTGAAATGTAATGGCAAGCAAAGTGGGACTTTTCACTTTTTTTTCTTTCGAAATGCTTTTCAGCCCAAAGGCAATAAAGTGCCTTTGATTAAACCTTGCCTTTGATTGAATCAAGGGTCTTTGATGACCTGCTTAAGTCAAAAGAAAGCCTAAGTCACATGAGTTTGAGGCACGTAGTTGTAATGCCCTCTGACTGTGAAGAAGTGTATATATACCCGAGATTAGCATTTTGCTTTGGGGCTCACTCATTGGAAGAGTGTTCATATGATTTGGCCAGACAAAACTCTGGTAGCTGTTAAGGAGCCCCAGCTTTGAAAACCCAAATGTTGGTGCTTCTCTCTCCGGTAATTATGTATGTATTGCTGTGGACAGAAAGCTAGAAGCCCTGTCTGCCGATCCCTGTTATTTGTTCCGTTTATATAATTTCTGCTTGTAATTTCTGTTTGTGTTTTCTCTGAAGTTCAGGGTGCTGATGTTTTCCCCTGAACTAAGTGAATGTGAATGATATATGCATCTTTAATTAAAGTCAGATTATAAACCCCTTAAAGTTGCTTTCCTTAGAAAAGCAGATCAAAGAACCTGTGCTAGCAGCCTTCCTGTGTGCTGGTGTTGTTGGCCTTACAACTCCACAGTAGCTGCAAGCAGCATTGTTGTTACAAATATAAACTCAGAGAAAACAAGGATTGTCATTTTTTTTCATTTATATCCACAACATTTATCTCTGTGTTTAACACATGGTAGGAGCTTCATCAATGATGTATGTTCACTTATTGGTTGTTTAGTTGTGTCCAATTCTTTATGACCCATGTAGTTTGCCATTTCCTTCTCCTGCGAATTAAGGCAAAGAGAGGTTAAGTGATATGCCTAAGGTCACAAAGTTAGTAAGTGTCTGAGGCTAGATTTGAACTCAGGTGTTTCTGATTCCAGGGCCATCTCTCTATGCACTGAGCCACCTAGCTGCCTCATTTACCAGTAGCAAGATTAATTGACTTAGGTATACTTAAGAAAACCTTGTCTCTACCACAGCCATTGGTTCTATGCCTATGGTTCTTACTTGATCTTTCCAATAAAAAATAATCTGCCATCCAAGAGTAGATAGGGGACAGCATTACCCACACTAAGAAGGCTTTCCAAGAATACCCTAGTTCTTTTCAGGCTCCTTTCCTGTTGGTAAATCACATACTTCCCCTGAATCTCTCCATCTTCCCTTGTCTCCTCACATCATTCTAGTCTGGGCTTCTTAAACTGAAGGTTATAGCCTCACATGGGATCACATAATTGAATGTGGCCTGAAAAGTTTGGCAATAGTATTATGTGGCCTCTTAAGAGGGCAAAGTTTAAACAGATTGTTGAAACTGAAAGATGAAGTCGTTGTATTGTTGACCAACCATAAATCCAATTTTGTTAATTTTTTTCATAATGACAGGGCTTTCAAAACTGTGTTGTTGGAGATTTTTGAAAAAATTAATGATTTAAATATGTCATTTCAATGGGAAAAATTGTAACATATTTATGTTGAAAGATAAAATTGCAAGTTTTACTAAAAAAAATTAACATATGGAAGAATAGGGTAGAAAATGGTTCCTTAGAAATGTTTACAGCTACAGATGATTTTATAATTGAAAATAACCTTCCCAAAGATTTAATTGTAAGAGTTATAATTGATTATCTAAAGTGCCAGGAGACACAGTTTCAGAAATACTTCCCTTCAAATTTTGATTCTAGAAAACTAAGCTGGCTTTATAAACCATACTCAACTGACATAAAAAAAAATGTTAGTCATCTGCCATTAAAAGTTCAAGAAGAATTTGCCAAGTTATCAAGTGTAAAATTTGAGTTTCCTAAAAAATCATTAAATGAATTTTGGTTTGGGATTAGGACAGAATTTCCAACAATTTCCAAAACAGCCCTAAAAGTGCTTCTGCCATTTGTACTATGGGTTTTGTACTATGTATGTATGTACTAAGCAGTGTTCTCAGTATTGATGTTTATTAAATCAAAATGTCAATCAACTCTGAAAAAAAAAAACAAAACAAAACCTTGAAGATGCTCTCCATCCTGCAGTATCAAATGTTCTGTCAAGATTGAATCTTAATGTAAAAACAAACAAGCACATCCATCTCATTAGTAGGCAAATTTGTTTTCTTCTTTAATAGACTGTAAAATTATATGTATCCCATAGAATTGTTTTAAAATAAATTTCTTTATGATATGTTTACAGTAAATGTTTGATTTCTATGCTTATTTTATACCTCTATACCCAGGGTCACATAAAAATTTCTTGGGCAAAAAGGTATCAAGAGTGGAAAGAGTTTAAGAAGCACTGCATTAGACTGCCCTCACCTCCACCCAGGATAGCCCATTATTTTAACAAAAGTATCTCTACCTAATGTGGCTATTTAATTTCAACTATGGCTGAGAGAAGGTGGAGCTGTATTCCAGGGGAAGGCTAATTGCATAAGAACAGGATTATAAACATGCAATCAGCTCAATGATAATACAGTGGTATATCACAGCTTTAGGGGGAAATGTGGTTAAACTGTATCCACAATTGGGAAGTAACATTGTTTAGTACAGCTTTATGAGGATATGCCTGTCTTTTAAAGCCTTTGAGACAAAGCTGACATCTGTTGGGGATTCCTACTAATGGGATGATAGAGGCTGGGCAGATGGTCCTATTGGAAGGAATTGTGTTCCTGCATTATAAGAATTCCTTTAGGGACAAGAGGAAAAACAAAACCAAAAATAAGCATGCTGCTAGATGTCTCTGCAAATCAATGGTCTTTTCTCATACTTCATTTGTAGAATCATAGTAAGCATTTAACAAATATTTGTTGATTATTTATTGATAATTATACTGCAGTTGAGAAGGGGAAAAGAGCAACTTGGGCTGAAAGGGATATCAGGCTTAGACACTTCTTCATATGAGCTTGGCCCCTTATTGCTCTCATAACCTACTAAGAATCTGGCAACTGTAACCTCTAGTTGTAAGCTATTATACTTCAAAGGAAGTTTTTGAAAGGTGAAAAATATTATTAATAATAATTATTGAATTTATGTGAAATAAAAACACCTTCACACTTTTTTTGTCCATTGAATTTATAGGCACACTAGATTTGGATTCACAGGCCTTGCTGAGATGATCTTGACATCTAATTAGGAGCCACTTTCAAGACGAAAGCTTCTACTTAAGTGAAAGGAATTTCATAGTCCTTATATTTCTTTGTCTCTAAAGTAGACCTTTCTTTGTCCTTATCAAACACTAACTTTCTTATTTATTTGTGAACACAGGATAATAGGATCATAAATTTAGTGATGGAATGAACTTTCAAGAGAATCTAGTCCAACCCCCTCATTTTACAGTAACTCAGGATGTCAAATAGCTTGTCCAAGGATGCTCAGGTAGGAAGTGGTAGCTAGAGGATTTGGAAAGAGGTCTTTGACTCCAAATCCAGCAGACTTTTGCCTTGAACCCTGCTACCTCTCATAATATCATATATTTTAATTTCAGGGTTTGGGCTAAGTACTTCTGGGTTTTTTTTTATCCTCAGTGTCCAGGTTGTTGAATTTTATTGAACCACTTTGACTAAATTAACTGATTAATAATCATCTAGTGATTAAAGAGTTGTCAACCCTTTCAATTCACAATAGATTACCCAAATGATTTAATAGCATGCTATAATTTCAAAGAACATTAACCTATTTGATCTGCCACCCACAAAGATCTCAAGAATGTCACTGAGAAATGGCTACCTAGAATTTGCTTGAACACTTCCAAGGACAGGTAACTTAATATCTTAAAACATAGTCCATTCCATATTAGGACATTGCAATTATGCAAAGTTCTTCCTTATGTAAGAGGCTGTTAGAAAATGCTCAAACCATCAAGGCACCCCACTTCTGGAAAAGACATCTTGCATTCCCCTATTGTGTGTGGGAGTCATTTCCTTTGATTAGATGCATAGCTGAAAGAGACTACCAGACTTTATAACTTTAGACAAGGAGAGCTTGTCTTTTTCCTTCATGCTCTTTTTTTTTTTCCTGCAGATACAAGAAAGTGAAGGTTTGCACACAGTACAGGTGCCAGGAACTGAACCAGTGAGGAGGAATGATTACCTCTTCTCCTCTAAACTTTAGGCCCTATGGCCATGAACAGAACAAACAGAAGTATCTCAAGGCCCTTTCTTAAGACCAGAAGGATATGTGCCCATCTCACTGGTTGAGTTCATGGCACCTACACTGGGGGCAAACTTCCCCCCTCTCTGAAGGCCACACAGGAAAAGAGGCACATTGGAGAGTCAGACTGTCCTACTCTGGCAGTTGTAAAGTCTGGCATCCTGTTCTGACTCTACAACCAATTGAAAGAGCTTACTCACATTTACCTGGTAAGGGAAAGCAGGTTGTGTTGACCCAAAGACAATGTTTCCATGTTAGATTATTTAAGCCTGCTCTGATACCCAGTTGCATTTAAATTTAACTAAAATCTATTTCTGTAACTTGTACCCCTAATCCTATTTCTTCCTTCTCAAATTGCCAGAAGGTTTATTATTGAATCACAGGATGGTCCTCCTTATATTTGAAGATAGCTATCCTACATCACTATATTATCTCTTCTCTAGGCTAAATGAGCAACATTGCCCACAACTTGTATATATTTCGTACTTCTCAGTAAAACGAGATCTTTTTTTTTTTTTTGCTTTTATACTAAAATTCCATTCTGAAAATGTGCTGTTGACTTTTACAACATAGGTATAGGACTTTTCATCAATCTCTATTACATTTTGCTATATTTGATTGGTACTATTGTCTCAGCTGGGAGAAAACTTGTTTGTATTTTGATTCTTTGGATTACACATAATTGGATTTGTATTTTGATTCTTTGGATTGTCATCCAAAGCATTATCATTTCCAACATTGAATCAAGAGAATTTAATGAGTATGTGCTCTAGGCCCTCATCCAAGTCCTTGATGCAAGTGACAAATGGGAGAGGGTCAAGTACAGATCCCTGAGGTATTTTCCTAGCGACGTCTCCTAGGTTGACAGAAAGCCATTTATCAGTATTTTAGAAAAAAATTCTGAATCTAACTAACTTTATTAAGCCATACCCTAGCCCATAGCTATCCTTCTAGCAGAGAATTTTTAGTTGCTTGCTGAATCCAGGTATACTATAGCTACTAATTTTTCCTGATCTAATAGTATGGTAATCTTGTCAGAAAAGAAAATGTAAATATCATATCATAACTTATTATTAATGAACCCACGTTCATTCCTAGTGATTAACATTTTTTCTTTAAATATGTCCATAAAATCTATTTAATAATCTCTTAAAATATTTTTTTCTAGGAATCAATGCCAAACTAACTGACTAGCAACTTGAAGAATGCATTTTCACTTCCTTTTCGAAAATGGGATATTTACCAGAATTTCATTCCATGATCCCTATCAGCTAAAACCCAAGCTATCACAGTTCAAGTTTTTGATTTTCCTAACAATATAGTGTATTGAAGCCAAGTGAAGCAAAATCATTTAGAGCTTCCAAGGTCTTTCTTACTATCTCCTCATGTCATAAACTTATTTCCCTCATAATCAGATTTGCTTTGTCAGTCAAGAAACATTTATTAAATGCTATTATATATCAAGCACTGAAGATTCAAAGACAGGCAAAAGAAAGTCCATATTCTCAAAGAACTCATGTCTAATGGGGGAGACAATGTGAAAATGACTTTGTACCAACAAGCTATATTCAGAAGAAACTGGAAATAATTAACACAAGGAAGGCACAAGAATTAGGGGGATCAAAACAATCATCCTGTAGAAGTAGAATTTTAGATATGACTTGAAGGAAGTCAGAGAAGCCAAGATGCAGAAAGGAGGGAGAACATTCCAGGAATGGGGGCAGCCAGTGAAAATACCAAGAGTCAGGAGTTGGAAGCTTATATGAAGAATACCAAAGAGCAAGTGCCATTGGATTGAAGATTACATCGACAGATGATGGTGTAAGGTGTAAGCAGCCTGTAAAGGTGAGGCAATGGTAAGTTACAAAGAGCTTTGAATGAAAAACAGAAGATTTCGCATTTGATCCTAGAGAAAGTAGAACATGGAATTTAATGAGAAAGGGAATAACATGGTCAGATAAGCTTTAGGAAAATCAATTTGAATGAGATGAATGGATGAATGGAGGATGGCCTGGAATGGGGAGAGACTTGTGGCAGGCAGATTAATGAGAAGGCTATTGCAATAGTCGACTTGTTAGAAGATTAGTTATGAGGCTTCACAGCAGGGACAGTAGCAGAGAAGAGAAGGAGATATAATAGAGACATGTTGCAAAACATCCAGGTAGTCAATTAGCTGGCTAAAGTCAACAAGCAGTTATTAAATGCCTACTATGTGCTGGGAACTGTACTGAGTTTGGAAATGCAAAGAAAGCAAAAACTTGGCCCCTGCACTCAAAGAGCTGACATTCTAATGGGGAAGACAGGATACAAACAATTATGTACATGTAAGACACATAAAAATGTATATACATATAAATATACACATGCACATGTATATGTAGCTTCCCACTGTACCACACTGCCTCCCTAGTAAAGAGCAGAGCAATGAAGAAGAAAGAAGTATCATGTTTCCTTACCACGTATTCATACTGGAACAATGACTATAAGCCAGGCCATAAGGTAATTAGGGACTTTTATTCCATCACTATTGTCCTTCAACAGACTCTTCTTAGTGATATGCTAGGGAGTTGTTTTACAGGGATACAGTGGTTTGTTTGATAGACTTGAGAGTCATCTGGAACCAAAGTCTTGGGGAGGAATAAATTCTTTCTACTGATAGAAATTTGGATGTTCCTTTTTCCTTTTTATTTATTTACTTTTTTATTCATTCATTCATTTATTCATTCATTTATTTATTTATTTATGTATTTATGTATTTATTTATTTGAGTGAAAGTCCTTTGTTTCTTTCCTTGGTTCTAACCTCAAGATGAATTTGCGTGTGTGTGTGTGTGTGTGTGTCTGTTAATTTCCAGTTCTAACATTCTATAGTAACACTGAGGATTTACTGGAAAACCCATTGTGCTTAATCAGAAGACTTTGTTTCAAATCCTGGCTCAGCCAATTAATACTTGTTTATGACCCTCGACAGTCATTTAGTGGGTGCAACACATAGAGCACAAAGCCTGGAGTTAGAAAGACCTGAGTTCAAATCTGCCCTCAGACACTCTGCGTGACTCTGGGCAAGTCACTGAACCCTGTTTGCCTCAATTCCTCATCTGTAAAATGAGCTAGAGAAGGAAATGGCAAACCACTCTAATGTCTTTGCCAAGAAAACCCCAAATAGGATCTTGAAGAGTGTGAAATGACTGAAATAAATGAATGACCTTAGGCAAATCATTTAATTCCTTTGGGCTGTAAGCGTGAAATGATTGGTTTTGTATAAATGTGTAAACCTTAAAATCTCATGATTTATTCCTAAGGAAGTGACTATAAGTTGTTTTCCTACTTCTTTGTAAAGTTTTGAGAAGTTTGTTTCCTAGGTTTCCTTCTAATCATTATAATACAACACCTTTAGTTTGGAAACAGGTCAGTCAGTGTCTTTGGCCTCAGGGATCTCTATCCTATGTACTAAATGAACCTAAATAAGGAATTTTGTGTTTCTGGAAAGCCAGAAAAAGTGCTGAAATATATTACAGCTTATTTTTAATGTAATTTATATCAAAAAAATATTTATTTCCTATCAAGGATGGTGCATGTTTTCGTTTGTCACTTGAAAACAGGCTAATTCCTCAGAAGTGACAATACAGATCAAGAGAATAGCTGACATATTCATGAAAAAATACAAACCCTAATGATACATTTTATGGTTTATGATTTGAGACACTCATCCTTGAGTATGCATAATGTTTTGGATCGTCATTGTTTTGACATCAATATATGATTGCTATTAGATGCCGTGCCTCATGTTTTGTCTCTGCTAAAATATAACTTTTAAGATTACATCAGTTCAAAACACTTACCAACTGTACTTTATTATTTCTGGTGGAATGACTATTTGGATAATTGGGAACTCTAAAACTCTGATGTAAGGATTTATGAATTGGATAAAATTGCCTTCTGCAACATGAATTTTTTGAGAGACTGGGCAAATTCTTATATTCCAAAAAGACTCAAGACTTATGAAGTGTATCAAGATGTATTTGGATTTAGATTGATTCTTTATTATTACATTTTGCATTTGCTACAGACTCAGAGCCTTTTTTGATCTCTGATGCCCCCAAAAACAGACCATGCAAACCACAATATAAGTTTAAAACAAATGTGCATTCTCCTCCTTAATGAGCTATTAAAATGGAAAGTTACTTGATAAAACACGTTGCTGCAGTATTAATGGGAAACTTTCATACCGTAGACTTTTCAAAATGATTTCTAGTTTCTAAAAGAGGTTACTGTTGACACGTTTCATATAGGTCAATGTTATTTAAAGTGTTTGACATTTTAAGGTATACTCATCCCTACAAACTACTCACTAACTCCTTCTTGACCCCATAATCATAGACCAGGTCTTAACTACCAAGCAATTGTGGCCTTTAGTGTTTACATTTTCAAGATTTTTTTTCAATTTTCCCCTCCAGAAATAAATACTTTCTCATCAAAATCCTGTAATTTCATCAGGAAATTTGTTTGCAGTTTCCGAAGCTCCTAAGGTATGGCTGAACATCTAACACGTGGGACTATTTCTGTTGATTTTATATCGGAGATCTGCTTTACCTGTCAGTCAACCTTCAAGTATTTATGTGGTCTCTATTATGTGCAAAAGAACTTTTGAGTCCTGAGAGAAATACCAGACACAGTGAGACATAACTATTAGCCCCGCTCTTGAAACAAGTAGGTCCAGTCGTAGAACTGAGGAAAACAAACATGTAAATGTTAATTCCTAATACAATAATAGCACATAGTATATAGTACTTGATTGTTTGCAAATCACTATGTAAACAAGGTCTACTTTGATCCTTATAATAATACTGGAAGGCACGTGCCATCATTATTTCCATTTTATAGATGAGAAAACAGGCTGAAAGAGAATAAGAGCTTTACCGAGAGGCGAACAGGTAGCAAATAAATATGTATTGGGATTGAAAATTTTGTGTCTCCAAATTCAGCGAATTTTCTACTATATATGATATGTAATAAGGGTTGTGAGGGTGGTACAGATAATAACTGCTGTTTTTGCTCATAAGAAGGAGAATAATGGGGGCAGGCAGCAGTCTAACCCTCTTCTGTCCATATCACTCCCCTACAATAAATTCAGTCTTTGGGACAAATTCTCTAGCAGCTATAAGAATTGCTTCTCCATGTAGACAGCATGTTCACACTTAAATAATTTTTATTGTTTTGGCTGTATTAATGGTTCATTCAATTAGACAATGTATTTGGTATATGTGTGTGTGTTATGGTAAAGGATTCCTTTATTTATTTATTTAATTTATTAACTGACTTGATTGAACTGAGTCAACATGGTGTTGGGGTAGAAATTGTGAGACCTGGATGGTAATAGTGACCCAGTTCCCCCCAGTAATAATGTTTAATACTAATACTATTAAATGATATAATTGCTGCTGATGCTGCTACTATTACTAAATCACCAACACTACCATGACTAATAATAATTATTATCTTTTTTTTTTAGTTTGCTCTTCTAATCTTTTTGAATAGAAACAGTTCTAAGACAAGTTGCTATCTTGCTATCTTCTATAGTGAGTATCTTATACGTGTGTGCCAGTAAGGCAAAATGGGCTTAGTTTAACAGGTGCCCTTGAGGAGTTTGGCTTTTGTTTATTTTGAAAGTACTTTCAGCTGTTAAGTGCTAAGCCCCAGGCCCAAAGCCCTATCAGGTGTGAAACCTGTGTGGGCATAGATTAATGACTTAAGAGGGGCCAACTCAGGAACCAATGGTCTCTGGTCTCTGGTTGTTGAGGCAGGGCTTGAGAACGCCAAAGGCTTGGCTGCAAGGAGAGGCGAAAAGCTACAGCTGAAGCCAAAGCAGAGCCAACCTGTGTGTGGACCCAGGAGTTCGAGCAAGGACTTGAGGCCAGTGAATATGATTTATGCCATCTTATTTTTCTGTGGCCTCCTGGCTACTTTTGTGAGGCGGGCCTACTGGGCCTGGAGGCTTGTGATCACAATATTGGAATGGGGAGGTTGGTTCGCTAATTTGTCACTGTGGGCCCTAAATAAATTTTTTGATGCCTTCTGCTTAGAGA
>CM053622.1:572373340-572390211 GCA_028646595.1 Phalanger gymnotis
AAAGCTGCCCCGCCTCCGTTGTCTCAGGGGTGGAAGCCAAACCGCAAACTCCGTCCCGTCCCGCAGCTTTTCCCACTAACCTTCTGTGTAGTCTTTGTTGTTTGTGGGTTGTGAGGTCTGGTACATGCCACAGCTCAGTAATTCAGCATGCTAGGGCACTCTCTGCTCCACTCCTGGTCTCGTCAGTCCGCGATCTGCCGCGCTGCGCCGCGCGCGCTGGGCTCTGCTTGGCTCAGCTCTGCTCCCCTCAGCTGGGGGCTGGGAGTTCCGTTTGGGACAGACCTTACCCCGAGACCATCCAGGCTGTCCTGGCCTGGAGCCCTGCTTCCCTCTGCCACTTTGTGGGTTCTGCAGTTCTAGAATTGGTTCAGAGCCATTTTTTTAATAGGTTTTTGGAGGGACTTGGTGGGGAGCTCACACCAGTTACTGCTTTCCAGTCACCATCTTGGCTCCGACCCCCGGGTTAGTCTATTTTTTAAGGTGTTATTATTTTCCATAGTTTTTTGGGTGTCCTTTAGCAAGTTGTTGACTTCTTTTTCATGATTTTCTTGCGTCACTCTCATTCATCTTCCTAGTTTTTCCTCCACTTCTCTTACTTGCTTTGCCAAATTCTTTTTGAGCTCTTCTGTGGCCTGAAACTACTTCATATTTTTCTTGGAGGCTTTTGATGTAGGCTCTTTGATTTTGTTAACTTCTGGCTGTATGTTTTGATCTTCTTTGTCACCAAAGAAAGATTCTGTAGTCTGAGTCCTTTTTCACTGCTTGCTCATTTTCCCCAGCCAATTACTTGACTTTTGAGCTTTTTCTTAGGGTATTACTGTTTTTGGAGTGTAGAGTGCTTTGTCCCAAGCTTCAGGGGTTTTATGCTGCTGTTTTCAGAGCTGCTTCTATTTTGAGGTGGTATAATGCTTCTCTCCTGGCCTGTGCTCTTGCTTTGAGTAAAAACCCTCCTTTCTGCTGTGTAACTACCAGGTGGACTCCTCTCCACAGCCACCACATAGCTCTGCCACACCAGTGCTCCTCCTCTCCAAGAATCACCAAACAGGACCACAACCCAGATCCAAGCAGGGCAGAGCAAGAGAATCTTGCCTCAGCACCAGCAAAGCAATCTCTGCACTCCTCCTCTGATCAGCTGCTTGATTCCTCCCACTGAGTGGGCCTGGGTCTGGAACCAGCCACTGCCACTGCCACTGCCACTGCTGCTATTGCTGTTGCTGCTGCTGCCACTGCAACCTCCTCTGACTCAGCCACTTCCACCACAGGCACCTCTACTGTCCTGGGGCTGTGGCCCGACCACACACTTCCCTCATCCAGATCCAGCAGTTTTCCCACTGACCTGCTCTGTAGTCTTTGGCATTTGTGGGTTGAGAATTCTAGTAACTGGCACAATTCATGATTCAGGGCCCTGAGACTTGCTCCACCTCTTCTACTCTGCACCTGGTCTATCCTGGAATGGCTAATGTTAGGCTGCTCTCTGCTTCCAGCATCATGCAATAGACCCTTCCCAGCAACCATCCAGGCCATCTTGGGCTGGAGACTTGTTTCCCTCTGTTATTTCCTGGTTTCTGTAGGTCTAGAATTTGTTTAGAATCATTTTTTACAGGTGCTTGGAGGAATATGGGGGAGAGCTTAAGAAAGTCCCTCTTTTTAAGCTGCCATCTTGGCTCTACCTCCTAAACTATTATTTCAAAAAAAAAACTTTAATTACATGATTTAATAATATGTGGAACAAGGTAAATTAGTCCCTTCCTGCATGCACACAGGCTTATACCCTCCAATAGTTGTTTCTCTGCCCTGTGGAAGAATAGAAATTCATAATTCAAGTACAGGGGTGTCTGTCACTAGCAATGTCTCTCAAAGTAGCCAAACTATTTATTTTCATAGATTCAGCATTAATTTGGAGCAGGACTTTGATTCTGGATTTATATACTGACCTCAAAGGAAGTTTAATACATGGAATTTAGCTTGCTGTAGTTTGTCACAATCCTCCTAGTAACCCAGGCTCACTTCAGTGTTATCCTAAGTTACTCTCTTTCAGTAACCCTCACCCTCAAATGCTGTTGGTTAACTAAGGCCTGTCATTTCTGCCTTTATAACATCTTACATATATGTCCTGCTTCTCTCCTCAGTCCTTCATCACCTCATACTAGGGCCATTATAGTAGTCTGAGTGTTGGTTTCCCTCCTTTAAGTGTTTCCTCACTCCAGTCTATTCTCTATTCATTTGTCAAAATGATCCTCACAAAGTGCTACTCTGACTATATCACCTCTTCCTCCATCAACTCCAACAGCTCCTGATTATGCCCAAGATCAAATATAAAATCCTCTGTATTTTAAAGAATTTCAGAATCCACATCCTTCCTACCTTTCTGTTCTTCTTATACCTTCCTCTCCATTTGGTGACGGTCATTCTTATCTCTTTGTTCTTCCTTCCTGATGGAACAAACATTTTTACTGGCTATCACTCATGTCTAGAACTCTCCCCACCTCACCTCCACTTCCTAGCTTCTCTGGATGCCAGCATCCTTCAAATCTCAACTTAAATTCCACCTTCTGTAAGAAGCCTTGACTGGTCCCTCTTAATGCTGGTGCTTTCTCTGTTGATCATCAACAAGGTACCCTTTATATATTTTGTTTGTATGTTCTCTTCCCCATTAGCCTATGATCTCTGTATGAGCAGAGATTATTAGTTTTTTTTTCTTTCCTTAAATCTCTGGATCTTAGCACAGTGCCAGGCATATAGAAGGCACTTAATAAATGCCTATTGTTTTGATTGAAGATGGGAGTCCTGATGTAAATATTCCTCTTTTTTTAAATTAAATTTTATTTTTATTGTGGATTAAAAAAGTTAATATAGACAAACATTTTTTGTATTAATAGAACAAGAAATACACTCATATATATGTGTATGTGTACATATACATATGTAAAACTGCAAACTATTATTTTGAGATTATATATGTATGTGTGTATGCAATTTAACAAGACTATAACAAAAATACTATACATCCTTATGTCCCCTTCTGTACTTTTTTCTACGCAATATGTATTTATACACACACATGCATATATTATATATATATACACACATACATACATATATATAAACACCTACCTTATAGATTTTTTTTGGTATTTAATAGAAATAATAGCTAGACCACCTATAATGAACTGGCTAAATCTCATTTGATTGTTTTGGGCTATGAATCCATGCATTCTTGTTATTCTGGACAAATTTCATTTTAATTCCCACCTCCATAAAGTTTCTCTTGCAGCATCTGATGCCAACCAAGAATAACCTTGGCCATCCTCTTTACGTATCTAAGTTCTACCCATCTTTCAATGCGCAGCTTGAATTCTTTCTCTGTCATGGATCTTTCCCTGAGTATTTTGACCCCCACTGATTTCTTTGTTGTCTTACTTCCTATAGTATTGTCAGTCTGCACCACATAACATAACACTGTCTTGGATTATTTTATTTCATTTATGTAACTGTTTGACAATTAGCTTGTAAGCCCTCAGAATACATCTGGAATGTCATATGCTTCTCTTAGAGTATCTAAGACATAATAGGCACTTTATATTGTGAATTAAATGATGAGTACTATGCATGTGAATGAGTTCTCCTTACTAATCAAAGATGAGACTCTAGACCTGTTAGGGACCTGGACTTTTAGCTTTGAAAACCCACACCCAATATACAACATTGGGGATATATGTTCATTCTATCCTCATTCTTCCTTATTTCTTATCTGGTCTCTCCAGATAGTCATTTATGTTGTGATCAACCTGGGTATGGATGAAGTCTGGACTAGGATATAACATAAAGGAAATCAGCCCTCACAATGTTTATATACATAATCTTGATCTACCCTTCACCTTCATTACCAAACAAGGGGGCAGTTATGCAGTAAAGTTCATAGAGGGGCTTTGGGTCAGGAAGACTCACCTTCCTGAGTTCAAATCTGGCCTCAAACACTTACTGGCTGTGTGACCCTGGAAAAGTCATTTAACCCCATTTTCCTCAGTTTCCCCACCTGTAGAATGAGCTGGAGAAAAAAATGGCAAACCACTACAATATCTTTGACAAGAAAACCACAAATGGTGTTGTGAAGAGTTGGACATGAATGGAATGACTAAACAACGACAATCAAGCAAGATGTTGTGTATCCCTCTAATGTCTTTGCTAATTTTGCACTGTAGTGTATTAAAGAAAGGGTGATTAATGAATAAGAAAGAGGGTTGACCTGGTCCTGTGGGCAGTAGGGCTACAAAGAAATAGCTCCCTTTCAGGAAAGATACCAGTCAGACTTAGTCCCACCTGGAATCATACCTTTTCTATTTTACTGTCTACCTCACATCCTTTATTGGCAAGTTGGCAAAAGTACTAAGCAGAAGACTTTTTTTGTGTATGTCTTTACCTCTAGTCATTTTCTGGACTTTATTGAACTTGGATCTTCTAAATTCTCTTTGTTTACTTCCTTTTCCTCCTCCAATCTCATTTGCTTAACATCAGAACTTTTGCCTTGATCAGTGATCAACTTCATTATTGCCTTAGGAGAAAGAAACATTCTCTTTCATTCCTTACCTATAAAAACTGAGATGAATGAAAAGCTTGAGAGACAGAGTTTCTGGTTAATTAATAATCAATTTATTACTTAGGCTAACTGATAATCAATAACTTGATAGTCAGTGGTCTGTCTTGGTAACCAAATATCCCACCATGGTGATCACGGAATGCTCAAATACCTTTGGAAAAAGGGGGTGCTCTTTAATGAAAAAGCAGGCTAAAAGTCTTTAGCTGTTCTAACTAAGAATATGACTTGATGAAGAGATTCAGCCACCTCCAGCAATCTGGACAAAGGAAAATCCATTTCTACCCAGACCGCTCTGGTTGGCTTTTTCCTTCATGAGTTGGGTTCCCCTAGATTGTCAGGGAGGGGTACCAGGGCATGGGCTCAAATGCTTTATGACTGGAATGCACCTAAGATAATATTCTGTTTACACTAAACAAAAGCAAGGTTAACTACTAGGTAAGGTCCACCCAAGCTCCTGGAGCATGTAACCAAGGATTAGGTCAATCTCATCTATCAGCCTTGTCCTTCAGAGACTGGCTGAATGACTTTCGAGGGCTGGTTTCTGAATGAGGAAACAGAAAGGAAAAACCTGAGTATTAATATAATAGAAAAATAATTATTTCTTTCACTACCATCAAGTTCTTCCTTCCAAACAGAATTTGTGCCCCCCAAGGACCCTTCCACCATTTTTAAGAGTCAATTCTTCTACATATTTTCATGTTTCCACATTATCAAGTCTTTAGATTATGAATGATTGAGTCAAATCTCTCTCATCTCTGCCCCCCAACAAATACATACACAGAAATGTTCTGTTAAGAATCTCCCATGATTTTAAGATCCATTGAATCATTAAATGTTATGCCTGGAAGGGACAGTAAAGATCACATATTCTAATGCTCTTCTATTAGAGATGAGGAGTCTATGGGATAAAGATGTGACTTAAAATCTCACTGATAGTAAAACTTTGAACACAAGCCTTTGTGAATTCAGGGTTGATGCTCTTTACAATATATCACATTAACCCCAGAACAAAACACTTACAAATACAGTCATACCCTCACATAAATCCTACAAACAATAATACAAAGGTCAATACAAATTGTTTCAGTAAAACAGGATCTTTTCCCCTGACTTTCAGATTCAGAAAACTACTTTTCCAGGCAACAATGAATATTAGTAATTGTCCTATCAACTGAAAGATTACTTGGTCAATTGAAACAATGAACTGCTAAGAAGAAGAGACATTTTAATGCTCAGGCAAAAGAGTACCTGTAGCTGGCTGCTAACTTGTGTTTGAAATTTAATGGTTAAGTCCTGGCACTGAATTGCATTATCGCTCTTTATTCTCCATGGATATTTTCTTCTTGCTTCAAGAAATCTCAGCAGCTATGGTGTCATATTTCTCAATCTTCTAGCTAACAGTACTTACCCCAGCCGACTCTATAACCACTGAATTCTTTTCAGTTAGTTATTGGTGATTTTCTCTTTTTACAAGGGGTAATCTTTGCAACTGCAAAAGTTCACTTCTCAGACTTAAAACGTGACTGTGTATAAAGAGCGATAGGAAAACAAGTAGTCTTATGCTAAAACTATTTTCAGTTGAACAGATATTTATTGTCTATCATATATGCCTAGCATTGTACCAGACCCTGTGGGGGTTACTAAATGAGACATTTTCCTTTCTTCAGTGGTCTCCCCTGGAGGTTTCTGTGATGCTTCCTGTTTGATAATTCCTACTATCACATTTTTATTTTTAGCACCCAACATAAAGAAAATCTTAACCTTGAGGAAAGTAATAATAGTAATAATGATGATGATGATATAGCACTAGACTAGGAAATGATATAATCTCCATCATATTTTGGGGGAACAGAACATATCTTCTGGATTAGATCAAGTATTAGAAACCATTTTAAAACTGAGAAATATTCGTAAGCATAAACAATATTTGAGTTCTAAATCCCTCCAAACACACGTAAAAAATGGCTCTGAACAAATTCTTGAGCTGCAGAACCCACAAAATAGCAGAGGGAAGCAAGTCTCCACCCCCGGATGGCCTGGATGGTCACTGGGAAGGGTCTATTGCCCAGTGGTGGGAGCAGAGCGCAGCCCAGCATGGGCCACGGCAGGACCAACCAGACTGGGAGTTGATCAGAGCATGCTTTAGGGCCATGAATCATTGAGCTGTGGCAGTTACCAGACTTCTCAACCCACAAACGCCATAGACCATGGAGCAGGTTAGTGGGTAAACTGCTAGATTGGGTTAGAGAGTGGTCCGGCCCCAGCCCTGGGGGTGGCAGAGGTGGTGCAGCAGTGGTGGCAGCAGCAGCAGCAGGAAACTCCTATGGCTGCTTCCAGAGCTCCAGCGTCAGCTGCTTCTGGAATCCCTGGCTCACATAGTGGGAAGAATCAGGCAGTAGACCAGAGTGGGAGTGCAGGGCTTGCTTTGTCCTGCTTGGATCTGGGATGAAATCCATTTAACATCTCTGTCCAGGACATATGTATAGAAATAAGATTTCCATAAGTCTTTCATCCATCTTAAGGGCTTGTTCTGGACAATAGACATTCATTATGCATTGGGTTTTCCATTTTTAAGTAGTCAAAGTAACTTTTTTTATGGAATATGGATCTCATTTAGGGGACTTTTAGAATCTTCTAAGAATTGAGTTGATCAACCCAAATGGAAAACAAAAGTAGGAACTTTTTTGAGGGCCAGAATATATAAGGAAGTGGGTTTTCAAAGGTTACATAAATTGTAAGTAGTAAAACCTTTAATTCAGTCCTTTGTGACTCCAAGAATATTGTTATTTCCAATACATCACATTGACCCCAAAACAAACTCCATACAGAAACAGGCATCCCCACAGATAACCCCCCAAAACAATAATAGGCTAATGTAAATTTTGTGTTTTGTATAATAAACAAAAAATTCCCTCTCCCAACATTCTCAGTTCCATATACTGAAAATCACTTTTCTAGGCTACAAGAATTATTAATTATATTTTCAACTGATTTCAACTGAAAGATATTTACTCTACTGAAACACTGAAATGCCTAGAGAACATATCTTGATACATAAGTAAAACTATACAAGATCTATACAGTATCTTTATGTGCCTTGGACTCTATAGTGGACTTCCACTATGACAGTTGTGAAGACCTTTGTAAGCTTATGCCTCCCTGTACAATGCCTTGTGTGTTGTTGACAAATAGAGTGTTGTTGGGAACAAATTTACCAAATGTTATATTTTTAAAAGACTCATATGAATTTGACACATGTGTGGGATTTACTCTTTTTTTTTTTGAGTAGAACTTTTAGGATAGTGTTTTGTTCTACCTAACAAAACACTTTTTTTAGTCAACAGATAATAAGTACCTTATATTTTCTATAACTTTCAAGCAATTATGTGATTATAAATATGTGATTTAAATCATAATATTATTGATGAAAGACTATCTATTCTCTTCTAATATTTCCTTCATAGATACCTTCAATTCATGTATAGAGTATTTTCCTAAGACATTATAAAAATGCAAAAGTAGTCGTATGTCCAAAAGTCATTAATATTTACTTGGTTTTCTTTTTTGGGTAATTATAAGATTCCAATTTTTAAATGTACCTCTGGCATTTTAATCTCTTTTTTATACTTTAGGCATCAATCAATCCAAATTTTCATCTCTAGCAAGGAGCTCCTCCAGGTATCCTTGCTGTAATCCGGTTGCTTTTTCTCAACGATTTTTTTCAGTGACATTTTCACTTTCTTCTGCAGCATATTCAGGATTATGACATTAGATTTAATATGGTACATCCCCTGTCCTTGATGGTTAAATTAGTTTGTTATTTAAATGTTTACATATCTTTTGCATTTTTTTTATCTATTTGTCCTTGGGATGAATTTATGTAGTTGTGTCTCTTGCCAAGGTACTTTAAATTTGATTTTCCCTCTATTGCTTCTCGCTCTTTTATGAGGACATATCTCTTATTGTGCTCCATTATTCCCCTCCATAAGATTTTACAAACATGTTTATATTTTAAATGGGTTTTTCCCTTGGCTGCTACATTTATTCATTTGGCAAAGTGATCCAGCATTTGCTGGACAAGGCATTTCCTAGACTTTTTAAAAATCTCCTCATCAAGACATTTTATATTCATTTGATTCTTGTATATAATTGTTATAAATTGATATCAATGTCTTTTCCTTCCCCCCTTTCCCATTTTGGCATAAATAGCAAGTTTAATATTGTCAGGATTGAGCTATTTTAATATCATATTATATTGTTTTATTTTTACTCTTTTGTTTCTTCTAATTTTGTATTATGTTTTAAAATATATCAGCGATCTGAGTGCACACAAATATCTGACTTAAGGATTGCTCCCACATAATGAGTCATTTACTCCCTATTCAAATATAATCAATTTCATTTTTTTGGCATTGTGAACTCTGCTACATGTGTACTGAATTCTTAATTTTTTTTCAATTTTTTCATGATTTATATGCTTGAGCCTCCTGTAAATTCTACAAGTCCTTTCTCTTCTTAGTCCTTATTCTTGAACCATATTCTTTAACATTTTCCCCTTCTTGTCCTATGCCCATCTTTTCATTGATCAATGAGTATCAAATAATATGTGGGTATTCAGTTTGTTACAGATGTTTCTCTACAACTGTTATTAGCACATAACTTTTCCTGCTTGTGTTTTTTTTTTTCAAATAGCTATCATGAACACTACAATACAAGATGTTCAAATACAATGTTGTGTTGGAATTGTGTCTTATTCTGGTCCCCCTGACCACCCTACTTTCAAGTTAGTATAGTAAGTGTATAAGTAGCTAGCATAAGATAACAATAGCAGATAGTAGGATCACAAAATGGGAACATAGAAATCACTTCCAAAGTGTTCCATAAGTTAAAGGAATGTAAAATTATGTGCAAGCTATCTTATAAGTTAGGGGAGCATAGGAGCCACTGTCAACTATCTCATAAATGAACTGAAGCTACATCCTGAGATTATGTGCTAAATTAGGGGAATTTAGCTAGGCTCTAATGTAATAGCCCCTCAGTCCTGCTAACTGCCGTCCATCTGTAAGCTACAGATAAGCTCCAGACATATACACTAAAACCAGCCACATATTATGTAGATGAAGCAACTCTAAGTTAGTGCTGGTAATTGATATAATGTTGCTATGTTAATGAACTAAGCCAAAGGTGACAAGGATAAAAGTTAATCTACCCCCCCCCACCGAAACCCTATTAAAATGGGACCCTCAGTTCCTGTGCCTCAAGCACCCCTCCACATTCTATGGATCCATACTTCCTGAGGCCTCCTAACTCTGATGGCCATTTATATACTGTTTTTTTTTTCTTTGCCCTTCTCTCTCTCCATTCTCTTCACCAAGCTGCCTTCTTCCTCTTACCATCCCATATCCAGTCCCCATACCATGTCCTTCTGTACTTCCTTCTTTTACCTCTATAGTTTCTGTACCTTACTAAAGTGTGATTTAAGTATTACTCCATACTTGTTGGCATCATGATCTTTCCCAATGAATATTCAAATGAAGAGGTATCCTTCCCAGATTTAAGTGGTTACTTTCCCTTGGCTCATGGACTGGAAGCATCTGAACTGAGACAAATTCTTTCTCACTGATGTCGCTATCATGAACATGCATGGAGATATGAATCCACTAATAGAAAGCAAAGGTGGGCCGATGAACCTCATGCCTCTTTTTGAGAGGGACTTTCTCATTATTGGGTCCCGATATATCAATTAACAATTTACACAGAGAATAATCACTCATTGGCTATGGGTGCAACAAATATCATAAAATATCTGTTAATTTCTTTGTCTTTCCAGGGAAAACATATGACTCATACTTCCATTTATCTGCTACTTTAAAAAACAACTTTCTGATTTCATTTATACAAAAAAAGTCAAGATTTATGTGTTTCAATGCCTCTGGTAGTATGTTTACCCCTTGGTGCTAACAACAGGGTCTTAGAATATTAACAGCTAAGTTTACATTTACAGATTCCATATTATGAGATTCCTGGTCCTCTTGTGTCCTTTATCAACAATCTTGACACCATCACTGCAGAAGTAGAAGGAAGAGATATAGGACTGAGAATCATTTTATAATTATATATTATATCATTAAGGCAGAATTCATGGCTTCAAAGATAACCATGAATATGCCTGAATTGTCCAGAATCTCAGGATATAAGGAATTCTCTAAGTAGAAGGCAGAGGAGTTAAAGCATTTATTGAAACTCAAAAGTAGCAGACCCATGGCCCAGTGTCCCCAATTTGACATCCTGGAAAGAATTTTCCAAGACCAGTATGTCCATCTCACAATAGTGACCAGGAGGCCACAGGAAAACATTATGGCAGCAAGGCAAGCCATACTGGTGCTTCTTCCCCCAATGCCATGGCCCTCCAGCAAGAAGACCACCCACTGGCCTCAAGCCCCTGCTCAGCACTCTCCAGTCTCCATGAGGGTCAGTCCTGCTTTTTTGTAGCACCTGCCACCGTCAGCTGCCACTTCCGCCGCAATCTCCAAGCTGTGTTCCAACTAGCTGACTGCTTCCTCTCTCCTACAGCTCTTAACTGCTCTCACCAACTGCCTCACCAACTGCCTCTTAGCTCTGCTCCAACCATTCAGCAAGTTCCTCCCACCACAGGCTTCATGTCATCGCATGAACCAGAACTCAGGTGTCTACCATTGGCTCCAGTTCTAGCCATTCGCCCCAGGACCCTGAGATCCCCGCTCCAGAAGCCCACTCAGATGAGGGGTGGAGATCTTCCCATTCACTGATTGCCTTTACATATATATGTCGAGTTGCCAGGGATAAAGAATTTATAGCTCATTGATAATCAGTCTCTCTAAAATTAACTAGGCTGGGTCCTAAGAAATCAGACAATCTATTGTCAGGACTATCCTTGAAAATAAAATAGACAACATTAATAATAATAATTACATACCTATAAATATAAATATAGTATTTATATAGCATATAGTATGTGCTAGGCACTGTGCTAAGTGCTTTGCAAATATTATCTCATTTGATCTTCACAACAATGGTGGGAGGTAAGAAATATTATTATTCCCATTTTGCAATTGAGGAAACTGAGGCAAAAGGAAGTTAAATGACTTGCCCAAGATCATACAGCTGTTAAGTGTATGAATCTGGATTTAACTTCAGGTCTTCCTGCTTCCAGATCCTGTGCTGCTTAGCTATCTTGGCAATCAGCTCTTTTGGTTTTTGTCCTTGATTCAATGAAAGAAAAAATATTTTAAGGTACTTCTATATTGGTTTCAACATCTCTCTTTTATAATAACACTCTAAGCTTTACAAAATGTTTTCCTTCAAATTAACACTGTTAGTCTACATTGTAGCAAAGATTCCAATGAAAAGTCAAACATTTAATTAGTTGACTGGATACTTCAAATATATGGATATTTGATGTGACATTGAAAAAAATTTTGGATAAATTTACACTGAAGGTAGAGCACATTCTTGCACTTGCCCTTGACTTTGGGGGTAGGAACAGCATGTTGAGAACACCAGGAAATGATTCAGAGAAGTAATAAGTGGTAGATAAGGTGAGGCTCCTGTAATCTGGTGCAAAAAAAAAAAAAAAAAAAAGGACCTGAAGCTTTTTTATGTGAAATAATCCTATATTAAAACCTCTAAATCTAATACCATCAACTAAGGGAAAGAGGCAGGTTTCCTTTTTAGGGTTGTTCATTTTTACTGCTTTACTTGAACCTAACCAGATATTGATATACATATATATGCCAATAATATAGGTAAGGGAGACTCCTGTACTACAGTGTAAAGAGAGCTGCCCTCAGAATAAGGAAGATCTGAGTTCAATGCCTACCTCTGACACATGCTGGCTATGTGATGCAGGATGGGTCATTTAAACTCTCAGTACCATAGGCAGCTCTCTAAGACCACATGTGAAAGAGCAGATTCTGACAGTCAGTGGTGGAGGAAGTTTACTGATCTGGAATTAGCTAGAGGAAAGAAATTACTGATCTGATCCAAGATATATATATATATATATATATATATATATATATGTATATGTATATGTATATGTATATATATGTATATGTATATGTATATATATGTATATGTATATGTATATGTATATATATATGTATATGTATATATATATGTATATGTATATATATATGTATATGTATATGTCAAATTTACATTTATCTGAAATGATAGATTTCCCTTTGTACACATCTGGCCCTAGACCCTTTTATCTACTTCAAAAGTCTTTGTGACTGCATAAGTTACTCTGAGTTTCTTTACCATTTGTTTTGGTGGTTATATGGATATAGAAACAGCCAAAAGTAAGCTTTTTGGCAACTTACATCTGTAAACCAATACACATACCATTTTTAAAGAGAACATTATTCAGTGGATAGAGGGCCAATTTTGAAGACAAGGAGATACAAATTATTTCAATCAGTCAGTCAAATGTTTATTATGGGCTAAGTACCCATGGTCATGCCACTTACTGTCTCAAGAGAGGTACCTCTCTAAGAGTCTAATTTCTGTAATGTTCATAATCTGGGTCTGTGGAGGGAGTTTTCACATCAAGAGGTATCTACATTGATGAAGTAATGTTTGGTCCCAAATGAGATGTTACATTTAACTTCGTGATTCCAGTGTCTCCTTCCTCTCATGCAATTCTGTTGTTTACAACCTTACAAAGGCTTCTTATTATCTCTAGGATAAAACGTATAATCCTTACACTGTGTAAGGGCAAGCAAAGTGGGACTTTTTACTGTTTTTTCTTTTTGGAGAGCTTCTCAGCACTAAGGCAATATAGTGCCATTGATTGAGTCTTGCCTTTGTTTGTAGGAAGGCCCATACCTTTTTGCTAATTAGGTCATGAGAGGTGTGAAGCTCTCAGGCCCTAAAAAGGGTATATATACCCAGAGAATAACCATTGAACTCAGAAGAGAATCCTCAGGACTGCAGGAGAAGAGGTTTTGCTTGGGGTCTCACTCATTGGAAGAGTGTTCCTGTGATTTGGCCAGACTAGACTCTGGGTAGCCATTAAAGAGGTTGGACTTAGAAAACCCAGATGGTGGTGCTTCTCTCTCTGGTAACTGTGTATGTATTGCTATGGTCAGACAGATAGAAGCCTGTCTGTTGATTTGAGTTATTTTGCTCTGTTTATAATTTCTGCTTGTAATTTTGTTTTGTATTTGCTCTGAAGTTCAAGTTTTCCTAATGTTTTCCCCTGAACTAAGTGAATGATACATGTATGTTTAATTAAAGTGAAATTGTTAACCCCTTAAAGTTGCTTTCCTTAGAAAAGTACATCAATGATCTGTGATAGTAGCCCTCCTGTGTGCTGGTATTATTCGCCTTATACAGTCACTGCAGCGGCAAGCAGCATTGTTGTTACACCCTGGCATTTAAAACTGCATAATTTGATGCTGCCTCTCCAAGCTTATTAAATACTTCTCCATTTAATATATCTTGCATTCTAGCCAAAATGGCCCACTTGCTTTTCCCCAAACTCAGCATTCCATTTTGTGCCTTTCTCTGTGCACAAGATTTTGCACAGGTTGCATATCATGTCTAGAAGGCATGCCCTTTTCATGTCCTCATCTTAGAAACCTGAAATTACTTCAAGGTTAAGGTCAGGTACTATCTCCATTCCTGAGTCTCATAATTGTTAGTTTTCCTCCCTCCTCCTCAAATTATCTTGTACATACTTATCTGTTCATGTTTTTATTTTTTAATTCTTCAGTAAGCATTTTGAGGGCAGTGACTGATTTTTTTTGTTTTATATTTGTGTGTCTTCAGCCCCTAGCACAATGCTTTGCACATAGTATGCCTTCCATAATTGCTTGTTGGATTGTATTGGATTGTAGGTAAGCCATTCAGGTTCAAATTCATAGCAAGCTCTTTTGGGAGCTATTTGCTTGAAGATAAACTTTGTTGTAACTCTTAGTGACTGCTTTGACAAGCTCTACATCAGGGAAAACACAGTAAGTTATATTAGCATTTGGTTTCTGACAGCGTACAAAGCTTTCTTTATCAGTGATTATAAAGAAGAAATGGAGCTTAGTTAAATGGTGTTTCATGTTTTTATTTTGTCTTACACCTTAACATGCTGAGCTTCCCATGGAGAGTTTATTTTTGCTTTGTTGCAATTTGAGATAAATGCACTCCCCATTAAGGATTTTAAAAAAAGACTTCATTAGTACATCTATCTGTAATAATGACTATAAAAATTGAATAGTAAACCATGTCACATTTTTGCAAAGAGGGGTGTGTAGCCTAAACAAGATGTCTACAAATTGAGGAGCCAATGGTGCTTTAAATAAAGTCAAGGAGCTGGAAGAAACAATGCATTCAAAACTTGGCAAAAACAAATTGACTTAAAAAGATATGTGTAAGGATGGGGAGGGAGAATGCTAGAACATAAAGCAATCAGAAGAAAAGATTGCAAACAGAATACAAATAGAGCTGCTGAACAAGAAGACCTTTGAATATTCAATAGATGATAATGTAACCAATTAAATGAGTGTTGAACATGTCAGAACTTGAACCATATCCCTAATGCCCTTTAAAGAAACTAGAAGAGGGTGGAGCCAAGATAGCAGCTGGAAAGCAGGGACTATCGTGAGCTCCCCACCAAGTCCCTCCGAAAACCTATAAAAAATGGCTTTGAACCAGTTCTAGAACTGCAGAACCCACAGGGTAGCAGAGGGAAGCAGGGCTCTAGCCCAGGACAGCCTGGATAGTCTCTGGGTAAGGTCTATCTCACACAGAGCTGGGAGCAGAGGAGAGCGGAGCTGAGCGGAGCAGAGCCCAATGTGGGCAGCGTGAAACAATGAGACCAGGAGCCAGGCAGAGTGTGCCCCAGCTCCCTGAATCAGTGAGCTGCAGCAGTTGACAGATTTCTCAACCCACGAACACCAAAGACAACAGAGAAAGTTAGTGGGAAAAGCTGCTGGGGATAGGGGGATAGAGTTTGCGGTTCACCCACTGCTCCAGGGGCAGCGGAAGTGGGGCAGCTACAGAACTACAGCTGCAGTTGCTTCTGGCCCCAGGCCCACCTGGTGGGAGGAATTAAGTGGTGGATCAGAGCAGGAGTGAAGAGCCTGCTGAAGATCTAAGTCCAAGTCAAGGAGAAAATACTACAAGCAGCCAGAAAGAAACAATTTGAGTATTATAGAAACACAATCAGAATAACCCAAGATCTAGCAGCTTCTACATTAAGAGACTGAAGGTCTTGGAACACGATATTCTGGAGGTCAATGGAGCTAGGATTAAAACCAAGAATCACCTACCCAGCAAAACTGAGTATCATGCTCCAAGGCACAATACGGATTTTTGATAAAATAGAGGACTTTCAAGCTTTCTCAGTGAAAAGACCAGAGCTGAATAGGAAATTTGACTTTCAAACACAAGAATCAAGAGAAGCATGAAAAGGTAATCAAGAAAAAGAACAAGAAAAAGAAATTGCAAGGGACTTACTAAAGTGGAACTGTTTTGTTTATATTCCTACATGGAAAGATGATATGTATGATTCATGAGACCTCAGTATTTAGGGTAGCTGAAGGGAATCTGCCTGTATGTATTTATTTATGTGTGTGTATATATATATATATATATATATATATATATATATATATATATATGTATATGTGTGTGTGTGTGTGTGTTCATGTATATATATATATGTATATATATATGTGAGTGTGTATGTATGTGTATATGTATGTGTATGTGTGTACATATATACATATATATATATATATATACATATACATACAGA
The DNA here is from genome assembly GCA_028646595.1 of Phalanger gymnotis. Lineage (NCBI taxonomy): Eukaryota > Metazoa > Chordata > Mammalia > Diprotodontia > Phalangeridae > Phalanger > Phalanger gymnotis. The sequence continues at coordinate 572,389,735 of CM053622.1, forward strand.
GAGAGAGAAAGAGAGAGAGAGAGTGGGCACAAGGTGAGTTGAAGATGAATAAGGGATGAGAAAGGAATATATTGAGAGGGGGAGATAGGGAGAGATAGAATGGGGTAAATTATCTTTCATATAAGTGGCAAGAAAAAGCAGTTCTATAGGAAGAGAAGAGAAGGCAGGTGAGGGAGAATGAGTGAATCTTGCCCTCGTCAGATTTGACCCGAAGAGGGAATACCATACATACTCAATTGGGTATCTTACCCCACAGGAAATAAGGAGGAAGAAGATAAAAAATGGGAATGATAGAAGGGAGCACAGATGGGGTGGAGGTAATCAAAAACAAACACTTTTGAAAAGGGATAGGGTCAAGGGAGAAAATTCAATAAAGGGGGATAGGTTAAGAAGAAGCAAAATATAGTTAGTCTTTCACAAGATGAGTGTTGTGGAAGGGTTATACATAATGATACGCATGTGGCCCATGTTGAATTG
>CM053622.1:572390311-572403738 GCA_028646595.1 Phalanger gymnotis
AGCAACAACAACAAAAAAAGAAACTAGAAGAAAAAGGGTTGTATAGCCACCTGTAACAACAATGCTACTTGCCACTACTGTGGCTGTGTAATACCAATAACATCAGCACATAGGAGGGCTGCTAGCACAGATTCTTTGATCTGCTTTTCTAAGGAAAGCAACTTTAAGGGGTTAACAATTTCACTTTAATTAAACACACATATATCATTCATTTAGTTCAGGGGAAGAAGTCAGCACCCTGAACTTCAGAGAAAACAAAAACATTAATTACAAGCAGAAATTATATAAACAGAGCAAAATAGCACAAATCAACAGAGAGGGTTATAGCTGTCTAGCCAAGACATTACATGCATAATTACCAGAGAGAGTAGCACCAACATCTGGGTTTTTCAAAGCTGGGGGCCGCCTTAAGACCTAGCAAGAGTCTCTTCTGGCCAAATCCCAGGACATTCTTCCAGTGATTGACCCCCCCCTCCCCGAAGCAAACTAAACTATACTAACCTCAGAGTATATATACATTTTTCAGGGTCAAAGGGCATCCCAACCATGTGACTCAAACCCATGTGGCCTAAGCTTCCCTGTGACTTAAGCAGGTCATCAAAGACTCCAGATTCAATTAAAGATTCTTGATTGAAACAAAGGCAAGACTTAAAGGCACTTGATTGCCGTAGTAGCACATTCCAGCAAACACCTCTGGCCTTGCACTTTTTGTGTGGGTGCGTCATATTGCTAACACATATGTAGAGGTTTTAAACTTAAAAATATGTAAATATCATGAGCATTCTCTATTTGATGCTACTTAACTTTTTTTAGTTCTATTAGACCCCTCCTAATTTTAATTTTACCATCCTGTACACACACACACACACACACACACACAAACATATACACACACATATTTGGAATAGATAAATATATGTATGATTGGGAAAAGTATATCATCAGTGTGGATGCTACCTTTAGTGATGCACTTTGAAACCTCTCTCCTTAGCCTTTTCGGTTCTTGTCTAGATCCTCTTATAAAGACTTTAGAAGTATCCACTCAATATGCTGGGACTTTCCTCTAGATCTCATGACATTATGAGGACAGCAGAAGAATATATGAACTATACATTAGTTGGTTAGTCATTGCTTTTGTTGCATGACACACTCATCTACTTTTCCAGGCATATATCTCTAATAACATCTCTCTGCCCCACTGCTACTCTACATTGGTAATTGGTTATAAACTACTGTCATTTATTGAGGTCTTTTGTTGTCATCGTTACTAAATTTTTTTATCATCTTGTTTATTTTATTTCAAGGTTTTCATTGTAATGGACATTTCCTTTCCTTTTTTATTGTTATTCTTTCATTTAGTATATTTTTTTGCTATTTTGAGGTGATGGAGATCAAATATCACCAACCTCTCAGTCAAGTTCATGGATATCTCAATAACCTCATTTTATAGGTGAAGGAGTTTAGGCATGGATGGTGGAAGTGAGTTGGTCAAGCCTACACAGCTGACAGAACCAAATAACATAACTAAGATTGGAGCCCAGATATCTGCTTCTTGGTAGAACTAGTGTTAGGGCCATTCTAAGTGCTATATTTGAGGTGTTTATACTTACTCTTCATATAAAGGGGCAGAATATGAAAATAATTATTGTCCCAACATAGACTATATCAACAAGCCATTTATTAAAAAACTGACCCTCTACCACTGAAGAAGGTACCAATTACAGAAAGAAAATGCAAAATCCTCTACAAGAAGGCAAATGCAAACATAATCCATAATTTCCCCAGCTGTCTTCTCTTGCTCCTTTCTTAAATCTAGACAATTAATAAGACAATAAATTAATTTTTAGTCTTTGCTAATTTGCAAGGCATAAATGTTTATTTTGTTATTATTAAGTCATTTTCAGTTGTGTCTCACTCTTCATGACCCATTTGGGGTTTTCTTGGCAGAGATACTGGAGTGGTTTGCTATTTCTTTTCCAGATCATTTTACAAAAGAAGAAATTGAGGGAAATAGGGTTGTGACTTACCCTGAGTCACACAGCTAGTAAGTTCTGAGGCCAGATTTGAACTCAGAAAGATGAATCTTCATGAGTCCAGGCCCTGGTACCACCCTGCTGCCCTGTAAGTTCACACAGAAGGAAAATGTAATAATAAGCTCAGGTGAGTTGGTATTAGCTGTCTTCAGTACATCCCTGTGACACCCTTCCCCTTCCATCTTCCTTCCTAGTATATTTCTTTCCCTTTCCTTTTCCCTTCTTCTTATCATCAAAATATTAGGAAGAAACATACTCTGAATTGCTTTGTCTTATTCGACTCCTACTATGTTCCCTGTTGATGATAAAATTCTGAAGGGACACATATCTCCCAATATTAGAATGTAAACAATTGATCCTCATGATTATCAGATTATAAAGTATAACCTTGGTTACAAGTAACCTGGTTTACATAAGCTTCACTGGACAAGGAAAACTTTTTCGCAAAATTTGTCTTGTGGGATGAACAAAAATTCACAGTACAAACATCATGTTTGGACTTTAATGGCCTTCAAAGGCATGATGCTCAACTAGGGCAATGGGATTTTTTGCTTTCATTATGTCGAACAAAGGAACCTCAGGTCGGCATATCACCTAATGAGCCTCATTAGGCATTGACCCTTCATGAAGGGACTGGAGGTGGATGCTGAAGACATTTAAGACCAGGTGGAGGAACGTAGCCAGGAACTGATGACTGAGGAACTGATGGATCTGCGTGAGGTGCAACAGAGAGAAGTTGCAGAGGATATCTCGTCTGAGAAGGAAGTTGAGAGGTTGGAGGAATACCTCGCATCAAGTGAGATTAGAGAGTTTTATCAGATATAGGAAAAAGTGCAAAATTTGATTGAAAAACATCATTCAAATAAGGCTGTAGTAATGAGAGCCATAAATATTTTTAACAATAATGCAATGTCACATTTCCATGACATGCTGAAAAAATGTCAAAAACAAATGTCATTAGATTCCTAGTGAGAAGTGAACATAAAGAAAAAAAAATCAGTGAGTCAAAACATGAAAGGGATTCTAAAAAACAAAAAATAATTGAAGGCAGTAGTGTTAGTTTTACTTTTAATGAAAGTAGCATAAGAGAGAACACTCCAGACATTGAAATCCCTGATGTTCTCATGGAAATATACTCCTTCCAAGCAATAACCCTCCCTCTTCCTCCTCCTCCTCCATCTCATCTCATTCACACCAGCCATGACTTATCAAAGTTAAAGTTCTGGTTAATTTGTTTTATTTTCAGTTTATATTGCATACTAATCTTTGCTATTATATTTCAGGTGTATTAGGGACAAAAAACTTATTTAAAGTTATAAATGATTATTTTTATATGAATTTTTTTGAGATGTGCTATTGATCATCCAACTTTACATTATTTGCTATGGGAAAATTCGCTTTACAATCAGAACAAATCATGTGATGAACAGAATCTCAAGATGAATTAAATTAGTAAACCGAGGTTCTACTGTATTTAAGTTTTTATGTTTTTCTTCCCTTAAATGTTTGTATTTCAGAGTTTCTACCTCACTCTGATATTTCCAGCAAGAATACTTGGATATTCTCTGTTTCATTAAAGGTCCTTTCCTCCCCTGCAGAATTATACTCAGTTTTGTGGGCTGAATTGTTCCTGGTTTTGTACCCATAGCTTTTGCCTTCTGTAATATGATATGTCAAGCTCTCTGCTTCCTTTAGTTTTGGGGTTCCTTCCAGAGGTGACTAGTAAAATTTTCACTTTGTCTTCTGGTTTTAAAAGATCTTGGTTCTTTGCTTTTATGTTTTAATGGGATATGGTGCTTAGCCTCTCTTTTGGTGATAGCTTTTGTTCAGTCCAATGATTCTTAAATAGTTTCTCCTTAAGCTCTTTTGGACGTCAATGTTTGTTTTTGGATATGTTATTTCTCATAATTTCATTTATTCCCACCAACTTTTGACTTAGATTTAATATTTCTTGTTGTCTAATGGAGATTTTAAGGTTGGTTTTTTTTTTGATGATTTCTAATTTTCAAGAAGTCTATCTCTTGGGTAAGACTGTTGTATCTTTTGCACTAAGCTGTTAAATCTATTTACAATTTTTCCCCTAATACTCATTTTCTTTTATAATTTTTTCCTGTAGAAATCTATTTATTTACAAAATCTTATAAAAATAAAATTATTACTTCTTTTTCTATTTTTAAATATTTTTTCCAGTTGCATGTAAAAACAAATTTTAACATTCTTTTTTTTTTTAATTTTGATTTTCAGTCTTCTGTCTCTCCAAGTCTCTCCAAGAAGGAAAGTAATTTGTTGTAGGTTATACATTTGCAGTTATGCAAAACATATTTTAATATTAACCATGTTGCAAAACAAAACAAAGCAAAACCTGTCCCCTCAATAAAAAAAAAGTTTAAAATAGTATGCTTTTATCTGCATTCAGAGTCCATCAGTTTGCCTATGATCATAAAGACAGTGTCTCAGAGGTGAGGGTTCAGAAGAGGCCCTCTTGTCTCCAAATCTAGTTCTCTAATGACTATGCCATGTTTCCTGTCCAGTTACAGATCATTGATGTTATAATTATAAGTTTTAGCATACTGACTTTGTTGCCTTTCTTGATAGTATTAGTAATTGATGCCACTTTAAAATTTGCGAGGTAAATTTCTTACGACAAATAGAACCAGTTCAAGTATTAAAATCCCTCTTTAACAGACAAGAAGATAGTCTTGGAGAGGTGAAACGTCTTGGACTTAGTCATGGTCATATAGTTATTAAGGGTCTTCAGGAAGACTTGACCCCAGATCTGATAATAAATCTACCACACTACTATGCAATATTATCTGTTTATTGAACTGGTAGGTAAAGGGAATTATGTTATGTGTGTGTGAGTGTGTGTGTATGTGTGTGTGTAATTAATACAGAGATATGTATTATACGTATATATAAAATAATCATGTGTTAATTTATTTTATGTGTAGGTATAATAAATTAATTGCATACCCATATATTTCCACTTAACTACCAGTCAAAAAACAGAGAGTATTGCGTAGAGAATGGGGTGCTAAATATAGGGGAAATATATTTATGTGTGTGTATGAATGTATACACATGTATACATGTATGTGTGTTTATGTGCATATATCTATCTATCATCCATGTACCTATCTATTTATATGGAGAGAGAGAGAGAGAGAGAGAGAGAGAGAGAGAGAGAGAGAGAGAGAGAGAGAGAGAGAGAGAGAAAGAGAGAGAAAGAGAGAATATGAGAATACATCTAGATTTTAGTCCAGCATCTCACAAAGTTGTTATATCCCTGTGGTAAAATTAAGTCGATTTGGGGCAACACAAAAAGTGTTGATGAATTCATCAATGTATGCCTAGATTAAAATATTTGCTAGAGTGTTCAAGGGATATGTCTTTGACTCTATCTCATTCAACATTTTTTTAGGTCAAGGATTTGAACTGTGTCATAAATAGCACACTTATGAAATATGCATATGCTATGAACTTGGAAGGTATAACTAATATGATGGATGGGAGAGTAAGGATCCATAAATATCTCAACAGGCTACAGTGATGGGCCAAATCTAGTAAGATAAAAAGTAATAGAAGCAAATGTGAAACCATACATTTGGGTTGAAAAAATGAATTGCATAAGTATGCTATAAGGGAGACAAGGCTAGATAATGCTTTATGTGAAATAAACTTGGGAGATTTAATGGATTACACAGCTTATGGGAGTAAACAATATGGGAATGAACACCAAAAAAGCTAATGAAATTTTAGACAGTATTCATAAAACCCTGGTATCAAAAATGAGGAAAACGAAAGTCTTGCTATCCTCTGTCCCGATTAGATTGGAGTGTTGTGTTTAGTTCTGGGTACCATAATTTAGGAAATTTCATTGGTGAGAAATTACCCTTAACCAAAGGAAAGCAACCATGTTATCCCTTGTAGGATCAATTAATTACTAGTTTAGAGAAGAAAAACAAATTTAAAATTTTTAAATATGAAAAAAATTATACTTTTTATTTGGAGTAAGAATACGCAACTAGGACTGGTTAGTGGAAGCTAAGGAAAAGAAAATAGCTTAATAAGAGAAGAAAACTTCTTTAAAAATTAGAATTGCTCAAAGATTGAGTGGGCTGCTACTCTTTCCTGGAGGTCTTCTAGTGGATCCTAAATGATTATTCATCTGTGATATTGCAGAAGCTAATTCTGTTTTGGTACAGTTTAGAGCCTATAACCTCTGGTGTCCCTTCCAATTCTTTTTCTAACCGGCTATATCTTAGGGATTGAGAGTTTTGCATAATTCCTACCAGGTATTCTGGACTTCTTTCTTGTATAATACTATAAATTCTTCTAATTAGCACTGGTTTTCCTTTGATAATTAGAGCTCTTTGGTTTTTCCTTGCTCTTGCTGGGTTGAACTGATAGTGATCCCAATTTTATTCCCCATATTTTCCTTTTTCTTATGACATGGCAGCCCTAAATTGTGCCCTTTATACTTTTACACGATACTGAGATTAGCTTCTCTTTTTTCCTTGACAACAAGCAATTTCCAACATTGGATCTTTCTCACACCTGTCTTTCTGCAAAGGATATAAAATATTTCAAATTTTCAACTTATAAAAGAATCTTTTTTTGGTCAGACTGCAAACAGTTGTGAAGAAATATGTGGAGATTTAATTAACTTTACATACTTTTGTTATTTAGCTAGGGTCCATTAGAAAAGCATTAATATTTGAATATATTGTATCATAATTCCATCCTGTGCTCAAGAAGGTCTCTTGGAAGTTATACTCTGCGAATTAAAGAATACTACCCAACATATGTATATGTATGTACATGTATGTGTATATGTATATGTATATATGTATACAAGTACATTGTATATTAATCTATGCACATTTGTGCCTATATGCATATATAAAATATATAGATGTGGTATAGCTATATATACTATACATATGTGTGCCTAAATGTGTGTAAATGTGTATATATGTACATATATGCATATATTTGAAGGGAGGAAGGGAGGGGAGAGAGAGAGAATTTCTCTTATTCCTCTGCTTGTCTCTTTTCCCACTGCATTGCTCTCCTAAAGTCTACAATATAATAGAAGATGGATAAAAAATATTAAACTGATTAGATGGGTATCTACACAATCATACACACACATACTTACACATACACATGTATATATACACATATGCATACATATATATATATATACTTTACATACCTATGTATTGTGTATATACATTATATAACTAGCTGTGCACTAGACATACAAATATATCTATATCTATTCTATACATACCAATGCAGGCAAATAAAATCTGCCTATACATTTATTCTATTCAATTGAAAACATTTATTAAGTGTTTATTCTCTGGAAGACATTACATGAACAATTCTATATGAGAAAAGAACATGTAAAACACCTAAGGAAATCATTAGTTCATCAGGTAGGTGTAGTCAGGGAGGGGAAGGGTCACAGGGGCTTCAATGGTCACTGAAAAAAATTATAATGATCAGAACTTGGAGCATCACATATTCAAGTTCTCAGGAATGTCTAAGGGGGCAAGAAAATGTATCAATAATGGGAATCTTTTAGTGGGTTCTGCCATCAACCAATTGTATGAACTTGGGCAATTGCTTTAAGAAGAAGGGAAGTCTGAAGAGCAAAGTGAGGATTAAAGTAAGTTGAAAGGAGAATAAATATCACCCATAAGAGGAATCAGTTTATTCCTACACTCCCCTCTCTATCATTATGTGGTACATAAGCTGGAAAAGAAATCTTTAAGTTTCTAAGTATATAATAGCCCTGACATTACAGTATTATATCCCCTGCATAGTATTTCACCCCCTTAATTCACAATTAAACATTTGTTTCTCTGTAAAATATAGACCCACACAAAGCTTATAGAAGGAAGAAAAAAAAATTACTTCTTACAAGATTTTAGAACACAATACATATCTCAGAACCCCAGAGGTCATTTATTGTGAATGTAACTAACACATTCATATCCACCGAGGGTAATAAATATTGCAAATTAGGTTGAATAATGACTACACTATCTAGTTCCTTTCTACATGAGAGGCACACATGGGACTTGAATGCAAGTCAGTATTTATAATGCAATATATGGTGTGAGTTGTATTCAAAAATGGGATTGCTGAAATGTCACCAACACACTAATTTACTGCTGCTTCCTGAGGAAAAATAAAAACATTGAACATGACCAATGCAGCCTGAATGTAAAGTGAAAATCTCCATTATACCACCCCCTTCCCCTCCTTTGTACTTTATGCTCCTCTCAGGACAGCTTCAGAGCTTTTGAAAGGAAAGAAAGAAAAGGAAAAAAAAAAGATTTGGTTGTTACTTAGAAAAATGCCATTTGACATGTTTGTAACTGAATGAGGAATTGATGACTTCAGATAGGCTTCAATTTACAAAGCTCTTTTTTTTTTTATAGAATCCTATAAAGAAAAACTGCCCTCACACCTCAGACCACATCTCCTTCTGCCAAAGAAAGAGGAGTGGAAAGTGGATGCCAGTCACTACTATGAATATGAATCTACAGATCCTAGGTTCAGAGGAATTGGGGGTATTGAGATGTAACTCAACATCCTGAAATCAGAGTGAGGAATGAAATAGATGACATATAAAGCTACAGTTCCAAATTTATAAATTATATTAATAGGAAACAGTTTGAGATGCAACAGGCATAGGCAGATATGAGGACATTGCAGAGTATTCATTAGGCAACTGGTATATATATAAGCAATTTGACCAAGCTGTACCTATTAAGCTAATGATGATAGGTACAAAACCAAAGATATAATTTCCTGTGTCTTAGGATCTAGAACCTTATTATTGAAGAATGTAAACAAAGAATGTCAAAATAGGTTTCTCCCTAACAAAAATTGTCATTACAAAGAAAGGACTATGATCATGGTATACAGTGAATCTAGATTTATACTTTAAAAAGAGTATGATCATTTAGTCGACTTGTTAAGATGGTACTGTCCATATTCTGTTTGATCAATCTATGAGCTCATTGTTGTGGGTCCCATCTCTACGAATACAGCTAATAATAACTCTGCACTCCTCATTCTGTTTAATTCTTGTCCACGTAGCTCCATAAATCCTCTGCAATGTATTGACCTAATTTTTTGGAGAACTGCCTCTTTTTTTAATGTCTGAAGAGTGCCAATGTGATATTCAGAATATCCAACTACTGTCTCTCACCTTGCTGCGTGGCTGGCCCAACTCCTAACTAGGCTTATATGTCCTCAATGGTGTCTTTCAGGCCTATCTCTTAACTGCATGTCGTTGTTGGTAATATACTGAGGCTTATTTATAGATCTACCATAAAACTTACCCCTTCCTTATATTGCTTTTTTGTGTATCATGGTATCCCATATTTTGCAGTCATGACAGTATGCCTGGAACCATAACTTGAAAGTTCCAACAGCTCAGGCAAAGATTATAGAAAAAACTTCATCTCAAGCTCATAAATAGCCCATAAACACCCATTAAGAAAGGAACAATAATACTCCTGACTTACACAACTATCCCTTGAACTTGGGGGTTGCTAAAGAGTTAATGTTTCTTTCTCCTTTTTCTTTACAGGCCACATGTGACTGACTTTACTCTTCCATATTGTAACTCAACTTTTTTGTTCCTTGACTCCAGCCTCTCCTCTCATCTTTAATTCTGTGTATCTCTGTAGCATTAACCTTTCACCTATTGTTTGTTCCATCATCATTCTGCTTCCAGTTTCACATCCTTTACTGATGTGATTTTGCTTCTTCTTTTCAAGAAGGATGGAGGATGTAGAACACTTCAACAAAGGTCCTCACAAGCTTCAACATGTCTGTCTCTGGCATTTGAATTCCAACTTCATTTTAATCAAACACTACCTCTAGTTCCATGCCTCAGATACTCAAGAGCTGTTTAATTCTAGCAATTTACTTAATCTTCTCAGCTCTGTGTCCTCATCTGTAAAATGGGTTAATAATAACGACAATAACAGTACTTCATGGGGTTGTTATGTCTCAAATGAGAATGATGTATGTTAACCATTATATGGATGTCAGTAGTAAAAGAAGAAGATGATGATGATTGATGATGATGATGATGATGACAATGATGGCAAAAGATTCTACACATTATAGCTCAGTGTATTTTCTTTTGATTCCCAGGAACATTCTATAATGGATCACTAAAGAGGTGTTGGGTAACATTCTAGGAAAGGAAGTGGTGCTTACAAAGAATCATCATGATTTCAAGAAGAAACGATCATGCTGGATAATGTCCTTTTTTGGACACTTTTGCTAAAGTAGTAGTAGTTCAAGGGAATGCTGTAAACATGGTTTACCTAGATTCTATAAAGTACATCATGGTATTCTACATAAAAGATAGAGATATGTGGATTAGATGATGATACTATTAGATATGATTGTCACTGGGTGAGTAGTTAGACCCAAAATGTAGTCATTAGTGGTTCAATGGCAGCTTGGAAGGTGATATCTAATGGAGAATCCTAGATATCTGTATGTTGCTCAATATGTTTGATATTTTATCAATGATGTAGATAAAGGCATAGATGGAAAACACCAAATTTCAGATAACACAAAGCTGAAAGGGATAGTTAGTGCACTGAATGAGAGTAAAGATCCAAATTATCCTTGACAAACTAGAGTAGGGTCAAGGAACCTGCAGCCTTGAGGCCTCATGTAGTCTTCTAGATCCTTAAGTATGGCCCTTTGACTGAATCTAAACTTCACAGACTAAATCCCTTTGATAAAAATATTTGTTCTGTGAAGTTTGGATTCATCAAAGGGCTGCACTTGAGGATCTGGAGGACCACATGTGGCCTCGAGGTTGCAGGTTGCCCACCCCTGAACTAAAGGATTAGGTTGAATACAAGGTAAAAGTCAATAGGAATAGATGAAATACTTGTACTTGGGTTTGAAACATCACCTTTATAAGTATAAATGGAGAAGTGATTAGATAGCAGTGTGTATGAAAAAGATCTGGGGATATTATAGCATCAAAATGACCCAGTAGTAGAATATGGCAACCAAAAGAGCTAAATCAATCTTTAGCTGCATTAGGAAGCGTACCCTCACTGCTCTGCCTTAATCAGAACACTTCTGGCATATTGAGTTTAGTTTGGGTGTCCCTATACGAATAGTATCAATAAGATGGAGGACGTTCAAAGAAGTACAGAAAAAAATGAACCTTTAGCCTAAGCCATAAGAAGATTCATTGAAGAAACTGAGGATGTTTAGCCTAGAGAAGAAACAGAAAGAGAGTGTTATATCTATATTCAAGTCTTTAAAGAATTATCATGTGGAAGGGAGATCAGTTCTAGATGTTGCAGAAATAGAAACAATGCAAAGAGGCAAATTTAAGTTTGATGTCATGAAAAACCCCCACAAAACTCACCATTAGAGTTGCCTAAAAGTATAATGGGATATCTCAAAAGGTGGTAGATTCATCTTCAATAGAAGTCTTTGAGCAAAAAGTGAGTCACCACCTGTTAAGCCTTAGTTTACTCCTTTGTAAAAATAAGGGAATTGAACTAGATGAACTGTGAGTTCTCTCCACTTCCTGATTGATAATCTTTAGATTAGTTTTAAACTATTTCATTAGGGATCTGTAGGTGATCTACAGATGTGATCTACAGAATGGTGATCTACCTCTGCAACGTTCATCAAACAAACCACATTTCACTAAAATGTGTTAAAAATTTTAGAAGATGTATCCTTTTACAAGTCATTTATGGCTTCAGTTTATTTCAAGACAAGAGACTGAACAAAAACTCAAATTCATGTAGTATTTTGATGCCACTTTCTTAATGTTCCAAATTTCATCAAAATCACTGATTTCTCAGTCTAAAGTTATTCTGGAGCAGACAAATGTTAAATACAAAACATTCAAGTTGAAACAGGGACCTGACATCATTTTTGTTAATAATTCCTAGCTACTCAATTCTTGTCTGACATGCATGTTTTATATTTCATGAAAAATTGCCTTTTGGGCCCTCACATTCCTCCACATCAAGAGTGATCACAACCACAGTCAAATTTTTTTTTTTTTTGCTTTTTGGCAGGGCAGTTGGGGTTAAGTGACTTGCCCAAGGTCCCACAGCTGGTATGTGTCAAGTGTCTGAGGATGGATTTGAACTCAGGCCCTCCTGACTCCAGGGCCAGTGCTCTACTCACTGCATCACCTAGCTGCCCCCCACAGTCAAATTTTAATAAGGAAATTTTAATATTGGTCAACTAGGATAAGAAAAAAAGTAGAATTTTTGAAGCCCCTTCTGAATAATTTAAGAGCTCTTGTTCTGTGTAACCAATTCAATCTTGTTATAAATCAGTTTTTGTTTTATCAACAATATGATAGTACTATGGGTAGCTTTACCACTGAGGTGGGTTCATATTTAAGCTTCTCCTCCTGAGGAGTTTGTTTTGGGGGAAGGAAAAGTATCAACAAATATGTATATTTTTAAGTTCCTACTAGATACAGAGCTTTGTGCTGGGCAAGTGGGGAATACAAAGCTAAGAAGAAAGAGAAGATTACAGATGATTTCAGTAAATTTTGGGAAAAGGTATACCACATATAGACAGGTAAGTGAATGTAAGGGAATTTGTGGAGGATGAGGAAACTATTAATGACTAGAAGCAAAAAAAATAATAATATCAGCTTTAATCTTATCATCCAAACTTCAAAGAAAGAATAAAGGAAGGAACTAATGAAAACTCATTTATTAAGACCTTAATATGTAGGAAGCACTGATATAAAATGCTAATAGAAGAAAGTAAGAAAGTCCTTGCTTTCAAGAAGTTTACATTCTAATTGCGGAATATATATATTATATATATATTTTATATATATATATAACATATAATGGAGGTTTGGGCTGTAAGCCTGATGGAGAAGATACTTGGTCCTTAGGATGTAGCAGCAAAGAAGTTGGCAATATATTCTACTGAAAGTTATTCCTTTTTTTAATTATGTATTTGGTATTTTATGTTTCCCCAATTAAATGGGGAAAAAAATTTAACTCTCATTTAAAAATATAGTTCCAAATTCTCTCCCTCCATTCCCTCCCCTCTCATTAAGAAGGTAAGCAATTTAATATAGTTTATACATGTTTGATCATGCAAAACGTATTTCCATATTAGTCTTGTTGTGAAAGAAAATTCAGATAAAAAACACAAGAAAAGTAAAGAAAGTTTTTAAAAATGCTTTGACTTGGGCGGAGCCAAGATGGCCGCATGAAAACAGCGTCTTGCCGGAGCTCTCTCACAAGTTCTGTTGGATTCCTATAAAAAAAGTGAATCTGAACAGATTTGAGAGAGTTAGAAATCGCGAGCACTCTGACTGGGGCAAATTTCCCA
>CM053622.1:572404238-572416977 GCA_028646595.1 Phalanger gymnotis
ATGCCTAGTTATACCTGGAAGTTATATGGGACGCCATGCCTTCTTGGGGAGGGGGGGGAAGGGAGGGAAGAAAATCTGGAACCCAAAATTATGTAGAACTGTATGTTGCAATCTAAAAATAAAAAAAAATGGAAAAAAAAATGCTTTGACTTGCATTTAGACTTCAGCAGGTCGTGCTCTGGGGATAGACAGTATTTTCATTATAAGTCCTTAAGAATTGTCTTGGACCATTGTATTGCTGAGAATAATTAAGTCATTCACACTTGATCATCATATAGTACTGTTATTACAGTGTACAGTTTTCTCCTCGTTCTTCTCACTTAACTTTGCACCAGTTCATGTCAGTCTTTCCAAGTTTTTCTGAGGGCATCCTGCTGGTCTTTTCTTATACCACAGTCGTATTCCATCACAGTCATATGTTTCAACAATCTGTCTAGCAGCTGCTGTGGGGATGTAAAACCAACAACAACCAGCTCACGGAATGCTGCGAGCCCAGGTCCTTTTAATCTGCTTTACTAAGGAGAGCAACATTAAGGGGTTAACAATCTTACTTTAATCCAACACGGAGGTATCATTCACTTAGTTCAGAGGAAAAAACCAGCACCCCGAATTACAGACCAAATACAATTCATAGTTATAAAGGTCTGAGTGTTTAGGTCCTAGTGTTTAGGTCTGAGCTCATTACAATGGCTGGCCCAGAGTCATGCGCCACTTCTGCTGTGTCCCAGAGCTCCAAGAAAGAATGTCAACCTCTATGCTTATATATCCTGTACAGTTTGGCCAAGTCTGGTTTTTGAGGTGTTGTTTTCTTCAGTATTTTTTTTGTGATGTTTTTACCAAGATGTTGAATTTTTTTCATTATTTTCTTTCTTTTTTGCATTTCTTTTCCCAATTTTTCCTCTACCTCTCTTAATTGATTTTTAAAACTCCTCTTTTGAGCTTTTCCATGGTTTGAGACCAATTAACATTTTTCTTTGAGGCTTTGGATACAACAGTTTTGACTTTGTTGTCTTCTTCTGAGTTTGTGTTTTGATCTTCCCTGGCACCATAGTAAATTTCTATGGTCAGATTCTTTTTTCGTTGTTTGCTCATTTTTTCCAGCCTACTTATTGACTTTTAACTTTATATTAAAATTGAGCTCCACTACTGGAGTGAAGGCATTACTCTCCCGAGTTTCAGATTTTTTTGTGTAGCTGTTTTAGGAACTACTTCTTGGAGTCTGTAAGCTTTTATTTCTTCCAAGGTGGTATGATCTAAGGACACATGTATTTAGTCCTTTCCTGACCTGTGCTCTGGTCACTGAGTGACTGCAAGCACTTTTTTCTGCCCTGGACCTATGATCATCATATCCACACCCCTGAATCCACAAACTCTGGTGTTCTCATGCTCTTCTTTGCCCTGGGACTGTGATCTGGATCTGAGAATGGGCAATGCAATGATGCCCTGCACCCAGTGCCAGCAAAGAGTCCCTGTAATCTCCTTCTGACCAGTTGTCTGATCCCCTTACTGTTTGTGGGATTAGAGCTCAGGAAGCAGCCACTGCCACTGCTGATTCAGTTACTCCCAGAGCCTGCTCTTAATTTACTAGTGTACCATCTGGGCTAACATATCATATACCTAACTTTCATACTGATATGATAGATAGACTTTTCCTGCCAACCTTCTAAGTTGTTTTAGGCTAGAAAATTGTTTCACCCCATCCTTTTGTGAATTTTGCTGCTCCATAATTTGTTTTGAAACATTATTTAAAATCATTTGGAGAGGAATTTGGGAGAGCTCAGCTGAGTTTATGCCTTTTCTCAGCCATTTGGCTTTGCCTTCCATTGAAGGCCTTTGAAAATTATTTCTACTGATAAGACCATATCCATTTCTGATATTGAATCATTTGATAGTATTAAGGACTTTTATGGTTAGAACTTTCTTTTTTCGATAAGGGGCAGTGTCATGTGCAAACACTTCTTCAGACACATCTAAGGATTGATTTCCTAGATAATGGCTGAGGAGGATGGGCTAAAAGCAAGGCTGGTGGGATAGAAATTGCTGTTATTTCTGATGTGCTCAAGCTTAGGCTCATGGGCTGTTTCTATCTGGATCCAAAGAGAGGTAGAGCTCAAAATTTTGAAAACTGTTTGACTTTCCAGAACATACTGATTCCTTTTTCTTCCACAGGGCGTCTTTTTGATTGAGCAAGGCTGATTTGCTTGCCATGTGGGCGCCAGTGTATTGACAGGTGGTAGGGTTGGCTCATAACTTCTCCAAAGAGGTGAAATCCTGGAAAATGGTTGTGGAGGCTAAGCTAGAAAAAGAGCCTCTGGTAAGAGAAGGCCCTAATATTTCTGGAATTATTGGGTTTACTTGTGGATCAAAGGCAAATTGGATGGCAATTGATTGTGGTTGTAAGGAGGAAGATAGTTCCATTTTTCAGAAGTGTTGCTTCCCTATTATTGTGGAGGCAAGGCTAGAAGCAGGGCAAGTGGTAGTTGGGAGGAGCTGTTGTTCCAAGGGCTTTTAGCCTAAGGTTCCTTACTTGTTTTCATCAATGTCTGATTAGAGATGGTGGTTGAGGTGTACATAATAGTATTTTTTTCCTGTGATGAAGAAGTTTAGGAAAAGAATTAAAATAAAATGCAATCATAGGAATGACCTAGGGTTTTTGTTTGTTTCTTTTTGTTTTGCTTTAAACAAGCCATCCTTATCTGAGAAAACAAAGGGGTAGGATGTCAGAAGAGATACATTTGAATGAGGGATCTACCAACTAATAACATTGTGATCTTAGACAGTTCTCATAACTTCTCTTCAAATGTTTTCCAATTTCATCTTTAAAATGGGAAAACAATAATCTCTCTACTCCTTGCCTTACAGAGTTGTTGTGAGGAAAATATTTTCTAAACAGTAAAGCATTATATAAGTGATAGTATGGAATAGTGTACTGATAGATGGATTACAAGTCAGGAAGACCAATTTTCAAAATAGACCTCTAACACATTTTGGCTGAGTGACCCATGGAAGGTCACACAACATCTTAGTCCTCCCATAATTTTCTATTTTTTAAATATACTTTTTTATTGATTCCATTAAGTATTTGTCAATTATGTATAAATATTTTAACATTTGTTATATATTTTTTTCAGTTCTAATTTTTTTCTTCACTCACACCTCTCCTTGAACCCTTGAAAAAGCAAGGAATATGATATCAGTTATGCATATGAAGTCATGTAAAACAATTCTGTATTAGCCATGTTGGAAGAAAACTCACAAAAAAACTTTTAAGAGAAAAAAAAAAGAAAGATCCAAAAGGTTGCTCCTATCTGCACTTACAATGCATTAGTTCTTTTTCTGGAGGTGAATAGCAATTTTCATCATGGGTCTTTTGTTATTATCTTGGATCATTGTCTTGATCACGGGAAATGCCTCTCACACTTGATCATCATTACTGTATTGCTGTTACTATGGGAAGTATTCTCCACGTTATGCTCACTTCTTTGCATCAATTCAAATTAATCTTCTCAGTTTTTTTTTTTCTGAAACCATCCTGCTCATCATTTCTTATATCACAATAGTATTCCATCAAAATCATATACCACAACTTGTTCAGCCATTCCCCAACTGATGGCCATTCCCTTAATTTCCTATTCCTTGCACCAAAAAAAGTGCTGCTTTAAATATTTATGTAGAAATAGGTCCTTTTTCATTTTCTTTGATCTCTTCAGGATACAGGCCTAGTAGCAGCATTGCCATTTCAAAGAGTATGCACCATTTTGTAGCCCTTTGGGCATAGCTCCAAATTGTTCTCCAGAATCATTGGAATAGTTCACAAGTCTACCAACAAAGCATTATATTATTAACATACACACATACACACACATGCACACACACACACACACATACACACACTCATACACATGAAAAATGTTGCCTTTATTAGAGAAACTTTTGTCTAATTTTTCTCCAATTCTTTAACTTTTCTCTAATTATCTAATTTTTCCCCATGTCCTTGTTTCTTCTACTTTTGACTATATTAATAGTGTTTGTTCCACAAAAAAAAATCACATAAATTAAATTGTTCATTTTACTTCCCATGTTCTTCTTTCTCTCTTATTTTGTCATAAACACTTCCTTTATTCATAATTCTGACAGACAAATATTTCCTTGCTTCTCTAATTTACCTTTGATATCACCCTATATGTTTAAATCATTTATCCATTTTGACCTTATCTTCTTGTATGATGAGAGATGTTGGTTTATGACTAGTTTCTTTCAAACTGCTTTCTAGCTTTCTCGGCAATTTTTGTCAGCTGTTGAAGTCTTATCCCCAAAAGCTTAGATATTCTTGTTTATCAATCACTAAATTACTATCGTCATTTACTACTAGGTATTTAATTTATTTCCCTGATCCACCACTCTATTTTGTAGCAAGTACCAGACAGATGTCATGTTTACTGTTTTGTAATATAGTTTGAAGGAAAGCTAAGTGGTGCAACTATATAGAACACTAGGCCTGGAGTCAGGAATAACTAGCCTCAGGCACTTCCTAGCTGTCCAACCCTAGGCAAGTCATTTATCCCTGTTTGCCTCAGTTTCCATATCTGATAAAATGTGTTGGAGAAGGAAATGGCAAACCAATCCAGTATCATTGCCAAAAACAAAACAAAACCAACAAGAACAACAAACCCACAATTAGGGTTGTGAAGAATTAGACACAACTGAACAACAAGAAAAACAAAATATACTTTGAAAGCTAGTACTGGTGAGCTATCTTCCTTCAATTTATTTTTCCACTGACGCCCTTGATATTCTTGCCCCTTCACTCTTCCAAAAGAATTGCATTATTTTTTTTCTAGTTAGCTACATAAATTACTTTTTTGGTAGTCTTATTGGCATATATTGAATAAGTATCAAATTATGTAGAATTATCATTTTTATTACATTAGCTTGGCCTCTATGAGCAATTAATATTTCTCCAATTGCTTTGTTCTGTCTTTATTTGTGTGTTTGTTAATGGTGTTCATATAGATTGGTCTTGGCAGTTGGACTCTCACGTATTTTATATTATCTGCAACAATTTTAACTGAAATTTCCCTATTTCTTTTTGCTCATTTTTGTTGGTAAGTATATAGAAATACTAAAAATCTATGTGGGTTTATTTTATAGCCTACAACTTTGTTGAAGTTCTTCATTGTTTTAACAAGGTTTTTAGTTGATTCTCTAGGGATTTTCTGGTATACAATCTTATTATCTGCAAAGAGAGACAGTTTTGTTTCCTCATTTCCAATTTTTATTCTTTGTTTATTTTTCTTGTCTTATTGGTATAGCTGGATTTATATTTATTTTTTTTAATTTTGAGTATTTTTTTAGCTCTATGTAAAAATAATTTTAGCATTATTTTTTTAATTGAGTTCCAAATTCTCTTCCTCTCTTCCTTTCTCCCTTACTGAAATGACAGGCAATCTGAGATAGGTCTTACATGTGCAATTATGCTAAACATACTTTTACATTAGTTATATTGTGAAAGAAAACAGACCAAAAAACCTCCACAAAAAAATAAAATGAATAACAGTATGCTTTGATCTGCACTCAAACTTCATCAGTTCTTTCTCAGCAAATGGATGGCAATTTTTTTTTTTTTATCAGAAGGCCTTTGTCTTCTTGTATCATTGTATTGTTGGCTAAGTCATTCATAGCCAATCATTGTACAACATTATTCCAGCTATGTACACTGCTTTCCTGGTTCTTCTCACTTCACTTTGCATCAGTTCATGTAAGTCTTTACAGGTCTTTCTGAATGCATCTTTTTCATCATTTTTTTATAGCACGATAGTATTCTATCACAATCATACACCACGACTCGTTCAGCCATTCCCCAACTGAGGGGCATCTCCTCAGTTCCCAGTTCTTTGCCTCCACAAAAAGAGCTACTATAAATATTTTTTGTACAAATAGGTGCTTTTCTCATTTTTTTTTTATCTCTTGGATATAGAGTAGTCATGGTATGGTGGGGTAAAACACTATGCATATTTTTATAATCCTTTAGACATAGTTCCAAATTATTCTCCAGAAGATTGGATCATTTCACAATTATAAGAACAGTGTGTTAGCATTCCAGTTTTTCCACATCTCCTTCAACATTTATCATTTTTGTCATATTAGCTAATCTGCCTAGTGTTAGGTGGGACCTCAGAGTTGTTTTAATTTGCATTTCTTTAATCAACAGTAACAGAGCATTTTATATGACTATAGATAGCTTTGATTCCTTCCTCTGAAAAGTACTTATTCATATCCTTTGACAATTATCAATTGGGAAATTACTTGTAATTTTTATAAATTTGATGCAATCCTCTGTATACTTTAGAAATGAGGCCTTAATCAGAGATACTTAGTGCAAAAATGAAAAAAAAAAACAGCTTTTTCCTTCTTATCTTGGCTGCATTGGCTTTGTACAAAAGATTTTAAATTTAATATAATCAAAATCATCCATTTTACATTTTTTGTTTTGTAATGCTCTCTATCTCTTATTTGGTCATAAAGATATTTGGAATTTGTAAATAAGGGTATTTCTCTTATCCATAAATCTGATGGGCAAATTTTCCATTCTTGCCTAATTTGCTTATGGTATCATTCTTTATGTCTAAATCATATACCTATTTTGACTTTGTCTTGGTTGATGGTGTGAGAAACTGGTTTATGCCTACTTTGTCCCAAGCTGTTTTCCAGTTTTTCCAGCAATTTTGGTCGAATAGTGTGTTTTTGTCCCCAGAGTTTAGATCTTTCACTTTATGAAAAATTAGATTGCTATGATCATTTGCTATTGTATATTATATACCTATGCTATTCCACTAATCCACTGCTCTATTTCTTAGCCAAAACCAGATTGTTTTTATGATTACCACTTTGTTATATAGATTGAGATCTGTTAATGTTAAGGTATCTTTCTTCACATTGTTTTCTATTGATTCCCCTGATATTATAAACCTCTTGTCAATTAGCATTTCTAATACAATATTGAATGACAATGGACATCTTTGCTTCACCCATGATCTTACTGGAAATTCTTCAAATTTATCCCCTTAAAGATAATGTTTGCTCTTGGTTTTAGATAGATGCTACTTACCATTTAAAGAGAGTTTCCACTTTCCTATGCTTGCGTGTGTGTGTGTGTGTGTGTGTGTGTGTGTGTATTTAATAAGAATGGGTATTGCATTTTTTCAAAAACTTTTTCTGCATCTATTACTATAATCATTTTTTGTTGTTTGTGTTATCGATATTGTCAACTATGCTTATACTTTTTCTAATATTCAACCAACCCTGCATTGCTGGTATAAAACTTACCTGGTCATCACGTATCTAGTATTTTATTTAAAATTTTTGCGTCAATGTTCATTAGGTAAATTGGTCTACATTTTCTTTCTCTTTTATGTTCTTCTTGGTTTTGGTTTCAAAACTATAGACATTTCATGAAAATAATTTGGCAGAACTTCTTCTTTGCCTATTTTTTCAAATAGTTTATTATACTTTGGGATTTAATTGTTCTTTAAATGTTTGGTATAATTCACTGGTAAATCCTTTGGTCCTATGGATTTTTTTGTAGTTCATTTATGACTCATTTATTTTTTTTAGTGAGGATCATTTAAATATTTTATTTTCTCTCCTGTTTATCTGGGCAATTTATATTTTTGGAAATATTCATCCATTTTACTTAAATTGTTCATTTTACTGGCATATAATTGGACAAAATTACTCCAATTAATTTTCTTAATTTCATCTTCATTGGTGGTACAGTCACTCTTTTCATTTTATTATGGCTAATTTGGATTTTTACTTTATGTTTTTAATCAAATTGACCAATGGCTTAAGTACTTATTATTTTTCATAATACCAACTTTTAGTTTAATTTATTAATTCACATTTTTCTTTTACTTTCAATTTTATTCACCTTTTAAAAAAATTTTATGTATTTTCATTTTAATGTTTATTGGAGATTTTTCTTTGTTCTTTCTTCTAGTTTTTGCATGCCCAGTCAATCAATCTGCTCTTTTTCTCTTTTATTGACACATACATTTAGACACAAAAATTTCTCCCTAAGTGCTGCTTTGGCTGCATCTCACAAATTTTGGTATATTATCTCACTATTGTCATCCTCATTAAAGAAATTGTTGATTGTTTCTATGACTTAATTGACCCATTTATTTTTAAAGGAATAGTTTATTTAGTTTCCAAGTGATTTTAATCCATGATTCCATTGGCCATGATTAAATGTAATTGTTATTAATTATGGTCTAAAATGGTGTATTTTATATTTCTGGCTTTCTGCATTTAGTTGTGAGGTTTTAATGCTCTTCTGAAGGTGCTATACATAACTTAGAGAAAGGTATATTCTGGGGCAGCTAGGTGGCACAGTGAGTAGAGTAGTGGCCCTGGAGTCAGGAGGACCTGAGTTCAAATCTAGCCTTGGACACTTGACACACTTACTAGCTGTGTGACCTTGGGCAAGTCACTTAACCCCAATTGCCCTGCTTTCTCCACCTCTGAAAGAAAGAAAAGAGAAAGGTATATTCTGTTCTATTCCCATTCAATTTTCTCCAAAGGTCTATCAGGTCTAACCTTTCTAAGATTCTAGTCATCCTACCTTTCCTCTCTCTTTTTTTTTTTTTTTTTAAATTTCATGCTTAGATTTATCTAGGTCACAGAGGGGGAAAATTAGGCATGCCACTTATAGAGATTTACTTTCTATTTCTTCTCGTAATTAATTTAATTTTTCCATTAAAAATTTCGATGCTAAACCATTTGATGCATTTTTCCTTCCTTCCTTCTTTCTTTCTTTCTTTCTTTCTTTCTTTCTTTCTTTCTTTCTTTCTTTCTTTCTTTCTTTCTTCCTTCCTTCCTTCCTTCCTTCCTTCCTTTCTTTCTTTTCTTTTCTTATCTCTTTCTTTCTTTCTTTCTTTCTTTCTTTCTTTCTTTCTTTCTTTCTTTCTTCCCTTATTTCTTCCTTTCTTCCTTTCTTTCTTCCAATTGGAGTTAAGTGACTTACCCAGAGTCACATAGCTAGTAAGTGTCTGAGGCTAGATTTCAGTTCAGGCCCTCCAGACTTCCAAGCCAGTGCTATATCCACTGTACCACCTCGGTTCCCCTCATTTGTGGCATATATATTTGTTGTTGATATTACTTCATTGTCTTTGTTGATATTTAGCAAGACATAGTTTCCCTGCTTATCTCTTTTAATTAGATTTTTTTTTTTGCTTTGTCTGAGGTTATGATTGGTTGTTTTGCCTTTTTAACTTCAGCCGAAGCAAAATAGATTCTGCTCCAAAACTTTGCTTTAACTCTGCATGTATCTTTCTCTTTGAAGTGTTTTTCTTGTAAAGAACATAGTGTTCGATGCTGGTTTCTAATCTATTCTGCTATCCACTTCTGTTTTATAAATTAATTTATCCCATTTACATTCACATATTATTACTAACTGTGCATTTCCCTCCATTCTATTTTCATCTGTTTATCCTTCTCTCTTTTTATCTTGTCCCTCTTCTAATGCCTATTTGTCTTCTAGCCACTGCCTTCCTTTATACCCTTGCCCTTTTATCCTTTCCCCTTGAATTACTCACTTCTCCTCCTACTTCTCTCTTGGTTATGATAAATTTCTATACCCAATTGAATACACACACACACACACACACACACACACACACACACACACACACACACATTTCTCTTTTTGAATCAATTTAGATGAAAATTAATTAGGCACAACCTTTGTCCCTCCCATTTTCCCCTTAACTGTAAAAGCTCCTCCATGCCTCTTTCATTTGAAACAATTTTCTCTATTCTTCCTTTCCCTTCCCTTTTGTCCCAGGGTATCCTTCTTTCTCATCCCTCTTTTTATCTATATCATCCCAACATAATCACTTTCTCCCACACCCTCTATGTATAATCCTTCTAACTGTCCTAATGATGATAAAGTTCTTATAAGTTACATATATCATCTTCCCATATAGGCAAGTAAGCAGTTTAACCTTATTTTCTTCCTTATGAGTTCTGTTTCATATTTACCTCTATATGCTTCTCTTCTGTCTTGTACCTGAATGTTGAATTTTCTATTCAGTTCTGGTCTTTTCATTAATAATGCTTGAAGGTTCTCTCATTAAATATCTACTTTTTCTTTGAAGTATTATACTCAGGTCTGTTGGGTAGGTTATTCATAATCATAATCCTATCTCTTTTTTGGGAAGTGTCATATTTTAAGTGTTCTACTCCTTTAATGTAGCAGCTGCTAAATCTTGTATGATCTGGACTATGGCTCCATGTTATTTGAATGGTTTCTTTCTGGATGCTTGAAGTATTTGCTTTTTTGCCTGAGTGCTCAGAAATTTGGCTACAATATTCCTGAGAGTTTTTAAGTGTGTTCTTTAAGTTTCTTTTAACTCTCTGGTTCTGGGATATTGGGGTGGTTTTACCTTATAATCTCTTGAAGTAAGATGTGCAGGTTTACTCCTTGATCATGGCTTTCAGATAGTCCAATAATTCTCAAATTAAAGCTCTTCAATCTTTTTATAGGTCAATTGTTTTTCTTATGAGATATTTCATATTTTTTTCATTCTTTTGACTTTGTTTTATTGTTTCTTCATGTGTCATGGAGTCATTAGCTTCTACCTGCACATTCTAATTTTTAAAGAAATTATTTTCTTCAGTGAAGTTCTTAAAGTTGCTATTTACTTCATTATTTTGTGCCTTTAAATTTTACCAATCTGTTGTCCTTTCATATTTTTCCCTTTGCTTTCATTTCTTTACCTAAGTTTTTCTCTACCACTCTAATTTTGAAAATAATTTTTATCTCTTCTAGAATTTTTTGTTAGGTTTGTGTCCAAATCATCACTTTATTCTCTGAGACTTTGATTGTAGCTCTTTTGACATCATTATTTTCTTCTGAGTTTCTATTTTCATCTTCTTTGTCACCATAGTAACTTTTTATTGTCAGCTTCTTTTTTTTATTTGCTCATTTTTTCCAGGATATTCTTGACTTTCAACTATATGTTATACTTGGGCTCTGTTCCTGGCATTGGAGGGTGGAGAGGTAAGAGGACTGCCCCAAACTTTAGGCTTTTCACACTGGCGTTTTTAAAGTTAGTTCCAGGTGTTCAGAAGGTTCTAGTGGTGTGATCTGAGGACAGGTGTGTTTTTTCTTTTTTTTTTAAATTTATTTAATATTTTTAGTTTTCACAAGATTTTGAATTACAAATTTTTCCCCATTTCTACCCTTCACCCCACTCCAAGATGGCATATATTCTGATTGCCCTGTTCCCTGGTCAGCCCTCCCTTCTGTTACCCCACTCCCCCACATCCCCTTTTCCCTTACTTTCTTGTAGGGCAAGATAGATTTCTATGACCCATTACCCGTATATCTTATTTCCCAGTTGTATGCAAAAACAAATTTTTTTTTGAACATCTGTTTTTAAAACTTTGAGTTCCAAATTCTCTCCCCTCTTCCCTTCCCACCCATGCTCCCTAAGAAGGCAAGCAATTCAACACACAGGCCGCACATGGATCATTATGTAAAACCCTTCCACAATACTCATGTTGTAAAAGAGTGACTATATTTTGCTCCCTCCTATCCTGTCCACCTTTATTCAATTTTCTCCCTTAACCCTGTCCCTTTTCAAAAATGTTTGCTTTTGATTACCTCCTCCTCCAATCTGCCCTCCCTTCTATCATCCTCCATTTTTTATCCACTTCCTCCTTCTTTCCTGTGGGGTAAGATACCCAATTGAGTGTGTATATCATTCCCTCCTCAAGTCAAATCCAGTGAGAGCAAGATTCTCATTCCCCTCACCTGCCCCCTCTTCCCTTCCAACAGAACTACTTTTTCTTGCCACTTTTATGTGAGATAATTTACCCCATTCTATCTCTCCCTTTGTCCCTCTCTCAATATATTCCTGTCTCATCCCTTAATTTGATTTTATTTTTTTAGATATCATCCCTTCATATTCAAGTCACCCTCTGCTCTGTCTATACATACATATATATATGTGTGTGTGTGTGTATATATATATACACACATATACATACATATATATACATACATATATACATATATATATAAATGTATATTCCCTTCAGCTACCTTAATACTGAAAAATGTCTTATGAATTACACAGACCATCTTTCCATGTAGGAATGTACCCAAAACAGTTCAACTTTAGTAAGTCCCTTGATTCTTGTACTTGAAAGTAAAATTTTCTATTCAGCTCTCATCTTTTCACTGAAAAAGCTTGAAAGTCCTCTATTTTATTGAAAATCCAAATTTTGCCTTGGAGCATGATACTCAGTTTTGCTGGGTAGGTGATTCTTGATGTTAATCCTAGCTCCATTAATCTCCAGAATATCATATTCCAAGCCATTAAATCCCTTAATGTAGAAGCTGCTAGATCTTGTGTTATCCTGATTGTGTTTCCACAATACTCAAGCTGTTTCTTTCTGGCTGCTTGCAGTATTTTCTCCTTGATCTGGGAACTCTGGAATTTGGTGATAATATTCCTAGGAGTTTTCTTTTTGGGACCTTTTTCAGCAGGTGATCAGTATATTCTTTCAATTTCTGTTTTACCTTCTGGCTCTAGAATATCAGGGCAGTTCTCCTTGATAATTTCTTGAAAGACGATATCTAGGCCCTTTTTTTGATCATGGCTCTCAGGTAGTCCCATAATTTTTAAATTATCTCTCCTGGATCTATTTTCCAGGTCAGTGGTTTTTCAAG
>CM053622.1:572417077-572452059 GCA_028646595.1 Phalanger gymnotis
TTTTCATTCCTTTGGTTCTGTTTGATAATATCTTGATTTCTCATCAAGTCACTAGCTTCCACTTGCTCCAATCTAATTTTTAAGGTAGTATTTTCTTCAGTGGTCTTTTGGACCTCCTTTTCCATTTGGCTAATTCTGCCTTTCAAGGCATTCTTCTCCTCATTGGCTTTTTGGAGCTCTTTTGCCATTTGAATTAGTCTATTTTTTAAAGTGTTATTTTCTTCAGTATTTTTTTGGATCTCCTTTAACTAGTCATTGACTTGTTTTTCATGTTTTCTAGCATCACTCTCATTTCTCTTCCCAAATTTTCCTCTACTTCTCTTGTTTGCTTTTCCAAATCCTTTTTGAGCTCTCCCATGGCCTGAGACCAATTCATATTTTTCTTGGAGGCTTTTGATGTAGGCTCTTTGACTTTGTTGACTTCTTCTGGCTGTATGTTTTGGTCTTCTTTGTCACCAAAAAAAAAAAAAAGATTTCAAAGTCTGAGTCTGAATCTGAGACAATTTTCACTGCCTGTTCATGTTCCCAGCCAACTACTTGACCTTTTTGTTGGGGTACAACTGCTTGTAGAGTAGAGAGTACTTTGTCCCAAGCTTGGGGAGGGCTGTGCTGCTATTTTCAGAGTTACTTCTACACAGCAAGCCCTGCCACAGCAGCACTCCTCCTCCCCCAAAAAACAACAACCTGGATTGTGGCCCAGATCCAGGCAGGGCAAAGCAGGCTTTGAACTCCCACTCTAATCTGCCACTTAATTCCTCCTACCAGGTGGACCTGGGGCTAGAGGCAACTGCAGCTGTGGCTCTAGAAGCAGACTCAGAGCTGCCACATCTCTGCCATCCCCAGGGCAGTGACCCACCATGAAATCCTTTCACTCCATCCCAGCAGTTTTTGCCATTACCTTTCTCTGTTGTCTTTGTTGTTTGTGGGTTGAGAAGGCTGGTGACTGCCACAGCTCCCTGATTCAGGGTGCTATGCCTGTTCTCCTGGCTCCCGGGCTGGTTGGTCCTGGCATGGCCCCACTGGGCTCTGCTGCACTCTGCTCCCAGCTCTGTTCGATAGACCCTTCCCAGCGACCATCCAGGTTGTCCTGTGCTGGAACCCTGCTTCCCTTTGCTATTTCGTGGGTTCTGCATCTCTAGAATTTGTTCAGAGCCATTTTTATAGGTGTTTGGAGGGACCTGTGGGGAAGCTTAAGCAAGTCTCTGTTTTCCAGCCACCCAGGTGTGTATTTTCTAAGGAAAGGTTAACATTCTCCTGGCCTGTGTTTTAGTACTTACCTGATAAGTGTCTCTGGTCCCTCAAGATTGCAACTGATAATGTTTCTGAGGGTCCCTGTTCCTTTGGGACTGTAAATTATACTATTCCTCAGGTTCCCTGAGGACTGAAAATGATAGCGTTCTTCAAGGCCATTGCTCCCTTGGGTTCACAAGCAATACTATTTCTCAGGTCACCTTCTCCTTCTTGAATGAAAGTGCTCTTTTTCACTTTTTACCTTTGACTTAGAAGTAGGTATAGACAACGGAGTTACCAAACAATATCCAGTCCTGCATCCATCCAGTGCTAGCACTGGGGTCCACTGTAATTTCTTTTTGACAAGTTGCTCAGTTGACTTACCATCTCCAGCTCTCTAGCTTGGGAGCTCCTGAAACTGCAGTTGTTTCTGTCACCACCACCTACTCACAGTGTTGGTGTTGTATCCATGTAGGTATTGAGTCAGTCTTCACCCTCATGTCATAGGTCCCTCGTTCCAACTTTCTAAGTGATCTTGGGCCAGAAGAACATCTCACTCTGACTTTTTATTGGCTGTGCTACTCCAGAATGTGACTTTAGGCATTATTTTAAAGTTGTTTGGAGAAGAATGTTGGGAGAGCTTGGCTAAGTGTTTTCTCTACTCCAATATCTTAGTTCCACCCCCCAAGATCTTCTAAATGTTTCCCCATGTAACTTTCAAAGACAATGGATTACAAAGTAGATTCAGATTTGCATTGATAGAGGGAAGTTTCATGAATTCCCTAGACAAATATATTCATTGGTTCAAATATGTGGTTGAACTAAATATGTAAATATGAGCTATTGTTACTACTGAAAATAGTAAAGGGAGAATGTGATTAAATACTCATGATAATTATAGTGATGATGATATTTTACATTTATTTAAGTACTTTATGTTATGCTGGGTTTTTATCCCAATATAGCCAAACAAAGAATAAGCTCATATGCCAGCGCATATTATCAAATTGCTAATTATAATAAATTGTTAAGATCATCTAAGTGAATGGTCATTTGTCGCTTACCCTTAGCATCCCAACAAACAACATAAATACCAACAACAATATTAGGTTGCCAGATAATTTTTTTAAATAGCCTTTTTTATTTCTTCATTTTTCCCCCAAGTTAAGGTAAATGAAAATTTGATTAGTTTGCTATTGATGGGCAAAAAAAGAAAAAAAAATGGCCATAAAATGAAATAGTAGTTCTATCCTTCTTCTTTTGTCTTCTCTTAAGGCTCTTTTTTTTTTTGAGTGGGAGTAATTAGATGAGAGTTACTTTAGGCTGTAATGAATATGAGTATTACCTAATGCCATTTCTGAGACATTAACAGGTTTAATGCCTGTAGTATTCACTGGCAATTAATCACCTTCTAACTTCTCTTATGTTTTTGTTTTGACCTGTTATTTGTCATTGTTTAACTTTGTATGTCTTGTTTTTCCAAACTGAATAATACCTTGAAGTCAAGGACCCCATTCTCTGAATATTTTTTTTTACTGCATAGTACCTAACCCAGGTACTTTTCAACAGATTCATTGCTGTTTCTTGAATCACCAATTTTATCATTTAATCATAATTTAGTTAAAATATAAGGTTTTTTTAAATTTCAGATTGTTCTATCTTCCTAAGTATTATCTTCTCACATTCAAGTTATGTTAATGAACTACATCATGTTCCTTTTTGATATGCTCTAGAGTCTAGAAGAGAACTGGACACTTAGGAAATGCTTGATGAATACTATAAAAAGGATGATAGCAATTCCTCTGAAATTCACCTTTCCAAGATCCAATATGCATCAGAATGTTCATATCAGCAATTTTGGTGGTAGCAAAGAACTGGAAATAAAGTAGATAAACATTGATTCAATAATGGCTAAATAAAATGTTGCCTATGGTTGTAATAGAATATTTCATCACTGTAACAAACAATGACTATTAAGAATTTGGAGAAGCATGGGGAGTTTTATATAAATTGATCATTTTTGAAGTAGAACCAGCAAAATAATGTACACAATGATTACAACAATGAAAATGAAAACTGAAATTATAATTATACTTTTTCTCTGTAGGAAATTTTTTAAAAATCTTCATTGTTTAGATAAGAGGAGGAAAATATTTATGTAACATTGGATATGATGTCATCCATGGTTGGTATATTGGTTAGATTTCTTGAACTGCCTTTTCATACCTCTTTTTGTTTTTATTCTTTGTTGACAATGTATGACTGTGGGTAAGGGAGAAGAAAAGGATCTATTTGGAAATAAAGACAATATAAAAAACAAAGCTATCAATATTTTTAAAAAAATTCTTTCTCAATAAAGAAATGTTCACAAAAAAGGTTCAAAGAGACACTAGAACTTATCATAGTGCCATATTTTGCTGAGCACAGAGCCACATGACCTTCTGATAGTACTGGAGTCTGGATTTTATATGGATTGACAAAAAAATAAAGTAAACAAAAACAATGTAAAGTTTGAGCTTGAATTTGAACACTCAATTTGTTCTTACTTTTCCAAGATAGCTGTTGGCAGAACTGTGAAGTCATGCCTAGAATCATTTTGGCAAGCTGGATGAGAGATATAGGATGTAATGGTCAGGATTATTTACTGAAGAAATCACGTATGCATGTAAGATTGGTCATGCTGGCCTCAGAGGGATGAAATTCTGCTGTGCAGAGAGTATTGACATGGCAACTGGTATTTTTATTTGTATGTTTGTATGCATTTGTGTGTTTATGTGTATCTCTGTGGCAAGAAGTCATACATTATTGTCAGTCTAAAGAAGGAACAAAAATATCCAAAAAAACAGCTATAAGCAACTTCATTGATTCAAATGTTATTTGTAGTGGGTTTTGTTTGTTTGCGTGGGTTTTTTTTGTTTTGTTTGTAAAGGGTAATCATTGGTTAGTTTAAGTACAGCCTTGTGCCTTACTGGAAACTATTATTCTGAAATTGCTGAGAAGAAGGTCTTGCTGAGAAATGTCAGCCCTGTGGAGTTCACACATAGCCATGAAATTCAAGTACTTGACTGCTTAGATAGACAATAATGATTATAATAAGTGAAAGAAGATTCAATTCAAACAAAAGATGACAGTTGACAATAGAAAGGTGAATATGACCCTCAATCATATATCAAATAATAGTCATTCCTTTTTAAAAGGACAGTAGTCCAAGTCTCTATCACACTCATTTAAAAATTACAGGGAACCAGTTCCTCTTAGCAATTTTCAAAAGTCCTGGTCAGGGTTGGTGGCAGATTTTTATAAATCTAAAGTCTTTATTCATAGCTCCTTTTCCTAGTTCCCAAAGATAATTTAAAAAAAGAAAAAAAATGTATTTCTACGCCCCATGTGTCATCAAACCATCAAAGTTCTTGTGGTGATTGAGGGATTTTTCTTTTTTTCCTCATGGTAGAGATTGCTGCCTTAAAATAATAATATGAAATTTGAATATTATATTGAATAGGAATAGACTATAACCAGGAAAAATACCATGTCATAATGATTTACAGTTCCATAGAAAAACCTTTGTGTGTGTGTGTGTTTGTGTGTGTGTGTGATGGTATGCATAGAAGCATGTTCCTTTGTTTTTATTAATTTTTTAAAAATTTAGACAGATGGATGTAGATAGGCATATATAGATAAATATATCTATATCTATCTGTCTATCTAAATAGATATCTACATCTATAGACCTATCTAGAGATAAATATATTTATATCTCTAGATAGATGTATAGATACCTATAGCTATTGATCTATCTGTAAATATATATTATATATATATATGTCCATATCTACAGATCTATCTATAGATGAATATAAGTATATCTAGCTGTAGATGTAGTCTATCTATCTATATCTATCTATCTATCTATCTATCTATCTATCTATCTATCTATATCTATCTATCTATCTATCTATCTATCTATCTATCTATCTATCTATCTATCTATCTATCTATCCTAGGATCAACATGTAACCTCAAACATATCAGTCTTCATTTCCTCATCATCTTTGTCTCCCTCAAGAGCACTCTGGATTTCCTGTAGTTACACTACTTTCATCCTTTTAAAGTAATAAAATCTAATCCTTGTAAGTCTGGACCCATCATAATAATAAATGTTACTTCCTGCCACTCTCTCTGCAGAACTTGTATTACCTGTACTAGGGAAGTGGACTCATTTACAAATCCTTCCCTTGTTTCTGAGCACCATCAACTGCTCTTTTTAGTCTTCCAAAAGACAAAGCTCTACTGTTCTTCTCATACCAACAAAAGAATAATTATATTTCTTGGAGTTACATGATTTTCTTTGAGGTTACCTTTATATGATACCTCTTAAGTCATATATTTCAAAATCTATTTATGTGTACTGCAATATAGTACATATAGTTAACATGTAATATATAGTATACATAATTTGTATTATATATAGCATGCATATGTACACAAATATGTATAACTTGATTTTTCTATTGTATACTTTCAATTAGTAAATATTTTAAAAATAAATTATCTACTCGGCTAGCTACTTTGACAAGATTAACAGAATAGTTAGATTTTTAAATCACCACTCACAAGTTCCATACTATTCCTCAGGACATACACAGTGATTAAAAAAGAATAAATTCTTATAATCAAGAGAGACATCTCTTATGGAGAAGGAACCAGCCATCCCCACCAACTGACAGTCAACTTTTATCCACAAGGCAGTCCAGTCAACCTAATTGAAGCAGAAAGGCATCCTGAGGGAGAAATAGGAGGCAGCATGTGCCAGTCAAATGAAGCCACCACTATACCTTGACTAGTATCTACCCTCAGACCCTGAGGGAGCTATTTTAGAGCCCTAAATACAAGATCATTTTGAATAGCAATGCTTCCTACCTGGTGCTCTCAGCCATCATTCTGGAAGGCAATCCTTGTGGAGAACCAGTCTGGCAAATAATTTTAAATCTTGTAGGTGTTATACCAATAGCTACTGAAAATCCAGCAAAGTTTGTATAAATCCTTCACATTGCCAAGTAGTATAATATCATATTTATCAGTGGAAGTTATATTAAAGAAAAGGCATTAACATCAGGTTTGTCCTTCTACCCTAAAGACTTCTATCTAACTTGCAACTGGTACCTTCCATTATATGTGGTTTCTCCCATTAGAATATAAAATCCTTGAAAGCAGAGACTGTCTAATTCTTCTATTTGTATCCTTAGCACATAGTCTAATGCTTTGCACATAATAGGCACTTAATAAATGCTTTATTCAATAATTCATGAATATGATAGACTACTTACATCCACTTCCAAACTAAGGCCACAAGTTTAAGCTAAAAGAATGAAGTTCTAGGAATAAAATTTCAAGAATCAGGGAGCAGTTGAGAAAGCTTTGGTGGGAGTCCTTCTGACAACCCCCAAATCATGCTATGCAACAGGTACCTATTTTTCTTTAAGTTGGCTCTCTCTGTAATAAACAGATTTTTTTTTAGCTCAACAGACTCCAACAATTTTTTTTTATCATGTACCTTATCAATAACTTTTATCACACACTTCTAATTCATATATATATATAATTATTAATTAATTTATTTAGTTTGCTTGTTTTATACATATGCTATTGTGTTAATATATTATATATGTTATAAAACAGGTAAAATAGAAATTTAAAATGATGAGGTAATATCAATATATTTTAAAATATTTTAATAGAACAAAATTTATGCTCATTAAAATATAACAATTTTAAGATATTTTTGGTGTGTCTGGGAAAATAATGTGCTTCATTTAAAAAAAAAATCCCTGTGCATGTTCTGGAAGAGAAGATAATCTTGTAAAGATTATTTTTTCTTAATATTATGTACTCAATATTCCTAGGCCAACTGGAGAACTTTTTTTCTAGATAATTTTCAATTGGAAGGCACACAATTCAGCAATCACATAACACTAAAATTAAGAACTTTTTAGTAGGAATTCTAGTTCCTTTGTTGTTTATAGATATTTGCCATGCCTGATTAATTATTTTTAAAAGCAAAATTAATTCTCTCTGCTTTCAAGTTAGCAGAAAATGTTCAATATAAATCCGTTCCTCTTTCTTTACATCTTTTAAACAATGGATGGTATCATACCTCAATTTTTTAAATTCACATTTAGGTATTTCAGTTATGTTTTTGACAGAGTTTGCTTGGACACAGAGCAGGCAGCATTATCATGTATAATAAAGTTAGAAAGATTGTAAAGAGCTTTAAACAACAAAGAAGAGTTTATCTTTGATTCTATATTAAATAAGGAGCCACTGTAGTTTATCGAATAAGTGAGGGACATGATTAAACCTGTGTTTTAGTTCTGACCTAAAGCTGTGTGGAAGAAAGACTGGTCAGGGCAGATTCTTGAAGCAGGGAGACTAATCAGTAGAATATTATGAGAGTTAGTAAGGTCCTTAAATAGGATTGTACCTGTGTGAGTAAAGGGAAGGGTATAGAATAGAGAGCTATAAGCTGCTATAGATAAAAAGTTTTGTGGAGATTTGAAAGCTTCTTGACTACATGGGATGAGTAAAAGTAAGCAATTGAGAATGATGCTGAAGAACTCTCTTGTCCCTAAAAGAAAGAGGGAAGTTATGAACACAGATAGGTTTGGGGGAAAATGTAGTATAATGATATAGTATTATTCACTCTATATCACCTAAAATTAAGATGGAGAGGACATTATTCAATATGTGGAGCCCTAAAGCCTTCCCTCTAAATAGTAGCAGCCATGAGGTGATCTGGGAACTACTGCTTTGGTCTGCTAGAGGAGACAGGATTTCCCCATTGGCATTTGTGTGGCTCCTGTTGTAGCTACTTGGGTAGAGGTTAGGTTGTAGTAGCAAGAGAGACTAATACTAAGCACAAAAGAGGACATGTTGGGAACTTGCACAAAAGCTGGAGGGGCCAAAGTGGAGTAATATTGAATATTAATTGTTGTTAGATACATGTGGATGTGCTCTGATAAGCCTCACTATTGGCCTATGCTCAGATTGATTATTCACAGACTCTTTAGAGTCATTCCAAGTCCTCCTAAGCACCCAGGGTCCTCATTTTGGAGACTGCTTTTCTGACTCATTCCTCATTTTATAACCACAATGCCTCATAAGGGCTCATTGATGGCAAACAGTTTTTCATATTTCCTCAAAACGAATGTTCATCTGGAATGATGACTACATCATATACATTTCAAATTCCTAATACAGATTTTCCAAGTTTCCAATTATTGAAGCAGTTAGAAGTTTAAATAATGCCTTCTGAGCCATGTATTATATATCAAATATTGCTCACATATTTCTAAGTTTTGGTTTGTTTTAGAGCCATAGCCAGGCCAAAAAAGTCTTTCTGTACACTTGTAGCATTTTATAGAGATTAGTCTACAAGACTAAATAACCTGGGGTTCAAGGTACTCTGTAAATCTGCATTGTTAAATTAAAAAAATCCTGTGAACTGTTAAAATGGAAGAAACCCCAGGTCCAGGAAGAGGGGCTGGAATGAACCAGATTCTGGTCATTGTTCACACAGATTATAAATGCATTTATTATTGAGAAGGAACTTGCAAGCTGGAACAGTTAGCCACATCTATTTGAAGGGGAGTTGGAAAGTGAGGATTTTTAAATTTTTTTTTAACAAAAGAAAATGGGGAATCAGGCAAGTTCTAGAAAGGAATGAGGCAGGGAGCCCCATACCTGAGAGGAGGGAGTAGATCTAGGAAACAGGGGAAGTGAGGAATTCCAGATCTTAGAGCCATGAACCTTTGAGACACAAACCAGAAGGCATTCTTGATTATAAGCAATCCACAGTTCGAGGCTTGAGCAATAGGATAAGGGGCTGTCTCCAAAAACCATAAAATGGAATGTGTTCAACAGCCCCAAAATCAACAGTTAGGGAAGATTCTGAAGATAAGGATGTCTTTTGAATGTCCAAAAACCACCAGTGGCTCAGGATCCACTTCAAACCTGTTATGAGCTTAATTGGCTTCAGAGTTGCTGATTTTCTGCTTGTCCAGCTGGGTTTACTCTTGGTTACCACAAAGGATTGTTGGTATGTCAAGTAGCCATGGATATCAGAAGTACTCCTGATTGTCTTATTGTTGTGCTATTCTGTTGTCTGGTTTCCCCTGTGAAAAAGGGAAGCTTTGGCATATTTAATTGGTTAGTACAAGCATTACAGAGCCCATGTTCATACCATCCACACAAACACTTCCACTGATATATATATATTGTTAGTCAGCTAGATGATAGTATTATTTCAAAGCAATGGTATTTAATGAGAGGAATGAGTTCTTCCCTTCTGTTAAAGTCCTTTTTTTAAAAAAAAAGTTAAAGGACATTTCTGATAATGAGATTGGACTAACTTTCTTGTTCAAGATCCCACCCTGGTGGAGTAGCCATTGTGTTCTTCTCATGCTTGGGTGGGACTAAGTTCTTTGAATAGATTGGCAAAGGTTGGGGGTGGTCTAGGTATAAAGATAAGTCTCTCTGTCCAAGGGTGACATGACATCACTCTCAGCCCCTCATTGAACACATATTCTTCCAAGGATATATAAAATGTGAGCCCACCAAGAATGACGAGGAATAGACGTATGTGTCTCAGTGTCTGTCTTGAAAGAATTTACTCAAACTATCTTCAAACCATGAAAAGGCATTTGTAGGGGATGAAACGCCCAGTGGATTCTGTTCTTTGGGAGGCCAGAGTGTCCAGCAGGCCCTGCTCCATATGGGAGACAGAGCAATGAGCCTGGTTATATATCTGGTCTATACACAGTCTGAAAGGATAGGGAGACAAGAAGGAGCTACTACAGGTTAAGAAAGTGGGAAGGGAGAACAAGAGAAGAGAAGGGGGAATGCTGCTCTGGAATGTCTGGAATGTCATGTAGTCTGGAGTGTCTTTGTGAATGCATACAGATAAGCCCGCTGTGGTGGGCTTCAATGCATAGTCTTCTTGAACATTTTCTGGCTGGTCATGTCCTTCATTATATCTCATATCTCTCATCTTGCATCCTGTTTGCTTCATCTGCCTCGAACACTCCTATCTGCCTCATCACCGTGATTGTCTTTGTTCTAAGAGAAACAGTCAAATGACCATCCTCTTTATTAATAAATGTGCTGACCAAATTAATAAAATGATTTTATGTCTCTTGAACCATTTTAGGGAAGAGTGGACACAATTAGGGAACATGTGTGGCCAAGACATATACTTGGAGGGACAAATCATACTTTTGATATGGCAGAGCTTCCAAGGTCTTGTGTTAATATTGTATGTCTTTCTGGATCTACTCCCAACTAATCTGGCTTGTCATGTACACTTTGCCAGGCATGTAGAATTTATCAGATGGATAATTTCTAGTAGTCTATTGTCTCTCACAGATTTGATGTCCCCTGGTCATTGTTCTATGTTAGTCTCATATACTTACTGTTTTCTATTATTCCGGTGCTCCTGTGGTCATTCTTGGCTATCGCCAGGAACAGCTCCACCAAGCCCATATTTATGATGCTTCTTTCTGCTTCTGAATTTTGCTAGAATCCTTAGAGAGGGTGTTGTTATCTTTTCTTTTTTATCGTTAGCTTCTAATGGGCTCAGCCATTGCTCATTTAATTTAAAACTGTCCAGTTTTCCTTGTTGTACCTTTCATAGAAAAAAGAAGGAGATCCTAACGTGCTCAGAAATTGGACAAAGGAAAGGGGTGATGGTGGAAGAGTATTCTCATGGAAAAGTCCTTTCTGGCTTGATTTTTTTTTCCTACTACAATTAAGTTGGTCTGTTTCTCTAAGCCATGGTTTAAATGGGTGTTTCATCTGTAAAGATAGCCATTATTCCAAATCACTTAGGTCTTGGAAACAGAGCAGTCACTAGTTACTAGCCCCATCAGGCTTAATGCTATTTTTTGAAAAGTTTTCTAATCAGGAAATGTAAAGGCTCATCTTTTGAATACTAACATCTTATAAGTGTCATTTTATGATAATGAATCCTGAAATATCATTGTCTCCAAAGAACAAAAGAATATCACATAGAAGGCAACAAGAGAAACAGCCTACAACACACAACTAATAAATTTTTTCTGAAGAAAAAAACAGTAGTACAATATGTCATCAAGAAAATGTGTGCTGAGAAGAGAAGAGAAGATGATTACATGGCAAAAAGCAAGATATGACTGGTGGACAGCCACAATGTTCCACTGATATAGTCAAGTTGTTGGAAGAAAGAAGGTCTCAGGCAATCTGAGTGGACTCCTTGTGGTAAACTTTTGGGAGAACTTGGACAAGAGTAATAGATTATGGTCAGGTTTAGAGAAGGTATTTTTGAAGGGAACTTTCAGGTTAGAAGTCACAGATCCTTTTCAGCATTCAAATAGTTCCTAGCTATTAAGCCTACATCTCCATCAGAGACACCCTCCCTATATTAAAGGCAGAATGTTTATTTGGTACCCTCACTTAATACCCAGTTAAGGCTTCTGTGTTCTTAAACTCATTTGAGTATCAGTGTGCCATAGATGCTATATTTTGGGGTTCCAACATCTTTTATATCTGCTATACAAATGAATCAAAGGCAGAACAAAAACTAAGCTTAGAGGCCAAAGTACTTTTCTGAGAAAAGGAACAACCATAGGCAAATGGTCGTGCATGAATCTTACCAGGAAGGATACACAAAATAATATTCCACTCCAAGCCTGAGGCCTAACAACACTAACAAGAATGTGGCAATTATGCTAGGATTTTATCTCTTGTGGAGTAGTAGTGGCCCTCTTGCTCTTCCCAAATATATCCTATTTTCTAGATTAGTATCTAGGGAGCAATTATTTTTCTGTGTGTTTATATGAAAGCAAGCTAACTAGCCCTGACAAGAAGGATCTTCCTTCTTGCTTCCACTTGCTGCCTCAGCATCACTGCCAACCTAATATTTGTGAAGAGGCTCTGGGAGAGAACATTTCTAGTTCCTGTTCTCTGGGAACAAGACTTCCTGATAGGAAAGTTTGTCCCCAACTGATAATAACCTCAAATAAGTCCCTCAGAACATTTTCCTCAAAAATGCAAATGCTATTCTATATGGTAACCAACATCCTGCCATCACTCAATGAGTTATAAATTATATAGGAATTGAAATATAAATTCCCCATGCTCAAACTGTTAAAAATGCAATTATAGGGGGGAATGCTTCTTTTCAGAGGAAAACACCATGCAGAAGGTAAATGATCATAACTTACTTATAAATGGTGCCTGTTCCCTAGGTATTTTCAATTACTCAATTATATATCATGTTAGCAGATGTTGGGCTCTTTTGACAATCCATTCTTCTAATAGATTACATTTAACCAAAATCCTCCTTCCTTCGGCATAATCTGCATAATAAGATAGAGCCTTTATGAGTACTGAGTATTTTTAGGATTGAAAAAAAAAACATAAAGAAACCAGGAAAAATAGAATCTACCATTCATAGGAATTGTTACAGGGTATCGACATCTGTCTGGGTAGAGGGGCACTCCATTCCACAGATGCCATCTTCTGGCCTTAATTCATGTTTCTCTGGTGTTACCCTGAGAGATTACCCTTGTGTTCTGATGCAGTAGCAGCTGACTCCTGCCACCTGCCTTGCTGTTTATCTCACTTCACCTGCAAGAGCTGGACTCTCTGGGGGGATTGCAATACCTGGGATCATCATTTGCTCCACATCTGCCATTCCTCTGCTTCCTCCTCCTAACTCCGCTGAATTTACTCCAGGCACAATTATAGCTACGCATAAGAAACATGTCACCCAAAGACAAGCATATAGAACCATATTACTTGTGTAAGTGAATCCTTTAAACTGAAATCCTTGTTCTGTGATGCCACAGCATGATATATAGTTAACAAAAGCATTCTCCATTATTATATTACAGAACTTCTTTAAGGCCAATTGAGCAGTAGAAGGAATGCTTTCTGTAGAATGTCATAAAAATACCATCCTAGCCCTCAAGGAGTCAATGCAGAACTTTAGTGGTTTTCTTGGCACTTTTTGCATTTAAGTTTTATCTGTTTATTTCTTTGGAACAAACTCTTCTTGAACTCTCTGTTGCTGTGTAAGGAAAATAATGAAGGGGGTGGGGGCGGACAGAGAGAAAGAGGCAAAAAGACTGGAGGCAAAATTCTTCATGATTTGTTAATGCCCTTAGCAACTCAGCAGAACATTCACTTTCTCTGTGATAAATATATGTTGCTGCTAATTAACTCAGATGAAAGAGAGAGTATCCCTTCCAAACATAGCCTATGCTCTCACATGCCAAGTACAATAATCCCCTTGATTTTATTATTTTAAAAAGACATTTTAGAGGACCAGATTCTTTATGTACAAATTCTGGCTTAAAGTAAAATAAAGAAGTACAATTTCTCCTGGCTTAAAATAAAATAAAGAAACACAACTTTAGAGTGGAATATCTTTAGGGTAAGCTTAGAATTATGGGCAGTCAATCAAGCCAATCAATGAAGTATTCATTGAGCTGCTTCTGGACATCCAGAGTTATGGGTGATGATTCAAAAGAAATATAAGACACAGTGTTTACTTTTTTCAGGGCTCATGGTATGATTGGGGAGCGAATTCAACTCAAAATGAGATTTATATATAATAAAAATGAGAAAATAATTAAAGATTCTGAATAGTAATGAATCACATTTACATAGCACTCTAAAATTTACAAAGTGCCTTCCTTATAGATGCCATATGGCAAACAATGTGTTAGAAAAACACTTGACACTGAAATTCAGGTATCAAGGGCAATTTATTATTATTGAGAAATCCAAAGGAATTGGTACACATTCCTGGCCAGGGGTGGACTCCACCCTTCGTTAGGAGAGGGAGTGGAGAATACAGGAGTGAGACCAGCTTTATTCTGTTAGACTGGTGCAGACTGATGCACCATCAGCTCAGTACCTCCCTTCAGAGAATGGATTGGTCTGCTCCTTCTGGGTTACAATCTTCCCTATATACCCCTCACTCACAACTCCTTGACATTTTCCCCTCCCCCAACATAAATCCCATGTCCAAAAATGGCAGAAAACTCCTCCCCATGGGTGTGTATTAGCTAATTAAGCGTGCATGGTAACCATTCTAACCCTGACCCTTATGTGGCTGTTTTAGGCCAGTTTTGCCTATATGCAGAGTTTAAGGTTTTCAGAAAGCCACTAGCTATTCTCTCATTGGCTGGGTCTATCTATCTTAGTTAATTTTATTCCCTTCTTTGTTCAAGCTGACACTTCATTAATTATTCTGTGGAACTTCATCAACTCTTCAGTGGAAACCTAACTTTCCCTAACTTTTACCAATCTCTCACAAATGGGAACAGAATTATCCATTTTATAGATGAGAAGATGGTGGCTTAGCCATATTAAATGACCTACCTATAAGTATCACAAAAAGTGACAGGCTAGGCCAGAGTGGCTGGGGAATTTTCTGTGAAGAGAGGAAGACCTGAATGGGGTCTTGAACATAACTCCTTTAATATTTGGTATCATGTTAAAGGCTAGAAGGAAAGATTGAAGGTAGGGTAGACAGAGTTGGAAAGATGAAGAACTGGAGGCAGAATAGTAGAGAACAGATGAGAGAGCAGCAGAGAATAAGTGAGTAGTGGTATTGAGGTTTAGGGGTGTGTAGCAACGATGTGGCTAGCAGCAGCTGTAGAGGTGTAAGACTCAACAAGACCAGCAGCAAGCGCTGCTAGCACTGCTAGCACAAGTTCTTTTGATCTGCTTTACTAAGGAAAGCAACTCAAAGGGCTTAACAATATCAGTTTAATCAAACATACGTATATCATTCACTTAGTTCAGGAGGAAAAGCCAACACTCTGAACTTCAAAACAAATACAAACAAATTACAGAGACAATATAAACAGACCAAATCACAATTCACAGTTACCAACGAACCGATGGGTCTGGGTTAGCAAAGCCAGGGGTTGGGGCAGGGGGAGCAGTTACAGTGGCTTACCCAGAGTCCCACACTACTCTTCCAGTGAATGAGAGCCCCAAAAGTCAAAGACTTACCTTGGATCTTACATACTGGTCTCAGGGCTCTGGAGCACTTGATTACCTCAGTGCTGAGAAGCACTCCAACAAAGAACAGTGAAAAATCCCATTCCACTGGCCATTGCATTTGAAAGGCAAGACTCCTCAGAGGTACTTTACTACCTCTACATTCCAAAGAAGAAGACCAGTGCTGAGAATCACTCCAAGACAAAAAGATCCCATTTTACCTGCCCCATCCAAACAAAGGCCAGAATCATTAAAGGCACTTAAGAGAACAGCAAAAAGCCCCACCTTATACAGGGTGCTCAAAACCCCAAAATGCCAACACACCTGATCCTGCCTGAATGAATTCGACCTAACCCTTCTTTTAGCCAAAGAGAAGAAGGAAGTATATTGAAGAACCACCATATTGGCCAGACTCTTAAGAAATGTCACCATTAGCTTAACTCTTTAGGAATCTAAGCATTTGTAATGCTTGTATTGACAAGTAGGCCAGAACAATCTGACCCAGAATGAGTCTGAGCTAGAATGAATCTGAGTACCTTCATGGAGGCAAGATGGATCTTATATACAGAAAGACTGTGGGAGGGATCTAGAGGGTGGCCAAGTAGTCTGGGGTTATGGGAGGAGGGGTTTAGGGAAGATCTTGAGGAGGAGTCTAAGGAGGATCTTGATGGGACTGGGGTGACTAGAGGTCAGAATCTAGGAATGGGATTAAGGGTGGGAAATAGCTGAAGACTACAGTGGAGGGCTAGGCTAAGTTAAGGATATCAAGGGTGGGAAGTGGCCAGAGGCAATCCAGAGGGAAAAATGAAGGGCTAGGCTGGGTTGTGGGTAACAGAAATTTGGGCCTAGTGCTAATGGAAGGCTTATGGCCTCAGGGGAACACCAGATCAAGTAGAAAGCTTCCAGGAGAGTTCAAGGGGGTTCCCAGATCCTATACCAGAATTCAAGGTGGTTCCCAGAGCCTATGCCCCATCAGTAGTACATCAACTTTGATAGGTGAAGTTTTATGAAGGATTTTGGATGTTACCCAGAGGGAGGCTATATTTTTTTATACATTCTCTTTATATTTACATATATGCCTACTGTTTCCCCTGATAGAATGTAAGTTTCATGAGGGTAGAAACATTTTTTTTTGTCTTTGTATCTGCATGCTCTACCATAATCCTCTGTATATAGGCTCCTAATAAACCACTGTTTATTGATTATTAAAAATACTGTTTGGTAGAGTCTTGAATTTAAAATCTAAAGAAGCCTGGATTCAAATCACACCTTTGACATTTATTATGTGTCCACAGGCAAGCTTTTTTTTCCCTCTGAGTTTCATTTTTCTCTTATATAAAAAAGAATTCAAACACGTGGTATTTATCTCAAAAGACTATTTCGGGAGAGTAAAAAGTGAGAGGAATTATTATTTTCTACTATAACCACTTATTAAATTAGGACTGTGGTTTTTTTTTTTTCCTTTCTATTTTCTTCATTCAGGGACCAGTCCTTGTAAGTTAGTCAGACTCTGAAGGACAAGATTGATAATGAGATTGGCCTAATCCTCCAGGATCATTCTCCTGTCTTCCATGTGACACATCCAACCAGGAGAGTTTGTTTCTGATTAAAGTGTAAAGAGAAGCTAATCTAGGTGAATTCCAGCCCTAAAAGCATTAGGCTTATGTCCTTGAAACTGTATATTGTTCAACACTTTGGTTGGAGAAGAGATGCATTCTTTAATCCACAGTGCTGGAGGCAGCTGTAGATTTTTAG
The DNA here is from genome assembly GCA_028646595.1 of Phalanger gymnotis. Classification (NCBI taxonomy): domain Eukaryota; kingdom Metazoa; phylum Chordata; class Mammalia; order Diprotodontia; family Phalangeridae; genus Phalanger; species Phalanger gymnotis. The sequence goes on from CM053622.1 coordinate 572,434,112, forward strand.
TCTACCTCCTTATTAATATGTCCTCATTGATTCACCAATCAGGGCTGACCTCTGCCTTTTGGGGCACTCACTTTTCTAATGATATCTAAAAATTTAATGATGTTCATGGTCTTTGTCTATGGTCATCAAGAAGGACCACTAACCATCAACTTATTAATTTTGTGATAGCCTAATTAACAAATTGATTATTAATTACCCAGAAACTCTATCTAACAGGCTTTTCATTTGTCTCAGAAGGATAAAGAGCTTTCTTTGTCTAAAAGTGCTACATCAGCACAATTTGTTATTAATATCAATGCTAAATTACTGTGTACGAACAACATATTAATATATTATTAATACAATGCTCTTATCACACACAAATGACAAATTATTAACAATAGTATAAAATATTATTACTACTGATGATGATGACTATGCTAATGATGATGATAATGATAGTATGAACTCAGATAAATAATTTACCATCTTTGAGCCTTAATTCCCTAATCTGAAAATGTAGGTATTGTTTTTTTTCTAAGATCAATTCCATCTCTAACCCTGTAATAGTAATACATAGCAGTTTCTCAAACATTTTAAAAATAGAATTTTAGGAATAGTGAATTTGTAGCAGTGTTCGGGATAAAATGGAAGCTGGGGAAAACTACACTAACAGAATTTTAGGTAGAAGAGACCTGAGTGGTCGTCTAGTCTGACCCATACTTGAAAAATAATCCCCACTGTGACAATTCCAAGAAGTATTCATCTAATCTCTGTTTGAAGGTCTGCAATTTAGTAAACCCACTAACTACCAAATTAGCCCCTTTCCTTTTTTCATAGCCCTAATTTAGGAAGACTCCCTGACATTAAATCTAAATTGGTTTCTCTGCTATATTACCTTGATTCCCTCTTCCACATAACCCCTTCAAATATTCAGAAGGGGAAATGTTATGTCCCTTTCTGAATCGTTTCTAAGCTTAAAATCCCTAGTTTCTTCAAATTTCTTCTTGACATGTACTCAAGACCATTTTACCATCTTGGTTGCCCCCTTCTGGATACTATCAAATTTAATAATGTATTTGTTAAACTGTGTCAGCAATCACTGAACATAATTATCATATTATGTTGATATGGCCAGGGAAGAATAATAGAGTAATTATCTCCTCATTGCTGTCATCTATGTTTGTTTGTTTAATTCAGTCCAATGTTGTTTTGACTTTTAGGGAGGCTACATTACACTGCTACTTAAATTAATCTAACAGTACACTAAAACCCAATGTTTTTCACATAAACTAATATCTAACAATGTTTCATTTATAATGTTGATTATTTTAGCCAAAATATAAGACCTTGAACTTAACCTTATTTAATTACATCTTTATTAGTTTCAGCCCAATATTCCAGGCTGCTTGAAGGGAGATATTTTTCAATAAAGAAAATACAGGATGGTTAAGTTCTGGACTTAGCATAGGGTCAATGAAAAAAATGATAAGAAAAAATCTAATGTGTTAAAGGAAGCATCATTTTTGAGAGGTGGTTGATGAAAGTAGGGGATAATTTACTTGATGTTATATTAATACTAAGGCAAAGATTAAGGGATAGATCAATAATTAAGCATTGTATGAGTTCAGACAACAGAGAGTGAGGCTTTTCTGGCTCAGAGTTATTGATGAAAGAACAGGGAACCATTGAACATCAGCCCTCAATTTCCCCTTCCTCCCTCATTCAGAATGTATAACAACTCTCCCAGGGAGTATTGGAGAAGTGCTGCCCTTCCCTCACCATAAAATTATGGGTGGGTCTGAGCACATGACCGCTAAAGGACATAGGTTGGCTCAAGAAAAACTAAATCACAAAGCCATGGAGAGTGTGGTGTCTCCCTCTCTCTCTCTTTGTCTCTCTTTCTCCCCTCTCTTCCTGTCTCAGAGATTCCAAGATAGACATTTCTAGTCTCAAAAGCAACCTTGAAAATTTAAAAGATTGGCAGCTCCTGAATCTCCACTGTTGCAAAAAAAAATAAATGAATAAATAAAAGTTACACTTCAGGAGGAGCACCGCAGGAATTATTTCACTAATTCCTGAAAAAGATAGACATGCTCAGCCCAATGAGCCTAATGCCTCTACTGAGTTACCAGAGCATATTGCCCTGGAGGTAATTAGTTTGACAGTGCAGAGCCTAGGTGAAGGTGAAATACAAATTCAGCAGTCCCACAAAATATTTCATATTCTGATGTTTTAAGTAGTCGTAAATCATTACTGTTCCTTTTAAAAAACCTTTGCTAATGTACATTTCAGCCTCATGTTAATTATTTCTCTTATGGGGAAAAAATAAATAGCTGCCTTATATTTGATTCTACATTATAAATTGAGCACCGCTTTGCTCTCTGAAATAAGAGAGACCCTGGAAACAAGCTAAACTTAACCATTAAATGATTATTTTCCTCAGGGGCTTCATGGTGGTGATGGGGTATGTATAAAGAGCAAAGAATCTGACAAAAGGAACACAACTTCTCTCCCTAGAATTCAGGTACTGGTCCTAAAGAAAGAGTAGGAAAAAAATCTAGAGTGTAAGCTGCTGTTCCGGGCAGTACAGTCTAGTCCCAGTGTTTTGCATCCCCTAGGTGTGTGATCTTGGACACCTTCTCTGTAATTCTGTTTCCCCACCACTATAATGAGGGAAATGCTATAGTATGAAAGTACAATGAAATAAAGAAAGCAAAGGTGCCATCCAAAGCAGAATGGAGTAGGTCTGTGGAGCAAGGATAAATTGTGTCTATTTCTCCAATTCTGTTTTGTGTCAGTACTAGTAAGAGTACCACCAGGCTAGTGCTGGAAGCTGGCTTCTAGCATGTTCCTAATGAGCAATGTATTGTCCAATATTGGTGTTTATGTCTGCCCTGATTAGCTTTCACATCCTTCTTTCACAGCCTTAAAACCCAGTAGTATTAGCTAAAGCAGTAAATGTCATTCATATTTGAGTATTCTTATGTAGGTACTTCCATAGACAGTGTTGTCTCATATGGTGCAATGGAAAGTCTGTGAATAAGAGCCAGGGGACCCAAGTTTAAATACCAGTGCTATTACTGCCTATTTAGTCTTGGGCAATTCACTCCACATCTCTGGGCCTCATTTTCCTAATTTACATAATAAGGATTTTGGCCTTGTGATTTCTGAGTTTCCATCTATCTCTATGATTCTTAAAGATGACCTTAAACTAAAATTTTGTGGAGAAAACTTTACTATCTGCTAAAGCATTTCTGTTTTGTTTTGTTTTTATTATTCTTATTTAAATTTAACATGTTTATGTTTAGAAAAAAAAAGATACCAGTCCTTTCCTCTCCTCATTCTCCTTTTTCATAAAAGGATAAAATTTAAATACATGACTTTGTATTATGACACTTAAAAACTTAATATGTCATAATATTCACTTTTTCTTTACCTGAAGGAAAGTCACTCAGAATAGAATGCCATTACTATTAGAGTTTCTATGCTAGCTACACATTGCAAGTAGACTATTGTCTCTGAGGTATTAATCACTCTGAGAAATTTATTTCTCAGAAAGGCCCAGCTAGTGGAAACTAAATTTCATTTTCCTAGAGTAAATGAGCAAGTTGTTTTCCTCCTGTTTAGGCTGAAACATTTGCATTTCAATTGACATTATCCTTTTGATTTTTAGGTTTCTCTGGATAGCTCTTATAACAAAATGTGCTTCTTAAGTGGGGAATCTTGTTTTCAAACATCACTAACCAGGCCAGAGAGTGCATTGTGGTAGCAAAGAACAAAACTGATGATTTGATTTTTTTCCATAATAATAAAAGAAAATCTTCAAGGGGAAAAATCATTCATTGTATTTAACAGCTAAGCAGAGTACCTTTTCAATTCGAATAATCCAAGGCAATTCAACAAATATTACCAAGCACCTACTATGTGCCAGGTTGCTTGTTAAATGTTGAGCTTCACAGATAAGCATAGGCATACACTCAGAGATGAATATCATCATAAACTGTTTCCCTCTGGGCACGGTAAAAAGCTAATGGTATTATTTGCCTCAGGGTATTATGGGACAATCCTAGATTACCACTCAATGCAGACATGCTGGGAATATAAAGTCACATTGGAAATTGGACTTGTTCTCAAAGGCATTAAAAGCAAATTGGAAGAAGAAATGATGCAAAAGTAGCAAAGGCTTTGGTAAAACACTTTACCTTTCTGAATCTTGATTTCCTCATTGCTAAATTGAAGGAAAGTAGAGAGAGTCAGGTAAATGGTGCACTGGGCAAAATGATGAACTTGGAAATAGAAAGACCTGATTTCAAATCCAACACTAGGTGTTTAAAATTTGTGATGTTATAAGTCACTTAATGTTCCTGTGCCTCAATTTCTTCATTTGTTTAATCTTACTCTCAGCCTTAAATTTTTATCTCATGATTAGATTAGTGCTTAAACCTTCTTCGACTCTAAAATTCCATAATTCATATTGTCTCAAAAGGAAGTATTTTAATTATTTGGGGCTGCCAGCAAGAAATTGTAGGAGTGCTTCCATCACTCTGTCAGTAGCCTTACACATATTACTCCTTAATTTAAGAAAAAAAAGGCTTTTATATGCATGGTAGTACAACCACGGCTAACCTGTTGTTCAAAGTGATGAGACAAGCAGGTAAGAAATAGAAGCCTGTGTTACTTTAATTGAAGGTTTCCACTGGAGGGATTATGCAGAAATAAATATACACATAGGATGAATCCTTTCAACATTCACAGTAACATTTCATCTTCATAAGGTATAGTGAGAATGAGTTTTAGTACTTCAATAAGATGGCAGCAATAAGTTGTTTTTGTTTTTTTTTTAATTAGTACAACTGATAATATAGTAAGAATAAGTGCTATTCTTTAGTGTCTTATATTGCTTATCATTTTCACTTGCAGGTTAATGTTTTGTTCCAGTCTCGTTTGTTGTTGTTGCCAACTAGATTGAAAGCTACTTGAGAACAAGACCCATGGCTCATGCATCTTTATGATATGTATTTTTAAAAAGCTTAAAAATATTGGGAACATAGCAAATAGATGTTCAATAGAGGTATGATCAATGTGAGACAATGTAGTAGCCAAAAGTGCTCTGGAGAAAACTGGGTGATAAGTGCCACTTTGACAGATTTACATTTTGTGACCTTTGGAAGTTATTTTACTTCTCTGAGATTCAGGTCTACTTCACTGAAGTGGTAACAATATTTATAAAGCCTATGACATAGAATGATGTCAGGAACAAATGAAATAACATACATAAAGTAATTTGTTAAGCATCAAAGTAAAATGAAGGTCAGCTCTTATTTTTTTAGACATTATTATATTTCAAAGATTTCCTTGTTTTCTGTGGAAAGATGCCAGTCCTTTCAAATGCCTTCACTAACAAAAACTTACTCTAAAATGTAAGCAATATAGGAAAAGACTCTTTGTCAAAGAATACCCCAAGTCTTTGATTCCATTCTTTGATGCCCATAGATTACATGATGATATTTTTAAAATAATTTAAATTAATTTTCAAATTTTCTCCCTCCTGCTGGCTCCTCTCTCCCCTACTGAGAAGGTAAGTAATATCATACTTACTATACATGGTGTCCTTAAAGTCTGGACACATAGGGAAAAATGCGTATTTTGAAATATTTGGAATATTAACAGACCTAAGCCCCCTTCACTTCTTTTTCTGGGCAATGCTAAAGGAGAAGGTGTACTCAATGAAAATCACAGATGCAACACACTTGATTGAATGCATAAAGAATGAATGTGCTAAAATTGACAGCAATGTGGAGTTATTTCATTGAGTTCATGTGAATCTTGCAAAGCACATCAACCTTTGTATCACAAATGATGGAAATCATATTAAAGATGTTATTTGTTAATATTCCAATTAAATAAAATGTTGTTGAAAATTTTCTTCATTTCGTGTCTTGAAAATATGCATTTTTTGCCTATGTGTCCAGATTTTAGGAACATCCTGTACATTGAAGTCTTGGAAAACATATATCATTATTAGTTGAGTTGAAAAAAAAAGAAGAAGAAGAAGGGAAGAGAGGGAGAAAGGAAAGAAGGAAGGCAGGAGGGAAGGAAGGCAGGAGGGCAGGAAGGCAGGAAGGCAGGCAGGCAAGAAGGAAGGAAGGAAGGAAGGAAGGAAGGAAGGAAGGAAGGAAGGAAGGAAGGAAGGAAGGAAGGAAGGAAAGAAGGCATACCCCTTCCAAGAATACTTCTTCTTATCTGATATTTATAATTGGCAGGTAGTGAATGTACCTTTTAATTATATGTTTTAGGGATGATGGCCTACATTTGCTGTAGGGAATGTTTTTCTCTGTCAAATGAAATGACTTTATAGCCAAAACAATATGTATAGTGGAATATTATATTCTCTATACTTTTAAATAAATTATGTGATCGTAAATATGTGATGCAATATAGAACTAAATTTACAAAAGCTAGTCAATTCTCATTTCATGTTTTCATTAAGGATCCTATCAATGCATGTGAAGATTATCTCATAAAATTGTTATATAGATGGAAAAGTGGACAACAGGGGTCAATAGTTATCAATGATATATTGGTCTCTGCTATTTGATAATAATAACATTCATTTTTTTCTTAGATATCTGGGGTATTTCTCACTTTCAGATAAATGGAAAACTTCACCAAAAATTTGTCACATGCCTACTTAGATCAAACACCTTGCTAATTTCTGAGAGAGATGTAAAATTTAGATAAAACTAGATTATATCCAGTTCTATATAGGTCTGAATTAAAAATCTGCTCCGGTAATTTCCTATCTATATGGTCTTGGGGAAAATCCCTTATTCTTTGCAATAGAAAGAAATAGGAAAGTTAATTTCCAGCCATACAACTACAAAAGCTTTTGAATAATTCAAATTAATATATAAACATTCTTTTCACTTCCATTTATTCGGTTCCTACTATGTGAAAAACACTGTATGAAGCTATTAAAGCTAATAGTGTGTGGCTAATTAAGACATCTTCCTTATCCTCACAAAATGCCAGAAACTCAAAATACTTTATTAAAGAAATAGTGAATGCAAAAAATACACACATACATACATACATACATATAATCAAAGTGTAAGTGGAATACATTATAAAGAATTCACTAGAGTAGGTGACTTTTGAACCAGATTTTTAAGAAAAGGAAATATTTGGAAGTCAAGATGAAGAGTCCATTGGGATATCAATTTCTTTCACATCAATATTCAAGTATTCAAGCATAAACAAAACTTTTTAAAAAAAAAACAAAACTCTACTAACCCATTTTTTTCCAATGTTCTACAACCATGTTCTACTCTAGGCTTCAACAAAAATAAGCTCTTCTCTACCCCCCCCCCATACTCTCCCATTTATAATTTTTGATCATCCACTTACACTGTTCTCTGAGTTTGCAATGCCTTCTATCACTTCTTACTACCTCATCAAATCCTAATCACCCGCTAAGGCCTACCTCAAATGCCACGTGCTCCAGAAAACCTTTGATCTTCCACTTGTACATTGCATATAGAACATTCTCTACATTGCACATAGAACTTTATTTTTGCATTTACCATTCATTGTCATACACCATCCAATATTATGAACTAGTTCAATAAAAATGGTTCATTGATAGGAACTCTACCATAAGACTGTCTAGCCACCTGACTAATCTTAGCTCTTAATCTTAGTCCAGACCTAGGTCTCTCACTGAACTGACTAATATGTGTTACATGACCCACTATATCCACCACTAGCCATTATGAGTTATATTCCACCGAGGCCATCTTTCTTGCCATCTGCCACACTGAAAAATATATACTAGCTCTATGCCCATAATCAAACCAATGCTGCCATTGCTGCTGTTAATACCTTTCTGGCTCGACTATCTCATCAAAACAAAATATCCCCCTACCATGTATCCTCTACTCCACTATATATTTTCTCCCCTATTAGAATAAAAAATACTTGAGAATAGGAACTGCTTCAGTTTTGCATTTACACTCTCACCATTATGCCAAACACCTGGCATATAGAAAACAGTTAATAAATTATTTTTTATCCTTCATTCATTCATATTTTTTTTTCATTTGTTCATTCCAGGGAGCAGTTATTTTCTTAGGAAAACTGTTGAAAACATTACAAATAATCAATCTGGAAACGTCACAATGAGGTTTGGTTATGATATAACAACTTTATTGTGAAATAAGCAGAGAAAGAACTTGTGTGGGGCTATGACTAATGATGTTTAGTCATAAGTGCTGGCTATGTCATAATTTTTGTTGTTATTTTTCAGTTATTTTTGATCATATCTGACTCTTCATGACCCAATTTTGAGGTTTTCTTGGCAAAGTCATTGGAGTGGTTTGCCATTTCCTTCCCAATCTCATTTTACCCATAAAGAAACTGAGACAAACAGGGTTAAGTGACTTGCCCAGGGTCACACAACTCATAAGTGTCTGAGGCTAGATTTGAACTCTGGAAGTTTAGTCTTTCTGACTTGAATCCCTGTGCTCTATCCACTGTGCCACTTATGCCCTGTGTCATAGCAAGTTATGACTAACAGGGGTTTCATTCCAGAGTACCCAAATTTAGAATGTTCTTATAGAATGTGTTGTCTTGCAGTAAGTAGAACCAATTGAATTTTATTTTATTAAGATTTTTTATTTTTAGTTTACAGCACTCAGTTCCATATGATTTTGAGTTCCAGATTTTCTTCCCACCTCCCTCCCCAAGATGGCATGGAATGCAATATATCTTCTACATATAACTTTGTGTTGAACTTATTTACACAATAATCAAGTTGTAAAGAAGAATTATGACCGATGGAATGAAGAAAAAACAAAACCAAAAAAACAAAAACAAGAGAAAAAAGAAACAAAATAATAAAAAAAGGAGAGCAAACAGTTTGCCTTAATCTGCATTCAGTCTCCATAGTTCTTTCTCTGGATGTAGATAGCTTTCTCCCTCATGAGTCCTTTGGAGTTGTCTTTGAACCTTGTATTGCTGAGAAGAGCCAAGTCTATCAAAGTTAGTCATTACAGAAGCAATATATCTGTGATTGTGTACAATGTTCTCCTAGTTCTGCTCTGCTCACTCAGCATTATGTCATGTAGGTTTTTCCACGTTATTATGAAGTCCATATCTTCCGCATTTCTTATACCACAACAGTATGCCATTATATTCATATATCACAACTTGTTCAGCCATTCCCCAATTGATGGGCACCACCTTGATTTCCTTTTGCTACTACAAAAGAGCCACTATAAATATTTTTGTACATATGGGTCCTGTTCCCACTTGTGTAATCTATTTGAGATACAACCCTAGAAGTGGTGTTGCTGGGTCAAAGGGTATGCATATTTTTATAGCCCTTTGGGCATAGTTCCAAAATACTCTCCAGAATGGCTATATCAGTTCACAACTCCACCAGCAATGTAACAGTGTTCCAATTTTCCCATGTACTCTCCAACATTTATCACTTTCCTGTTTTGTCATTTTAGCCAATCTGACAGGATAGATGTGGTACCTAAGAGATGCTTTGATTTGCATTTCTCTAATCAGTAGTGATTTAGAGCATTTTTTCATATGCCTATAGATATCTTTAATTTCTTCCTCTGAAAACTGTCTGTTCATATCCGTTGACCATTTCTCAATTGAGGAATGACTTGTATTCCTATAAATTTAGCTTCATGCCATGTATATTTCAGAGATGAGGCCTTTATCAGAAACACTAGTTGTAAAGATTTTCTCCCAATTTTCTGCTTCCCTCCTAATCTTTGTTACATTGGCTTTTTTTTTTATACAAAAACTTTTCAATTTAACATAATCAAAATTATCCATTTTGCATTTTATAATGTTCTCTAAGTCTTGTTGTGTCATGAATTATTTTCTTTTCCATGAATCTAATAGGTAAACTATTCCTTGCTCTCCCAAATTGCTTATAGTATCAGCCTTTATTCCTAAATCATGAACCTGTTTTGACTTTATTTTGGTATATGGTGTAAGATATTGGTCTATGCCTAGTCTCTGCCCTACCATTTTCCAATTTTCCCAGCAGTTTTTGCAAAATAGTGAATTTTTAGCCCAGAAGCTGGATTCTTTGGGTTTATCAAAGAGCAGATTGCTATAGTCATTGACTACTGCAGCTTGCGTACCTACCCTATTCCACTGATCCACAATCCTGTTTCTTAGCCAATACCAGGTAGTTTTGATGACTGCTGCTTTATAGTACAGTTTAACATCTGGTATGGCTAGGCCACCTTCCCTAGCATTTCTTTTCATCAATTCCCTAGATATTGTAGATCTCTTGTTCTTCCAGATGAATTTTATTATTTTATTGAGCTCTGTAAAATATTTTTTAGGTAGTTCAATGGATATGGTGCTGAATAAATAAATTAATTTAGGTAAAATTGTCATTTTTATTATATTAGCTCAGCCTAACCATGAGCAACTGATATTTTCCCATTTATTTAGATCTGACTTTATTCGCGTGAAAAGTGTTTCATAATTATGTTCACATAGTCTCTGGGTTTGTCTTGGCAGATAGACTCCCAAATATTTTATAGTGTCCACAGTAATTTTAAATGCAATTTCTCTTTCTATCTCTTGCTATTGGGCATTGTTAGTAATGTATAGGAATGCTGAGGATTTATGTGGGTTTATTTTATATCCTGCAACTTTGCTAAAGTTGTTTATTATTTCAAGTAGCTTTTTGCTTGATTCTCTAGGATTCTGTAAGTAAATCATCACATCATCTGCAAAGAATGATAATTTAGTTTCTTCTTTGCCTATTCTAATTCCTTCAATTTCTTTTTCTTCTCTTATTGCTACAGCTAACATTTCTAGTACCAAATTGAATAATAAGGCTGATAAAGGACATCTTGTTTCACCACAGATCTTATTGGAAATGCATCTAGCTTATCCCCACTACAAATAATGCTTGTTGATGTTTTTAGGTAGATGCTATTTATAATTTTAAGGAAGGCTCCATTTATTCCTATGCTTTCCAATGTTTTTAATAGGAATGGGTGTTGTATTTTGTCAAAGGCTTTTTCTGCATCTATTGAGATGATCATATGGTTTCTGGTGGTTTTGTTGTTGATATGATCAATTATGGTGGTAGTTTTCCTAATATTGAACCAGGCTTGAATTCCTGGAATAAATCCTATCCAGTCATAGTATATTATTCTTGTTATAAGTTGCTGCAATCTTTTTGCTAATAATTTATTTTAATTTTTTGCATCAATATTCATTAGTGAAATTGGTCTATAATTTTCTTTCTCTGTTTTGACTCTGCCTGGTTTGGTACTAGTACCATATTTGTGTCACAAAAAGAATTTGATAGGACTCCTTCACCTATTTTCCCAAATAGTCTATAAAGTATAGGAATTAGTTGTTTTTTAAATGTTTGATAAAATTCACATGTAAAACCACATGGCTCTGGAGATTTTTTTTCCTAGGGAGTTCATTGATGGCTTGTTCAATTTATTTTTCTGAGATGGGGTTATTTAGAAATTTTACTTCCTCTTCTGTTAACCTGGGCAATTTATATTTTTGTAGAGATATTCATCTCTAAGGTTGTCAAATTTATGGGCATACAGTTGGGTGAAATATTTCCTAATTATTGTTTTAATTTCCTCTTCATTGGAGGTGAAATCACCCTTTTCATTTTTGATATGGTGATTTTATTTTTTATTTTTTTATTTATGGGGGGCATGGTAGGGCAATTGGGGTTAAGTGACTTGCCCAAGGTCACACAGGCAGTACACATGTCAAATGTCTGAGGCCGGATTTGAACTCAGGTCCTCCTGACTCCAGGGCTAGTGCTCTATTCACTGTGCCACCTAGCTGCCCCATTCTTTCTTTTTTTTTAAATTAAATTCACCAAAGGTTTATCAGTTTTATTGTTGTTGTTTTTTTATAAAACCTGCTCTTGGTTTTATTTATTAATTTAATAGTTTTCTTGATTTCAATTTTGCTAATCTCTCTTCTGATTATCAGGCTGGATTCCTCTGCTCTTCCTGATTGGTTTGGTCTGGTGCTATTCCACGTGCCCAGTGCTCCTACCCCTCTCAGTCTACTAGGGGCTTCTATCTCTCTCAGATCTGCTCAGATTCACTTTTTTAGATGTATCTGATAGAATTTGTGAGAGAGCTCTGGTAGTTCCTTCCTTTCACAGTGACATCTTCGCTCTGCCCCCCAAACCAATTGAGTTTTGCACATTTGTAGCAATAGTTAGCTAAAATAAGAAGATACCAAATGGTAACAATACTTACCCTCTTACCCAATTCACTTCCCATTCTTGACCCATCCTGCTTCCTTATATTCTCCAGTGACAGCCTTCTGGAGTTTGGAGGTATCCGACCATAAAGGTCTTTTCCCTACCATCTCAGTTTCTTTTCCCAGAAGCTTGAATGCTAAAGTTTGTCATTTACTGGAAAGCATCTTTTGTTGTCCTTGCTATTGTCATGTTTTAGGATGCTTTTTCATGGCTTAAAAATTTCCAGTTAATGCTTTGGAAATAATTCTGGAGAGTATATTATCACCTGAGATATGCTTTTCATCACAGAGGCTGTATATTGCACTAGTAAGTGTACTGGAGTCAGCTTAGATAACTTCAAATCATGCTTTTACACTTACTATGTTCAAGTTAAGTCAACAAGCATTCATTTTACTAAGTGCCAAGCCCGGGCCAGAGATTGTGCTAAATGCTGGGGATATAAGGAAAAGCAAAGCATTACCTACCTTTCATTATCTCAAAACTGAACAACAGCACACATCCTACAAATAAATACGAACAAGATATGTACAGAATAATTTGGAGAATTCAGAAGGAAGGAAATAAAAGTAAGAAAGATGAGGAAAGGGAGCTTGCAGAAGTTGAATTTTTTAGCTGAGACTTGTAGAAAGCCAAGGATGCCAGGGGGTAGAGATGGAAGTGGAGTAAATTATGGGTGTAGGGGATAGGCAGTAAAGATGCATGAAGTCAGGAAATGGATTTCTTTTCTTTTTTTTTTTTTTTGAGAAACATCAAGGACACCAGAATCATTGGATCAGTGTATATTTGGAGAGGAATAAAGTGTAGATGACAGGGAAGGTCCAGGTTAAAAATTATGCAGAAGATTTTAGAGTTGATCCTGTAAGCAATAAGGATGCACTGGAATTGACCAAACAAGGGGGTGTTACATAGTGAGACCAGGACTTTAGGAAGCTCAGTTTGACAGTTGAGTCGAGCATGGATTGTGTTAGGGAAAGACTCGAGGCAAGGAAGCCAACTTCTGCAACCAGTAAGGAGTACATACAGTGGTTGCAGTAACGAAAGAGAGAAGGGAGTATATGTGAGGGATGATGTGAAGGAAGAATTTATAAGACATAACAACAAATTGGATTTTAAGAATGTGAGAAACAACTTGAAGGTGACAACTAGGTTGTAAGCCTGGTTGACTGGGAGGATGGTGATGCCTTTGAGAGTAAGAGTAAAGTTAGGAAGAAGGAGAGGGGTATTTTTTTGGTGGGGGAGGGAATATAATGAGTACAGTTTTGGAAATTCTCAGTGTTTGTTATTTACAGGACATCTTCGCAGCTCTTTAATAGGCAGTAGGAAGTATAAAACTGGAGGCCAAGAGGGATGTTAGGGTTGGAAAAAATGATTTGAGAATAATATGCCTAGGAATGAGAGCTGAATTCATGAAAGCAAATGAGATCATCAAGCAAAATGGTATAGAAGGAGAATGGAAGCAGGTCTAAGGCAGAGACTTGAAAGATACCCACAAGTAAGAAAGACCAAGACAAAAACACAGCAAAGGAGAAGCAATAGTCAGATAAGTAGGAAAAGATTCAGGAGACAGTAGAGTTATGAAAATCTAGAAAGGAGTATCAAAAAGAGGTTGTTCTAGAGAGGAAAAAGCTATAGGGAGTTAAAAAATTATGGGGATTAAGAAAAGGCAATTAGCATTGTGGCAATTAAGAGATCATTAGTAACTTTGGAGAAACTAGTTTACTTTTAATGATGGGGTCAGCAGTCAGAATTCAGAGTCAAAAATGGAATGAGACTAAAGATAATGGAAGCATCCATTGTTGACAGTTTTCTTCAGGAGTTCAGTTATTAGAAGGTGGAGAGATATAGGATAAAAGCTCATCGAGATGGATGGGTCAAGCAAAAGTTTTTTGAAGGAGAGAGAACCAAACAAGTGTTTTTAGGTAGTAGGCAAGCACTCAATATACAAGGAGAGACAGATGGTTAGTGAGTGAGTTGGGATGATGGGGGGTGGGGGCAGTCTGTGGGAGAATACAAACTAGATAGAATGGGTTCATTGTACATATTGATGGGTTTTCTTTTTGAAAGAACCATCTCTTCATTTGTAACAGGGATGAAGGAAAAAAAATGGGAGAAAGGCGTATTAGGGATAGGAAATGAACAGAAGAGAAGAGGCAGTTCATGGTGAAGGGCCTCAAGATTTTTAGTGAATTATATGGCAAGTTTTTCAATTGAGAATGTAGGATGAGTGGAAGTGGAAAAGTTTAAGGTGAGATAGAAAGTTTTAGAAAAGCCACATGAGTTAGAATCTACTAGGAATATATATTAAAAAGTATGCATTGTATCATTGAGGGCTCTGTTAAGATTATGTAAAAGAAATTTGTTGCGAACCTAGTCAGCATATTTTCATGACTTTCTCTAGCTTCATTCAGGAAGAAAGATGGTAAGAGTGATCCCCATATAGGTCAGGGTAAATCAGTGATAAGATAGAGGATCAAGGCATTTGAGAGAAGAGGACAATGTAGAGATAAAATGTAAGAAAAGAAAGTATAGCTAGTATAAAGTCGATGGGTGTTGGTGATGAAACTCTCGAGAGATCAAAAGTCTTGATAAGGACAAAGAAGACAGGTAGTAACAAGGCAGAAGGAAAAGTGGAATAACCAAAGATTTCACTTAGATAATGGCATTTTAGAGTTTTTGAACATGGAAGTAGAATCCTTATGAACCTGTTGCCATGTCCTGTAACATCAAGGCTATCACCATTTATCTCGGTGTTGCTGAGGTGGGATAGAGGAGTAGCTCATAGTGAACTATGAATTTGAAGAACTTTGTTCAAGTTACTTGTATTCTCTCAACCTTGAACTCCATGTCTATAAAATGGAGAGGGTGATGCCTACATTGCCTAGCTCACAAAGTTGTGTTAGAAAGAAATGTTATAATTCATAAAAAGAGCTTTTTAAATCTTGAAAACCAAACTATCCTTATATCTAACACAGAGAGCTGCACAAAGCAAATTCTTAAAAATGTTTTAGAAATTAAATTAGAAGTCATTGAGGTAGCTACAGTTAAGATGACCCTAAGTTTCTTTATCATTATTCTTTTTCAATTCAGTAAAATTCAACAAATACTTATTAAACACCCACTTTATGTTAATCAACATGTGAGATTCTAGGAACCAAAAGATAAAAATTAACAGTCCCTCCCCTCAAGCAACTTACATTCTTGGTGGGGAACACAGGAAGGAACAAGATTAAATACACATAGCAATAAATACAAATTAAATACAAAATAATTTTGGCTGGGCTGAGTTGAGTTAGGAAGAGCTAATAAATGATCCAGTCCATGAATATTTCCTTTAGGAAGTAGATTGAGCTGAGGTTTGAATAAAGCTGTGCCCAAGGGTGTTCTGGAGCTAGTTTACATAGGCTCTTGAGAATCAGTTTTAGATTTTCAGTGCGAACATTTACGCTGTGGAAATCAGCAAACACTACAAATCAGAGTATCACTACAAATGTTTTGTTTTGTTGATTGTCTAGACTTAAGAAAGATATGGAGAAATTTAAATGAATCATAGGTACATTTTTTTTATTAAAGAGTCAGTGGTTAAACATTCACTACCATGTATCTGTAGATATTCCAGAAAGTGATGGTGAGAGGCTGCCTCCCAGGCTCTACAACAGATAGGAAGAAAAAGATGGAATGTCAGGCACATAAAACAATAAATTGGCCCTCTTGATTTAAATCCATATTTAATAAATAGACTGATGTGAATAAAGTCTGGAAGGATAAGTTGGAGCAACATTGTGGAGGATTTTAAATGCCAAAGAGGAGAGAGGGGATTGTATTTCATTCTGGAAGTAATAGGAAGCTGCTATTTTTTCAACAGGGAAGTGATTTGGCCAGACCTATTCCTTAGCCATATCAATTTCACAACTGGGAATGGGGAGGAAAAGAGAATAAAGTAACAGAAAATGATTTGGTGATTTCAAAAAGGAGGAACTGAGGAATTTCCCATCAATATAGATTCAAAATGTTTCTGGAAACTACCACTCAATACACAGCTAGTAGCTTTTTTGGCGGGGGGGGGGGGTTTAAAGGTGGTACTTGAATGATTTGGAAGAGGTAGGAGGTCCAGGTCAAATGTTCTTTGTATACCCAGCTTTATGTGTCTGAGTATTTCTAAAAGTTTTTCACATTTTTAAGAAAAATTGCCTTCAGGATTGACAACATGCCAACAACTTCTACTATCCCAATCAACATCAGGATATGGCAACGAGCTAATCACTTACTTGATTGCTGCTATCATCAACTTCTCAAGAACATGTGAACTTTACCAAAGAAAAGGGCAACCTATTCAGGAGAATTGTTTGATGGCCTAATTTCGCTCAAAAGAAATCAGCTAAATTTATTTACATTTCTAGATCATTTACTGTCATACAGTTAAAATAATCTGACCACTATTGGTTTTCAAAGACGGAACCAGTTGGTTCCTAGGACTTCAGTTGGTATTTTGAGCCCACAAAGCAAGAAATTTGCATGCCTTAAAAGTAGACTGCTTTTTTTTGGGGGGGGGGGCTAGAAACAAAGGAAACTCCAGAGACACAAATCTCAGAAAGTTCTAACAGTTAGATGCAAAGCAGTTGGCAATCCAGCACAATCTCATTTGCACATCTTGTTGCTCTAAAGGGTAACTATATTTGCTGAAACCAATTTGGGCAAATGCTGGAAACAGCTCCAGCAGGTTGATTCCAACATCTTCACACACCACTCTCGCATCTTTATTAAGAGTTTCATTATAGAACAACAGAAAAGAGGCTTATTATCAAATGCTAGTGTTTACTGAATTCTAAGCTTAAGCAAAGTAAGAAATCTCCTTTCTGAAAACTACTAAAGAACCTTCATTTTAGCTTTTTTATTTCCCCTGTGGCATAATAATAATATGCTACAAGTGATAGTCATCTAAGTCTTGAAAATACCAAAGAAGATGTAACCTTATTCTCTGAATTATCACTTCTGGGAAAAAAAAAAGCAATGATATTAAAAAGATGAGGTTTAAGACTTTACATGTGCCATAAAAGTGCTAAATATTTTGTTTTTTCCTGTGAATCAAAAGTTCATCTCAAAGAAATTTTCTGTAAGGGTGTTTCAAAGCATAAGATCATAGAAAGATTATAAAGGCTTACATTTCACCAAATTGTATATAATTTACAGTTATGCCCAGCAAAAAAGATAGTGCTTACTCTGATGACTCAAAAATTAATGACTATAGGCAATAAAAGAAAATGTTCTCTCCGGATAAACACAGTTAATGGATCAGAAGGGATCATCGGAGTCTAGGCACAGAGTGGGGAGAAATGAATTTTCTGAGTCACTTCTCTTTGGGATAACTGATGAGTTGTAAGACTGATTTTGTATTAGTTTACTCTTCCTTTGCAAACACTTGCTTTCCAAATGAAAAATACTGCCACTTCTATTTGTAGGTGAACTCAAGTTGGTGCTATTTGGTCACTTCTTGTCACTTGCTTCATTGGAAAAATATTTAAATAACATTAGCCACTTTTTTTTTTTTTACTTTTGAACATCTATTTTTTTAAAACCTTGAGTTCCAAATTCTCTCCCCTCTTCCCTTCCCATCCACTCTCCCTAAGAAGTCAAGCAATTGAACATGGGCCACATGCATATCATTATGTATAACCCT
>CM053622.1:572452559-572501463 GCA_028646595.1 Phalanger gymnotis
GGGAAAAGGGGATGGGAGGGTAGTGGGGTGACAGATGGGAGGTCAGACTGGGGAACAGGACAACCAGAATATATGCCATCTTGGAGTAGGGGGGAGGGTAGAAATGGGGAGAAAATTTGCAATTCAAACTCCTGTGAAAATCAGTGCTGAAAACTAAATATATGAAATTAAAAATTTATAAAAGAAAATGTCCTCTCAATGGGTGAGGTTCCAATGTGCCTTTCCCATGTGGTGACTTTTATAGGACCCTGAACAGAGAAAGTTTTTCCCACAGGGGAGGGGAGCCACCATCCCCTGCCTCATTCCTAAAACTGGCTCTTCCTAATGTTTCTCCAGTGGGAGAGGAGTTATTTCCCATCCTTGGTCATAAGAGTTTCCTGTTCTTTGTTCAGGGCCTGTCAGTCACCAAGCAGGAGAGTCCAAAGGTTTGTTAAAGGGTACAGGGAGCTTGACACATATATGCTGAGCTTACACTGTAATATGGAGGATCTTCTCTAATGATTTATCATTCAACAGTAGAGAACATTTACCTTTCCTATTATTGAAGCTATGTGTGTGGGGAGGATGGTGGTAGTGGTGGTGGTGCTACGTGTATGGAATGTGAAAAGTGTTACCAGGATTTAATTGTTATATTTCAGTTGCCTTTACTGTATTTTAAAATGTCTTTGTTACCAGAAAAATGCAAAAACAAAACCAAAAAATATGCTGTCCAGAAGAGGAAGTAGATTGGTTTTTGTTGTTGTTTGTTTGTTTATTTTTAGAAAAGGCTAGGTTGTAAAAATAAAATATATCAACAAAAAAAGTGAAAGAATCCTTAGAAACTAAAATACTGAAACATCATTGACATGTCCAAGATGAGAAACTTGCATAACAAGGAGAAGCTAGTAAGCCATTGATAATGTTTTAAGCCCCAGAACTTGATGTAAATTTGGTAGGCCCTCGCACCATCTAGGTAGTTTGCAAAAACTCTACTTGAGACCTAAATTCCATGAACCGCAGCACTTACATTTCTATCCTTTCTAATGCTAGATATAAATAATATTCTTCAAAAAAATCTTATTAGAATATACAAATTAATCAGAGATGATGACAGAATAATCACTTTTGGCTGGGAGAATGAGGGAGACCTAAACACTTTTTCTTTCTCTCAACCATTAAGTTGCTATATGAATTTGTACATAATCACTTAAATGTTTTGTACCTCATTTTCCTCATATGACAAGAATAATGAGAAATATTCGCATTTAAAATGCTATGAAAGGCACCTTCAAAAAGATTCTCCTGTCTGATTATTGTGGTAAAGAGATGACTGTTTTCTTGAAAACTATACTGGGGGTTGGAGCCAAGATGGTGGAGTAAAGGCAGATACTCACCTGAACTCTCCCAGATTCCCCTCCAAACAATAGTAAAATAACATTACAAGGACAGGGTGAAACAATTTTACTGCCTAAGACAACATAGATGTTTGGGAGGAAAGGTCTATGTCACTGGGGTGAGAGTGGAATAAAATCTAGCTCAGCTCATGCCAGCATAGGCCTTGCCCTGTCAAACAAGCAGCAGATATTGGGGTGGGGTTTGAGTTGAGAGAATAAGCAGCTATAGTGGTGGTTTCTGGAGCTCTTAGCCCACAGACAGTAAGGGGGTTGGTAACTGGTCAGAAACAGTTTATAGGGCACTCTTTGCTAGTACAGGCAACAGGACTCTATTGCATTGGCCATACATGTTTCCAGGACAAGGAGTACTAGCAGAAGCAGGGACTACAGATACAGTTGTAGCACAGAAAAGAATGTTTATGGTTGCTCACAGATCAGAACACAGGCTAGGAGAACAGTGACCCCAGCTCTCCATAGACCATAACACCTTGGTAGAACTGAAAACTTACAGACCCTCAGAACTATCTCTGAAAACAAAAACTTGAAGTTTGGGACAATGCCCCCTCCACCCTAGGAAGATAGTCCAACTTTTACATAAAATTAAAAGTCAAGAAATGTGCTAGGGAAATGAGCAAAATCCTCCCCGCCTTGCCAAAAAAAAGAACTTTATCATAGAAAGTTACTAAGGTGACAGGGATGATCAAAATCCAAACTCAGAGGAAGAGCTGTCAAAACAGCTATACTCTGAGTTTCAAAGAAATGTCAGAATGGGTCTCAGGCCCAAAAAGTATTTCTGAAAGAGCTTAAAAAGGATTTTTAAAATCAATTAAGAGAGATAGATGAAAAAATGAGAAAAGAAATGACAGTGATGCAAGGAAACAATGAAAAAAAATGTTAACAGCTTGGTAAAGGAAGCACAAAATACACTGAAGAAAATAACACCTTAAAAAACAGAATATGACAAAGACATGAGGCATGAAAATCAAAAAATCAACTGAAGAGAAGATCTCCTCAAAAAGCAGAATTAGCCAAATGGAAAAGGAGATACTCAATGCAGAAAATAATTTCTTAAAAAAAAATTAGAATTGTGTAAGGAGAAGCTAATAACTCTATGAGACAACGAGAAACAGTTAAAAAACAAAAGATTTTAAAAAAAAAGAAGAAAATGTAAAATATCTCTTTGGAAAACCAAGTGACCTGGAAAATACATTGAGAAAACATAATTTAAGAAAGCCATGATCCAAAAAAAGAGCCTAGACATCATCTTTCAAACAATTTTCAAGGAAAACTATCCTGATATCCTAGAAATGGATGGTAAAAGAGAAATTGAAAGAATCTATTAATCACCTCCTGAAAGAGATCCCAGAAGAAAAATCCCAGGAACATTGTAGTCAAATTCTAGTGCTCCTAAATCAAGGAGAAAAATATTGCATCAGCCAGAAAGAAAAATAAATAAATAAAATATCATAGAGTCAGTCAGAGTAACACAAGACTCAGCAGCTTCTACATTAAATAATCAGAGGTCTTGGAATATGATATTCTGGAGGTCAAAGGAGTTAGGATTACAACCAAGAATAACCTACTCAACAAAGCAGTATAATCCTTCAGTGGAAGAATGCATATTTAATGAAATAAAGAACTTTCAAGCATTCCTGAGGAAAAGATTAGACCTAAAAAGAAAATTTGACTTTCAAATACAAGAGAAGCATAAAAAAGTAAACAAGGAAGAGAAATCCTAAGAAATTCAATAAGATTAAACTGTTTACATTCCTATGTGGAAGATAACACTTGTCACTCCACAGAATTTTCTTATTATTAGGTCAGTTAAAGGAGTATACATAGACAGAGGTCATGGGTATGAGTTGATTACTATGGAAAGATATAAAAAAATAATTATGGGGTGAGAAATAGGGATGCAACTGAAAAAAGGGAGAGGTAGAATAGGATGAATTATTTCACATAAAAGAACTATGAAAGAACTTTTATAGTGGATGGTCAGGTTGTAGGCAATGCTTGAACCTTACTGTCATCAGAAGTGGCTCAAATAGGGAATAATATTCACACTCAGTTTTTTATAGAAATCTATTTTACCCTACTATAAATAGAAAAAGGGACAAGAGAAGTGAGGACTGATAGAAGAGAGGGCAGACCAGAGAAGACAGTGGTCAGAAGCAAAACACTTGAAGAAAATATGGTGAAAGGAGAGGGAGAGAGAGAGAGAGAGACAGACAGAGAGAGAGAGAGAGAGAGAGAGAGAGAGAGAGAGAGAGAGAGAGAGAGAAAAGGAAAAATGGGGAAAAGGCAGAATGGAGGGAAATACATAGATAATAATCATAGCTATGAATGTGAATGGGATGAACTCCCATGAAACAGGAGTAGATAACAGTGGATTACATGATTTAAACACAAAGTGTGACACTATAAGCAAATTAGGGGAACATGGAATAATTTGTCAAGTCTATGAATAAAGGAAAAATTCATGGCCAAACAAGAGATTGAGAGCCTCATACCATGGGATATAAAAAAGATAAATTTGATCATATCGAATTAAAAAGGTTTTGCAAAAACAAAATGAATGCTTCCAAGATTAGAAAGAAGTCAGAAAACTGGGAATTTTCTTTCCAAGTTTTTCTGATAAAGGCCCATAATGGCAACCACACTGGCATACCTAAGATGACTGTTAGTGCAGGTTCTTACATCTGCTTTACTAAGGAAAGCAATTTTAAAAGGGTCAATCATCTTTAATTACATAAAAAAAATGCAAAGAGAAATAAGGACCAACAGAGTTCTACTACCTGAATCACAGCTTTACATCCACCACTGAATAGAGAGAACTTTTACCTCTGAGGATTCAGAGAGCTCTGAACATACAGCAACTCAGTCTCCACCAGGGAATCACAACATCTTTCTCATAAGTGAGCCCCTCTCACAGTATATACTCTTTCAGCTAATAGGCTCAGATCCAGAAGGCATCACAAACTGACTCATTGCCTAATTAGCTTATTACCAAAAAATGTGTTAGCCTTCCCACAAGCAAGCTTCCCTTAATGGGCTCCACATGAAACTTATTAATGGGTGGGAAATATCTTACACCGCCCCCCCCATTAACATTACAAGGCCTCATTTCTCAAATGTATAGAAAACTAAATTGAATTTATAAGAATACAAGTCATTCTCCTAATGATAAATGGTCAAAGGATATGAACAGGCAGTTTTCAGATTAAGAAATCAAAGGTGTCTATAGTCATAGAAAAAGTTCACAATCACTATTGGTTAGAGAAATACAAATTAAAATAACTCTGAAGTACTACCTCACACCTGTAAGATTGCCAATATGATAGAAAAGGAAAATGGCAAATTTTGGAGGAGATATGGGAAAATTGGGACATCAATGTGCTGTTGGAGGAGTTGTGAACTGATCTAACCATTCTGGAGAACAATTTGGAAGTATGCTCCAAAAGCTATAAAATTATACAAGCCCCTTGACACAGCAATACCACCATTAGATCTGTACCCCAAGGAGAAAACAAACAAACCTACATTAACAAAAAATATTTAGAGCAGCTCTTTATGTGGTGGCAAAGATTTGAAAATTGAGGGGATGCCCATCAGGGAATAACTGAACAATGTATGGGTATATGATTGTGATGTAATACTATTGTGCTATAAGAAATAATGAGCAGTATTCTTTCAGAAAAAACCTGGAAAGACTTACATGAACTGAAGGAAAATGAAGTGAGCAGAACCAGAACATTTTACACTGTAACATCAATCTTGTATGATGAACCAATGTGAATGACTTAGTTATTCTCAACAATACAATGATCTAAGACAATTACAAAGTAGTCATGATGAAAAATGCTACCCACCTCCAGGGAAAGAACTAATGGAGTCTAAATGCAGATTGAATCATACTATTATATATATATATACATATATATATATATATATATGTATGTATATACACATATCTATATGTATATATAGATATGCATATATATTCTTGTTTTCTTTCTTGTTTTGTTCTTTGGTCTGTTTTTATTGTTTTTTTTAATTGCTCTATCTTTTCTTTTACAACATGACTCATGGAAATATGTTTTGTATGAATTCATTTGTATAACCCACATCAAATTGCGTGTTTTCTCAATGAGGGTAGAGGGGAGAGAGAGGGGGAGAGAATTTAGTATTTAATTTTTTTAAAAAAAATGTAAAAATTGTTTTTGCATGTACTTGGAAAAATAAGATATTGTAAAGAGGAAAATAAAAATAATCACATACATACAAACTATACAAAGATTCTTAATACATAGTTGTCTGTATGTTGTCTCCCCCATTAGATTGTGAGCTCACGGATGACAGAGACAATGCTTTGTTTTCTTTTGTTTTTGTTTTTTGTTTTTTTTTTTTGGCCTTTCTTTGTATCTTTGTATTTCCCAGTGCTTAGCACAGTGCCTAGCACATAGTAGGTGCTTAATAAAGGCTTGTTGATGGACCACTTGATGCTTTGCCATTAGGTTCTAATATTTTTTCAGTCTCATTGACTGCTAAAGCTCCTCTGACAAGATGTACTGGGTTTTCAATCCTCTCGAAGGGAGTACCTGCTGTGCTAAAGTCATATGTTGGTGTATTCATGTATCTACCAATGTAACCTTATTGATGGAACTTTTCACTCTTCAAATTACTGCTTGTGTTATATGTATGTACATATAGCATGTATGATATATGCATGCATAGATCTATGTACATAAATATATATCTCTATGTACATATATAAAACACATACATATATATAATCATGGGTGTCCATTAAATATGAACTACTGTATGTAGACTTCTTATACAAAAGTCAGAGATTCCAGCTTACAAAAGAGTGAAACAAACAAAAATTCACATTTCTAAATCATTTTAAGATTGACAAAGGGCTTTCCTCATAATGATTATATGAGGTAAAGTGTGTTTATATAATTATTACTATTATTCCCATTTACAAATGAGAAAATTGAGACTTGTGAGGGTTAAATGACTTACTTCTGAATACACTTAGTATCTAACATGAGATTTGTACCGAGGCCTTCTGAGTAGCTTGTGCTGCCTCTCAGAAGACATGACATGGATTAACTTTGACTTCATGTGCTGTCGATGTAGAATATGATCTCAAGTGACATAGATTTCATGAGTATCAACTATAATACATCCATGATTGTGAAATGCCATCATAATCATTAAGACTCTTCTTCTGGCTAGAACCAGTTACCTGGAGGATAGCCTCTGTTTTATGGCTCTTAAATACTTGGTCAGTAACATAACATCATGACAATTGAAATGAATTATGCCTCAATGATGTAGCATAAAGAACTCTGTCCTAGACATGAGAAGACATTGTTTCTAATCCTCATACAATCAGTGCTTTGTAATCCAATCTATACGTTGCTTTGTAGTTTTAAAAATGGGAAAAATGTATGTGTGTGCATAGACATATAAGGGTGTGCGTATGTGTGTATGTGTGTGTGCATGTGTGTTCACACGTGCATGTGTGCCTCTTACTCAGCTCACAGAAAAAATGGGAAGATGAAATAAGAAAAATGCATGTGTACAATTGTTTGGGGAAAGGGAGTTATTGTATGCAAATGCAAGGTATTGTTTTATTCAGCTTGTTATCTCTGGTGTGCAGTGTGTAATTTAGTGGGCTTAAAAATTAGATGCTCTTTCTTTTCACACACAAAATAACAGTATTCTCTGCATTGGAAGGCTGAATTCTAATTGTTCAAATACAGTGGCCCCAGCTAATGCATTTGCTATCAACACTAGATTTAGGCAAACTCATTTTAAATTTCAAAATGTCATTTCAATTTACTTCCACTATATTCAAAATTATGTGGAGAAAAAGGCATTTGATTTGCCTAGGGAGCAGGTCACTGGAATCAGAAAGCTCTCTTTGAAAAATGTAATTTTTTTTTTTTGCATTTTGGGATCAAAATACTTATCACTTTTAGCAGAATATATCATTCAGAGCAGTGATTGGAATCTTTAGTACTTATCTTCTGGGTGAAGGGAAACAAAGATGAAAAAGGAGGGAGCAGTCATTAATGTTTAAAGATGCCACTACTTGATGATATTTTCTTTGATTCTTCTTTGTAATCTGCCCTGAAGTCATTAGCTAATTAATGAGCAGCTGCTAGTTAAGAAGACTCATCTTCCTGGGATTAAATCTGGCCTCAGACACTAGCTGTGTGACCCTGGGCAGGTCACTCAACCTAATTTGCCTCAGTTTCCACATCTGTAAATTAAGCTGGAAAAGGAAATGGCAAAACAGTCTGGTATCTTTACCAAGAACACCCAAATTAGCATCACAGAGTCAGACATGACTGAACAAAAACAATTAAGACTCATAAGTTAATCAAATAACAGCACCTAGTAAAGTAGTGAGCCAACTACTCTCAGTGGTTCCTCAAAGAATGGCACTAATGTTTATGATAATAAAAGCCGACAATCTCATTTATATAGCACTTTACTATTATAAAGCTCTTTGCATATACTCTCATTTTCTTGTTACCACCACTCTCAGGAAAAAGAGGATGAATTTCATTCCCTAAGATATCTATCTGTCTGTCTGTCTATCTATCAATCTATCTATCTATCTATCTATCTATCTATCTATCTATCTACCAACACACACATTCGCATACATATATTATATATAATATAAACATATGATACATTTACGAATAGATATAAAATCACTCTACTAATAAACTACATAGCAGAAGACACATAGAGATTGATAGATAATAGAGGTCTCTGTAATATCTAAGAGATCCTTGCTGTTTTTCAGTGTATATTTGTATATTTATTCTTCCCTCTTTGAAGCAATTCAAGTGAGAGGGAGGTTCAAATGTAGCCTGCCTTTCCCTACCATTTTCTTCTTCACTCTAAAAGCCTTTCTTTGTATACCTCTTTATGTGAGATAGTTTTCCCCATTCCTCCATCACCATTCTCCTAGGCCATCCCTCTTTCTTGCTCATTTTCTTTTTAAATATAATTCTAACATATTTGAGTCACTCCTGTATTCTCTGTTTATATGAAGTCCTTCTAACTTACATAACAATGATAAAGTTCTTAGGAGTTCATGTATAATCTGCCCATAATGTAGTGTAAATGATTTAAACTTACTGAGTCCCTTATGATTTTTATATTTATATTTTTATGCTCCTTTTGAGTCTGCCTCTTCAATGTCATAGATAATAAATCTCATTTGATCCTAACTGTGGCTCCACAATATTGAATGTTTTATTTCTCACTGTTTGTAATAATCTCTTCTTGACTTGGGAGCTCCAGAATTTGGCTATAATATTCCTAAGAGTTTTCATTTTGTGATTTCTTCCAAGAGGTGATTGGTGGATTGTTTGTTTGTTTCTTTCTTTCTTTCTTTCTTTATTTATTTATTTCTCTCTTCCTTTTTTGTTTGTTTTACCCTCTGGTTATAGGATATCAGGGTAGTTTTCTATCTAATTTCTTGAAATATCATATTGAGATGCTTTCATCCTAGGTTTCAAGTAGTCTGATGTGGTTTAGATTGTGGGAGCCCCCTTGAACTCTCCTTGAATCTTCCCACTAGATGAGGTGTTTACTTGAGGCCATAAGCCTTTCATTATAGCAAGACCCAAATATCTAGGCTAGGTTCCTCTTAACCTAGCCTAGCCCTCCATTGTCTGACTACTTCCCACCCTTGATCCTATCAAAGTATCTATGCCCAAATCTGTTACCCTTAAACTAGCATAGCCCTACATTGTCTGTTATGTCCAGGTAGCCTTCAGCTACTTCCCACCCTTAATCCCATTCTCTTGGTTCCTGGAGTCTGACCTCACCCCAGTCCCATCAAGCTCCTCCTTAGACTCCTCCTCAATATGTTCTCTAAACCCCTCCTCCCATCAACCCAGGACCACCCTAGATCCCTCCTACAATCTTTGTGTATATGTTTCATCTTGCCTCCATGAAGGTGCTCAGATTCCATCTGGGCTGTTTGTGAAAATGATCATCACAAATGGTGAGATTTCTTAAGACTACCCATTATGGCAAATCTGCAATAAACTCTGTCATTCTTTGGCTATGAGAAGGCTTGAGTCAAATTCATATTGAGTAGGACCTGGCTTTTTGGTATTTTGGGCTCTCTAACACACCTAAAAACTTATGGGTCTCTGACCTCATCAATCCATTGATTCTTAAATTTATCTCTTCAATCTATTTTCAGGCCAGTTGCTTTTCTGATAAAGTATTTTATAATTTCTTCTATTATTTTTCATTTGACTTTGTTTTTACTTTTGGAGTCATTCCATTTGCCCATTTCTAATTTTTTTTCAGGAACTATCTTCTTCATTGAGTTTTTGTACCTCTTTTTACATTTGGCCTGTTCTTTTTTCAAGACTTCTTCAATCAGTGAAGTTTTGTACCTCTTTTACCATTTAGATAATTCAGTTTTTAAGTTGTTATTTTCTTCAGTATTTTTTGTGCCTCTCTTAGTAGCTGTTAATTGTCTTTTCATAATTTTCTTTTATTGCTCTCATTTTCTAACTTTTTCCTCTACCAATATTTTTTGATTTGAAGATCTTTTTTTTTTAATCTCTTCCAGGAATTCTTGTTGAGCTTGTGTCAGATTCCTTTACTTTTCCTTTGAGGCTTTGCTGTTTTGAGATCATTGTCTTCTTCTGAGTTTGTGTCAGGTTATTTTTTCTTTGTTTGTCTGCTTATTTTTCTAACCTATTCTTTTTTTTTATTGTTCTTCCTCTTTATTTTTTTTTCTAGGTGAACTAGATTACTTTTTTAAAATTAGATTTTTTATTTTTAGTTTACAACACTCAGTTCTACATGTTCTTGAGTTTCTAATTTTCTTCCCTTCCCACCCCTCTCCCCTTCCCCCCAAGATGGCATGTAGTCTGCTATAGATTCTATATATACCTTTGCATTAAACTTATTTACACAATAGTCAAGTTGTAAAGAAGAATTATAACCAATGGAATGAATCATGAGAGAGAAGAAACAAAACTAAAAAAGAAGAGGAAAAAAAGAATAAATAGTTTGCCTCAATCTGCATTCAAACTCCATAGTTCTTTCTCTGGATGTAGATAGCTTTTTCCATCATGAGTCCTTTGGAGCTGTCTTTGAACCTTGTATTGCTGAGAAGAGCCAAGTCTATCAAAGTTAGTCATCACAGAATCAATATGTCTGTGGGTGTATACAATGTTCTCCTGGTTCTGCTCTGCTCACTCAGAATCAGATCATGTAGGTCTTTCAAGGTTATGAAATCCATATCTTCCCCATTTCTTATAGCACAATAGTGTTCCATTACATTCATATACCACAACTTTTTCAGTCATTCCCCAATTGATGGGCATCCCCTTGATTTCCAATTCTTTCCTACCACAAAAAGAGCTGCTATAAATATTTTTGTACATACAGGTCCCTTTCTCACTTGTGTGATCTCTTTGGGATATAGGCCTAGAAGTGGTATTTCTGGGTCAAAGAGTATGCACATTTTCATAGCCCTTAGGGCATAGTTCCAAATTGCTCTCCAGAAGGTTTGGATAAGTTCACAACTCCATCAACAATGTATTAATGTTCTAATTTTCCCACATCCTCTCTAGCATTTATCATTTTCCTGTTTTGTCATGTTAGCCAATCTGACAGGAGAGATGTGGTACCCAAGAGATGTTTTGATTTGCATTTCTCTAATCAGTAGTGATTTAGAGCATTTTTTCATATGCCTATAGATATCTTTAATTTCTTCCTCTGAAAACTGCCTGTTCATATCCTTTCACTATTTCTCAATTGAGGAATGGCTTTTATTCCTATAAATGTGGCTCAGTTCCTTGTATATTTTAGATAAGTCTAACCTATTCTTGACTTGGAATTTCATGTTATAGTTGAAATCTGTCCTCAAAGTGGTGGTGAGGTGGCACTGTCAGAAGCTCCAGGAATTTCAGCATTTTTGTTTTCATAGATAATCCTGGGGGTTTGGAAGTTTTTGCTGCTTGCAAAGTGGTTTGATCTGTGGAGAAGTGTAGTTGCTGTGCTTCTGTCCTGAACAAGTCTTTACCTAGGAAGCATCCTTGATCCTGTGGTATTGCAATCACTACTACTCCTCATGGCCCCTGCTCCCTTTGGATTGGAAATAATATTGTTGAGTTCATGGTCTCTTGCAACTGCCAACTGTACTGTTCCTCAGGGTCCTTCCTCCCTTGTGACCAAAAGTGCTCCTTTTCATTCTTGAACTGTGAACCAGAAATGGGTATAGAGAATTTCCAGGTTTTTCTGAAATCAGCCTGCTTGTTATTTCTTATGGCACAATAGTATCCCATGACAATTATATACCACAACTTGTTCAGCCATTCCCAATTCTTTGCCAACACAAAAGGAGCTGCTATATTTTTATACATATAAGTATTTTTCCTATTTTTTTTAAATCTCTTTGAAATATGGGCCAAGTCATGATATTGTTGGGTAAAAGGCTACGCACAGTTTTATATCCCTCTGGGCCTAGTTTTAAATTGTTTTCCAGAATGGTTGGACAAGTTCAACTCTCCATCAATAGTTCAATAGTACTATCAAATTTTTCCTCTCCTTCCTTCCAGCATTTGTCATTTCTGATGAGTATGGGGTGGTACCTCAGGATTTTTTAATATGCATTTCTCTAATCAATGTTAAAGTATTTTTTTTTTTTTTGCAGAGCCAAGATAGCAGAGTAAAAAGTGACTTGCTAGACCTCCCCCCCAAACCCCTCCAAATACCTGAAAAAATGACTCCAAACAATTTCTAGAGCAGCAGAACCCACAAAAACTGAGTGAAATAAATTTCAAGTCCAAGACAATTTGGAAGGTTGACAGGAAAGGTCCATTGTACCAGGCTGAGAGAGGAGCGCATTCCAGCTCATGATACCCCAGCACAGACCAGGTGCCAGTAAACCTGCAATAAGCATCAGGGGACTGAATCACTGGCAGCTATGGTGGTTTCCAGACTTCTCAACCCACAAATCCCAAAGACAACTTAGAAGGTCAGTAGGAAAGGTCTGTAGGATCTGGGTGAGAGAGAAACACAGTCCAGCCCCAGCTCCAGCACAGCACCAGTCCCAGCCACAGCAAACCAGGAGCAGGCCTTGGAAGTGACTAAATCAAAGGTAGTAGTGGTGGTTGGTAGCACCAGCAACAGTAGCTGTTTCTGGAGCTCTCAGCCCACAGAAGGTAAGGGGATCGAACAACTGGTCACAAGGAGATTACAGGGGTCTTTTTGCTGGCACTAAGGCAGGGCTCTGTTGCTTTAGATCTGGGTTGCAGTCTTGGGTGGCAATCCTGAGGGGAAGAAGGAGCATTAACATAGCAGAGCTTGCAGTAGCAATGGAGAAAGGACCCTCCTCATAGTTCCAGGGCAGAAAAGAGAGCTTGTGGCCACTCACAGACCAGAGCACAGGCCAGGAAAGGAGTAAACACCTCTCCTTTTATCATACCACCTTGGAAGCGCTGAAAAATCACAGGCCCTTAGAAGTATCACTGAAAACAGCTGCATAAAACCTCAGAATCTTGGGGCAGTATGACCTCCACATTGGAAACAGAGCCCTACCTCAATAAAGACTTAAAAAAGTTGAGTAATAGACTAGGAAAATGAGCAAACAGAAAAAAAAGAACCTTAGACTATAGACTATTACTTTGGCAATAAGGGAGATAAAAACATAAACTCAGAATGAGACAACATAGTTAAAGTTCCCATATCCAAAGCCTCCAAGAAAAATATAAATTGGTCTCAGACCATGGAAGAGCACAAAAAGAAATTTGAAAATTAAGTAAGAGAAGTAGAGGAAAAATTGGATTGAGAAATGAGAGTGATATAAGAAAAGCATGAAAAAGGATTCAACAGCTCAATGATTCAGTGCCCTGAGACCTGCTCCCATCCGCACCCCCCAGGCCTGGTCTGTGCCTCTGGCAACGCTGGGCAGTGCTCTGCTCCCAGCACAGGTATGACAGACTCTTCCAGCCATCTTGGGCTGAAGACCTGCTTCACTCTGTCATTTCATGGGTTCTGCAGCTAAACAACTTGTTTAGAGTCATTTTTTACAGGTGTTTGGAGGAATTTGGGCAAGAGATCCAGCAAGTCCCTGCTTTTACTTCACCATTTTGTCAACCTGAACTTCTCTCTTATCAGTCATTTTGATTATGCCACCTCTCTAAACCCATCAGTGTTCACCTTTGACTATTGAATAAATACAAGCTCCTGACTCTAGCATTTTAAGACCAAAGCAATCTGGTTTTGACCTTCCTATAAAGAAGTAGAACAGAATAGGACAGGAATGGATATGAGCAATAGGAAATATGATCAATGATATTATCTTCAAATCTGCATGGATAAAAGGGTAGGAGGAAAACAAATATACTTAAAGGTAACCCTATACAAAATAGAGAATTTAGCATATGAACCCAATGTAAACTATGAGGATCTCTATCCTTCTTTTGACTCTCCTAGATAATTATTATGTCCCAGGTCAAGATTACATTTCCCCCTCAGGGCTCTAGGGGTTGAAAAATAGGGGAAGGGTTCTGATTGTCTTATGCTATTGGCTCATTCCTCTACTGATATACTTCCTTATAACTTATCAGTTGACATTCATTTTGCCAACTAGCTTTAAGTAGTTTACTGAAGTAAAAAGAATTGCTGAAAACATCTTTTTAATAATTCTGTGACTTGGACTTTCTATACTCTCCTACAAGTACATAGAAAGTCTAAGGGAAAGTAAGCTTAAGCATAGAGAACATACATGGTAAATAGATAACCTAGTTCCTGATGGCTGGAAGAAGTTCCTCTGAGGTGTGGTGAATCTATCTTAGTCTGTCCTTGGCCCTTGATGCAGACATGAAGCAAGTGGGAAAAGACTTGACCAAAGTCTCTCCTCCCTAGCTCCTGTGGTTCTTCTTCAGGGTTGTGCTAAAAATCATGATTACTACAATCTCAAGAATGAAACTTTTCTTGACTAGATGGTACATTTATAGATGGTAGCTATTTGTAAGCACACACACACACACACACACACACACACACACACACACACAGTGCAAAAAGGGCTGACTTGGAATCAGAAAGATTTGAGATTGAATCCAGGCTCCAATAATTACTAGATGCGTGATTGATCCTGGGGAGGTCAATTAAGCTAAATGCTCTATTCCTCAGTCTCCTTATTTGTAAAATGTTGATCATAATAGAACCTACCTCCAAGGATTATTGTGAGTGTCAAATGTGATAACAAGCTAAAGTGATTTACCTAAAGCATAGGTCTAATCAGGTCACACGCAGCCTACACTCAGTGAACTCCAGTGACTTCCTACTGAATCCAGAATCAATTATATAATGCTCTGTATAGCATTTAAAGCCCTTCATAACCTTGCCCCAGCCTCCCTACTTTTCCGATCTTCTTACACCTTATTCCCGCCCATATACACTTTGATTCAGTGACACTTACCTCTTGGGTTTTCCACAAACAAGATGCTCTATCTTTAGCACAGGATTTTTCTCTGGCTGTTGCCCAAATCTGAAACATTCTTCCTCCTTCTCTTCAACTGCTGACCACTCTAGCTCCCTTTAAGTCTCAGACTAAAATCCCACTTTCTACAGGAACTCTTCCCAAACCCCTGTTAATTTCATTGCATCTTCTATGTTAATTTTTTTTATTTATCCTGTTTGTAACTTGCCATATATATTATATATGTACATATATGTTATACATATATGTGTGTATATATATGTGAATATATATATGTTTTTGATGTTGTCTTCTTTATTATAAGCTCCTAGAGGTCCAGGATTGTCTTTTGCCTCTTTGTATCCCTAGCAATTAGCCTAATGACTGGCACATAGTGAGTGCTTAATAAATGTTTGTTAATTGATTAAAACCCTTTGCAAACTGTGAAGCATTATATAAATGTTAGTTATCATCATCATTTTCACCATCATCTTTATCATAATTATCATTATTATTTTAAAAATTCATGGAACATAGGCACTTTACTTTGGCCCATCTGAACATGATGTTTGTACAAAGTCATTCTACTTCTAAGGACTTTTAGCACCTAGTCTAATGCCTATGAGTGAAATTGATTAATCGTACACTATATTACATACTTTAAATAAGACAGGATTGAA
Organism: Phalanger gymnotis; assembly: GCA_028646595.1. NCBI lineage: Eukaryota > Metazoa > Chordata > Mammalia > Diprotodontia > Phalangeridae > Phalanger > Phalanger gymnotis. The sequence goes on from CM053622.1 coordinate 572,468,108, forward strand.
TAAATCAATTTACTCATCCTTATACAAGAATACAAATTCAACAAGAGAGAAGGGTGAATGTAAAGGGATTTGGGGATATAAAGTCTGAAATTGTAAGTTAGTATCAGATTGTCCTTGAATTTCAGGTAGCTAAGAAGCCAGAACTCTATGATATATCATATTAAGGTATTAAAGAGTCAACAAAGGTTTCAAATAGAGGCGTGGGGATATAAATTTTTTAAGGAAAATTAGTTCAACCTTCCATTTGGGAAACAAGCATTGACATAGGTGTGAGGTGATACTTCATAGTTGTTTTAATTTACATTTCTCTAATCGATAGTGATTTAGAACATTTTCCATGACTATAGGTAACTAATTTCTTCATTTAAAAACAGCCTGTCCATATCCTTTGACTATTTATTATATGGAGAATGAAATATATTCTTGGAAATTTGACTCAGTTCTCTCTATATATTTAGAAATGAGGCCTTAATCAGAAACACTGTAAAAATTGTTTTCCAGTTTTCTGTTTCCTTTCTAATCTTGATTGCCTTGGTTTTCTTTGTGCAAAAAAAATAATTTAATTTAATCAAAATTATCCATTTTGCATTTTGGCAACTGAATAAGTAAATTAATTTAGTTAGAATTGTCATTTTATTATATTAATTTGGCCTACCCATGGGCAATTCATATTTTTCCAATTATTTAGATCTCACTTTATTTGTGTGAAAAGGTTTTTTGTTGTTGTTGTTTTTTGTTTTTTGTAATTGTGTTCATATTGTTCCTGGGTTTGTCTTGGCAGGTAGACTCCCAAATATTTTATATTATATGTAGCCATTTTAAGTACAATTTCTCTTTTTATTTCTTGCTGCTGGCCTTTGTTAGCAATGTATAGAAATTCTGGTGATTTATGTGGGTTTATTTTATGTCCTGCAACTTTGCTCAAGTTGTTAATTATTTCAAATAGTTTTTAGTTGATTCTCTAGGATTCTCTAAGTATACCATCATATCATCCACAAAAAAGATACTTTTGTTTCTTCATTGCCTATTCTAAATCCTTCAATTTGTTTTTCTTCTCTTATTGCTAAAGATAACGTTTCTAGGACAATATTGAATAACAGTAGTGATAATGGACATCCTTGTTCCACCACCAATCTTATTGGGAAAGGTTCTAGCTTATCTTCATTACATATAATGCTTGTTGATGGTTTTAGATAGATGCTATTTATCATTTTAAGGAAGACTCCATTTATTCCTATGCTTTCTAGTGTTTTTTAATAGAATTGGTGTTCTATTTTGCCAACAGATTTTTCTGCATTGTTGACATAATCATATGATTTCTGTAAGTTTTGTTATGGTCAATTATGCTAATAGTTTTCCCAATATTAAACCAGCCCCACATTCTTCCTATAAATACTCATAGTGTATTATCCTCTTGGTATGTTGCTGTAATCTATTTGTTAATACTTTATTTAAAATTTTAGGGAAATTGGTCTATAATTTTCTTCCTTCTTTTGGCTCTTCCCAGTTTAGGCATCAGTACCATATTTGTATCATGAAAAGAATTTGGTAAGATTCCTTCCTTGCCTGGTTTTTTTTTTTTTCAAATACTTTATTTAGTATTGGAATTGATTGTTCTTTAAATGTTTGGTAGAATTCGCTTGTAAATTCATCTGGTCTTGGTGTTTTTTTTTTTTTTCTTAGAGAGCTCATTAATGGCTTGTTCAGTTTCTTTTTCTGAAATGGGGTTACTTAAGTACTTTATTACCTTTTCTGTTAATATGGGCATTTTATATTTTTGTAAATATTCATTCATTTCACTTAGATTCTCAGATTTATTGGCATACTGTTGATTGAAATAGCTCCTAATTATTGTTTTAATTTGGTTTTTATTGCTGATGAATTCACTTTTTTTATTTTTTGACTGTTAATTTGGTTTTCTTCTTTTTTGAATCAATTTAACCAAAATATATTTATTTTATTGTTTTTTTTTTCATAAAACCAGCTCTTAGTTTTATTTATTAATTCAATATCTTTTATTTCAATTTTGTCAATCTCTCCTTTGGTTTTCAGAATTTCTAATTTAATATTTAAATGAGGATTTTTAACGTGTTCTTTTTCTAGCTTTCTTAGTTGCATGCCCAATTCATTGATATTCTCATTCTCTATTTTATTCAGGAAAGCATTTAGAGATACAAAATTTCCCCTAAGAATAGTTTTGCCTGCATCTCATATATTTTGGTATGTTGTCTCATCATTGGCATTCTCTTTGATGAAATTATTTGTTGTTTCTATTATTTGTTGTTTGACCCATTCATTCTTTAGGATTAAATAATTTAATTTCTAATTCATTATAGTTTATCTTTATTACACTTTTTAGTGCATCATGGTCTGAAACATGCATTTAATATTTCTGCCTTTTTGCATTGGATTGTGAGGTTTTTGTGCCCTAATACATGGTCAATTTTTGTGTGGGTGCCATGTACCACTGAAAAAAAAGATATATTTCTTTCTATCCTCATTCAGTTTTCTCTGGAAGTCTATCATATCTAACTTTTCTAAAATTCTAGTCACCTCCTTAACTTCTTTCTCTTTATTTTATGGTTAGATTTATCTAGTTTTGAGAGGAGTAGATCTAGATCCCCAACTAGTATAGTTTTGCTATCTATTTCTTCCCATAACTCACTTGACTTCTCTATGAATTTGGATGCTATACCACTTGGTACATATATGCAAGATGTAGTTTCTTCCCTTATCTCTTTTATTTGGATCTATTTTTTTACTTTTGTTTTGTCTGAGATCAGGATTGCTACTCCTGATTTCTTTTTTTTTTTTTTTACTGTAGCTGAAGCACAATATATTATGCTCCAGCCTTTCACTTTTATTCTGTGTGTATCTCTCTGCTTCAGATTTATTTCTTGTAAACAACATTGTAGGATTAGGGTTTTTAATCCACTCTGCCATTCACTTCCATTTTATGGGAGAGTGTAATGTTAATACAATTCGAAGATCTTCCCATTCATTAATAGGCCCATGTGACTTGTTTAAGTCACATGGAAGCCTGAGTCACATGACTATGGTGGGAGGAGCTTACTGCATGGAATAGCAGGAAGGGTAGAGCAGAGCTGGGAGTGAGAATGACACAAAGCCACAGCTAGCATGAGGGAGAAAGAGAATGCTTTTGCCCTTGATTGTGGGAAGGCCGTGACAGAGGGAAGGCTTGGGGATGTCAGCGTGTATAAATTTCTTTGTAGCTATGATGGATTTGGCTTTCTGACATTGGGATTTGGCTTTCTGGTGTTTGAATAAAGGTTTTGGCCTACCTATAATTTTGTGATTCAGAGCTATGCTGGCGTACACATAGCAGCCATAACCACTGTGAGTATCACATTGGCACTCCAAAGAGTTCATCCCATTCATGTTCATAACTGTTATGACTGCTATCTGTGTCTTTCTCTCCATCCTATTCCCCACCCCTATTTATACTTTTCCCTCTCCTTTCACCCTTTCTTTCCTCGCTTGTGTTTTGCTTTTTAACCACTGCCTCCCTCAATCTGCCTTCTCTTATTTAAGCTGCCTTCCCTTTTCTTCCCCAAAACCCCCACTATTTTTGCCCTCCTTTCTATCCACCCCTTCACTTTTCTTTCCCTTATCTCCTACTACTTCCTTATAGTATAAAATAGATTTCTGTACCCAACCAAATATGCATATCATTCCCTCTTTGGCCAAATCCAATGACAGTAAGGTTCAAAAAGTGCTCATCCTCTCCCTTCATTCCCTCTGCTGTTTTGTGACTCTTCACATGATTTAATTTACCCTATTATGCTTTCCCCTTTCCTCTTCATCTAGCATAATCCTTTTTTTCACCCCTTAATTAGGTTTTTTATGTCCTCACATTAAAGTCAACTTATACACATATCTTCTGTCTATGTGTACCCCCTTATGATTACCCTAATAAAGACATCATTCTCAAGAATTTTAAGTATCTTATATTCCCATGTAGGGATGTGAACATTTTAACCTTTATTGAATAACATGTTTTATTTTTTCTTCTTTCCTGTTACCTTTTTATGCTTCTCTTGAGTCTTCTATTTGAAGATCAAATTTTCTGTTGAGCTCTGTTTTTTCTCCCCATTAGGAATGATTGAAAATCCCCTACTTCGTTGAATGTTCATCTTTTGCCCTGAAAGATTATGCTCAGTTTTTCTGGGTAGTTGATTCTTGATTGTAATCCAAACTCCTATGATTTCCAGGATATCATATTCCAAGCCCTCTGATCCTTTAATGTAGCTCCTAAATCCTGTGTAATCCTGACTATGGCTCCATAATATTTAATTTTTCCTTCTGGCAGCTTGCAGTATTTTTCCCTTGACCTGATAATTCTGGAATTTGTCTATGATATTCCTTGGAATTTTCATTTTGGGATCTCTTTCAGGAGGTGATCAGTGGATTCTTTCAAGGACTGTTTTACCCCCTGTTTCTAGGACCTCAGAGCAGAGTTTTCCTTGATAATTTCTTGAAAGATGTTGTCCAGGTTCTTTTTTTGATCATGGCTTCTAGATAGTTAAATAATTCTTAAATTATCTTTTCTGGAACTATTTTCCAGTTCAGTTGTTTTTTCGATGAGGTATTTTATGTTTTCTTTTTTAAGGAATTATTTTCTTCAGTTACTTTTTGTACTTCCTGTTCCATTTGGCCAATTCCACTTTTTATTTTTTTCAATATTATTATTTATTTATTTACTTAATATTTTTAGTTTTCAGCATTGATGTTCACAAGAGTTTGGATTACAAATGTTCTCCTCATTACTACCCTCCCCCCACTCCAAGATGGCATATATTATGATTTCCCTGTTCCCTAGTCAGCCATCCCTTCTGTCACCCCACTCCCCCCATCTGCTTTTCCCTTACTTTCTTGTAGGGCAAGATAGATTTCTATGTCCCATTGCCTATATATCTTATTTCCCAGTTGCATGCAAAAACTTTTTTTTTTTATCTGCCTTTAAACTTTGAGCTCCAAATTCTCTCCCCTCTTCTCTTCCCACCTACCCTCCCTAAGAAGGCAAGCAATTCAACATAGGCTATATATGTATCGTTATACAAAACATTTCCATAACAGTCAGGTTGTGAAAGACTAACTATATTTCCCTCCATCCTATCCTGTCCCCCTTTATTCATTTTTCTCCCTTGATCTTGTCTCTTTTCAAAAATGTTTTCTTTTGATTACTTCCTCCCCCTATCTGCCCTCCCTTCTGTCAACCCCCATTTTTTATCCCTTTCCCCCTAATTTCTGTGGGTTAAGATACCCAACTGAGTGTGTATGTTATTCCCTCCTCAAGTCAAGTCCAATGAGAGCAAGATTCACTCATTCCTCCTCACCTGCCCCCTCTTCCCTTCCAACAGAACTGCTTTTTCTTGCCACTTTTATGTGAGATAACTTACCCCCTTCTATCTCTCCCTTTCTCCCTCTCTCAATATATTCCTCTCTCATCCCTTAATTTTATTTTATTTTTTAGATATCATCCCTTCATATTCAACTCACCCTATGGCCTCTGTTTCTCTATATATGTATATTCCCTTCAACTACCCTACTGCTGAGAAGGGTCTCATGAATTGCACACATCATCTTTCTATGTAGGAATGTGAGCAAAACAGTTCAACTTTAGTAAGTCCATTGTGATTTCTCTTTCTTGTTTGCCTTTTCATGCTTCTCTTGATTCTTGTGTTTGAAAGTCAAATTTTGTATTCAGCTCTGGCCTTTTCACTGAGAAAGCTTCAAAGTCCTCTATTTTATTGAAAATTCATATTTTGCCATAGAGCATGATACTCAGTTTTGCTGGGTAGGTGATTCTTGGTTTTAATCCTAGCTCCTTTTACCTGCAGAATATGATATTCCAAGTCCTTTGATCCCTTGTTGTAGAAGCTGCTAGAACTTGTGTTATCCTGATTTTCTTTCCACAATACTCAAATTGTTTCTTTCTGGCTGCTTGCAGTATTTTCTCCTTGACCTGGAAACTCTGAAATTTGGCAACAATATTCCTAGGAGTTTTCCTTTTGTCATCTTTTTCAAGTGGCAATCAGTGGATTCTTTCCATTTCTATTTTACCCTCTGGCTTGAGAATATCAGGGCAATTCTCCTTGATAATTTCTTGAAGGATGATAGCTAGGCTCTTTTTCTGATCATGGCTTTCAGGTAGTCTGATAATTTTTAAATTCTCTCTCTAGTATCTATTTTCCAGGTCAGTGGTTTTTCCAGTGAGATATTTCACATAGTCTTCCATTTTTTCATTCTTTAGTTCTGTTTTATAATATCTTGATTTCTCATAAAGTCACTAGCTTCCACTTGTTCCAACCTAATTTTTAAGGTGATATTTTCTTCAGTGGTCTTTTGGACCTCCTTTTCCATTTGGGTAATTCTGCCTCTTAAGGCATTCTTCTCTTCATTGGCTTTTTGGAGCTGTTTTGTCATTTGAGTTAGTCTATTTTTTAAGGTGTTATTTTCTTCAGTATTTTTTTGGGTCTCCTTTAGGAAGTCATTGACTTGTTTTTCGTGATTTTCTTGCATCATTCTCATTTCTCTTCCCAATTTTTCCTCTACTTCTTTTACTTGCTTTTCCAAATCCTTTTTAAGGTCTTTCATGGCCTGAGACCAATTCATATTTATCTTGGAGGCTTTTGATATAGGCTCTTTGACTTTGTTCACTTCTGGCTGTATTGTTTTGATCTTCTTTGTCACCAAAAAAAAAAGATTCTATAGTCTGAGTCTGAGTCTGTTTTCACTGCCTGTTCATGTTCCCAGCCAACTGCTTGACCCTTGAGCTTTCTGTAAAGTTATGACTGCTTGTAGAGTAGAGACTACTTTATCCCAAACTTTAGGGGCTATGCTGTTTTTTTCAGAGCTACTTCTACTCCACTGTCACCACAAGCAAGCTCTGCTACACCAGTGCTCCTCCTTCCCCAAGAACCACCAACCAGGATTGCAGCCCAGATCTAGGCAGAGCAAAGCAAGCTCTGCACTCCTGCTCTGATCCGCTGCTTAATTCATCCCACTGGGTGGGATTGGGGCCGTAAGCAACTGCAGCTGGAGCTCTGGAAGCAGCCACAGGAGCTTCCTGCTGCTGCTGCCTGCAGGGATGCACCACTCTGCCAGCCCCAGGCTGGATCCTACTGCTCTCATTCTGAACCAGAAGTTTTTGCACTAACCTGGTCTGTTGTCTTTGGCATTTGTGGGTTAAGAAGTCTCATAACTGCCACAGCTCAATGATTCAGGGCCCTATGGCCTGCTCCACCCAACTCTTGGTCTGGCTGGGCCTGGTGCAACCCATACTGGGCTGCACTCCGCTCCCAGGACTGTGTGATAGACTCTTCCCAGCGACCATCCAGGCTGTCCTGGGCTGGAGCCTGGCTTCCTTCTGCTATTTTGTGGGTTCTGCAGCTCTATAATTTGTTCAGAGCCATTTTTTAATAGAGTTTGGAGGGACCTGGAAGAGAGCTTAAGCGAGTCCCTTCTTTCTAGCTGCCATCTTGGCTCTGCCCCCAAAATAAAAAAATTTAACACAAAAGAAAGTAAAATGGATTCCTTATCCACTTTTTTTTTTAATATGTAGATTTCTGCCAAACTCCTTAGAGTGTTCTTGTGTCTCATTTAATTAATTTCAGTGGAAAAAGCCTTTCTTAGGTGCCTACTATATTGCAGGCACCAGACATACTAGGGCAGGAATGAAAAGAGAAAACCAGCCTAGTCCTTAGCCCCAAGGAGTTTAAATTATTTTTTCTTTTTATTTCTTTAATTAATTAATTTTTAGTTTTCAACATTCACTTTTATAAGATTTTTAGTTCTAAATTTTCACCCTCTCTCTCCTTCCCCCTATCTAAGATATCATGTAATCTGATATAGGCTGTACATATACATTCATATTAAACATATTTTTTAGGGCAGCTAGGTGGCACAATGAGTACAGCACTGGCCCTGGAGTCAAGAGGACCTGAGTTCAAATCCAGCCTCAGACACTTGACACACTTACTAGCTGTGTGACCTTGGGCAAATCACTTAATCCCAATTGCCCTGCTTTACCCCCTCTAAAAAAAAACAGAAAAAAAATATTAAACATATTTTTACATTAGTTATGTTCTAAAGAAGTATTAGAATCAATGAGAAGAACCACAAGAAAGAAGAAACAAAACAAAACAAAAAAAAAAGAGGGCAAAGAGTATGCTTCGATCTGCTTTCAGACTCCATGGTTCTTTCTCTGCATGTGGATAGCATTTCCAATCTTTAGTCTTTTGGAATTGTCTTAGATCATTGCATTGCTGAAAAGAGCTAAGTCTATCAAAGTTGATTATCACACAATGTTGATGTTACTGTGTACAATGTTCTCTTGGTTTTGCTCACTTCTCTCAGCATCAATTCACATAAGTCTTTCCAAGATTTTTCTGAAATTAGCCTGCTAATCATTTCTTATAGAACAATAGTATTCCATTCCATTCATATGCCACAACTTGTTCAACCACTCCCCAAGTGATGGGCATCCCCTCAATTTCAAACTCTTTGCCACCACAAAAAAAGAACTGCTATAAATATTTTTATACATGTGGGTCTTTTTCCCATTTTTATGATCTATTTGGGATACAGACTTAATGGTTGTGTTGTTGAATCAAAAGATATGCACATTTTTATAGCCCTTTAGTTATATTTCCCCATTGTTCTCCAGAATGTTTGGATCAGTTCACAGCTCCACCAACAATGCATTAGTGTTCCAATTTTTCCACATCTTCAGCATTTATCATTTTCCTGTATTATCATGATAGACAATCTGATAAATGTGATGTAGTATCTCAGAGTTGTTTTAATTTTATTTCTCTAATCAATAGTGATTTATAATATTTTATATAACTATAGATAGATTTAATTTCTTCACCTGAAAACTCCCTTTTCATATCCTTTGACCATTTAATTATCAATTGGAGAATATTTGTATTATAAATTTGATTTGGTTCTTTCTATATATTTAGAAATGAAACCTGTCTTAACAGAGACACTGACTGTCAAAATTGTTTCTTGTTTTCTGCTTCTCTTCTAATCTTTGTTGTATTGGCTTTAAAACAAAACTAATTTTAAAAATATTTCTGTAAGCCCATGATCCAGCTTGTGAAGCCCTTCCAGAGTGTGGCTGGAAGTAGCTGGGAAGGTAAGTTTGTTAGGGATTATCCTTCTTGGCTGTTAGTTCATTGGGTAATTTCGACATTATGGTTCTTGGTGTCTTAGCCCAAGAAAATGGCTGAATTTGATTTATCTGCCCTATGTAATTTTTAATTTGGAGAGCTTTGATAATTAATAAGTATCAGAGGAATCGCCTAACTACCCATCTTGTCGGTTTCATGACCCATAAGTCCACTCAGGTATTTTTAACTCTGAGCTCAGTCTTTCATTCATTAAGTCATATTGCCTTGACCCAAGACTACAAAAACTTATCCATCTTGTATTTCAATTCCCTCAGGTACAGTTATGTTAGAAAGCAATCTAACAAAGTCATCATAAAAATAGAATTTTATTCTTAAGATGGATCCCCTTAGAGATTATCCTGTTCCCATTTCATAAATGAAGAAAATAAAAGTAGTGAAATGACTAGCCCAGGGCCATGTAGCTAGTTCATCATGGGAAGGTTAATAGAAGGTTATAGCTTAATGTGTCAGTTGCCTGTGAAATATTATCATTTCAACTAGAGATACAGCTCTCTACAGTTATTCATAATCCACTTCATTAGAAGAGATATAGGGGGTGGGAGATGGAAGCAGAATTTTTCTCACTTCCTTCATATTGTATTTCCTGGGTACTCATCTCTTCTGTGTCTGACAAGGCCAGCTCTAAGGCCTAAAGGACCAAAATAGAATTTCTAAAAGAATCAATGCTGTGTGATTAAAAGCATTATTAGTACTTGCTAACACGGAAAAAATTGATCCGCTACTACCAACACAGATGAAAAATGTATCTCATATAAATATCTCAATGGTTTGTATTATTATCAGAGAAGAATTTTTCATGCAAATGAGATTAGGTCACTCCTTTCTTTTTAACTAAATGTCTCTTTACACCCTTAATTTTTTAAAGGAGTTCTCCAGCCTCTGTCTTCTATTTTCAATTCCCAACTACCCATCTAGAAAAAATAAAACATTAGAAGGCCTCTTTTGAAAGTTCTGTGAGGACAAGGGCCAATGTTGATTAGACTTTGTATCTTGCCCATCCTGTCACAGGACTCTGCACTTAAATAAATGTTGAACTGAATGGATTCAAATCTCCAAACTCCAAAGAATGGCACCTGGAAGATTGTACTCTTTTTCTGACTCCCCCTCCCCCCCCAAAAAATGAATAGATAGATAAATGAATGAATGATGAATAAGTAAATACATAAATAATGAACAAGCCATCTGAAGAACGTCAGTTTAATTAGAATGTTATTGAGATACATTGATAAATCTTATGGAATAAAACCAGAAGTCTCTTTTACAGCTTTAGGAATCATGTAATATTCTTATAAGGAAGCTAGGTGTACAGTGGATAGAATACTGGGCTTGGATTCGGGCAGATCTGAGTTAAAATCCAGTTCCAGACACTGCCTAGCTGCTTGACCCTGAGCAAGTCACTTAACCACTGTCTGCTTCATTTTCCTCAACTGTAAAATGGATACAACAACAGCACCTACCTCACAGGGCTATCGTACAGATCAAATGAGATATCATTTATGAAGCGCTTAGCACAATGCCTGGCACATGGTGGGTGACTAATAAATGCCTGTTCACTATCCTCCCAATAAAAACAAGCATAAGGGGGAATTTAATTATTTAAGCAACAATAATGGGATCATTAATTTAATGTCTGATTCAATTTTATAGACCATATTTATGAAATATTTTCTAAACCATAATAGTTCTGTAATTGAGAAAATGTATCACCATTCACAACCTGGAAACACACATATACTGTATATTTTACAAATTTTATGCCACTTATAATGAGTGAACTCTTCACGATTTTAATCAGTCAACATCAAAATGTGGCTATTATCTCAATGATTATTTGTGTAATATTATCAAGGCAGTCCAGACAGTCTAATTTATAAACATAGTGTTCAACGTAGAACTCATCCCATGCTCCCTCATCTCTCTGTGGGATGATTCACTTCCTTTTCCAGGTTAGGGGCCTTACTATGTCCAGAACTACTCAAATACAACTGACTTTCTGTACTTTAGGATAATAGGAATAAGGGCGAGGTGGAATGTACTGTTAATACATCCTCCATCACTGTTTTTTTTTCATGTACACCGTCAATAACCATGAAATCAATGACTTGAACATAAAACATTATTAAACAAAAATATAAAACCAATAATAATCATAACATTCAGTTAGGCAGGAATAATTAAATATCATACTCCACCCATAAACTTGTATTATTAGGTTTTTCTGAAATCCACCTTCTCATCATTTCTTATACAACAATAGTATTCCATTACATTCATATGCCACAACTTGTTCAGCCATTCTCCGATTAATGGGAATCTCCTCAATTTCCCATACTCTAGCTTTTCCCTTCCATTTCTCGCTCTAAAACCATGGAGGACAGTAGAGGGCAAGTAGGTACCACTGAGCATTCCTCTCTCTTTCAGCCCTGAGAGGATTCTAGTAAATAATAAACTAAAAGAGGAAGACTCGGCACTCTACCAGTCACCACAATCGTTGAAGACATGTCTCAAATTACTCAGCCATTCCCCAGACCATCAATATAGCAATGGTTCTCCCAGCCACAAGGTTCCTATCAAAGAATCTAAAAAGTTAGCCATCTCATCTAGAAGTCTTATGTGACTTCTGATTGCTATTACTGTGAAATGATCTAATTTAAAATTAATAACCCCAGACTCTTCTTTGGCTCTGCTTTACTCCAACATTACATCTTATCAGGAAGGGCTTGAAACTTTCCCCTAACAAACACCATGTTCTTCAAGATATAGGGCCAAAAGAAATTGCAAATCATTAAAACAAAAGAACTACACCGTACTTACTTATACTAACTACATAATACATTGTTTGTAAGTATATCATTTAATCTACAAGTATGTATATACTTGTACATGTGTATATATATATATGTATATATATATATATACATGTATACATGTATATACATATACATATACATGAGTCTATAATCTATCTTGTAAATATTTACTCATTTAAAGTACTCCTCAAGTTGATAAAAGCAATCAACTAGTTACTAATGTAACATTAGTGGAGTTGTGTATTATTCAATGTTTTAGAAAATAATTAGTGGCAGAGTGGATAGAAAACCAGGCCTGGAGTCAAGAAGACCTGAGTCCAAATCACACTTTAGTTACACTAGTTGTATGACCTTGGGCAAGTCACTTAACCTCTGTTTGCCTCAGTTTTCTCATCTGTAAAGTGGGGATAATAATAGCATTGACATCCCAGGGTTGTTGTAAAGATCAAGAGAGATAATATGTGTAAGGCACTTAGCACAGTGCCTGGCACATAGTAGGCCTTATATAAATGTAATTATTAACATTATTATTATAGAAAGGTGACTAAACTGTTCAAATCCTAAGATCTAGTATTAGAGACATTGGGCTTAGATTTCAAAAATTTTAAAAAGAAAGAAAAAAAAAAAAGGCCTACTATATACCAGAATACGCAGAATTGTTCTTTTGTCATAGTCAAGAACTAGCACAAAAGTTCATGTCCAGAGTTTGGGGAATAGTTTGGATATTAATGATAACTTTATATAATAGGATATTAATGCAGTAGACTATCATTGCGTACTATGAAATGGCAAATATGAGAAATTCAGAGTCACATGGGAAGATTTGTGTGAGCTGATGTGGAAGGATAATATGCACAATGATTCCAGTGTTGGACAGGAAAAAAATTACAAAAAAAGACATTCAAATTAAAATATTTTGGGAAAAATATCTATGTGAAAGAGCACAAACAATGAAACATATCACTCTCCTCTTAGCTGAAAGACAGAGAACCTAAAGAGTAAAATCTTCAAGGTATTTATTATCAGATGTGCTCACTGTATCAGTTGTTGACTGAACTGTCTTTTGTTTGGTATAATAGAATGTCTGAGTCTGGGGAGGGGAGTGGTGAATCTAGAAATGTGTGTGTTGCAAAAACAAGACGTCCGTGATTCATATTTTAAAACAAAGTAAAGCAATCCTTTGTCTTGCTGAGTCATGAGAAGGAAAATTTATTGGCCTAGCCTACAGAACCAGTCACTTCCAAGCCAATGCTATTTCAAGGCCAAAGATTCTGGATCCCAATGTGCCAGAGTAGCCAGAAATCCTAGCTTCATCTAAGTCATGCGGAGCTATCAGATGGAAAATAGGAAGCAACTGTAACAGGTGAAGGAAGCACATGCAGGGTGCATTGGTGTGCTCCACTGATGCAATTTCATTGTGTGCAAGAAGCTAGTATATTCTTCTAGTACCCATATCCGTAAGAGGATATGTAATGGAAATGCCTTTGAGAGAGGTCAAAGCATGTGTGACAAAGTCTTTCTGTGACTAGGCCTAGTCAGCTAACCATAGAAAGCATGGCTGGAGAGGCTGCAAAATATCTTCAAAGAATTCCAATAACTTATCACAATTCTCCTGGAAATAGTCACTCAAGTTTCTCTCAAGTAGCAAATTTGAATAAGTTAATCATACTGATGAACTCTGTGCATGTTTCAGTCCTATTACACAACTTTCCAATTTGGTTTCATGTGGTGGTGGTAAATCTTTCCAATGTACAATAACGGGAAACATAAACCATCAAAATTAAGGAGGAGGAGCTATAATTGTACCTACAAAATGTGCTTTTATATGAAACTTTTGTATGTACTGATTAACCTAATGAAAATCCCAGTCATTACGAGAAAAACTTCACATGAGGAAAACTTCATATAGTCAGGGAGAGACACTCAGCTAATAAGTTTCTTTTTCTTCCTTCCTTCCTTCCTTCCTTCCTTCCTTCCTTCCTTCCTTCCTTCCTTCCTTCCTTCCTTCCTTCCTTCCTTCCTTCCTTCCTTCCTTCCTTCTTTTTTTCTTTCTTTTTCTTTCTTTCTTTCTTTCTTTCTTTCTTTCTTTCTTTCTTTCTTTCTTTCTTTCTTTCTTTCTTTCTTCTTTCTTCATTGATGCAGTATTTCATGGGATGTTTGAACATGGAAGAGACCAACAAATAAAAAACAGAAGGGTTTATTTAGTCCCAATCAGTTGATAAAAATAGCAACTGTGAGTTCAATTTAGTGGCAACATGGAAATCCAAAGATGTGTGTTTGGTTGTGGTAAACAAAGGTAGAAGCATAATTGAATAGAAAGAAATTTTAAGGTAGAACAATGTGATTTACTCTTCCCTACCTCACTGAGATTGGATCAATATGGTGCCTTTCTTCCAGAAGGCAAGGATATCACCTGGATATCTGGGCCTGGCATCTGGTAAGTATCAAATCAACGAGATAGCATTAATCCCACAAATACCATAAAGACTTTCCCTGCTTTCTAATCTCAAGTATTCTTTCCCTTCCCTAAATACCTCTTTTGGTTATCTAGAATGTTTTATTGAATAAATTTATCATCTTAACATTTCAAGGAACTTGAGAGATCATCTAGCTCAACTCTGTTATTTTACATGTAAAGAAACTGAGGCCCAAACGGGGAAAATATATCATCAGATTCATATAAATGGCTAGTAACTACTGGGATTTACTTTCAGCTTTGGTATTTGTTGTGTATTATGCTGTTTTCCTTCACTGAGATTATGCACTCTGAAAACAGGGCCCATATCTTGTAATGTTCCTCTATCTTCCGTAATTTTTGGTATAGCACCATCATGGTACAATGGAAAAGAACACAGATTTAGAGTCAGAGGACCTGGGTCCAAATCTCTCTTCTTTCAATTACTGAGATGGTTGGCAAGTCACTTAAATCTTTGGACCTCAGTTTTCTTATCTGAAAAATGAGGAGCTCACTCTACATGTCTTTTAGGTCACTTCTAGCTCTAAATCTATGATCCTATATATAACAGATTCACAGTAAATGCTCAATAAACATTTATTATATTACTGCATTGCTCATTTTTCACCTTTTTGTTCTATTGTAATAAATACGTAGCCTCAAAATCCATTAATCTCACTTTGTTTCATTTTAAAATGTGGGTGCTGCACCTACCCATTTCTTAGGATGATTGTGATGCTGATATAAAGCTTCTTTAAAGTCTTGAGTTACTTAGAGAAAAGATCCTATGTGTGTATAAAAAACTGACCTGATAGTTAAGAGCCCTGGATTGTAGTCCCTGCTTTGGTGTTAATTAAATATGAGACTTCAGACAAGTTACCTTTCATAAGCCTCGGTTCCCTCATTTGTAACATCAGGAGTCTAGACTAGATTATTTTTCAAGTTTTAGTTCTAAAAATAATAATCTTTATATACTTCATTAAGATGAGCAGACATTAATTCCAAAAGCATTTATTTAACAGAGTATTCAAAACCCTCTTTTAGGTACTAGGGGTGGCTCAAAGTTGAGATTCAATTCAGTGCTACTCTCATTGATCTTAAAATCTACTAGGATATTATGGCACATAAAATAAGTGTTCATTGCAACATAAGGCCTGATTAAGTTAGAAATCAGAATGCTACATGAGACCCAAGGTAGGAGTGGTTGTGGCCAGTTGCGGAAATCTCTCACAGGAAATTATGACAAAGTCCTATAAAGTATTAAGATGCCACACATTATTTCATTGATGGATCTATATTTTCATTGGTTTAGGATGTGCATCCATCTGTGTGGTCACTATTGCTTTTGATAAAGATGAATCTTTTTCATTCAGTTTAATTCTTGTCCATGTTTTCCTACCAAGTATATAGATAAATAAAATATTTTAAAACAAAGTAAAACAATCGTTTGTCTTGCTGAGTCTTGAGAGGGAAACAAGAGGATAAATCTAGTAAAGCAGAGTAATCCTTAACAAGGCAACCAACTCTACTACATGGATTAATAGTAGATCTTGATATTCTGAACCATCTATATGGTTCTTTCCTCAAATGTCATTGACATGTTTTGCCCTCTTTAAACTTAGCTTCTTCCTTTCTCCTGTCAAGCTCTCTTTTTCTTTCTCCTTATTCATTTGAAATTACATTAACATTATATATTCTTCTAATACCCACATTTTTACTCTGCAAGGATGTCATCCATAAATTCTCATTCTTTTTCATCCCCTACATCCAATCATCAAATAATGCCATTTCTACTGTTGTAACCCTTCTCATACCTACGTTGTTCACTCCTCTGATGTTGCCACCACTCTTGTGCATCACTTCAAACCTACTGGTTAGTCTCCCTGTTTCATGCCTCTTCCCCACTCTAGTCCCTCTCCACTCAGTTCTCAAAATGATCGACCTAAAGCCCAAGTCTGACCATGCTATATCCTTTTCAATTGATTCCAGTGACTTATTACCTTAGTTTCGAATTAAGGGAAAAAAAAGTATGGCTTTTATAACCTTTCATAATTTGTCCACTTCTTAACTTTCCATATTTATATTTTAAATTCTGATATGTATTCTGCAATGTACTGACCTTCTTGCAATACCTTGAACAAGACACTTAATATCCTGAGCGTAGAGACTGACTGTTCAAAACCGGAATGCTCTCTCTCCTCATATCTGCCTCCTAACTTTTCTTGGCTTCTTTCAAGACTTACCTAAAGTCGAACATTCTATAAGAAGACTTTTCCAGTCATTCGTAGAATTAGTGACTTTCCTCTGAGTTAATCTCCAACTTATCCTGATATAGCTTGTTTGTACATAGTTGTTTCTAAGTTATCTTCTCCGTTACATCATGAAATCCTTGAGAGCATGGGCTATTAGTTGACTTTCTGTGGATTCTCAATTCCTAACACAGGCCAGGCATATAGTACACACTTAAATTCTTCTTTACTTGACTTAGCTGATTCTCCTAATTTCCTCATCTCTCTCTGTCCACACTCATCTATTTGCCCAATTTTCCTAGTTAAACTACCCAAACCTAATTCTCCTTGCCTTGTAGTAACTGATATAGCTTTAACAAAGTTGACCTCCTCTGGTGGGCATTGCCAAAGCTAAAAATGTGATGGGGATAGCTAAATGACGTAGTAGATAGACTGCTGGGTTTGGAGTCAGGAAGAGTCATATTCCTGAGTTCAAATCTGACCTCAGACACTTACTAGCTTTGTGACCAATGGCAAGTCATTTAACCCTGCTTGCCTCAGTTTCCTCATCTGTAAAATGGACTGGAGAAGGAAATGAGAAATAATTCCACTGTCTTTGCCAAGAAAACCCCAAATGGAGTCACAAAAATTGGATATGACTCAAGAACAACAACAATAAAAAAATGAGATTGATTTAACCATGAACAACAGCTAAGTGGAATAGTTATAGAATGCTAGACTTGGAGTCAAGAAGATCTGAATTCAATTTCCACATGATCCTGAACAAGTCTCTCAAGTTATAGTTGAAGTTTTAACCTTAAAGGTTAAAAAGGTTAAAGTTTAACCTTTTTAAGCATCTTTTTCCTCATCTGTAAAATAGGGATAATGATAATACCCCAAAGAATTTTTGGTGAGGATCAAATGATATATCTGTTAAATGCTTTGCGAATATTAAACATAATATAAATGTTAGCTATTCGTATTTTAATTTAATAAATTAAAAAAAAAAACTTTAAGCACCTCCTACTACTTTAGCACTCATCCCACTATGCAATGATCTATATCCTTGAACATCTTAACCTAAGGTACACATATTATCAGTCAATGACTGGTTGAAATTTTGTAGTCCTTTCTCCAGTGGGTTGGAACCTCCTTCTGTGTAGTCACCAGGGGCATCAGGACTCTGTTGAATAATAAATAAGTTCTTCGAATAAAAGAAACTGCCAAGGAATGGTGTGAAGACCCTTCAACAGAGAAGTAAGCTAAACAAGAGGAAAGAAAGCACTGCATGAAAGTGCCAGCTTTGTAATCTCAAACAAATTGTTTTATTTCTCTAAGCCCCAGTTTCCTCATGTGTAAAGTGAGGAGCAGGTGATTTCTAAGGTCACTTTTAGCAAAAACATTCTGTGCTTCTGTTTGGGTGTGGTCATAATGCCAACTAACCCAAGGGTACTTTTTACTTTCATCCTCCTCCCCATTCCCATTCCTAGTCTCTTCTAGCATAACCATGAAGTGGTAAGCTAACGTATCTAAGGGAGCATAGTCTCATAGTGTAAAGTCTTACTTTGAATCACAACTCTAACACTTACAAGTTGTGCTAAGGTATTTAGACTCAGTTTTCTCATTTGTAGAAAGGAACAACAATACTTGCGTGACCTATCTCGAGTTTTTATGAAGAAAATATTTTGCAAACATTAAAATGCTCATGAAATGTGAGCAAATATTATAAAAATTCACCCACAGTCAAGAATCTCTTCATTCTTTTCTTACTTGGAATTTGTTTTCTCATCTGTTTTCACATCTGCTTCTATCTTTAACTTGAGAAGGGGGATATGCTCTGCTTAGGAAAGGAATGTAGAACTAATTAGATAGATGGATAGATAGATAGATAGATAGATAGATAGATAGATAGATAGATAGATATAGATCTCTACCTACATATGTATGAATATTATTTAAAGGGATATATGTGTATGTATACACATATATCCCTTTAAATAATATTCATACTTACTTAATTGCTGGTGTCTTTTCTCATTCTACCCACATTCCAGACTTTTATAATTGTTAACCAGTAGCAATAAATAACCCTTTCCTCCTTCTCCCTCTACCTAGATCTTAGGTTCATTCTTGCTCCCCCTTCTTTCTCCATAACCCTCAGGCTCTTAATTGCTAGCTTACTTACATTCCAGGTGATATAGTGGGAAAAATTGCAGGTTTAGAGTTAGATGACTGGTATTCAAGGTTGGGCCCTGACAAATATTAGCTGTGTGATTCTGGGCAAACCATTTTCTCTCTCTAAGTGAGATTCATTTTCTTCATCTGTTAAATGGGGGATGGGGTGGGAAAGAGGAACTATATTATTTCTAAGATGATGTCTAGCTCAATTTCTAAGCTCCTTTGATTTTTAAAAATGTATTGATATATTTTTAATAGTGCTTAATTTTTTTCCCTTTCTCTCTCCTACTGCCTTCTCCCTGAATGCCATCTCATATAACAAAGTATATTTTAAGGTGAAAAAAATTAAAATTGTTAGAAAAGGGGAAAAATCACCAAAACCTATCAACATATAAGGAATAATCTGTAATACAGGCAATGTTCGATACTCATGAAACCCCATACCTCATTTCTGGAGAGGAGTAGGAGTTATAGCTTTTTCTATAACTTCTTTGGGACTATGATGGCCCTTTGAAATGTTTTTATTTTTTCACATTCACATTCAATTTTCTTTCTGAGGTGGTTGTTCTTTCCATTTACAATGCTATTATCATTGTGTGTGCGCATGTAGTTATATATCTATGCTTACTTCACTTTAAATCTGTTCATGTAAGTCTTTCCATTCTTTACTGTTTTGATCATATTTGATATCTCTCACAATATGGTCATATTCCATTATATTCATAAACCACAATTACTTTTTTCTTTAACAATTCCCCACTGGGTGGGTATCAACTTTATTTCTAGTTCTTTACTACAATTGAAAGTGCTGCTAAAAATATTTGGTGTATATGGAGTCTTTTTTTTCCCCCACCTTGGTAAAATCAATGACCTTCCTGACCTATATCCCTAGCAGTGGAATTTCTTGATCATAAGGGATAGATTTTTTTTTGTTATTTTGTGTTTCTTAGTGTTTTACTTTCTCCAGTTACATGTAAAAACAATTTTTAACATTCATTTTTAAAACCTTCCCCCTCGCCATTGAGCTATAGCTACATCATTCACAGCTGATCATCTTACAATGTTGCTGTTACTTTGTACACAGTATATTTCACTTTGCATCAGCTCATGTAAAACTTTCCAGGTTTTCCTGAGAGTATCCTGCTCACTATTTCTTATAGCACAATAGTACTCCATCATAATCACATACCACAATTTATACAGTCATTCCCCAATTGATGGACACCTCGTCAGTTTCTAATTCTTTGTCTCTAGGAAAGAGATACTATAAATATTTTTATACATATAGGACCTTGTTATTTTTTAAAAATCTCTTTTGGGATACAGACTTAGTAGTGTTGTTGTTGTTGTTGTTTGTCCTTTGTTCTCAAAGAGGACCATGACACCAGGGAGGTGATGCCATCATGTGCAAATGAATTAGATTTAAGTGAGAGATGGCTGTCCAAAGTCACCAGCCTCACTTTCTCCTCTGGAGCCAACTGGGTTCAGTGGCAAGATATACATCAGAATGACTGGAGATTGTCTCAGATGCAGAGGGAAACCATGGCCTTTTTTTTTAAGCTAAAGTCTTTTCCAGATCTCAGTTTGACTGAGTCAATGCCCACTCAGTGATTAAGGCTAGCTAAAAAATGAGGCAAAGAATGAAATCTTTTACCTAGTCAAAAAAAAAAAAATCAGTCTGGGAGGCAAAGACCCTCAGAGTTTCTGGCTACAATAGAAACAATTGCTATTTCCATTCACTCTGAGCAATCAGGGCCCAAACAATGACCAAGTGGGCATGGCCTGGGATCTATTGTTGGCCAATCAATGAGAGCCAAATCCTTATTTGGGTTTAGGATATGATCATTAAGAAAGAAATCTAGCTTGTAAACCCCAAGATATCTTCTGAGGTTTCAGCAATCAAAAGTTATATTCTTTTGGGCAGAGCACCCAAATGTAAGGGTATGATACCCTATATGGACAGAGGAATAGAAAAATGAAAAAGGGAAAGGGGAAGGAAAAGGTGAAGGGGAAAGGGGAAAACAAAAGGAGAAGGGAAAAGTGGAAGGGAAAGAAGAGAGGAGAGAGGAGAGGAGAGGAGGGGAAGGAAGGAGAGGGGAGGGTAGGGTAGGGGAGGGGTGGGGAGGGGAGGAGAATTGGAAAGAACTGTATGCCCAACTGGAATTAGAAAGTTGGGTCCCCAATGGGACAGCTCATACTACACACAGGTTGTTGTTTATCCTGCCTTTTTGAAGAGGACCATGACATCAGGAAGGTAATGCTATGACTTGCAAGTGAATTGGATTTACATGAGGGAGGGATGTGCAAAGTCACTTTCTCCTCCCATGTATACAGGCGAATATGGTCATCAATTGTTGACACTTGAAGAAAGTGACTATGAACATTTCAAACTGCAATAGGGAAGTTCTGCTAGAAAACTCCACTTTTTTAGATTCAACTTTTTTCTCCTATTTAAACATTTCCCATTTTAGCCTAGATTCGTTGATTTGTTTTGGCAGAAACATTTCAATTTCATGTTATCAAAATTATTTTATCTTTTGTAAATGCCTTTATTTCTTGTTTGATTATTTTCTAGTCATAGCTATGAAAGATATTCTATTAGCTTCTCAGCTAATTTTGGTATGGTATGATTTTTACTATTCATGTCATATATCCAAGTTGAATGTATTTGTGATCCTTTGATCTTATGACTCAGATCTCTATGTAGATTTCCCTGTTCTCTCCTCTCATGTTCAATTACCCTTAACCTGTTCTCACCTTTTTCCTTGCATGACATAATAGTTCACACTTAAAAACAGCATTTTTTTCTCTGTTTCTCCTAAGAGACACACTCAGCATGTCATTTTCCCTTTTATTTCCTTTGCATCATTATTTTCTTTTCAAATAATTTATGTAGATTTGGATATTTTAAACAGAGAAAATGCACACAATATGTCAAATTATTTTCAAGAAAATGACATGTATCTCTTTTATTTAAATAACTTTGTATGCTGAAAACATCAAGAAGGAAATAGTTTTGGTGGTTCCCCTTTGATTTGTGGCATGATCCTAGATGGTCTCTTTAATAATTTTAAATATTCCACCATACAAGAACATTCTATAATTTTGTCAGTGTGAGAGTTGTCTTTTGCAGAATTCAAGTCTGTCTATGACTTAGCAGGCAAATAAAAAAGAGTAGATGAGTATGAAGAGGTTAAGAGGCTTTCCAAAGTTTCAGAGACACAATTTGAATGTAAATCTTGACTCTCAGTCCAATATTCTATTTATTCTACTGCCCACCATTGCATTTCACTATTGGAAAAAAAATAAACCCAAACAATAGTGTAATGGGGTAGTGAAAATGGGGAAAAAGTAATAATTATGCTTTTCATCATATAAGTTTTCCTGCCCTAGACCCAATTTGTTTCAGAGTTTTGCTCTTGGCTGGAGAGAGCACCGATACAGAAAGAGGTAATATAAATATGTATTCCCTTCTCAGGGATTTGTAGAATTACAATTACTATTCCTTTTTTCCATAGCAATGAAATGATAACTGGAGTTGAACTAAAAATTGACTAGAACACTCCATCTCATAGTTGGAGAGGTCTATCTCATTTTTTAAGAGCTAAGCTGCCGCAAATTGACATTTCTCCATATAGTTATGTGGCAGCAGCACTTTAAATATTCCTTTTTTCAGAGTTCAGTGGTGATTTCCTCAATAGGGATAATTGTGTGTACATGCAGATTTAAAAGAAAAGAAAACATTCTCTGTCAAGTTCACTGTTTTGTGCATCAGTCTCCACTTGTAAATTATATCTTATTTATACAATTTCTGGACTTTTTCAGGCTTCAGGAGAGCCTCTTTCACAATGTTTCAAGACAGATTTTAATGATGTTAGCTCTTTGTTTGCTCATTTATTCCATGGTGCAATGAGGTTCGATTCTCAGCTTAAGCACTCCCCCAGTGATGCTGGGCAATTCACTTAACCTTTTGGGATCTGAATTTTCTCCTCTATAAAGTGATGGGGCAGGTGAAAAGATATTCTCTAAAGTCCTTTCTAGTTCTTACTATATGATTTGGTCCTATTAGATTCCATAGAAATTCCACATCCTGGACATTGACCTAAACAAATTTCTCCAGTAATAGAGAAGGTAGAAAGATGGAAATCAAGAATAGCTGGAGTGGCCAGGGCAGGCTTCACAGAGGGAGGGCTGTCAGACAGAGGTTCAATTGTTTTCTTTTGTCTCAGCAGGCAAGCTAAGAGCGATGAGTAGAAATGACTGGCTTCCAGGCACTTAGGTGGTAAATAGAAGAGGTACTAGGTTAACCATCATTCTCTGACTTCACATGCAGTGTTCTTTTTTGAGTAAGCACTAAATATTTGTACAAGGGAGCAAGGAAGGGGAATATAGAGGGAAATTTGGTGGGAGAGAGGAATCAGAAAAGGAAAAGAGGGTAGAAGAAAAGGAGGAGGATAAAACCAAATCCTTAAGTAATTAGGTGATATAAATCATCAAAATGGAGTAGATAGTGTTCCCACATAGAATGTTATTCATTACTAGATCAAAAAATGCCAAACCACTTAATCGTACCACAGGATTATCTTAATTCTATATAACTCATCAGCAATAGTTAGCTTGCTCCCAAGAGATTTATGTGATTATTGATATTCCTTTTCCCATAGACTACTCGGTATCATTGAGACTCTGCTGGTAATCACAACTCATGTTGTCTGATTTCCATCCATCATCTATATATTCACTGGATTGAGTTGATGGTATCTTGATGTTTAATTACAGTCTCATTTATCTAAAATTATACAGTTGAAATCATGTAATATATAAGCTCTATGGATATATGAACCACCATGGAAATTATCTTGGTTTTCAAAGGATTTTCTCGCCACCCCTTTAAATCTAAGCAAATTAATATTCACTAGCTTTCAAATCATACTCCTACTACAACCTCTTGTCTCACAAATTGGTAATACATGTTACTTGGGGCACTGAAGAGAAGAATTGGTTCAATGTAAACCTTATTTATAGCAGAAAGGCATCTTAGGCTAATGTTTTCTAGATAGGATGGGGGCAGGAAGCACATTGATAAGCAGTGTTATCTTCAAGCATGAATTATGGGGGGGCAGGTTACTTATCCAAAGTTATATATGAAAATGCTCATTTTTTTTTAGGGTGTGTGTGTGTGTGTGTGTGTGTGTGTGTGTGTGTTTGAAGAAGCAATTTCTTTAACTGAGATCACTTCTTGGGAAATATTAGTTTTGAAAATTAAGAATTGCCAAATTTTCAAATTTCAAATGCTAGGTTGGAGATCTCTTAGGAGCTACCAGAATCTGAAGTCTGGCAACCTGTTAATTAATACCTGATAATCAATATTTGACAAGCTGGTGGGCCATCAATCAATATATAGTGGAATAATCATTGGTCATGGAATCAGGAGAAAAAGAAGGTCAAATACCAGTTCAGATATTTACTAGCTCTATGATCTTGGATGAAGAATTTATCATCTTTAATCCTGAATTTCCTCCTATATAAAATATTCCTACTAGAATTTTATTATTACATTTACAACAATACTTAGGAAAATAGGGATAATAATATTTCTACTATCTACTACCAACTCCATGGGGTGGTCATGAGTAAAGCATCTTATAAACCTGAAAGCTGCATATTAATGTGAGTAGTTAGTGATATTGTTCTTTTGTAATTACCTTTATAAGGCACAGATGGAATAGTCCTGGCATGAAGTTACTGCCCTCCTATTGTTCTTTTACATTTAATGTTCAGAGGAGTATTTTGTGAATAGTGTTGACCATTATGGTTGTTATCATTTTCTGGTGTTGAAGGGTGTGTGTGTATGTGTATGTGTGTAGGGGGAGAAAAAGAGAGAGAGAGAGAGAGAGAGAGAGAGAGAGAGAGAGAGAGAGAGAGAGAGAGTTTACACTTCTAAAACTGAATTTGACAGTCCCATTGGTTCTGAGGCATATTAGAGACATAGATTTTTGTCAATTTTATGTCAAGATAGGATGCCGAATCAAAAGGCCTGAGTTCAAGTGTCTGCTTTTCTCCTTACTAGTTGAGTGACTATACAGATATTCCTTAAATTCCTTGAGTTTCAGTTTCCTCATTTGTAAGACAGTGGTAATAATATTTGCTCTATTTATTTCAAAGAGTTGGTCTGTTTGTTCTATAAGCACTACTTTATCGCCATTTTAAAAATATCTACTAGACTCCTACCCCCGACCATGAAGAAACTCCGGGCAAAAAATAAATGAGACAAATAAAAAGATCTAGCTTCACCTCATGTCAGGTGAGGTGTCATGTCTAATATTTCTTTTGTTTTTTTCTTCTTTGATTGTAATTGGAAAGGTCCATTCTCACTGAGCTCTTCCCTCAGACAGGGCTTCCAATTTTTAAAAAGCATAGATATAGTACATTAAGTTTAATTTTAAAGCTTCTTTACAATGCTAATAACTATGACTCAATTATTTCAATGGTTTCTCTCTTGATTCTTCCTCTCTTGAGGAGGTCCCTCTAAATTGCAAGTGAGAGAATCACACAGCTTGCTTGATGATCTGTCTTGCCCATTGTCAATGCTATTATGAGTTACTTCAATCTCTGATGTTTAGAGTCTTTCTCAAATTTGCACCAAGGGACTTATACAGTCTTCTAAATTGATGTCATCCCGTGTCTTGTGAACCCACTCACAGTTAGCTCTGTGTACACTACAACCCAATGGAACTTTAGAATGCTCTCCCTATGGCTTGCAATTTTCCAGCTGGCTATTTGTAAAGCTGAGTTTGAAAATATGTTTATTGATGTGCTTTCAGAGATGAATGCTCTGAGGGTGACCGTAGCAGGTATAGATGCAAAACTCTCCTGGAGACATGCAAATTAGATGATTTGATTTCAAATTTAGCTACCTGAACTGTTAGCACAAAATATCAGACAGATAAATAACTGTAGGGTTAAAAAATAAACAAAATTAAAAAAAAGAAGTTTCTTTTGCTCAATTACATATTTTATAATCCTATTCCCATTGCTTTTAAAAATACACAGGTCTCCTCTAACTGGGGGGGAGGGGCTTTACTTAATTCTATTTTCCCTTAAAACTCCTATTGTATTTCTCTCCTTCTTTGTACTGCCAAGTTTTTTTTTTTAACAAGAAGTCTACAATCTTTGTCTCTCCTTCTTTGCCACATACACCTTCACTAACCATGAAGTTTCCCTTTGCACCATAATAGCCTGCCCCTTGTGTCCAGATCTAATGGACTCTTCTGGGTCCAGGAAGGTGTGTGCTGGAGTCTGCTCAAACTGGCTTATGAAAGCTAAATGTTAAATTTTGGATTTTCATTTTCTTGTTTGTCTAGAATTAAAAAAAAGTGATGGGAATATTGTTAATAATGCATAAAGATGCGTCATGCATACATTATTTTTTTTTCCCAGAGAGGGAGTTTTCAAACATTACTAGCATATTGCTACATACAGGTAACTAAGTATAGTAATATTAGTCAATGTTATTTAATGAAGTGAATATAAAGAGGAAATTACAAGTATGCTATGCATATATATATAAATTCATATATACACATGCATATGTGTGTGCGTATATATACACACATACTCATTCATTCATCTTTTCTCATGTTATTCTTATACCCTGGGATAAACTGGTATAGGGGAGCCAGAAGGGTATGCTAGGTGGTAGGAACAAGATGAGAAAAGGGACATGAAATATAAGAATGAAAACTTGTCTCTGTTTCCATGTAAAATGTCAACTTCCTTAAACATACTGAATATGTAATCAAAGATAACATGAAAAGATGGAAAGAGAGCTTGGCCCAAGTGATTTCAGCTTATCAGGCCTGAACCAACTCTGTCCTGGGATAATGATATAACTTATGGATGTCGCCTTAGAAATGGTGAAAACTCAGGCCTGATTTTGGTCAGATTCTAGAATTTTTAAAAAAGAATGTGGATAATCCAAACTATAGGGTGGTAAGTCTGAACTGTATTTTTGGCCAAATTCTAGGATCCATTATTAAGACAATGGTTAAAGAGTCTTGAGGGTAGCTGGGTAGTGCAATGGATAATGTGCTGGGCCTGGAATCAGGAAGACTCATCTTCCTGAAATCAAATTTGGCCTTAGTTACTAGCTCTATGACCCTAGGCAAATCACTTAAATCTGTTTGCCTCAGTTTTCTCATCTGAAAATGAACTGGAGTAGGAAATGGCAAATTACTATAGTATCTTTGCCAAGAAAACCCCAAGTGGCATCACAAAGAGTCAGACACAACTGAAAAATGACTGAAAACAACAGGAGATTATTGAGAAAGAAAAGTTATCACTCAGAGCTAAGATATATTTTCATCCAATTAAACTCAGTCAAAAATTATCATGCATCTACTGTTTCAGGGACTATGTTAGGTCTCAGGGAAATAAATACTGAATTGAAATAGTTACTTTCCTCAATTAATATACTACTGGGTAATATAACATGTAAACCAACAAGTAAAAGCAAATTAGGCACAAAAACATACAAAAAGATTTTGGAAAAGGCACCAACAACTAGGATAACCAAGAAAAGGTTTTGAAAGGACATGACTATTAAGCTAAGCTTTGAAGGGAGTTGAGGTAATTTAAGAGACATATAAAGAGGTATATAGCATTCCTGACAAGTGAGATGGTTATTGAAAAAGCATGGAGGTATGAGATAGAACATTATCTAAAACAAGTGATGCTGGGCAAATATCATTTAAAGCTTCTTTTATTGGTGGAGCAGGAATACATCATAGTTATATACATATATACTCACATACCTATCATTTATATATGTATATGTATACACATATGTATGTACATATACGTACACACATATCACATATATGCATATATCATTTAGATTTCAGCAAGAGATGTGACAAAGCCTTTCTTGAAAGATATTCTTGTGAATAAGATTGAGGATATGAGCTAATGAATAGCTCAATTGGATGGATTCACCACTAGTTGAATGACTTGATTCACAAGTGATTAATGTATTGTTGTCAACCTTGAAGGTCTCAAATAGAACTCTCCAGCAATGTGCCTTTTGCTTTTTTTTCTGCTTAGCATTTTTAGCAATGATTTAATGAAGACATAGATGACATGCCTATTGAAATTGCAAATGACACAAACACAGGATGGATTGCTAAATTGTGTCACATTCATCTAAGGATCCAACAAATTCTTGACAGGCTATAATGGTGAGACAAATTTAATAAGATGAAACTTGATAGGGACAAATCTAAAGTTTCATTCTTTGCTCTAAGGATTATACTCTTCAAATATAGGATTAGAGAGTAGTGAACCAGTTTATGGGGAAAAAAAAACTAGGATATTGAAGATTAAACATGTGGCATCTGTGTAAGATGGCATCTACCCAAATTTAATGTAATTTGCAGTTATATTCACAGAGTCTGGTATGCAGATGAAAGAAAATAATAGTTGATTGTATTTTTTTTTTTAGTTAGCCTCTTCCAGGGATGTTGCCTTTTGTTTTAGATGTCCAATTTTAGGTTGAACATTACAAAACTAGAGAGTATACAACCGAGATCAGCATGAGTCTAAGAGAATTGGAGACCATGCCATATAGGAGTAATTGTCCAACAAGTGACTTTCTGAAACTACTTCCCAAGACCATTAATTTGGCATTTAACACTCTTCAATGTGCAATAAATGATTCTTTTTGAACTGTGTGTACATCATCATTTCCAGGAGGCTGTTAACACCTTCTTCCACAGGGATGGTCTCTTATTTGTCTTTTAATCCACGACAGTATTTAGCATGGGACCTAGCCCCTCAAAAAATGCTTAAAGAATACTTGACAGGTTTTTTGAATTGATATTTCACAGTTGATGTCATAGTAAGCTTCTTGAATGCAGGGGCTCCTTGCTTTTATCTTCATATCCTCAGTGAAGCTCATACAGTCTGGCACATAGCAGTCACTTAATAAATTCATATCAATTGTTGATATTTTTGGAGTGAAGGCCCAGAAGGTGGAAAGAACTCTCTGCTAACTTCTTTTTCCCTTGCCTCCCATCCTGTCCCTCCATCCGCCTCCTCCTCCCCTCCTCCACCTCCCCGTGCTAATTACTGGATCTTAAACAGTGTAATAAGTAGGTATTAGGGTGAGAAAAATGACTCAGATATTACTCCTTTGGAAGGAAATACTGGTCTACTGGGAAACTGGTAGGCCAGGCACAAGGAAATAATGACCTAGTTGGTCCATTGCTCTACAGGGAGGAGATTGTTAACCTAATAGCTCCCAGCTGCTGGTCCTCCACAGCAAAAGTAAAATGGAGGAGAGAATCAATTGTCTGGGAAATTCCTGACAAATATGCCTAAATTTCCTAGGTAATTGAAAGGAGGAGGGGGTAAATATATTTTTTAGCTTAAATTGGCCAAATAATGACCATAGTTTTCCACTTCATTTTCCCAGTGGATGCCTGTCCAGGTAGAAATTTGCAATCAGAAATCCATGGGATTATTGTCATGCAGTTTTTTCTACTTGGGGTCATAACACCTGAGAACAGCTGCTTTCTCTGTTCAAGAGAAGACAGTCCTCAGACTAAGGCAGTCTGCACTTAGTGCAGAGCCTAAAGCCCAGGGGGAGTCAGCAAATATTAACCAGCAGAAATGGAACATTGCCTCCTGCCTCAGAACATTTTCCAGGTAATGAATCATTCATACCCCAAACTAATATTTCATAACTTCTGTCAGATGCATATGTTTAGATTGGGGCACAGGCCTGTTCATAAGTGGATGCTAACGTGAAGTTGAACTTAGTCTAAATAAAGTTTTAAATGTGGTCACCGATGTTGTCAGTGGTCTAATAATGGACCTCGGTATTTAGGCTAGGTTTCCTGAAAGAAAGACTGTCCTCCAAAGCAATGAGAACTCTCCTTCTCACACATCTATGTGCCTTCTCTCTTTCCAAAGTTTAATCAAAAATAATAATTTCCTTTAGAAGGTCACAATGACTAATACCCCCCTTTATTTTGCATCTTCCTCTCTGTATCTATACTCTATTTTCAGTAGGAAATATATGCATGGTGTTCCAAAAGCCTTAGCATCGCTTTTAGCTATTTAAACTTAAAATGGTACTAAAATTTTTGGAGTGTGTGTGTGTGTGTGTGTGTGTGAATAACTTGCACTTTCATATATTTTACCTTGTAGGTATCCTTATAATCTTCTGACATTATGTGATGCTTCTTGATTAATTTCAAAGTTCTTTGAAGGAAGAAGATATGTTCCCTCTCATTTGTATCTCTCCTAATTGCCTTGGCACAAATCTTTGTGTTTGCTACTGCCTGCAAGAATAGCTAAATTTATTTGTGTTTTTAAGTGTATTTATTTATTTTTAGTTTTGACATTCACTTCCATAAGCTTTCGCGTTTTCAATTTTCTCCCCCCCCTTACCCCCTCCCCAAGACAGTGTGCAATCTGATATAGATTCTACATATACATCCATATTAAACATATTTTCACATTAGTCATACTATAAAGAAGTATTAGAATCAATGCGAGGAACTAGGAGAAAGAAGAAACAAAACAAAATAACAAAAGAAAAAAAAAGAGAGCAAATAGTATGCTTTGATCTGCGTTCAGAATCCACAGTTCTTTCTCTGGATATGGACAGCATTTTCCATTATGAGTCTTTTGGAGTTCTGTTAGATCCTTGTATTGCTGAAAAGAACCACGTCTATCAAAGTTAGTCATTGTACAGAGTGGCTGTTACTGTGTATAGTGTTCTGTTTCTGCTCATTTCTCTCAGCATCATTTCATATAAGATTTTCCAAGGTTTTCTAAAGGACACTTGCTCATAATTTCTTGTAGCATGATAGTATTTATATCATAACTTGTTCACCCATTCCCCAATTGATGGGCATCCCTTCAATTTCCAATTCTTGGCCACCACAAAAAGAACTGCTATAAATATTTTTGTGCCTGTGAGTCCTTTTCCCCATTTTTATGATCTCTTTGGGATACATACATAGAAGTGGTATTGCTAGGTCAAAGGGTATGCATATGTTTATGGCCCTTTGGCCTTAGCTCCAAATTGCTCTCCAGAATGGTTGGATCAGTTCACAACTCCACCAACAATGCATTAGTGTTCAGATTTTCCCGCATCTCCAACATTTATCATTTTCCAGTTTTGTCATGTTAGCCAATCTAATAGATGTGATGTGGTACCTCAGATGTGATGCTTTGATTTGCGTTTTTCAATAGTATTTAGAGTATTTTTTCATGATTATAGATAACTTTAATTTCTTCATCCGAAAACTGCCTAAGCACAGCTATAAAATAAGTAAAAATCTGTTGTGGAAGCAAAAGTCTGCTGTAGAAATATGTCTAGTTCGAAGTCTAGTAGTTGCAAAGGGTAACTCATGAAACTATCTATTGAGGGAATCATAATGCCTCCTAATGCTGAACCCCATTCACAGTACCTTTTGCCACCATTTTTCTAATATTCATGTCACTGACTAGATATATTAAAGCTTTCCCCTCTCCCCTTGTCATGGAGGATGTGACCTGAATCCTCCATGGACTATTCTAGCTCTGGTAGATCTAAGCCAGGAAGACAAATACAGGACTTTGAGGCTATCAACTAATAACATCCTAGCTAAGGATTATTTTCCTTCCTATCCTACCCTCAATGCAAGCATCTGCAAAGACTTGTCAATTCTTCCTTATTGTCTCTGTCCTATTCCCTCCACTCACACATCCATATCACTAATTCAATGTAGATTATTTAAGAAAATAATAGAAACTCCACAAAGATATTTGGGTACCATTTGTTTGAGGGGGGAATGATGGGGTACAGTCTCTGGGCTCCCCCTTGAACCTGATAGGGTACAGTCCCTGGGAACCCCCTTGAACTCCCCTTGAATCTTCCCACTTGATCTAGGCTTTGCCTGAGGCCATAAGCCTTCCATTCTCATTAGGCCAAATCTCTACCTAGCCTAGCCCTCTATTGTCGAGCTGCTTCCCACCTTTGATCTCATCAAAATCCCATTCTCTTGGTTCCTGCAGCCTGACCTCTAATCACCCCAGTCTCATCAAGATCTTCCTTGGACTCCTCCTCAAGACCCTCCCCTAAATCCTCCTCTAGTCACCCCGGACTACTTGACCCCCCCTGGATCTCCCCCCCCCCCCAATCTTGCTGTATATAAGTCTCATTTTGCCTCCATGAAGGTGCTCAGATTCAATCTAGCTCAGCTCAGATTAATCTGGCCCACTGGAATTACTTCACAAATGCTGAGGCTCCCTAAGAGACTGTCCAATATGGTGAATCTTTAATAAACTTTGTTTTTATTTGGCTGAGAAAAAAAATAGAAACTGTTGAACGTGTAATTATAGTCTGTACAAATTTATCAGCTACTGATATTGTGTGTGTGTGTGTGTGTGTGTGTGTGTGTGTGTGTGTGTGTGTGTGTGCTGGGATAGGGGAGGGAGACATTGATCAAGATCCCAATGATCAACTTAGTTTCTGTGATTTCATTAAATTGACTGAGGGAAAATAACTGACTAACAACCGGGAAAATGAAGTATTATAAAACTTAAGGAAGCTTTTATGTATATTTTTTATTCCTTTATAAGGTTTGAACATATTATTCATGAAAACTGGTGGGCTAAGGATTGGCCATGCTCCTGGCTTCCTTTTAGACAGTGAGAGAGACTTCTTAGGCTATAATCAGGACTTGTAATGGCCAAAGAATGTGATCTCTGACAGCAACAAAGAGATCTGTAAAATCTATCTAAGAGAGAGAATTTGGAACTCAAAGTTCTAAAAACAAATGTTAAAAACTGTTTTTACATGCAACCGGGAAATAAGATATATAGGCAATGGTGTATAGAAATCTATCTTGCCTTAGAAGAAAGTAAGGGAAAAAGGGATGGGGTGGGGGACAGTGGGGTGATAGAAGGGAGGGCAGACTGGGGGAAGGGGCGATAAGAATACATGCCATCTTGGTGGGGGGGAGGGGAGAGATGTTGTAACTCAAAATCTTGTGGAAATGAATGTTGAAAACTAAAAATAAATAATCTTAAAAAATATAAAACCTATAAGACAGATCTGCAAGATCAATCTAAAAAATAACCTTACACATGAAAGAGAATAGCTTCCTCCTCTTGAAGAAGATGGGGCAATCCTTAACTCCTAGTCTCCTCTCTCTGTTATTGAGTCTTGTATTTTTAGAATTCACGCAGCCAGGGGTCAGGGACTGACAGACTGGCACCCCACAGAGATATGAAATTTAGGGATCCAGGGAACCACAGTCATTCAGTCTCCCACTCCCCATCCTGGGTTTTGTTGGTTTCCCAATCAGAGATTACAGGAGAGAAATCAGATCATGGGGAGC
Organism: Phalanger gymnotis; assembly: GCA_028646595.1. NCBI lineage: Eukaryota > Metazoa > Chordata > Mammalia > Diprotodontia > Phalangeridae > Phalanger > Phalanger gymnotis. The sequence continues at coordinate 572,501,393 of CM053622.1, forward strand.
AGTAAAGGTCAGGATAAGTAGAGTCAGGAATAAGAGGTCAGAGCAGCAGGAAGACAGCAGAGTAAAGGGTG
>CM053622.1:572501963-572542346 GCA_028646595.1 Phalanger gymnotis
ATAAGGAGAGCAAGGTTAAGGTGTTGACAAGCTTACTTTAATTCAGCACACAAATATCATTCACTTAGTTCAGGGGAAAAAGACAGCACCCTGAACTTCAGAGCAAAATACAAGCAAACTACAAACATCAACAGACAGACCTTGTCTGATTAAAATCCCAATACATAGTTACCAAAGTTTAACAAAGTCTCAGCATCCGGGTTTACAAGCTGGAGGGCTCCTTAGCTACAGCTGCCCGGGAGTCTCTTCATCAACACCATCTCAAGAACCCTTAAACAAATTACAAACAGACAGACCCAATACAATTCATAGTTACCAAGGAACCATCAACATCTGAGTTCAGCCGGGAGCTCAACAAGGCTGGCTCAGAGTCACGCGCCACTCCTGCTGCATCTCAGAGCTCCAGGGAAGAAGAGGCCAACCCCCAGCTTTTATATCTTTTTCAGTGTCAGGGGTGAGTCATACATGTGACTCACCCATGTGACCCAAAATCGCCACAAAGAGGCGGACTCAAACCCACGTGGTCCAAGAGTCCCGCTCCCCCACGCTGTCCCAGACATGTCACTCAAACTCATGTCTAAACTAAGCCCTCCCCTGAAGCAAGGAGACACCAAGGACACTTAAATCTTGGGCCCAGGGCTTAGCACTTAGCAAGATTCAATGAAATAGATGAATCACTCAAAGCAAACAAAAGAAACTCTTCAAGGGCACTTGTTGAACTAAGTGCTAAGGAGCCCATTTTGCCTTATCAACACAATAACAGAGCTACAATTAAAAACAAGAATACCCTACCCAGTAAAACTGAGTATAAATGATACAAAGAAGAAATGGAAATTTAGTGAGAAGACCTTCAAACATTCCTGATGAAAAGACCAGAGCTGAAAACAAAAATTGGGCATTCAAACACAATACTCAAGAGAAGCATAAAAAGGTAAACATGAATGATAAACCATAAGGGACTTCAGGTTAAACAATTTACATTCCTCTCTGGAAAGATGTTACATGTAACCCTTAAGAATTTTATCGTCATGAGGGCAGTTGAGAAGAGTTTACTTAGAAGACATGTGAGGTATGTGAGGATGTGAATCTACCATATTGGTGTGATCTCAAAAGGAGAATGAAAGAATGAGAAATAAGCATGCAGTGGGAGAATTGTGAAGGCATAAGAAGAATGGAGAAAATTAATTTGCATTAAAGAAGCATGCAAGGAAGAGCAGTTACAGCAGAGGAGAAAATGGGTTTGGGGAGAGGGAAACATTTGAACTTCATTCTTTTTTGAACTGATTTAAAGAGGGAAGAAGATATATAAATACACAAACACATACATATATATGAAGAGAGAGAGAGAGAGAGAGAGAGAGAGAGAAAGAGAGAGAGGTGGGTAATTTTATCTAGTTGGGGAAACAAGGGTAAGAGGCTCAGAGAAAGAGAGGATTATAAGAGGGAGGGTTGATTAAATGAGTCAGTAGTTAGAAGGAAAACTGGCTTTTGAGGAGAAGACAAGGTTAAAAAAAATAAGATAAGGGAAAGAAACACTTAGCCATCATAACTGAATGAGAATGGAATGAATTCACCCATAAAATGGAAGAAGATATGTGAGGGTCCAAGCCCCCAAGACAGAATTAAACTAGCCCCCAAGACAGAGTTAAACTGTAACTTAAGATGAGAACAGCCTGTACAAGGTTAAGAACTGTACAAAGTTAGATAAGCAGTTACAAATAGAACATCCAGTTTCCCCCACTGCTGCCTTATCATGCAAACTGACTTCATAACTCTTTCCAAATAAGTACAGAGCACAGACTGTCCACGAGCACAGAAACACAGTCCTGATAGGTTTAGAGGATCATGCACTAGCTTGCTTGCACTCAGAAACGAAGGCTAGAACTGCATAAATATCCTGCTTGCTGTAACAATAAACGGAGCTTTTGACCATCTGTATGACTCCCGCCTCATCTGTGTGCCGCTCGTAAGATACTAGAGCCAGCTGGTCTGGCACTAGGTTCAGGGACCCCCAAGGGATCTTGAGGGGTAGGTGGGTGGTCGAAGGCCCCCAACAAAGATAGAAGAATCAAATAGAAACCAGAATCTAAGAATTTATGATCTACAAGAGACACTCTTCAAACAGGAAGAAAGGAGAGAAGATTCTGGGAAGATGGCGGAGTAGGTCAGAAAATTCCAAAATTCCCCCACAAACAAGACAAAATAGTACTTCAGAGTGAATATAGAGCAGTAAAAATAAAGATGAGTTGGGGCAGAACAGTTGGCCTCCTGGGACAACTGGAGAAGGAATGAGGTTTGGTTCCTGTAAAGTGTAAATATTTACAGGCTAGGCCTAACTGGTGTGGGAGGTAGCCTTAGCCCCAGACATAGAATTTTCACCTCCCAGACAATGTGTGGAGTTGGGAGAATGGCTTCTGAATGGGGGAAGAACCTCTGCTTATAAGGGACACAAGGCCTAAGTGTGCTGCAGAGATGCATCCCTGGGGTAGAAGGAACTAGCACGTGTCTGGTAAGTGGGGAAGCAGGAACCCCGCTAGCTGTGAGCACTTACAGGAGGGTGGAGTTCCTGGTTTCAGTTCCAGGCCAGAGGGGAGAACTGAATGAGTCTCTGAGGCCCAAGGCATCATCCCCCCATTCCCCAATACTGGAGGTGATTACAATTATATACATATATTTTAAATGAGCAGGTAAAAGAGAAAGAACACAACCACAGAAAGAGAAGACTACAATTCATCTTCAGAGGAGGATACTGAAGCAAAAATAAAAAAATAAAAAACCTCTCCTATGCCAAAGAATAATGTCAAATGGTCAACTACCACCCAAAAAAAAATCATAGAAAATGTTTTAAAAGACTTTAAAAATCCAAGGAGACAGAGAAAAACCAAGAACATCGTTAAACAAAAGTTAACCAACTGGAAATGGAGATCCAGACTCTTAAGGAAGAAAACTCCTTGAAAATTTTAATTGGGCAAGGGAAAATCAGCAAAAACTAAACATAAAGAATGAAAAAGTAGAAGAGAATGTGAAACATCTCTTAAGAAAAATAACTAATCTGGAGAACAGATCAAGGAGAGAAAACATTATTGAACTACCTGAAAGCTATGATAAAAAAAAAGTCTTGATACAACAATACAAAAAGTAATTAAAGACAATTATCCTGAAGTATTAGAACAAGAGGGGAAAACAGAAATAGAAAAAAAATCACTGATCACCACCTGAAAGAGATCCTAGGAGGAAAACTTACAGGAATATCATAGCTAAATTTTGAAAGCCCCAGCTCAAGGAGAAAATACCACGAGAAACAAGAAAAAAAAAATTCACATGTTAAAGAGCCACATTTAGCATCACACAAGACCTAGCAATGGCTACACTAAAAGAACACAAGTCTTAGAATACTATATATCAAAGAACAAAAGAATCTGGGCTACGGCTGAAAATATACTCAGCAAAGTTAAGCATAATCCTGAACAACAGCAATAACAAAAGAGGACTCTCAAAAAATTGCCAGACTTTCAAGTTTTTATTGTAAAAAGTCCAGAACTCAATAGAAAATTTGACATACAAGATCCAAGAGAAATATAAGATAAGTATCATAGACTAATTACAAAGGACTCAATAAGAACAGAGTGTTTACTTTTTATATGAGGAAATATAAAATGTATGCTTAAGATTGAAATTAGTAATTGGGTAGTTCAAAAGAAAGACGGGTAGAGCTGAGTATGACGTGACTCTAAAAAGTAATACCATCTAGGAAAAGGTAAAATGAATAATTATCTTATGCAAATGAGGTATGAGAGGCAGAACTGACAGAGGAATTAGATGGGGAAGGAGGGCTAGTAGTTCTGGAACCCTACTCTCATAGGGAATGGGTTAAAGAAGGAGCAAAGCAGATAGATAGATAGATAGATAGATAGATAGATAGATAGATAGATAGATAGATAGATAGATAGATAGATAGATAGATATCTAGAAAGATAGAAAAGTCTTCTAAATTTAGAAAGAAATAAAAGGCTAAAGGAATGAAGAGGGGGAGAAGATACAGGAGGGAAAGAAGGTAAAAGACTAGTATAAGGATAGTATAGAAAGGTATCTAGACTAACAGGAATAGGATAAAGAGGAAATATCATATGTAGGAAGGCTATAAAAAGTCTTCTAAACTCAGATAGAAACAAGAGGGTAAGGGGAAAGGGTGGCAGGGGGAGAGGATAAGGCAGGGATCTTTGGAGGCAAGGTAGGCCAAATAATTGGAGGGCAAGGTAGTGGGTAGAGAGGAGTCAGGGAGGATAATAAATAAGAAATATACATAAACAAAAATAAAGACCAGGAAAAGAATTTATTAGGGAAAAAAGCAAGGGTAGTATTCAGGATCTCAGACTAAGTCAAAGGTAAAATAGATTTAATCAAATGAGAAAAGTAAGGAAACTATACTACATTAATCAATATTGTTTTAGACTAAAATAACTAGAGACTACAAGGTTGGAATTGCTGTGGTGTAGGAAATGATGAGTGGTAGACTTAGAAAAATATGGAAAGACTTGAACTTATCAAGGAAGATATTATCCACCTTCAGAGAAACAGAAGATAAACAAGTATAGTATGGTCTTACATAGATGCATATGAATGTATTTGTCTATATATGAGTATGAATATAGATATCTAAGTATATGTAAGTGTATGTAAGTATACATAAGGTGTATATACATACACACACACACACACAATTTAATTGTAGCCTTCTTGGGGGCAGGGGGGAGGAAGGGGGAAAAGAACAGAGTAAAAAGTACACAGCAGAGAAAAAAAGAAACCTTACAAAGAAGCAAAGAAAAGATGGATAGCTCTGAACACTGTGTACTATTTATTATATAGGCTTTCTTGAAATGGAAATTTATTGCTGTATATTTTTAATTCTCTCTTCTTTGATTGTGGCAATTATTTTTTCTTTTCTTATTTTTTATTTAAGTTTATATGTTTCTTTTTCTTTTCTTATTATGTATTTAAGTTTTAGTATTTAAGTTTAAAATTTTTTTTATAAGAAACAGGCACATACTGATGTAAAATAAGTGGCTGGAGCTAAATCTATTGTGCTTCGGATGGAATTTTTTTTTTAAAAAAAAGGAGAGACAATGATGATCTCAGACAATGTTAGAGCAAACATAGACCTGATTAAAAGAGCTAATAAGGAAAACTATTTTTTTTGCTAAAATTCCCACAGCAAATGAATTCCAATATATATAATATATATGTATGCCAAATGGCATAACATCTTAATTCTTGAAGAAACAGTTAAATGAATTAGTGGAAAAAATGGATGGGATAAAATACAAATGAGGACATCATTTTACCCCTCTCAGACCTAGATAAATCTAAGCAGAGAAAAATCAAAAAAAGAAGATAAGCAGGTGAATAGATTTTTAAAAAATAGATATGATGAGACTTTGGAAAATATTGAACAGGAATATAAGAGTATACATATTTCTCAGCTATGCATGAAATTGAACAAGTCATAAGTGTGTCACGACAATGTCATAAAACATATAAATGTGTTCCCCAAGAACCCCTTCCCCCTCCAGGACTAGATAGATTTAAGTGAATTTTATAAAACATTTAAGGAATAATTAATTTCCATACTATGTAAACTGTTTCAGAAAAAAAAAACAGGTAAGGAAAAAGTTGTATCAAATTCCATCTATGATGCAAATATGATTTTGATACCCAAATCAGGGAGAACAAAACAGAGAAAGAAAACTATAGGCCAATTTCCTAATGATAGTGATGCAAAAACATTAAATAAAATACAAGGAAGGAGACTATAGCAATGTAACACAAAGATCATACTATGACCAGGTAGGATTCATCACAATATCATGCTTACAATGACTACAGTCATATAAATGGGAAAGACAAAAGACAAAACAAAGCAAAGCTGAGCACTCTGGAACTGTCATAAAAAACCTCAGCCCCAAAGAAGAGATGAGAGAATACATCTCCCTCCTATTTTTGTAGAGATAGGGGACTGGTGCTATGCAATGCTACCTTACTATCTCTTCTTTGTTAGGTTGTTGATTTTACTGATCTCCTTCTCTCTTTCTCTCTCTCTCTCTCTCTCTCTCTCTCTCTCTCTCTCTCTCTCTGGTTCTGTTTCTCTTCACTTTTCCCCATCTCCTTTCTCGGCAAAGGATGTTTCTCTGGTGGGAAATGTAGTTGGAAAAATAAAAGATCCTTGTTTAATTAATTTTAAATGTCCACAGGAACACAGCTATTGAACAGCTAGTATTATTTAAGGAGTAATTTTGTTTTATAAGATATAGCCATTGAGACATTATTGAGAAAAGATACATGATCTAATCCACAGGTTAAAAACTCAAAAATCCCCTTGAGTGAAAGCAATTCAGGATTCAAGAAAGAAATGATTTTTAATTTTAGGCACTTAGTGTAACAGTGTATTTTTTCTCTCTCCATTTCAGTTCCCCATTCTGAAGAGTCAGCCTCACCAGAGTTATGGTTACATAACCATAGAAGATACCATTGCTGAGAGTATCTGACTTCCTCATTTGTGACCACGTACTTCAATTTCCTATCTAAAAAAGATGGGAAGATGCCTAGCATACCTTGTCTTTCAAAAATTCATTTTCACAGTGGCCTAGATTCATATACTCTTATCCAACTTTTCTATAGTTTTGAACCTTATTTTTCTCCAAGCATACCCTGTTCTGTTGTATTAATTAACTTTCTTTTTTTCTTCTGGGAATAATTCTTTAGCCCACACAGTATTTTTTTATTTCAACTTCTGTCTCCTTGGATCTATTTTTAAGCTCCTTTTGCACATCTATGTATTCTGTTTATTCTTCCATCTCACAGGGGAATCCTCTTACCTTTGACCCAGATCAATAACTCGTAGTTGAATTATGAAAGTGCATTCCTAGCTCATCAGCCTACTTTAACATCTCTCCCATTCACTTTATATTATATTTCCAAAACAACCTCCCCCAAACACTTCTTTTCTAATGTTATTTCCCTTCTCAATAACTTCCAGGGCCCTGGACAAACATCCTCTTACCAGACCTCAAAGTGCAATTCTAGAAGAAAAATGGAATTTAGTTTCTTTCTCAAAGGGTTCCTCCCTAAAATCTTTGAATGAGAAAGAACTAAATTCTTTTTTTTTTAATAGAAGCAGTATGAAAATTCATCTGTATGCTAAAATATTTGGTTAGGATTCTATCTCAGGAAATCTTGTTAAATGTACATATATATTTTTGTGTTTATCAATATATATACACATATATTATCTACATATGTATATGCATATCAAATATATTCGTGATAATTAATTATATATATAGATATATACATATATATGTATGTATATTTGTGTGTGTGAGTGTGTGTTTTTATGATAATGCCTTTGAAATAGCTATTTAGTAAGGTACTCTTGGCCTGGTGTTTGTGAACTCTTTAAAAATATTTTGAAAACAACATTTTGATATATTGTCATCTTTGGAATGATATATTTTGTTTCATTCATTTAAAACTAATATTTCAAAAAGGCATACAAGGCTTCTTTAGACATTCAAAGGGGTTATATATATATATATATATACACACCAGGAAGGATATTTTGATTCTTTAGTTAATTTACTTCTAAGATTAGTGTTCATTTCAATAATCTAAAAACAGATATCCCTAAATCAGAAAGCAAAGACAAATATGCATGTTAATTAAATACAACCACTGATAGAAATTTCTCATCACTATAATGTTTATGCTTTGTTTGTTTTCTCCTCCTTTTATATTCCTCCTATATCTCTCTAATACCATCACCCCCATTTTAGAAGGAAATATATGGTTTTTTTTCCCTCTCTTCATTATTTTCTTTTGGAAAGAGCAAATGAATAAGTGTGAGAAACCCTCTTTGTCATCTTTTTTAGCTCATTCATTCCTTTCTCTTAAACTTTTCCCATTTGTGACCCCTTCAGCACTTCTTAAACTGTGGGTCGTGACCCCATATGGGGTATCTATACCGTATAGCTTACAGTCTATCAGACTCTATGAAGGAAAAAAAAAGTTAGTAGAGGATAAACTGTGAAGTCAAGCATCTTATGCCTATGTCTTTATTTGCTTTTTAACATGCCATAAAAGACTCCACCATGAGATAAATGATGTCCCAGGATCAAATACCAGTAATGTTCCAGGAAAACCCTACTCTATCCTGTAAACAGCAATTTCCACTTAAATTCAATATAATCTTTAGCTGGACTAGACTAATAATATCCAATCAGGCAAGTCAAGATATTATCCTCACGGTGTCATTGGACCTCTTTGAGAACAAAGGATAGAGGACAACGGTCAACAGGGATCATTAAGCTTTCATCTAGGCACTGTTCTAAATATTTGGATGGTGAAGAAAAATTTAAAAAACAGGATCTTTGTGCTTGAGAAGCTTATATTCTTATTGGGGTGTCAACTTGCAAAAAGTGTGTGTGTGTGTGTGTGTGTGTGTGTGCGTGTGCCTGCATGTGTATAAATCTCTATATATATATATCACTACACACACACACACACACACAATCCAAGTGTGTGCTGGTACATAGTTAACAATCAGCTTTCTGGAAAACATGAATGTATGACACACTTTTAATATTTATTCTGCATTATCAACATTTTCTCCATAATTTTTGCCTATAAAATTAAAAAAAAATAAATCAAGCCCCAATTTGTTCCATTCCCTGATTTTCAAGTTGTAAATGCTCACACTAAACATTTAGCAATCAGGTTTCACAAGCTAGCATGAGCTGACTCCAGTACATCCCTGATTGATAGCTGATATAAAAGAGAGCAACTATATAAGTAAGTATAGCGGATAATTTTTAACAATCACTCTGAATAAAGAGATCATATTTCCTCAATAGGACATATATTCTATCTCCAGGCCTTCAGGTTGGATCCTTCTAATAATGAATTAAAAAACAAAAACAAAACAAATTAAAAAAACTACTTTTTTTTTCCTCACAGACATATATAGATTCAACCTCAAATATACTGCCTAAGTAACAAACTTACTGAGGAAAGACAAGTCCCATTTTGTTTCCTTCATGGCTAGGTGATAAAAAATGATCACTTCACCCCCTCCTGCCAGAAGTTGCTCTCCCTGGTTCCAGGCCATTTTAATAACTCCAAACACCTGAATAGAGCCATACCAATTTTACTTTTCCTTAGCTCACAAAGTCCAGTCTCTATTTTATTATCATACTGGGAACAAGTGAAATACTGCATATAAAAGAAGGAGACTTTAGGGCAGCCTCAGCTGCCTTGCTTTTAGCCTTGATTATAATCCAAATGCTTATACTAGGGTCTCAGCTTGAGGGATTCAATCCTATTCCTTGGAATTATCAAAAAGTCAGAGCTACATGAATGCAGTATTTAACAAAATGGTTCTGGTTCCATCAACGCTGGGATTTAATAATGTAGAACCTCCCATAAAGACACAAGATGAATGAATTGATATGTAATGTGTGTCAGCATTCTTCACCCTCTTTTCATGAAATGAGGAACGTTTCCAATAATTTAATGTTAGATTAACTTCCCGTTTGCCTCATTTCACTGTGATTTATTGTGTGACTCGGTGCCAGGGCTGTTTATCTTATAAATCATGCTGCGGGAATCAATGAGGAAATCCAAATAATCAAGGAGGCAAACAATAATTCATAACTCAGATGTCTTTTTGCAGTTTTGGAGGAAGCTTAATTAAAGGTTTTCTTTCATTAAATTTGAGAATTGTCCCTACAATTATCCACAAAATATTCTTCCCTCAGCTCACTTTCAACATTTTTGTGTCAAAAGAAACTAATAACTAAATTTAAACTAGGGTCGATGGCTGGGATTTTGTCATAAGCTAAAAATGTAGAGATTGCTGGCAGTATCATAATGGGGCTGTTTGAACTTCTGCCCTACCTACTCATTTGCTATGGCCTCATTTCTGAGACAATACACTTTCTAAAGATTAGAGACCTAAAGATATGTCTTTGATATGCATTCTTAATCTTTTAGTGGTACCCTCAAAAAGGTGAACTTTTCTCCCTTTGTATTCTCCTTCTGCTACTTGGCTTAGTTGCAGAAACTTCTAGTTAAAAGCTCTATCAATAACAAAGAATAGAGCTGGGCAGAACTTTGTCAAATATGTTTTATCAAATATTTACTGCATACATTGCTAGCCACAGAGTAGGAATATGTGATAAGCATGAATAAGACACAGTACCTGGATTCAAGCAACTGCAGGCTGAATGGGAAGGTAATAGTTGTAAGAATGACCCCAATTTTAAAGCATTTTATAAGTTTAAAGTCTTTCCAATTTCATTGATTAATTTAAACTGTAGAAGAGCCTTATAGTTTAGATAGTGTAATTATTGGTTTTTCCAACTTATATATGAAGAATCTGACAATCAGAAAATTTAAATGACTTATCCCAGGTCAGATGTCACAGAATGAGGTTTCAGATTCCCTTGTTTGCCTTTTTCCTGGGTGGTGAAAGAAGAGTGGAAGGAGGACTAAATAAGGTATCACCTACATAAGAAACACTTGGTGAATGATCAAAGACATAATATGCTAATATGTATGGTGTTGCATATATGTGGTATTGGGATATAGAAAAGACAAAAAGCAATATGAAGTATATTGAAAGAAGGTTTCCTGAAACAGGTGGGTTAAGTTCTAGAGTGACTGAGAGTAAAGGGAAATTAATTGGTATCACCATCATACTTAGTATTTGGAAAAAAATAGTGCAAGGATCCATGAATAAGAATGGGGAGAGGGTTAGAAGAATTGGTAGCTGCGTTGGAGTATCCTCTTAGTTAGGAAAAGAGAGAAAAGTAAGTTGGATGTGAATAATCTGAGCAGTTTGCCATAGTTGTACTGTTAAAAAAAATGACAACCTACTCAAAGAAGCCACCCATAAGCAGATTTTCATTTTCTGAGAGCCCATGGGCAAAGTTTTCAATTCCATGTTTAGCCCTTCATGGCAGACTTGCTGATGAATGGAATAGGTTCATTTTAAAATACAATTGATCCTGGAGAATAAAAGTTGATGATGTCAAATGAATTGGGTGACCTACTTGGTCATACCTGCATGTTATCATAGAAAGTAGATATCACTATTTCTTGAGGTCCTCCTCACCAGCTCACAGCATTCTCAAAATATTATAGCACATTGGAGAAAAGTAAATTACTTGCAAGTTCTTTCTTTTAAAAAATGCTATTTTCTTCAAGTTGTCTAAAAACTTCCTGGTTTGAAACAAATGATAAATTAAATGTGTATTCCTTTTGACAGGGCTAAGACTTATTTTCTCCAGGTGCTTTCCCTTCCAGAGAGGGAACATCTCTGAGATACTATAGAAATTTGTTCTTTCAGAATAGGTGGTTTATATATATATGTATGTAAATGCTGAGTAGGGTGGCAACATGTTGATGGGGAGGAAGATAAAATTATAAGCATTACAAGGTGATACTAACATTCTCTTATTTTCTAATAATGTGGAAAATATCCTCCTCTAAAAATGTTCTTTTAGGTCTTTAAAAAAAAAAACACATCACTGTCATTTTCCAATGCTGTCCCCTGATCAAATAATGCCTTATAACTAAAAAAGTACAATTTAGTGAAACTGACATATGCTCAATTCTGCTCACTATATTCTAACAGCATGCTCCTGAAAGGATATGTGTATGTTTCATCAACTCTCCTCTGGTGTCAATTTTATTGTTACATTTATCTGAGTTATGACATCTTCTGCTTTGTCTGAGATCATGATGGCTACCCTTATCTTTTTTGCTTCAGCTGAAACGTAATAAATTTTGCTCTAGTCTTTTATTTTAACTCTGTGTGTGTTTGTGTGCATGTGTGTTCCTGGTTAAAATGTGTCCCATATAAGCAATATTTTGTTAGATTTTGGTTTCTAATCCACTCTGATGTCCAATTCTATTTTATGGGTCGGTTCATCCCATTCACATTCAATTTTGATTGTGAACTGTATATTTCCCTCCATCCTATTCTCTTCTTTTTATGCTTAACTTTTTTAACCTATCCCCTCCAAAGAATCTATTTAGTTTTTATCATTGCATCTCTTAATCTACTCTCCCTCTTATCACCACCCACTTTTCTCTTAATGCCTTCTTCTCTACTTCCCTGTTGGGTAAAATAAATTTCTACACCCAACTCCATGTGTGAATGACTAATCAACTATGTAAAACTATACATATATATCTGCATACATGTATATATATATATATATATATATATATATATATGTAGTTATATAGTTATGCTTTCCTTCTTTGAATCAGTTCAGATGAAAATGAGGTACAAGTATTTCCTACTCCCCACCTCATTAAACCCTCTGTTGCAAAAAGTTTTCCTTGTATACCTCTTTTATGTGAGATAGTTTTCCCCATAATTCTGCTCCCTTTCCTTCTTTCTCTTCACATCCCTCATTCACAACCTTCCAGTATTTTTATAAGATCATACTAAAGCCTTCTGTCTAAGTAGACACCATAAAACTTTCCTGATGATGATAAGGTTCTTAGGGCTGGCATGTATTATCTTCCCATATAGAAATATTAACATTTTAACCTTGTTAAGTCCCTTATGATTTCTCATTCATGTCTACCCTTTCACACTTTTTTTGAGTCTTGTTTTTAAATGTCAATTTTTTCTACTCAGCTCTGTTCTCATTAGAAATGATTGAAAGTCCTCAATTTAATTAAACATGCATATTTCCTCTGTAGGATGATACTCAATTTTGCTTTGTAGATTGTTCATACACACACACACACACACACACACACATATATATAACTCGCCTTCTAGAATGTTAGATTTCAAGTCGTCTGTTCCCTTAACACAGGAGCTGCTAAAACTTATGTTTTCCTAACTCACCAGTATTTGAATTATTTCTTTCTCTTTGACTTCAGAGTTCTGGAATTTGGCTATAATATTCCTGGGTAGCAGGAGTGGAGTGGTATCTCTTTCAAGGAGATCATTTGGTGATTTCTTTCAGGAGGCGATTGGTATATTCTTTCAATTTCTACTTTGCTGCATGACTCTATGATATCTGTGCAGTATTCCTTTATAATTTCTTGAAATATGATGCCTAGGATCTTTTTTAAAATCATGGATTTTAAGTAGTCCAATAATTCTTAAATTATCTCTCCTCAATCTCTTATCCAGGTTAGTTGTTTTTCCTATGAGACATTACTTCTATTTTTTTTAAAGTCTTTTGACTTTGTTTCATTGTTTCTTAATATCCTCAATCAAGAATGTCCTTCTTTCTTGGATTTCACGTAAGATTTGTGTCCTGTACCTCTAAGGCACTTGTGACATCTTGTATTATACTTGTGTCATATCTTCCCAATTAGACTGTATACTCTTTGAGGGCAGGGAAGGTTTTACTTAAACTTTGTATTTCCTTTAGGTACCTAAAGCATTATTATGCAAAAAGTATGTGCCAAATAATTGTTGGTTGAATAACCCAGAGGTAAAATATCCATGCTCACATACATGAGGCCATCTTTTGGACAGAACAGGTATAGAGTTACTCAACATGTCAAATTCTACATAAGCTTCCTTACTCTATACAGAGGCAGTTATCATTTTGAAATAACTCTCCAGCAAAGCTGAGTAGGGCCAATCAGAATTATTCACATTGGATAGGTTTGATGTCAAACTATTAAATTTATTGTTTCCTTTTGGGGTTTGAGGAAGTGAATTGTAGATGTGGCTGTAAGAGTATTTTATGGAAGATTGATTACAGCTTGTTGTTATCTGCTCCTCTGAGCTTCTGGACTTTTCCAAAATGGAGTAACAAATATCTTAGCTGCTGACAGATCTTAAACAAAAGAAAACAAATGAGAATAATCTTTGAAGAATGGAGAGAAAGATAGAAATCTGGGGGAAAAAAGAATAGTCTTCCTTCTCACTCATAGCCATTAAATAATTGTCATTAAGTCTTATGTTCAAGAAGAAAGTATATTTGGATTAACATAAGAGAAAAATACAAGAACCATAATACTGATGGCTGAAAGTTCACCCCCTGACTTTAAAGTGTGGTTTCTACTGTGTTAGTTATTTTCCTGCAGCGTCTGTGGCTTGTTAATTCTTCACTTTTGTTCTCCTGCTTAGTAAGAACAGCTTAAAGGGTCATATTTTTGTTCTTGTTACAATTGTTTTCATGAAAATAAGCCTTTAGAATTATCATCCCCATTGTTTCCTGCAGTGGCTATGATTAGACCATCCTTGTTGCCATTCCTAGAGAAATGACTATCAGAGAAAAGAAAGAGATTTAGGATGTCCATTAAATCTCAAGGAGAGGCAGCATACCATGGTGTATAGAGAATGAGCCTTGAAATGAAGGAGCCCTGCGTTTAAGGTTTGTCTCTGCCATATACTGGATTTGTAGCCTTGGATCAATCACTTAACATATGAAGACCAATGGAAACTTCTAAAGAATATTAGGTGCACAATAGTGGGTAGGAAAAAAGTGTTATTGAAAAGTGAGTTGTTATTACTAGAGAATAATACAAAATATGATAATAATAACATATAATGTTTAAGGATTCTGATGCTCTTTGAATATATATATATATGTGTGTGTGTGTGTACATATGTATGTATAAATATACACACACCTCTTTAAGCCTCATAATAATCTTGGGAAGTAAATGCTAGAAATGGGGAAACTGGAGGTGAGAGAGGTTAAGGAAACAGAACCTCAGTCACATAGCTAGTAAGTATTTCAAGTAGAATTTGAACTAAGATCTTTCTGATTCCAAACCTAACCCTCTACTTACTCTGTAAATTTGCTGCCACCTAAATACAAGTTAATTACACACACACACACAATATTAATCATATACAATATTAAAATAATACATTTAATATCTGATATATTTGGCACTAAACATTTAGGCAGAAAATGTGGGAATGACCAAGTTCATCTAATCCATGAGTGGGGAACCTGCAGTCTCAAGGTCACATGTGGCCCTCTAGGTTCTTGGGGGGGTGCCCTTTGAATCCAAACTTCACATAACAAATCCCCTTAATAAAAGGACTTGTTCTGTAAAACTTGGACTTACCTTCTTCCCTCCCTCTCCTTCCTTTGCCTCCTCCCATTCATATCTTCCTCCCTTTTCTCTCTCCCTCCCTCAGCTTCCTTTCCTTCTCCCTTCCTTCTTTCTTTTATTTCTTTTTCCCTTCCTTCCTTTCTTCCTGTTTCCTTCTTTTCCATCCTTCCTTGATCTCTGCTTTCCTTCCTTCCTTTCTTGAAATTTCAGGACTCTACTTTTGTACATATGTCTAACACTTACCTTCATTACTTTGAATAACAGGGCCACGGGGGGGAAAAAAAAGAAAATTTGACCATAATTAATCAAGTCATGGACAATAACTTGATTAGATAATTTCCTTTTTTTTTTTCAATGCATTTTGGATAGAGAAGGCAGAGGTCCCAAAATGGGCTAGACAAACCTCCATTTAGTCAGGTCATTATAGATCTCCCAAGTGGTGGGAGGACTTTACTAAGCCTTCCTTGAAAAGGAATAGACAATACCAGAGGTTACCAGCACCCTACCCACCCACCCCTGCCATCTGGTCACAGGTTCCAAGCCCCTCAAGTGCTTCCTGTTTTTCACACCTGCCTACACTGGGGGTAAATTATGGCTGACACTAAGCACAGACCGCCCCAGGGAAAGAGTGTTAAGCTATATTTAAAAACTGCTTTCAACCAAAGTAGCCATTAATTTTAAGCTACTTTGGAAATGAAAATAAAGAGCTATAATAAATAAGACATTTAAATATATATCCAATATATGTTTTCTGTTTCTACAGCAGAACTGTTCTGTTACCTAAAATGATTGAGGGAAACTGTGCCCAGAATAATCCTTGAAATATCTTGACCATTTCTAAAATCTTAGATTCTCCTTGGAAACAATATCTTACTGCTGTCCTCCACTTTGATGCCAGGATAGGGCATGTTCTTTTTTATATTAAAACAATAAAAGGGGGGGTAATCAATTTCAATTCCTTGATTGATTGAATGAGTTAAAAAATATTCCTGGGGTGAAACATGTCAAACTATTTTTAATTTTTTATTTTTATAACAATGCTTGTTTTTTTTCTATTTTGATGATTAAATTAGATTTAAACCCAGACAAGTAGAATTGAAGACCAATAGGAATAGAGCCAGCACCATGGGGTGTCCAATCAAGTGAGATCTCTGTTTTTCTGTTGGTCAGATTATCCTTTGATTTTTCATTTGCAAAAGAAACAGGAAGCAAAGTTTGCATGTCTGATGAGGAAAACTCAAGCACCAAGAATAGACACTGGAAAACAGGACTCAAGGCATGGGCAAGTATATCTTTGTTCCTCTCTTTGTTTTTTAAGTTTTTGAGAAACTTCAGAAACCTAAAATATATAGTTATTCACTATATTGCTAGAGTCTTACAGATTTTGTTGTGCACTCGCAGCTACAGATAATTTTTAAATTGTCAAATAAAATTACTTCTGGTACCTATCCATGCATAAATATAAATGTGAATTATTATCATTGCTATTATTATTATATTTGGTAGTGGAGTAGCAGTAATAATTGCATGGGATTTTACTTACAACATGCTGGCTTTCTTTTACAATACTAAAAATAAAATAATGACTATCTATAACTTGATTTCAAATCCTTTATATGTTTCAGTCATTCTTTTATCCCCATACAACTACTCTTCTAGGTAGGGCCTAGAAACCAATTTACTTGCATGTCATGGCATCACCTCCCTGACTTCACGGTACTCTTTGAGAACAAAGGACAAACAACAATAACAGAAAACCTGGATACAACACAAGTCTTGAGATCTTTATTCAAAGGGATTTTTAATTACATATTGAATTTCCCATTTTTCAGGTCATTTATTTACTATTCCAGTGAACATAATATTTAGCAAGATGTAAAACAGGAAGGCATATCATAATCTAAAATTTTGTCAGCATCAAAGATATTTTCTGAAGAATTGTTTTAACAATTCAGCTAGCAGCTGCTATGGGGGTGGAAAGACCAACACAAGCCCAACAACAAGATGCTGCCAGCACAGATTCTTTTGATCTGCCTTATTAAAGAAAGTAGCATTAGAGGGTTAACAATCTTGTTTCAATCCAACGTACAAATATCATTCACTTCAGTTCAGAGGAAAAAACCAGCACTCTGAACTTCAGAGCAAATACAAATTATGAGCATACATTATAAACAGACCAAATACAATTCATAGTTACCAAGAAGCCATCAACATCTGAGTCTAGGATCTGAGAGCTTATAACAAAGGCTTGCCCAGAGTCACGTGCCACTCTTCTTGTGGCTCAGAGCCCCCAGCAAATAGCTCTATTCTCTTTTTTTTTATAGTCTTTTGACATCATCAAACCTGAGCAAGCAGAATTTAGTAACATACTATTAGCTCTAGTCTTAGCAATTCCCTTTAGGGCCCCAAGGGCTTCACGCCCACATAGGCTTAGCACCTAGTAGATTGGGGTTTGTGCCTGGGACTTTACACCTAGTAAGGTTCAATCAAAGACACTTAATTAATTTAGCATTCTAAAACAGTAAAAAAGTTCCAACTTAATTAATATTACAAAAGTGGAAATAAGAATTGAGTTTCCTAAAGAAAGCAAGGTTATCAAAATGCTTCTATTGCCAAATGGCACTTTAACATTGTCCTTACATATACTTGACCTCTTTTCAGGTCTTCAATCTTTCACAACGTAGGTAGAATCCTCTCCTACCTTCCATCCCTCTAAGGAGCTGAGATTTATTCTTGACCTAGTAAGTCAGGTGAAAATTTGGCTTTTCTCCTTTTGTAACGTCACTTGTATCTACCCCCTTCTCTCCTCTGACACTTTGTTGTTGTTCTGAATTTCAGTCATGTCCAATTCTTTGTGACCCCATTTTGGGGTTTTCTTGGCAAAGATACTAGAGTGGTTTGACATTCCCTTCTCCAGCTCATTTTACAGCTGAGGAAACTGAGGCAAATAGGGTTAAGTTGCAGGATCACACAACTAGTAAGTGTTTGAGGCCAGATTTGAATTCTGGTCTCCCTGACCCTAGACCCAGCACTCTATCCATTGTGCCATCTAACTTCCCTACTACCATGCTTGTTCAGGCCCTCAAAATCATATAGTAATTTTGTCCCCTGATATTTCATGTATACATCATTTATTTATTCCAAATAAATATTTTTCAAAAGAAGATAATTTTGCATAATTTTCTTTAAATGCTCAACTAAAACCCCTAAACTTGGCAGTCATAGTATAATATGGGGCAGTATTTAAATTCCTTAATGACTGGCCTCCCTGCTTCAAATCTGTTCCCACTCCAGACCATCTCCTAATCAGCTTACAAATTAATCTTTCTAAAGTGCAAAACTGACCATAGCTCTTCCCTATTTGATAATTTGCAATGATTCCCTATTGCTTCTAGCAAAAACATGAAATTTTGCAGTTTGCTTTTTAAAGTCCTCATTACTTGGGCCCTTCCTGCTTTTCTGGTCTTCTTGCAATTTACTCCCCTCCACATATTCTATGATGTAGGGACACTCATTTCTTTGCTATTCCTCATATACCATCACTCCATTTCTCTACTCTGGCATTTTTATCAACTATCTCCCTGGTTAGATCTCTTCTCATCATCATCTCTTGATTCTGGTTTCTCTGAATTCTTTAATTCTCAAGTGAAGTTTCACCTTCTGTAAGTTTTTTCAGATCATCATTAATTCTAGTTCCTTCCTTTTAATCTTATATGCAATTTATCTAGTATTTATCTTGCTTGAACATAGTTGCTACATGTTGTTGGCCCTGTCTTACTGATTCCCTAACAATTCTCTGAAACAACTCTTTGAGATATCCTTCTCTCCTAACTCTCAACAATTGACCTTCCCAATTTCCTGAAGAAATAAAAAACTTTAGGCAATAGCTCTCTCATTGACCAGCCTTTACACTTTCACATAACTTCCATCCCATTATCTCCTCTCCTTTTGTCTCAATGGAAGAATTCCTTCTTATGTATAAAGCAAACCTCTCTGCCTATACCTTTGAATCCATCCCCAACTTTTAAAGAATCTTATTCCCTCTGTCGTTCAGCTTTTTTTTTTTAAATTTCATTTCTGATTCCATCCCTTTGTCTTCAGCTGAACACAGTTTTCTATCTAGAGCAGGGGTGGGGAAACTGCAGCCTCCAGGCTGCTTGCAGGTTTCCCCACCGTTGATCTAGAGCAAATTTTCCTTTGACCTTTCTTTCTCTTTCAGATCTAATGAAATGAATGCAAGTGCATTTGTAAGCTGTTAAATAAGTTGCTCTTCTCCTTAGTATTATTGTCATTATTATTATATCTCTGACTTTCTCTTTAACAAACTCTCGCAAAGAGAGACTACCCACCTCTTCCACTTCTTCACCATTCACTACAAAACACTTCAATAAACACTTACAAATCAGCAAGCAATATTATATATAAGGCACAATATTTCATACTGGAGATAAAATTTTAAACCCTTCCCTCAAGTAGGTTACAACCTAAAAGGAGGAATATGGCATGCATACAGATAAATATAATACAATTGCAGAATGTTATAGGGTTAAAGAGAGAAACTGAAAATCTGCTTTATAAAAATTTAAGGAGGGAGAGCCCATTTTCACTGGATGGAATTCAGAGAGGTTTCATAGAAGAAACACCTGAGATGGACTTTGAATTAAAAAAATAAAATTCAGCAGGTTGAGATTTGGAAGGATTATATTCTGGTCTTGGAAGGGAACCGACAGCCTAAGTAAATGTATAATGGCAAGGGAGGGCAGGGAAAGGGACATAACTAGTTGTGCAGTTTAGACATAATGATTTTGGTAGATATTGAATTTTGAATCAGAGTGATGACAAACAGCAGCAAGATTCATGGGATAATAGTTACAATATTTGTGGTGATGACAGAACGTTCAAGTGTACCTGGACTCCAGGTAGGATTTCTTTCCCTGATCAGACTAGAGACTACTGTCCCCATATCCTACAGCCCTCTACTCATCTGTGCCTCTTTGGGAATTAGAGATGGGGAAAGATGGGACCAGAGAAAGGGAGTAGGGTCAAAACTTAGTTGAAAAGAAGGGAGAGTAGATGGATCAACTTCTATCCCAGAGTAACCCTGAACTCACACGGCCTCTTCTTCACTCTTTTCCCCTTCCCTCTCCCCCCCTTCATCTCTCTGCCCCCTCCCCTTCCCTTCTCATAGGAAGTAGTGAAGAGTTTAAACAAAAATGATGATGGTAGGGAACCTTATGTTTCTAGTGGTGCTCGGGACCCCAAAATGCCAACACACCCGGTCCTGCAGAAAGAATTCGACTCAAGCCTCCTCAGCCAAGGGAAAAGACAAAGTTTATTAGGGATTCACCATGATGGGTTGTCTTAAGAAATCCCATCCTTTGTGATGCCTGTTTTCACAAGAGGGCCAGATTCAATCTAAACTGAGCTAGATTAAATTTGAACTTGTATACACAAAGATTGTGGGAGGGATTGAGGGGTGGTCTGGAGTGACTACAGGAGGGCTTTAGGGAGGGTCTTGAGGAGGAGTCTAAGGAGGTCCCAGATGAGGTCAGACTCCAGGGTGGGGAAATAGCTGAAGGCTACCTGGAGATTTTGACAGACAATAAGAGAGCTAGGGTAATAGGGCTAGGGTATAGATACTTTGATCAGGATTAAGGGTGGGCTAGGCTAGGTGGAGATTTGGCCCTAATGCTTTTGGCCTTAGGGGAAGGCCAGATGTAGTTGGAAGATTCAAGGAGAGTTCAAGGGGGTTCCCAGAGACTGTATTCCAGATTCAAGGGGGTTCCCAGAGACTGTACCCTCATCAGTAGGGTGAGAAACATGGTTTTGGGGATCGCTGGACTTCCCCAAATTGTGAGAAAACATGGTTTTGGGGATCACTGGACTTACTAGGCAGGGCCAAAGTGCTGAGGAAGAACCCTGTGATAATCCCTAGGGAAGGCTGTACAGACCACAGGACTTCCAGAGAAGACCAAGTGGTAGCCCCCCCCCCTTAATCTGTGGGGATCACAGGGCCCCTGAGGGGTCAGACCCTAAGGAGGGCCTGAGTGATGGCCCCTTAGAACAATTGTGGGGAAATCACAAGACCTCCTAGCGTTGGACCACAGGAAAGAGCCACATGATGACCCTCAAGGAAGGCTGTGCAGGCCACAGGAGTCCCAGAGGAAGACCAAGTGGTAGCCCCCACCCTTAATCTGTGGGGATCACAGGGCCTCCTAGGGGTCAGACCCTAAGGAAGACCCAAGTGATGGCCCCTTAGGATGGCAATAAGATCACAAGGCTCCTGAGACAGGGCCAGAAGACCTAAGTGATGTCCCCTCAAGAAGGCTGTACAGACCACAGGGTTCCCCAAGGCAGGATCAGGAAGTAAGCCTGAGATGAACTTCCGCTGTTCATTGCTTTCCTTTCGTTAGGAAAATCCATGTGATTTGCCCATTCTCACCCAAAGAACTCAGGACCAGAGTAGGCAGAAGGCATTTATTACATTCCTGGAGATAGCAAGCATAGTGCTCACTGGAATACTCACACTGATATAGCTGGGTGGGTGGGTGGGGGGGTAGGATAACTGTTCTCTCCACTCCTGCTAGAGTTATGGTTAGTTTAAATTCTTTATATTTTACATAGTTTTCCTAGGTCATACAGTTTATACAGGTAAGATAATAAGGATACAGAAGCAAAAGTGAAGTTAATTAGATTTTCCTTTTCTTAGTTTAGGATTGATGTACAATCTTTTACTTCCTTTACCTTCCCTCTTTAACATATGCAAATTATGCAAATCAGTAGGCCTGGACTCTTGACCAAGACCAGAGCCTAGATAAACGTGAACTAGTTCAACCTGGTTTGGCCTCTCTAATTCCCCTCACTGCCTTCTCAAAAAGCATGCACTTACATACAAGCTATGACCTCTCACCTGACCGACCTTGAGGCCTGATTTCTGCTAAAGCTGGGGTTGGGGAGGGGAAAGTACACCTTTAGTTCTGTGGAAACAAAACTCCTCCTCCCATTTCTTACAGTAGGATTCATAGTTAGGCCTTTTTCAGACTGTTTTTTATTAGCTATCTTAATTTTAGACATAGATAGCAAAGGAACCATTGGAAGAAATACCTCCAATATATCTGTTAGAGCTATGGAAAATAATGATAATAATTCTCATTTATAAGGCACTGAGAAGTTTAAAAATCACTTTATAGTCTTTATCTCATTTGATCCTCTCAGGATTCCTGTGAGGGTAGGGGCCATAACTACTCCCATTTTACCATCAAGGGGCTTGTCTGAGCTTCAGAGATTGTATGACTTGTCCAGAGTCGCAAAGTTGTAAGTATATGAGATGTGTTCCTAACTATAGGTCCAGTATCCTAATATTCAGTTCCTTTCAGTAAACATTTGTTAAATGCCTAATATGTCCCAGGCACTGTGCTAAACACTAGGGATAGAAATAAGGAAAAGAAAAACAATCCTCTAATCAGAGAGGGGAGGTAAGTGAGGGAGCTGAGAAGATGTTGAGTATGATGGGGGTACAGTCTCTGGGAACCCCACTTGAACTCTCCTTGAATCTTCCCACTAGATCTGGCCTTCCCCTGAGGCCATAAGCCTTTCATTATCTAGGACCAAATCTCTACCTAGCCTAGCTCTCTGTTGTCCAGCTGCTTCCCACCCTTGATCCCATCAAAATCCCAGCCTCTTGTCTCCTGGAGTCTTGACCTCTAGTCACCCCAGTCCCATCAAGATCCTCCTTAGACTCCTTCTCAAGACTCTCCCTAAATCCCTCCTCTAGTCACCCCAAATTACTTGACCACCCCTCAATCCCTCCCACAATCTTGCCTCCAAGAAGGCCCTCAGATTCAATCTAGCTCTGCTCAGTTTAATCTGGCCTGCTGGCATTAGCATCACAAATGCTTGGGCTCCCTAAGAATCTACCCAATATGGTGAATATTTAATAAACTTTGTTTTTCCTTGGATGAGAAGGCTTGAGTCGAATTCATTCGGCAGGACTTCGCATGTCTGTATTTTGGGGGCTTGAGCACCCCTCAACCCCAAACCTCATTAAGTATCAGAAACTGAGTGAATCTGCATGATGATGAGATTTGAGGTGATCATTTTATCCTGGGGGAGGCATAATGCTCTGTGGAGTTGAAACTAGAAACCAAGCAGAGCTGCTGAAGGAAAAATCACAATTTGCCTACTCAGGTAGAATCAGTCTTGTCTATCAGAAATTACCCCAAGTTTCTAATTACTGGGGTCTAAATTTGGGAGATTTGTGGGAATGATGAGGGCACAACTCTGGGAACCCCCTTGAATTTGGAATACAGTCTCTGGGAGCCTCCTTGAACTGTCCTTGAATCTTCCAACTGCATCTGGCCTTCCTGTAAGGCCATAAGCCTTACGTTATCATTAGGCCCAAAACTCTACCTAGCCTTACCCTTTATTGTCCAGCTACTTCCCACCCTTGATACTATCAATATCCATGCCTTCAGCTACTTCCCACCCTTAATCTCATTCTCTTGGTTCCTAGAGTCTGACCTCATTTTGGTCCTCTGTAGACTCCTCCTCAAGACCCTCCCTAAAGCCTTCCTCTAGTCAACCCAGACCACCCCTCAATCCCTCCTACAATCTTTGTGTATATAATCCCCATCTTGCCTCCATGAAGGCTCTTGTGAAAACAGGCATCACAATGGTGGGGTTTCTTAAGACAATCCATTATGGTGAATCCCTAATAAACTTTGTCTTTTCCCTTGGCTGGGTAGGCTTGAGTCGAATTCTCTCAGTAGGACCCAACGTGTAGGTATTTGGGGGTCTCAAGCACCCCTAGAGGCCTATGGTTCCCTACCATCATCATTTTGCTTAAACCTCTTCAGGAGCCTGGTTATCCTAATAGTCCCTCCTATTCCTATCAATTCACATCTGGTTTTCCATTACTTCTTGCTCAAGTTCACTTTCTCTTTCCTGGCTCAATGTGAATTAAGCCTAAAGGAATTACTGATGCTAAAATGCAAGTCAAATTTTCCCTTGACAAAGAACTGGCACTTGGCCTTCACTCAGCTTCACAAGGGTGGCTTTAAAAAAAAAACCAAAAAAAAAAACCAAAATAAAACTTCTTACTAGTATCAAACAAATAAGAAGCAAAATGAAGTAAGCCAAACTCTCTAGTGGATTAAATTTTATTTCCATTCTCTTATCCTGAAGAGCAGAAGCATCTAATTTATGAGACTTTTTTTAAACTGTGACATGTCACATATCACAACAACGAAAAAAGGAGGGTAGGACTTTAGTAGGAAATTTCAAAGTCTGACTGGCAGCTCTTGTTGCAGGGTTAAATGCAGAAACCATGAGAAATCTTCAAAGAAAAGCCTTCAATTGGGTGTGGAGAAAGCCCAAATGATTCAAGAACCTCATTCCTCAGTTGGAAAGGCATTATTTCACAAACTGAGGGAAATGTATTCAGAGGCTATTGGGTAAGTGGATCTTTCTGAAAGAAAATGATTGAAGAATGGTTTCTTTGTGATTTTGTCTCTAGGTGGGAACACATTATAGAAATGTTAAGCTTTCTGTTTAAGTAACTTCCTGCTGTTTACAGCAGACTATAGCTCAGGTGGGCCTAGACTTAAGCAATTCTGCAACCCTGAGAAACCTGGAGATGGACAAATAGCTTATAATTGAAAAAAAAAAGTGCTGGTCAAATTTGTCAAGTCTCTTTAACAAAATAAGAGAAATTCACAACTTCAGGAGAGATCTGGATGTAGTTTTGCCAATGCTAATTCAGTTTGAAGAAAGCTGATCTCACTGCTCCATACCTCTCCCCTTGCCAAACAAAAAATCAGCATTACATCTCTCTCTCTCTCTCTTTCTCTCTCTCTCTCTCTCTCTCTCTCTCTCTCTCTCTCTCTGTCTCTCTCTTTTTCTCTCTCTCTCTCTCCCTCTCTCTTTCTGTCTTTCTCTCCCTAATTGGTAACCCAGTCACCCAGTAATGAAACCTCAAATAAACTTTTATTTCTTCCATCTCCCTCACTTTGAATATCTAATGTGTTTATATTCCAATTTATTTTCCATTGGATGTCTTTCACGTCCAGATGAGGTGTTAATTAGTGTTGTTCCCTTTACATATTACCAAAATTTCAGTGAGAAAAGGTTTCCCTCTACCCAAGAAATGCTTTAGAGAAGCTAAGTGACCTAGTTAGATATGGTAAGGTTATGAGACCTGAACCCCTCAAAAGGAAAGATCCTTAGTCCTTGAACTTTCTCACACATTTCAGTAGCTCAGCACCTGAACCTAGTCCCTGGCATTCACCTGAGGCATCTAGCCCATCCTAGTATAATCCTGTCCTTCCTTTAAAACTGTCCTTCCTTTGTGGCCCTACCCCTTCATTCCTTTCTCTGTTACCTCCAGACTACCCCAGGCTACTTGCCACTCCTAGATTCCATCCAGATTTTTCCAGTCTTTTTCTGTATAAAAGTACCAGTCCACATCCACTAGAAATCTTGCCCAACCAATTGGTATATGATAAAACCTCACTACTCTAACGGAAAGAAAGCTTTAGTGGTTGAATTCTTTCCAGGAAGACTTGCCTGGTACCCTTGCATTCCAGGATTCTTAGCACCCCGAATTGCAACAGATAGAGTACTTAATTTAGAGTTAGATCTGAATATGAATGCTACCTCATATATTTATTAACTATGAGCCACTGGCAAGTCACTTAACCTCTCTCTGCTTCAGTGTCCCCATATGTTGAATGGAAATAATAATAAAATCTAACTCACAGGATTGTTGTGAGGATGGTATCCCCAAAAGTCTTTAGTTTTGAGCTATTAAAACTTTAACCTTAAAACTTGACAAAGGCTTTGGAATCATTCTGTATGATAAATTTTTGCCAATTTTAACTATGTTAACAAATGTTAACTATTATTGCTTACATTGTATTTACTCCCATAACTGTGGTCCAGCTAGTACAAAATTCCTATATATACCTATGCTCAATTGTCCTTATCTTTCCATTTCCACTGCTACTCACCTAATTGAAGCCCTGTTATTTATAATAATAATAAAAATAATAATAATTATTGACTTTTTCTCTTACAGGGAGAGTATGTCCCTTGTGCTGTTTGTATAAACCCTCCCTTGTAACAAAGAAAAACAGTTTTGTAAAATTCATAAACCAACCACATATGATAGTGTAGCAAACATTCAGAACCCCATAGTCCCAACCTCTCTGTTAAGATATTTTCAAAATGTATTTCATCTTGTTCTCTGAGACTACAATTGGTTGTGGCAATTGATCAACTATAGCTGCCTTTTACTGTTGTTTTCATTTATATTTTTGTAGTTAAATTTATTGTTATCCTAGTTTTGTCTCACTCTGGTATCAGTTCTTATGACTTCTCATTTTTCTTTTTCTTCCTCACATTTTTTTTATAGCACATGCTCATTAATTTACATACACTATAATAAATGCTACTGTCCTTCAATCAATGGATAACCTCTGTTTATTTGATGGTACAAAAAATTCTGCTGTGAATTTTTTGTTAAAGATGGAGTCTTTCTTTTTCCCCTTAACGTTCTTGAGGCATATGCCCAATAATGGGATATCTATGCCAAAAGTATGAAAGTTTAGTGATATCTCCCATGATTCCAATTTTTAAGATCCCATTTACTAAATGTATTATGGTACAGCCTCCTACTAATCCAATAGCATGCTATCAATTTTATCTATTCTACACATTTTTAAAAAATGAAAATCTAAGTCTTGGCAAACTCAAAGGTTTCAGTATACAAAAGAGACAGAGAGAGAAAGAGAGAGAGTGAAGAAAAAGAAGAAGAAGAAGAAGAAGGAGAAGAAGAAGAAGAAAAAGAAAAAGAAGAAGGAGAAGAAGGAGAAGGAGAAGAAGGAGAAGGAGAAGAAGAAGAGGAATTATTGTTTAGGAAATTATACAATTATGTTATGTACGGTTTTTTTTCTCCCATTACATACAACTTTTTTTTATCATGCACATATAATGATAATTCCAACAGTGCCCTGCTTTTTTCCTCCACCTTCTTAACTTCTTTTTTCTGATTTTCTAACTTTTGAATGATATGTTGATGATTTTTATTTTCTTCCTTTTTAAAAAAGTCCTATTATTACCTCCTACCAGCTTTCATTCTCTTGCATATACACCAGGAAAAGAAAAATGAAACCTCTCCTCTGTAACAAATAAATATAGTCATGCAAAACAAACTCAGATATTCAGTATTTCTGAAAATGTGTGTTTTGTTCAGCATTACTAGTGTATAACTTATGTAAAGAAGTAGGAAACAGTTTATCATTAATCTGTTGCAATTATTTAAAATTGATCATTGTGTTAATCAGAGTTCTTATATCTTTCAGGTGTTTTTCTTTAGAGTGTTGTAGCCATTATCTAAATAACTGGAGATCACAAAGTTTTCAGTCTTCTCGAACAATACCCTTGCACCACCACAAGGTACTGAGATGACCCCCTCTTTTGCCATGGTTTCCAGTGTTTTACACAGAGAGAGAAAGGCCTAGATAGGCATTACTTGAAGTATAAGGTTCTTTCCCAGCTCCTGGTCTGAAAGGCGAGGATGAGTCATTGGCTTCAATTCTGAAGAATTGGAGCTTGAGACAGCTAGTTGTCTCTCACCTCAAAGCCTGGCTATCTGTCTTCAGGTCTATTGTCAAAACATTTCTTTTGGCTTCCCTGTCAGGACCCTTCTCTCTACCTCTATCAATTTCTGGCCATCTTTTTGGTCAGTTGTTGACTGCATGAAGGAGCATATTTTTATTTCTTTTCTATATTCTGATTTTTATGTGGGTGAGCTATACTGTACTGTGAACTTGCATGTGACTATCATGACCAGAACTGTCTCATCCTATAAATATAAGTGAAATTAGTCTTCCCAAATCATCTCATGGATCATTTACTGCAGATCACAAACTTTTAATGGCTATTGCCTATAGGGAATAGTCTCAAATCTTTAGTCTGTCACTCAAGGCTCTCCATTAACTGGGCCCAAGTTTTCTTTCCAATCCTCTCTCCTACACTTCTGTTAAGGCAATTAGACTTTTCTCCAATTATTAAAATATTTCCTACTTTTCAAGAACCCTTTTCTTAGCATTCCTTACCATTTCTCTTTCTGGACCCTTTTTTCTGTTACAGAATTTTGGGACACAACTGTTGAGGGTTGGAGAGATGAAGTCCAGGAACCCCAAGACTGGAGTTCCCAGGAAGGGTAGTTGAGGGGGAGTACCCCTCAAGGACCCAAGTACTGGAGAGGCTTGGGGCCATCTGGAATGAATTCACAGACTTGAGCATTCTTTAAGTCAAGGTGGCAAAGATTTATTGCGCTTTACACTGGGCAAGAGTTCTTAGGGAACCTGCAACATTAGAGGGGTACAAGCAAAGTTTTTATATAATATTTTGGGGTAAAACATGCCAGATATGTTAATTAGGTGTTTGGAGGTAGAATTAGGGAGTGGTTAAGGGGTGGTCAGTTCTTAAAGGGACATGTACTTTTCGTATCAACTGCACAAGTATCTTACCCAGAGTTCACTGGGAAATAGCCTAAAGGGGGGTGGGGTGGGGCTACATGGTGGTATTAGGCCTGAAACATCACTAAGTCAACTAATGATCAGGGCTGACTGGGAATATCCAGGGTGTTTCCTTCAATGTCTTGTTAGACAAGATAAATGTAAGGGAGTATACATATGTCTAGGTCTAGCATGCATATGATAGGCCAGTGAGTAGTAACTATCTCTATGACCCAGGACATATCCAGTTTGGCATGTACACAACTAGTCGAACTAATAAATTCTATAGGTGCAGCTGTCCACTGTATCAGGAGGAGGGATAAGCATCTTGCTATGGCATGCTGTCCTGTTTTGCTACAGAGAAACTACTAGGGATAGTGTTTTGAGGCTAGGGAAAATTTGTGATTTTGGAACTGGGGTCCAGATACAGGCATCCAAACAGAGGCTAAGGAGAAATGTTAGAATTAGGATCCAAACACAGGTGCCCAAGCACTCCATCACAACCAACATCCTTTTGCTGGGGGGGGGGGGGAAGCAAGCATGATCAGTTCCTGAGACCTTCTACTGTATTAGTTCAGTGTGTTAGCCCATCTAGGAATGTATGATGTGTATGACTGGCAAAAAATCTAAAGGAAGAACTCATTCTCTAACAGTATGAAGTTGAAGGTAATGGACCTTGAATCAGAAATATGATTTTGGCAAGATGAGCCTTTCTGGAAGCCTTCAAATCTCTTAGCTGATATTTGTGGCTGAATTAGAATATTGCAATGAAAGGACTCCAGAAATGTCCTCAGATCTTGAGCGTCTATCATGTGTTAAGACCCTTAGGAGGTATTATGTCAAGAAATACATTAGATAAAATATGGAATAAGTCATGCCTTTGGTATTCAGAGGCTTACACTTTAGTTGGGGAAACAAGAGACATACACACTAGGAACTGGTAATGCAACTGAGTAGATGGAAAGTGTAAAATGAGTGATAATGAAAATAAGGGCCATAGTTTTCAGCCCCCTCTCTAGTCTCATAAAGATATTGTATATCTATGTGTATGTGTGTGTGTATAAACATATACATATATATATACATGTAAATGTGAGTATATCTGTATATACACACATGCACAATGTAACAATAAATATTTATCAATTTACTTCTATGTACTAGATATTGGGAATACAGGAAAAAAAAGGAAGAAACAATCCTGCCCCTAATTAGCTTATATTCTGTAAGGTGAAGTAGCAGGAACATATACATTTTATATCTATAACCCAGGGCATTCCACACACAAATATATCTATTTTTGTATCTATCTATATTACATTTTGCCAGCAGTGAAAGAAAGAAGGAAAGAAAGAAAGAAAAAGAAAGAAAGAAAGAGAAATCCTCTGAGTAGCCTCAGAGTCTGGAAGATCCTGACTCCATTCACCCCTCTCTTATTTTCTCTCCTGACAGAATATGCACACCTTTAGGGCAGAGATTCTTTTTTTTTTTTGTCTTTTCATCCAACCTATGTAGCAATTTAATTTTCATAAAAATATTTTTATTTCATTCATTCAGAATAGAGAAATGGGGGCTGGATTGGTCAGGAAGGCTTCATGGAGGATCTAGGCCTTGTTTTGGGCCATGTAGGATGGGCAGGAATGGAATGAATGGTGGTGTTTTCCAAAATATGAACAGTAACATGACCAAATTGTGTGGAGATAGTGATGCTCAAGATGAATGAAGAAATTGAAGGACAGAAAGTTCATGTGGATGAATAAGGTGAACTAACACCGAAAGGTGGTTGAAATCATGCTGTGCACAATTTTGAATTCCAGGATAATGTCTGGATTTTACCTTGTAGGTAATTATAATGTTTGGGATTTATCCATACCCTGCTGAAGCTGAGAAGAAAACAGTGGGAAAACTGAGAAGAAAACATCTGGGAAGAAAATAGTAGCTTCCTTATGACTTGTTCCTTGTTGCTAATGTTGGGCAGAGATTGCTGCACTGGACCAAGCCACTGCAAGGCATCTCTGGTGGCTGAGATCAAGAACCAGCTTGACATATAGATTTGTAGCACTAAAACCCAAAGGAATGTCCACAAGATTTTGGCTTCCTTTAGTTCAGTTCTGGACAGCATTCTCCTCCACCAAGGTGAAAAAGCACTCAGAGCCTTTGAAATGTCAGCAAACACACTTCAGTTTCTTAAGGTGACAAATGGAATATGAACTCAGAATGGAATTTAAAGAGCTAGGGGTTAAGTTGTTTCCTTGGCTGAGCTGAGGAGTGAAGATATTTTCTGTCAGATGCTAATCTGGTGGGGAGATTTATCCTGTCACTCTCCCTCTCCATCTCGTCCTTACAGGGAAACATTTTTTCCCCATAAACTTCTCTCTATTGGAAAAAGCTGTTTTGAGAGGAAAAAAAAAAGCCAGAAACACAAGGACTTTAACTTTGAGAAGATTATTGATTTTTTTTTTTTTGGAATGGCAGACTGTTTCTGAGAGGTTGATCTTATCAGGTGATCTGTGGATTTATTTTAGTCCTTTGTGAAAATAAAGAAGAAATAATAAGCATATAAAGGCTCTGAATGGCTCAGATGCTATATGATTTGAATATGCTGGTTACACTAAATAGATTCATTAGAATTTCAATTGTTGGAGATTCCATTTGTTTATTTGTAGAAGAAAGACCATGATAGAAAACCTTTTCTTTCAGCATTAGTTCAATGTGATTAGATTTATTTTTGTGAATAGCTGAGCTTGTGAGGAATACATCAGCTTCCCGATTCATTCACATTTCATAGTGCTAGAGAATAATAAAGGGGAAAAAAAGACGATGAGTTCTTCTATATTTTCCCTCTAGTTGCTTCTCTTTAATTGTTGACATTATTTTCATGAATTGCCAGTTAGGTTCAGGCACTCATGCCCTTTGCCCTATAACTCTACAGTAGAAAAGAGCATTTAGAGTTAGAAAAAACACTGATAAAATAGTGGGTCTCTCAGTAGCTGCCTAGGTGATCTTAAATTCCCTGGGTGGCGGTTTCTCCCATGAGTCATGATTCTTCAAACTCTACCTTTTTCTACCAGATGTTGCTGCTTCTCTGTCCTTCTAAACTGTGCCTTCACTACTTGGCCTTCAACTTTCTGGGATTCTGATATAATAATACTCTTCTATTTTTGATTTTAAGAACTGGATTCAAATCAACTCTACATTTGGCTGTGGAAAGGAGGTACGAGACAATTGCTTTATTGTTCCATTAACCTTCACTGTACCTTCTCAGAACAAAACACCTTTCCCCCGCCAGCCACCACATTCCATATTTGTGTTGTTTCCCCCTATGGAAATGTAAGTTTCTTAAGGGCAGATACCGGTTTTTGGATCTGTCTCCCCAATTCTTAGCATTATGTTTTGACCTCCTAAACATTTAATAAGTGCTTTCTCATTCATTTATTCACCAAGTATGGTGTGTGATCTATATGGCCTATGGTGTCTTTTCTAGCAGCAAATCTATAATCCCATAGGATCTTTCCTATAAGAAGCAGGAGGCAAAAGTTTAGTTATGATCCATGGGATTGTTCATATACTGTCTTTATTAAAAAGAAAAATAAAATAATGGAAAGGCCCACTTGATAAATGTCAGGTCATATCACACTGTACTTTTGAGTAGGTCCTCACCATCTCAAGTCTGGACTATTGCAGTAGGTGGGTCTGTTGCCTCAAGTTTCTCCCCACTCCAATCCATTTCCCATTCTACCAACAAAGTGATTTCCTTGAAATACAGGTTCAGCCACATCACCCATCCACCCTTACTCAATAAACTCCAATGGTTCCCTATCATTTCCAGGATAACATACAAAATCCTCTGCGTGGCATTCAAAGCCCTTAATAATCTAGTCCTCTCTTGTCTTCCCAGTCTTCTTACGCCTTACTCCTTGCCATGTACTCTTTGATCTCATGACACTGGCCTCCTTGTTGTTCTACAAGACTTTCTATCTCTTGGCATTTTCTCTGCCTGCCTCATGCCTACAATGCTCTCCTTCCACATCTCTATCTATTAGTTTCCCCTATTTCCTTTAAGCCCAAACTAAAACTTAGCTTCTACAGAAATTCTTTTTCAACCTATCTTACTTAAATCTAGTGCCTTTGCTCTTAATTGTTTCCTATTTATCCTGTATGTAGTTTATCTTTATGCATTTATTTAATCATTGTTTCCTATATTAGGTCATAAGCTTGCTCATGGAAAGCACTGTCTTTTGCCTCTTTCAATCCCTGGTACTTAGACTAAGTAATTAATAAATGCTTACTGACTGATTGTATTACAAAATTTTGCTCAAAGCCCACTTCATCTTGGAAGATTTTTCTGATGTCAAAGATGGTGATGTTCTCCCCCTTCCTAATTAATCAGTTCTATTTGGAAATATAGGTTAGCAATAGACCAAGGGCATTTCTGATACTTACATGCCCAAGATGTTAAATATTGTTATATAAACAGTATGTTTTTTGAAGAGAATAGTGATATGATTAAAGTAGTATTTTCAAAAGATTACTCAAAGATGGAGTGGAGGGACACAATTCTTAAAGCCCAACAATAAGTCAAAATGTCTTTTCAATTTGTAAGTGAAAAGAAATAAGGTCCTGAATGAAGGATGTCAGACTCGGGAATGAAAAGGATGGTAAAAATATGGGATACATGGTAAAAGAAAAATCAGCATTATGTGATGAATGATGGATTGTGAGGACAGTGGAAGAGAGAATTTCATGGAATTCAGAGAAACATAAATTTAGAGCTAGGTTAGAATTTAGTAATCATTTAGAGAAGGGTCTAAGATTTTGAAATTTTGAAATCTGAATGAATGAATAAAGCATTTGTTAAGTGTTTAATATGTGCAAAGCAGTGAATAAATTCTGTAGATACAAATAGAAAAGTAAGTCTATTCCTTCAGTCAAGGAGCTCACATTCTAACGGAGGAAAAAAACACATATAGCAGGTATTAACTGCAAGGCAGATGTAAAGGTCTTATGGTCCCTAGTGTACAGCAGCAAAGCACATGATAATACCTCTTTTTAAATATCATTTGATGATAATACCTTTTCTTTAATGTCATCATTTAATATCATTTCCATTGATACATCAGTTTCTGATAAAATCAGGGATTTTGGTAACCATAATTTTGTTTGCTGGGTCTTTCATAGCTTTGGATGCAACAACTGCAATAGAAGTTTCCAGGCTGCATCCATAGTGTTTATTTCCAAGGATAATGGCTATGAACACTAGGCTGGAAGCATGACTATTCCCAAGGTTCTAGGGTTCAGGGTCCTAGGCTGTCTCCTTCCAGGTATGAGGGAAGATAGTGGTCAAAGTGGTGAGGATAGTTTGACTTGTTTGGCATATGTTGTTTCTTGTGTGTTCCTCAGGGTACCTTACTGTTTCAGCTGTGCCAGTTTACCTGCTTTGTGTGTGGCTGTTAGGTGGCAGTTGGTGATTTAAGATCAGGATCATTGGCATGTATGTGTATATGGGGGGCTGCCACTTTTAGGGTTCTTTTCTTCATCTGCCTGGTGGTGGCATGATTATGATAGATGGTTCATGTTTCTTATAGTGGGAAGGTGAGCCTCTTCTGTATAATGATTTCTCCCCTCAATTGTGGCTGTATTGGCTAAGTGGGAAATAAGTCTAGTCATTTGAGGGATATTGCTATTTACAGATTCAATCCAGGGCCATATCCATCAGATTCCAAGGGTAGATGGTAGTCAAAGTAGTGATGGTGATTTGACCTTCCAGGGACATATAAATTTTAATAAATATATGATGATGGTGCCTCAGAAAGAGGAACTGATTTCAGGAAAGATTTTCATTGGATTCACATTTAGGTAAGATGAATTTTAGATAATGTCAGAAAATCTAATTCAACGTGCAAATGAAAAATCAGAACCGAAACAAGAGAAGAAGGTCCGGGTTAGAAAAAAGATTTAGGAGCCACCTACATAAAGGTAGTTTGACAGAGCAGATAGAAAGCTAGTGAGATTTGTTAAGTGCTTAGCACAGTGCTTGTCACATAATAGGCTCTATATAATGCCTATTCCTTTACCCTTTCCCCCTTTGAGCCAGGATAACCTGGGTTCAATTCCCACCTCTGACACTCTAGCAACAATCATTTAGTAGCTACTGTGGCTGTGTAAAACCAACAACAACCAGCACACAAAGGGCTGCCAATACAGGTTCTTTTGATCTGCTTTACTAAGAAAAGTAACTGTAAGGGGTTAACAATCTCATTTTAATCACACATACAAATATAACTCACTTAGTTCAGAAGGAAGAGGAAGCACCCTGAACTTCAGAACAAATACAAACAAATTACAAACATCAACAGACAGACCTTGTCTGATTCAAATCACAATTCATAGTTACCAGGAAACCATCAACATCTGGGTTTACAAGCCAGGGGGCTCTTAACGATAGCTGCCCAAAATCTCCTCAAGTCACATGCCACTCTTCCAGTGAGTGAAGGCCCCAAAGGAAAACCACCAGCCTCTGGGTTTATATGTCTTGTTCAGGGTCAAAGGGCATCACAATGTGCAACTCAAACCCATGTGACCTAAAAGCATCACAAACATGAGACTCAAACCTACATTGCCTAAAAGCTTCTGGCATCAGAAACATGTGACTCAAACCCATGTAAACTAGGCTTTCCCTTGAGACAAGCAAGTCATCAAAGACTCTAATCAAAGAAACAAAGGCTAGACTCTTCAAGGGCACTTGATTAAATA
Source organism: Phalanger gymnotis (assembly GCA_028646595.1). NCBI lineage: Eukaryota > Metazoa > Chordata > Mammalia > Diprotodontia > Phalangeridae > Phalanger > Phalanger gymnotis. Next base: position 572,537,342 of record CM053622.1, read on the forward strand.
AGTGCTAAAAGAGAAAACAGTATAAGAAAGTCTCACTTTAATTACTGATACAGACACATATTGACTGTGTGACTTTGAGCAAGTCACTTAACCTTTCAGAGCATCAAAGTTATAACTTGGAGAGAAAATGAATTTATAGAGGGAGTTTCCTCATGAGAGAGTTCCCTATGCCAATGAAATCATACATCAATTCAGATTCCTATGCCACACACTAAAGCTTATGCTGTGACCGTTGCCAAGATTTCTGAGAGGAAATGCAATGAAAAATGAAGTCTTACAAAAAGAATCAGTCGCTTATTCCCAACTACTTGCTGGACAGCTCCTTCATGTTAGAATCTTAAATTCAATATATCCAGGATGTAATGCATCTTTGCTGCTGTAAAGGACAGTGGTAATACTAATGGCCTATGAATCCCATAATATACTAATGGTGTATGAAGTCTGTAGTAACCCTAGTGTCAACCTGTACAGTAGTCCTAAACTGATGTCTTGAATTCTGCTTTTCTGCTCAAGGTTCTATTCCCTAGAAAATCATTTTTGTCTAGCCTTGGCATTCCTATTAGAAATAGGGCATGCATGCACACTTTGCCTGGGCTTTTGTCCCTCCCTAACACCTACCCCCCCTCTCCTGCACCCGCCCACCCTCCCACTTACTCCCAACCCCTGCCGCTGCCTCTTTTGTAGATTCTCTGTGCAAGGCCAGCTAGGGAAGATTTCATTTTGAAACAGTGACAAAGTCTCAAGCCTATGGTCACAGTTTTTGATTTTCATTCTGGAAAGTTGCTTGAATGAAAATATTAAATTCTATTAATACTTTTCCTCTTAGACTGTGGGATTCATAACAACCTCAACAATCCTGATAGTACCTTGAACATAGTGCATGCTTAGTAAATACTTAAAGAATGAATGAATGAACTGGGGGAAGGGGATGACTCAGTCACTCAGAACATTGAGTAGTGGTTCCAGCTGATGCCACAGAGTTCCTAGCATATAGTAATGCAACCTGCCATCTTCCCAGTAACTAGGAATATGTGATACAGGGTGATATTTTTACTGCTATCCAGGGCCTATAGTGAACTGTAACCTGTGCTTATGGGTATTGTGGCTGACACATGGTCATGTGTATTATTACAACAAAACTTGCTTCACTCTGAAACCACATCTCTCTAGTGAAGCAATTTTATTCACACTTGGGATCCTTCTGAACCCAAGAACTGATTCACTGTCCATCAACTTAATATGTGTATTAAACCTACTACTTCTCAATATTTCCCTATTTCAATTGAAAGTCCCACCATCTTTTATATTTCAAAGTCAACTGTGACTCTTCCCTCTCCCTTACTCCTCATATGAGCTGGCAGTAGGAGGGCTCATTTTCTCTGTATTGTCTGAATCCTCCTTCATATACCAACCTGATTCCTACCTTCTTTCAATTTGGATAAATGGATTTATTTCTTATTTACTACATTTTTTTATTATGGAGTTGGATCTTGCTTGGGAAGGAGTCAGGCTTTGGAGGAGTGTGTGTGTGTGTGTGTGTGTGTGTGTGTGTGTGTGTGTGTGTGTGTTATATGTGTATATACAAAAAACTAAGATCCTTTGAACTGCTCCCATAAGAAACTGAATAAGAATTGCTTCCTGGCAAATAGACGGAGAAGAAATGGAAGCAGTGTCAGATTTTATATTCTTGGGCTCAAAGATCACTTCAGATGGTGACCGTAACCATCAAGTTAAAAGACATTTCTTCCTTGGAAGGAAAGCTATGGCCAATCTGGTCAGCATACTAAAAAGCAGAGACATCACCTTGCTGACAGAGGTCTATATAGTTGAGGCTATGGTTTTTCTAATAGCAATATATGACAGTGAGAGTTGGATTGTAATGAAAGCTGAGTGCTACAAAATTGGTGCTTTTGAATTGTGGTGTTGGAAAAGGTTTTTGAGAGTTCCTTGGATAGCAAAGAGATCAAATTAGTCAATACTTAAAGAAATTAATTCTGGCTCTTCACTGAACAGTTAAATACTGAATCTAAAGCTTCCCACATATATGAGAAGACATTACTCATTGAAAAAGAACCTGACGTTAGGAAAGATTGAAGGCAAAAGAAAAAGGGATGGCTGGGGATGAGATGCATAGATAGTATTATGGAAACAACAAACATTGACTTGGACAGATTTCAAGAGATAATGGAATATTGAAGGGTCTGGCATGTTATGGTCTGTGGGGATCAGAAAGATTCAGACACAACTGAACAACAACACATCTTTGCCATTAAGAGTTCATGATCAGTAGCACAGCTGAACCTAAAAGTTATTTTTCCTATATTAGTAATATTTAGAGGGAAAGACTGTTATAATTCTAGTCCCAAACCTCTTTTCCCGAGCAGAGTAGGGTGGCCAGTGTCTGGCATTAATCTCCTGTTTCTCCTTCTAGCAGAAATAAATGACTCCTTGGAGAAGGCTGGGCAAAGGAGACTAGAGATCTCTATGCCTCCTAGTGAACCATATTTAGACAGACCTACACAATCTACAGATCTTTCTCTGTCTCTCTCTGTCTCTGTGTTTCTCTGTCTCTCTGTCTCTCCATCTCTCTCTCTCTCTCTCATTTTCTCTGTATATACGTATATGTGTATGTGTGTGTTTGTTTTGTATAGTTCCTACCTGTTTACTTCTTTAACAATCATGACATGGGCAGAGGCAGTTGATCCTATTTTATAGACCAGAAAATTGAGGCCCAGGGAAGTTAAATGATTCATCTCAGGAAATGTAGTTACATAGTGGCAGAACTAGACTCTTCCTAAACATTATCTTTCCAAGACACTTCTAAAGGCCAAAGTAACAAACATAATACCTGATGATACACATCCCAGGAGATATTTTTGGTGATTCTGACTCAGTAGGAACTGAGATCATGAAGGTTTTACCCTGCTAGCACTGTGAATCACAGCAATTAAAAATGCCAGCAGCTCAAACAACTATTTTGTCCCCACTCTTTGGCAGCAGCAGGAGAATCTCACTACTGACCTGTTTCCCTGGATTCATTATCTCCACTTTTTTTTTTTTAATTAGCCAACTGTCTGGCTTATCCTGCTGCCCACTACAAACAGGAGGTGATGATTACTCAAGAAAGCCACCCTTTCTCTTTTGGGAAATGCCTCTTAATCATTATGGCTGTGTCGCATGAGAAGCTTACATAATTTTCACTTTAATTAAGGAAAAATAACTATTAGATGCTTTTTTGGAGTAATTTTGAACAAGTCAATTCTTCTTCTCTGGGGTCTTAGGCTCCTTATCTATAAAATAAGGATAAACTAGTTGAACCCAGTGGTTCCCCTTCTATCTTTAATATGCAAAGAATGACTCATTCTAGGAGATACCTTGTGGCAAAAATATGTTTTGGGATATAATGGCTGCTGCTTCCCATTTAAATCTGCCTCCTGTGTTGACACCCAAATGTTGTCTATGAACCTGACTCTGCAGCTGTTTTCATTCAACGGGGTTCTCTGTCATGTGGATAGCAAACGATGGCTTTCCAAAACGAACATGATGAAGAAAAATTGTTACTTTGTTATTTTACATTTCCCAAAAGAGCAACTCAAACTGGATGGTAGAAAAAGATTATATAAAAACCAACTACAGACAAAGTAGCCTTCATATAGTGGTTGTTGGATAAATGATGTTGTTACTGTTATCTAGCATGACAATTTACTGATGTCACTAATTCTACTTAACTGAGCTTGTAGTTAGCAAAATATTTGATATTCTGTATTACCATGTTATACAATTATGTGTTTTGTATTTCTAATACAGAGACCTGGGATTTAATTTGTATGAAAATATCTCTGATGGGGAAATTCCCTTTACAAATGTAGTTAGCATTTTCTTTGCAACTTAGAAACTTAGAAAGTTTCCTAGAATACTGAGAAATTAAGTGAATTGCCCTTATATAATTATCAGAGGTAGGATTTGAACTTAGGATTTGGAAGCACCAAGACAAACTTTCTATCTACAATCCACACTGCCTCTCAGTATCTTGTTTCCTACAGTTCAAATGTTGTGTGCAATATACAGGAGTCATTAATTCACAGAGTAACCAAGTTGATTTCTTAACATCAAGCTGAGGCTGAGATGAAATGGATGTGAAGGGATATTGTGTTGCTATTAACTGTTATCCTTTCATCCCATTCAGTATGGCTGAAAAGAGAATGTGTTGTAACAAAAGAGGACTTGGGCAGCTAGGTGGCAGAGCGAGTAGAGCACCGGCCCTGGAGTCAGGAGGACCTGAGTTCAAATATGAATGAAGACATTTGACACAATTGCTAGCTGTGTGACCTTGGGCAAGTCACTTAACCCCAATTGACCTGCCTTCCCCCCTCCAAAAGAAAGAACCCCCCCGCCAAAAAAAAAACAAAAAAAAGAGGACTCAGCGAATGAATGAATGAATGAATGAATGAATGCCTGTGTGTAAAGATTGTGAGATATAGGAAAGGAGTGGTTGTGAAATCTTAAAAGAAGGAAGAAGAAAATGAAGAAAGAAGTTGAAAAAGTACAAGTTGTTAAAGGGAAGATTATCTTTTTTTTAAATTTTTATTTTTAATATGTTTAGTTTTCAGCATTGATTTTCACAGGCGTTTGAATTACAAATTTTCTCCCCATTTCCACCCCCCCAATCCAAGATGGCGTACACTCTGGTTGCCCTGTTCCCCAGTCTGCCCTCCCCTCCGTCGCCCCATTCCCCTCCCATCCCCCTTTCCCTTACTTTCTTGTAGGGCAAGAGAAATCTCTATGCCCCATTGCCTGTGCATCTTATTTTCTAATAGCATGAAAAAAAAAAAAACTTTTTTTTACTTTTGAACATCTATTTTTTTAAAACCTTGAGTTCCAAATTCTCTCCCCTCTTCCCTTCCCATCCACCCTCCCTAAGAAGTCAAGCAATTCAACATGAGCCACATGCGTATCATTATGTATAACCCTTCCACAATACTCATGTTGTGAAAGACTAACTATA
>CM053622.1:572542846-572579446 GCA_028646595.1 Phalanger gymnotis
TTGAGCTCTTCCATGGCCTGAGACCAGTTCATGTTTTTCTTGGAGGTTTTCGTTGTAGGCTCTATGACTTTGTTAACTTCTTCTGACTGTATGTTTTGGTCTTCTTTGACACCAAAGAAGGATTCCAGAGTCTGAGACTGAATCTGGGTGTGTTTTCGACGCCTGGCCATGTTCCCAGCCAACTTACTTAACCCTTGAGTTTTTTTCAAAGGGGTATGACTGCTCGTAGACTAAAGAGTTCTATATTCCACGCTTGGGCGGATGCACTGCCTCACCAGCACTCCTCCTTCCCCAAGAACCCCCTACCTGGACTGGGCTTAAATCTTCAGCAGGCTCTTCACTCCTGCTCTGATCAGACACTTAATTCCTCCCACCAGGTGGGCCTGGGGCCAGAGGCAACTGCAGCAGTAGTTCTAAAGCTGCCCCGCAGGGGCGGTAGCCGAACTGCAAACTCTGTCCCATCCCTCAGCTTTTCCCACTAACCTTCTGTGTTGTGTTTGCTGTTTGTGTGTTGTGAGGTCTGGTACATGCCACAGCTCAGTAATTCAGCACTCTAGGGCACTCTCCGCTTGGCTCCAGGTCTCGTTGGTCCACGGTCTGGTTGGTCCGCACCGCGCACGCTGGGCTCTGCTGGGCTCAGCTCTGCTCCCCTCAGCTGGGATCTGGGAGCTCCGTGTGGGAAAGACCTTACCCCGAGACCATCCAGGCTGTCCTGGGCTGGAACCCTGCTCCCCTCTGCCACTTTGTGGGTTCTGCAGTTCTAGAATTGGTTCAGAGCCATTTTTTTATAGGTTTTTGGAGGGACTTGGTGGGGAGCTCACACCAGGTACTGCTTTCCAGCCGCCATCTTGGCTCTGCCCCCCAAAGGGAAGATTATCTTGCATTTGTAGAATACTCTATACTTTCTAAAAGTGACTTTAAGCTAGCTTAATAAATTAATTCTCAAACCTTGGGGGAAATGCCCTTGTGATAGCTTGAACTAATGGCATCAGAAATCCACCCCTATAGCCTTGGGGTTACCCCTAGGACACTGATATGAAATTTTTCCAGGTTCACTCTGGGAACCTTATTTGTCCCTGACAATGAGATTTAAGTTTGAAGATCCTCAGAGTTTACCATGAGGTGCACTTAGAACAGCCATGTGATATCTAATAGGTTTAGAGGATTTTAAAGGGGGAATTGAGATGATCAGGTCTAACCAATTAATTTTATAGTTAAGGGAACTCTGACCTAGAGAGTTCATCTGAGCAGCCTGTAAAATGGAGCCGTACCAATCACCATATCTAGATTTGAATCCAGGTCGCTTCTACCTGCAAACCCAATATTCTTTTGATTATGTAAGACTTTTAGGGCAGGTTCTACTACCATTGAAAAGTTGAGAATGTTGACATAGAGAAGTAGAAAAAGAAATAATTTATCTTCATAACATAGCAGAGAATAGCAGGGGCAAGAATCTCTACTCCCCAGGCTGGTGTCCTTTCCCATCCATCACACTATAATTATCTCTTTAAGGTCATTTAAATAAACTTCTACGTGGAGGGAAAAGGAAAAAGAAATGAATTGTTAGAGCTTATCTAACTCTAGTCCTCTATAAGAAGGAGGAACAACTGCCCCATGAAACTCTTTAATCTACTCCCAATAGCTGGATGGGAGTGTGGTAGTTATTGAAATGCTTCCCATGCCCCTGTACCTGAAACAAGTCCCCTGTTGGGAGGAGACGTCTTCTTGTCATGCAACTATCAAAGTGGAGTGATATTTGCCAAAGTATTAAGTGGCCATGCCTAAGGGACAGTCTGTTTGTTTGTAAAATTGATCCTGTACCATCAAACAAAACTATGCTTCCCTCTCTTTTCAGAAGTGCAGTCGTAATCCAAATAACATTTGCACTGATGATTAAAAGTCACAAGGCCAAACTTGAGGAAAGGTGGAAATGTATTTCCCTAAATCTATCATTTCTTATGTTCAAAAAGCAATGCAAACCACCTAGGGAAATGGGTATCTTAGATATGGTGGGGGCGGGGAGGGGAGAGAGCAGGTCTCTGAAGTGAAATCCATATTACAAATAAACTTAGAAGCAGTACCTGGGATGTAAAATATTCAAGAAAAGAGGACTCTATCATAAGACATGTGTTATAAATAACTAATATAAATTAATGATTCATTTCTTATATCCTTTACTTGCTTTCCCTCAGATTTTTTCCAATTCTTCCTTCCCATGAACACATTTGAGGTTTTTCCCATATACTTTCTTTTTTTCTAGTAGGTCCTCCCATAGTTATCTTGACCTTTTGGGACTTGACCTTGAAGTCTTCTGGATGTCTGACTTGATCTCTGTTCTTTCTTTAATCTTTAATGTTATTTCTCAAACAACTCAGTTGACAAGCAGGTTCTCACTATGAATTTGTTTCTGAATTCTGTTAAGTAGGATACTTCCTTGTATGCCACATTCTAGCCAAACTGAGCTATGCTTTTCCCCTCCCTTCAGCAGCTACCTCTTTCACATTTCTGCCTTAGTTCCTATCATTCGTCAAATGCCCAATATTGCCCACAGCTCTCTATGCCTATTGAAATCCTACTCATCTTCTAAAGACTAACCCTAATGCTATCTCTTCCATTATTCCTTCTCCTGTTCTTAATATTTTTTTCACTTTCTGACCTTACACAGCACATTGTTTTCACCATTCTGATGTACCTGTCATGTATTTCTTTTGTCTGCACCAGTAGTTTCATTATTGTTGATACATCTGATGTGGAAATAAGAATCATTAGGAAAGGTAAGAAGAAATTGGAATATAGGGAAAAGAAAGCAAAATCTAATAATAATATGTGGGGAAAATTACTTTCCTTTGCTATTGAGGGGATTGATATGTCTAGCCCGGCTGTATGTAAATTGCAAACTTATTATATTTCCTAGGTAAAAGGGAAGGGAGCTATGACACATCTAACATTCTGAGAAAGTGGGTAGAGTGCTGCTGATGTGAAGTCACCATAGCCATAGGGAAACTTGGCCTAGGAAGTGTGTGGGAAGAGTCAACAACAAGGATGATTTTATGAGCAGAACAGGAACTTGTGCCTGGCAGAGGGCTTGTCAAGGCTTTTTCCTATGGCAAGGACAAGTCAGAGTTCAGCTAGATGAGAGAGGGCAATAATTAGCTCAATGAATCTTATGCTAATATACATTTCAGTTTAATGATTCAGCAATTGAATTTAACAAGCATTTATTAAGTTCATCATTTGTATAAGGCACTGTGCTAAGATGCTGGAGATACAAGGAACAAATAAAACAAAACAGTCCTGCATTCAAAGTTTGCATTCTACTAGGGAATACATATTGACAGATACAAATAGTATCTGAGGAAATACAAGTAGTATTTAGGAAGGAGTAAGCAATAATGACTAAAGAGAACAAGAAGTCTTCACTAATGAGGCTCTGAAATAAGGTGAGAATTTAAGAAGGAACGGGGAAAGAAGAAGTGTGTTCCAAGCAGGAAGAACAATAATATTGCCTCTGCAAATTCATAGTGACAGGAAATAGTATGCTGAAACCTACGAAGATGAGGTAATATACTTGGCTAAATAGAGAATATTTGAAGAGGAAAAGTGGGAAACAACTCTTGAAAAGTAGTGAGAAACCAGATTGCTTTGAGCTTAAAATGATAAGACAAAGAATTTTCTGTACTATCCTATCAGCAATAAGGACTCACTGGAAGTTCTTGTGGAAATGAGTGATATGATCAAACCTGTGCTTCAGGAAGGCCATTTTGAAAATTGTCCAGATAGTGGATTGAGGATGGGACAGCTTGGAAGCAGGGAGGAAAATTAGAAGGGTATTGGAATAGTCTAAGTGAGAAATGATGAGTGCCTAAGTAGGATGATGGCTGTGTGAGTGGAAAGAAGGGGATGGATGTGAAAAAACAGTAAACGGAGAAGCAATAAAACTTGGAAACTGACTGAATGGTGGAGTAGAGAAGGATGACAGGTTTTAAACTTAGGTGACTGAAAGGACAGTGGCATCTTCACCAGAAAGAAGATTTGGCAGCAGAACAGTTTTAAGGGATAAATAATTATTTCTGTTTTAATCATGTTGAATTTTAAATACCTCTGAAAGAACCAAGTAGAGAGATAGAGAAGGCAGTTTCTGATGCAGGTTTGGAGAACCATTGAGAAATTAGAATGTGAACACTTTAAAGGGCAGAGACTATGTATGTTTTTCCCTTTCTTTGTATCCCCAACACTTACCTCAGTGCCTGGAACATAGCAAATATTTAATAAATGCTGGTTGACTGATTGTGGGATTAGGGATGGAAAAATGGACTTGAAAGTCATGTGAAGAGAGATGATTTATTGTACTTGTTGGGGTGATAAATTCACCAAAAGGAGGATGTGGAGAAAGACTTGATGAAGAGCAGCAATAGACCCTTGGCAGATGGCAAAATTAGTGGTTGAAAGAAATTTGACCAAAGAAAATTGAGGAGTGGTCAGACTAGGAGGAGGACAACCAAGATGTCTTATAGTTATACCTGCTCTTAACTGTAGGACTTCATGTTCTCTATTAAGTTTGTTTTATTATTTCAACTTTTTTCCTTTAATTGCTTTTGTTTATGGGTGAGGTTAGGAATGAGCAATAAGAGCTCATGTGGAAGAGTTGTAGTCTGTTGATACAGAGAGCAAGATGGAGACAAAGGAAGGGATAATGTGAAATGGAGGTAGTGGATAAAACAAGTATCATACGAAAGAGGAAATGGGAATTTGAATCTGGTTGGCCTTGTCTAATATGTTGATTTTCTAATAAGAGCTTATGAGGAAGAGATCAAAGAGTCACGTGATTGATGAAAGGAAAAATCCTGTTTAGTGGATCCAGTTTATCCCACTTCACACCCAATTTTGTCCCTAAGCCAATTATTAAAGCATAAAAAGTCCATCTTTGCCCTTCCCAGACAACTCCCTAGTTTCCCAGTATTCATATGCTGTCCATCACAATATTCCTTGCCTCTCTTCACTATAATGCCCATCATGGACTTATCCTCATTGGAATGGCTGAGAATTCTGATAGTGTCGAGTCCTCCAATGACACATTTTTTTTTTCCTTTTGGTTTGTAAATATGATCTAATCCACCAATAGAGAGATTTTCCCTTATGGAAATTTATTCCACACCTGCAAACTGCCAATTTGTCAGTAACTTAAAGTCTTACTATCATGATTGCCTTGGGATATGCCTGGTTAAGTGGCTTGCCAAGGGTCTCATAGCTACACTATATCCTGCATGAATTGGACCTGGGTCTTTCTAACATCAAGCATTGTCTTCTGTCCCCTGTGGTCTTTTATCAAACCTTGCTAAAATGAATCAGTGATATCATTGATTCTGGAATTCCCTCCAACCAAGTGAATCACGACTCATGCATACCTGCCCTTCCAATGCGAATCTTGTCCATATTCTTCCAAATGTTCACCACAGTGAATTTTCCTAATAAAAATTTGAGTGTTCCTTGTCTTTTTCTTATATATGACTGTTGAGTAGAGCACTCTAGCTCTCTACCTGTCATCCATTATTCTTGCCACTTGACCAGCCCATCTTTTCTTTCTATCATATTTACTCAGTGACATCCCCTACTCCTACAATTCGAAATGCAACATTTGGTATATGTGGCAACCCACTCATACCACCATGCCCTTTCTCTGTAGGATACCAATCATCAGCACTTTGGAGATGGTGGCACACTATATCTTGCTGATATGCAGGAATGCCAGTAATATGTTGGTATTGGAAAGATTAACCTTTGCTTTTGTTGGAATCTTAGGGTCATTAAAAGAGCTTTAAAATTCCCTCAAGCAATCCAGCCTGCTCCTCAATGATTGTTCAACTCTATCCAGTTCATTATCTATCTTTATTTTCTGTTCCAGGCAGACATACTGTTGGACAAGCTTTATGTTATCATTCAAAAGCACGTTGAAATATTGACAACAACAACAACACACACACACACACATATACACACATACACACACATACACACACACACACACACACACACACACACACACACACACGCACATTCTTCCTCCAAGTGCTCTGCCTTGCACCATAAAGAACAACCATGTTTACCTAGAGCTAAAATGACTGCAGTTTCCATGCAATGGTGGGAGAGTTAGGCTAAATAGTAAACTTTCTCAGCCAAACACCTAGAACAAACTCTTTACATTCATGCTACTCTTTCTCTCCCCCCTTTCTCTTCTCATCCCTTAGCACTTGGTTTTTAACCTAATCATTCAGCTGAAAATGCTCCTTGAGGACATAAATTTTAAATCATCATCATCAGCAGCATCATCATCAGCATCATCTAGCATTTATATACCATCTCCTACATGACAGACACTATGCTAAGATCTTTACAAATATGATCTCATTTGATGCTAACAACAACCCATAAAGGTAGGTGTTATTTTTATGCCCATTTTGCTGTTGAAGAAACTGAAGAAAACAGAGTGTAACATGGCTTAGAAATATCTGAGGCTTGATTTCAATTTGGGTTTTCTGCTCTAGGCCCAACACTCTAGTCTGCCTCTATTTTTCACATCTGTGCTTATATCCACAGAACGTGTCCCAGTGCCTGGCATACATTAGGTATTTAATAAATGTTTATTGATTGATTAATCCAAACCTGACTGGAATTTATGAAAATAATTATAGTGGCATCATAGGGATATATGTTCATTTTTTTACTATTTAGAGGAAAAAAAAGGATTTGCCAAACACAATACATAGTTTTAACAGTGTTAGAAGGTGGTATTATTCACCTATTTAAGAGAACAAATCTGTGTAATATTTTACAAATAAACATTTCCTTAAAAGAAGATACATATCAATTGTAACTCCTTTCTATTCATTAAAGCAGGTCTCCTAATACTTTCAATTTGTAAATACTTAGTTTACCTTGTTCTATTATATATATATATATATATATATATATACACACACACACACATATGTGTGTACATATATATATATTTGAAACTAACAAAAATGAATTTTGTTCACAAATATTATGTTATTTGAAGACAAATCCTGTGATGTTTGGATAACAAATATGAACTACAAGGACCTACCATTTACTGGTTTGTTATTTCAAAATAATTGTAATATATTAGCAAATCAAAGATTTGAGTTGGCTTCATGTTTTTCATATCTGTCATATTTGTTGCTTCTTATACTACAGTAAAATTCCATTATAATCTTATATACCAATTTGTTTTATATTTCCCTAGTCAATGGGCATCTGTTTTGTTTCCAGTTCTTTAGGCTTATAAAAATGTTGCTGGTGTATATTGGAACTTTTCTTCACTAAGAAATATTCAATCAACAGGGCAAAAATAAGAATTTAGCTATACCCACACCTAATCTTAGCTTACTCTCCTTGGTAAGAGGTAGTACTGTCTAAACTCCATATTCTAACCTTGAACAAGGAAGACTTCACTGATACTGTATGGTAATGGCACAGGATGAAATATGAAGAACAGCTCCCTCAAACCTAGCCCAACATATCACACATAGTGACTATTCAACAAATACTTGTTGAATTGATCTGATTTAAAACAAGTAAAAAATAAAATCTGGAAATTTTGAGACAAGGGGTATGTCAATGCGTGTGAAATTTACAATTTTTCTGCCCTGTGAGTTCCAAATCCAATTACATCACATGGATTATTAAAAATAATTCATAGTCTTGTGGAATAAGAGAAAATTGGGATGAGAAGAGAGTGCTATTCATTTGAAGTGTATGTGGATAGGAAGTCAATTTTATAACTGTTTTTATGTTTTATGTAAGGGCTATTATATCACTGACATGAAACACTATGTAGAGTCTGTCAATCAAATGAACAACCATGCCACCAATGAATCAGCCTGTACTTAAGGAATCATAAATTTTCTTAGCACATATAAAGCCTGCAAAATGGGATGGCTGAGCAAAGCCCTTAATATTCTGAAATGGCTCACTTGCTCAGGGAAATGTGTCTGACACAAAGGGAAGAGGGGAAAATAGAAAACATCAAAAGTAAGTTGGAGAAGAGAGGAAATCACCAAATGTTTGATGAGAGTGGTGAAGTACTTAGTGTACCAGTGACTTTCAAAGAGGAAGGAAGATACATCACTATTAAATAAAGAAGTCTTTACAGTGGCTATCATAGAGAGGGAGCTCAAGTCTAATAAAGGTGGTATCAGGATTAGCAACAGTTCTCTAATTTCTACCTAGGTGTATAATTATTCTCTCATGTAAGAAATTATGATAATTAATTGCATCCCACCCCAAAGACAATAGGAGTTAAATACTTGGAATCAGGCATTAAACCATTATTGCTGGTGGCCAGGACCCTGACTGTGATTGTCTCAGATGACAAGGCTGGTGAGCAGAAAGCTAGACATCTTTGGTGCTTTCTGAGGCCAGACCTTTCCTGGATCTCCTAGGGGTATGAATAAAATAGAATGATATCAAAAAGGAAGAGAGGGGAATATACATTTATATGATACTTACTGTGTGCCTAGCACTATGATAGTATTTTACAAATATCTCGTTTGATCCTCACAACAAATCTTTGAGGAAGGTACTGTTAATTATCCTCATTTTCCAGTTGAGGAAACTGAGGCAAACAGAAGTTAATTGACCGACCAAGGGAAACATGCCTAGTAAACATCTGAGGTCCGATTAGAATTCAGGTTTTCCTAACTCCAGGCCAGTGTTCTATCTACTGCAACATCTAGCTTTCTAGGAGGTAAGGTAGATGATATGACCACATTTCTTCTTCCAAAGCATACAGGAGCCAGATATGGTGAGGTACGTGATATGTAGTGTTTATATGAAGGCTTGATGAGGCTGTGACATATTTTCTGGCCTCAAGTTTCTGTTCAGCATGCAGTGGTTCAATTCTTACTAATTTATATTAGAACTTTGAAAGTGCCTGCCATAGCTGTAAATAGAAAGGAATTTGTGAGTATTGGTAGCCAGAAGACGGCAAGTTTGTCTCAAAAAGGCTGACCTCTGTAGGATGTAAGATACATACTTTTCATAGAGACATAGAAGCCTTAAGGTTGGGAAGATACTGCTGGAACTTTTTTTTCCCCCCTCAGCTCCATTCAGAGAATTAAAGAATATTTGAACTGAAAAAAAAAATCATAGAGATTGTCTAGTCCTGAATTGTTCCCAAGTCTCAGATAGGGTTAAAATAGCTTACACTGAGTCATATGCTAATGACAGAGTTAAGAAATGAATGCATCTTCAAGGTCCAGTCTCCCTTCTACTGTACCATTCTGTCCTTTGCAGATGGCTTCATAGTTATTCTGATCTCATTATATTTGGTATATATTCTTTCTTGCCAATAGAATATATGCTCCTTAAAAGCTGGCCCTGTTTGGTTTTTTGTGTTCCCAACACCTGAAATAGCACCTGAAATCCAGTAGTCATTTATAAAATGCTTCTTGAATTGCATTGAAAAATGTGGTGCTGATTCCATTACTGGTAGCCATCTTTTTGTTCTTCTCTGTATACCTTTTCTTCCTTCTCGTGTTATCTTTTTCCTTTCTATTTCCCTTCATTTCTTTGATACTCCTCTTCAGATTATGTCTTGGTCTTAGCCATAGGGTCTATGGTATTTTTTAGGTTACTATTGGTTCTAAGTCTGATAAGGTTACTGATTATTGAACTATATTCATTTAGCAGTTACCAGGAAAGATGATTCTTTGACCTTGTTCACAAAATCCCTCCAATGTACACTATGGCATATTCCAGGGACTTTCAAGCCAAATTGCCTCCTGCTTTGTCTTATGCATTTTTTTTTCATTGAATTTCTTATAGGAGGTAGAAAGTACATGGCTAATATCATTCATAGATAAAGCTATTCACAATTGAAGATTATCATCACCCCGCAGCCTCCTTTATTAAATTTATTGAATTTAATAAATCCTCTCTTTTTTAATGTTATAACATAAAATGTAACATTGAAAAGAACAGGAAACATATCCATGCAGAGTGATCAGAGGGTTGTTCTAAGCTATGCTTTCTATAAAGCCCAACATAATTTCCTCATAATATTTGTCATTATATTACTATTTAAGATTTTCAATATTTTAATATTTACCATTTATCTAGCATGATGCTCATAATAATTTTGCAAAGTTGGTACTGTATATATTATCACTTATAT
The DNA here is from genome assembly GCA_028646595.1 of Phalanger gymnotis. Classification (NCBI taxonomy): domain Eukaryota; kingdom Metazoa; phylum Chordata; class Mammalia; order Diprotodontia; family Phalangeridae; genus Phalanger; species Phalanger gymnotis. The sequence continues at coordinate 572,553,042 of CM053622.1, forward strand.
CTAACAACTTAGGAGCCTAAGGCTCTAAAAGGCTAAAGGAACACTCAGGATCACTTAGTAATTGGCAAAGGTAGGATATGAAATCATAATTCTTCTAGTTATATCTACTGCTCTCTTCACTACTCCATGCCTCCACTAAATGATAGGTGCCCACAGGTTTAAAGCCAACCACATGTACATCAAAATGGTAGGAGTCTGGCCAAGCAAGAACAAGACAATTACTTTGATTTCTGGACTTAGCTTTTGGTCTTGCTCAGAGTTATTTGTATGGCAAGGCAAAAAAAATGTTTTAGGGCATTGGAGATAAATGGTAATACAACCAGATTTATACAGATTTGTGGGCTTTTTTGTCAGAGACTACGTGAAATGACTTTTAAGGCACAGGATTCCCACAAGGGAATTAAGCATGTGTTACTAGCACCTTCTACTTTTAAGTCAGATATGCTTGAAACAGAGACAGTGACCATGGTAGACAGAATGGAGAGATTTAAAATTAAAATTTGAATATCTGAAGGCATGACTTATCTAGTGAATTCTTTTGTGTACCAAATGTCTAAACCTCTTGGATGAGGCTTCCTCTCTTTTAGAGAGGAAAAGTCTATCCTGGACAAGGCTCTGACAATTGTAAGAAACTTTTTATGGGGAGAAAAAAATGGCTAAATTATTTTTATCTTCTTTAGTGACTAGGTTGTGAGAGACCTGTTTTTCTAAAAGAGCTATAGTTTAAACTCCTTTCTTTTAATCTATAAAGAGTGGGGCAGCCTGTTATTCCTTTTAGAATAAAAGGTAGTGCCTAAACCCAGACTCCTCTGAAGGGAAAGAAGGAAGCAGCACCTTTACACTTTGTGCTCCATGGAGACATATCTAACTATGATTATCAATGACTATGGGATAAGAATAGCTCTGTCAAGCAGAGTCATGAGATCAACTGGAACAAAGAGCCAGCAGACTTTTGGCTATGGTCCCATATCCAGCACAGATTCCACAAGAGACCAGAGATGGTTAAGCAAACCTAACCTAACATAAACAGCATGACGACATCACCAGTAGACATCCAAGTCCATGTGGAATCAGAGCCACAAAATATTCTTACATACATGTACCCTAGTCCTTGGTGTCCACTATTTGCATTTCCTTCTAGGCATGTGACTGTTCCCTACAGTCAAAACATGCTCCTTGATTCTTCAGTGTGTCTGCTATTCCCACTGTTGGTGTGTGTATAAGTGGAAGAGTGTGCCCTAGGTTTCTGGGGTAAATGTTCTATTACTACTTTTCCTAAAGTGCTCTCTTTTTTTTAATTGCCAGTATTTTGAGTTGAGTGCTCTGTTTGCCTACCAAAATAACAATGAGACATTAGTAAGAGTTCACAGACTATGATTTTTGAGCCCCAGTATATAGCCAACCATAGTTTCAGCTTGACTGGGGGATTTGTGAACAAGTAGTAGGGAACCCTAGGGACTATATATGACTCTTTAGTATTATATTCTAGACTAGACCAAACTTTACCCTGATGCCTCACTCAAGGACCCTGGGTTCTTGCAAGCTATGCCAATGACTGCAAGATTTGATGATTTCTTTTCAACTAGGAGATTAATACAGCCTAGGTTATAGAGTTCATAGCTACTATCATCTGAAGGCCAACCTAATTCAACATGGACAGTCATGCCACCAACTTCATTTAAGAGGGATATATTATTCAGCCATAGCAACTTCCTGAAGATCTTGCACTAAATCACAGAGGAATTGTGATCTTCATCAGGAGAAAGAATACCCCCATCAATGAAATCACAAGTCACTTAAAATACTTTTAAGGTTTTTTTTTCAGTAGCATATAAACATCCACCCATTTCTAGATATTCTCACTGATACCACCTTAGCTTAGAATCTCATCATTTTACTCCTGGACTATTACATTATTCTCCTAAACAGCCTCCCTCTCTCCATACTCCCTCTAATCCAAACCATCGGCAGATCAGCTTAGATCATATTAGTATCCCAGTCAAAACTTTCCATTAACTAACAGATAAAGGCATGTTCCCTGGTCTTGTATGCAATATTCTGCAGAATTTGGCCCAAGGTTAATTTTGAAGAATTGTCTGCTATAATTCTTCCTCATGTATCTTCTCCTTTTATAAAAATCTCTTCCTCATTTTTTTTAAACTAAAAAAATGGAAATCCACCTTTTCTCCTCACCTCCTCTTGGAAAACAAAACAAAACAAAACCCTTGTAACATCTATATTTCCCAATGTTTTTCATGCTTTTTCCATAAAGTCTAATCAGAGTCTTTATTATGACATCAACCGCCTCCTCCCACCCCAAAGAGAGATTATCTTCATCCCTGCTTGCTACCTCACTATTTTAATCCTAACCACTGAGTCTTCTATCCCTGATATCCCTAACAGTATGTTCTATATCCTCAGGAATTTTACATATTATTTTTCTGCTTTTGGTTTTGGTCATTAGCTGTCTATCTTGGTATTCTGAAATGGATGTCTGGTTGGCACCACAAACTCAACATATCTAAAACAGAACTAATTATCTTTTGTCCCAAAACTGCCCTATCTTATGCCCTGTCTCTATGTTAAGAGGAACCACATCCTTCTAGTCACAGAGGTTCATAACACTGGTGTCATCTTCAAATATTTAGTCTTACTTTCCCTACACATGCAATCAGATGCTAAATCTTGTGATTTTTACCTCTGTAGCATTTCTTGTACATGTGACTTCCTTTCCATCCACAGACACCGCCACAGTTCAGGCATTCATCACCTTTCTGCTAGACCATTAGACTAACCTTCTTGCCTCGTGTCTCTCCCTTCTCCCATCCCTCATCTAACAACTGACAAGTGTTCTGTATGTATGTTTGTGTCTTTGTTGTGTATTTCCTTTAAAGCTTGGTCAGAACATGGTCATTCCTGCTACCACTGCCCCCATCAACTCAAGTGGTTTCATATATCTTTAAGACGAAATATAAACTCATCTGTTTGAAATTTAAAGCTCTTTATAATCAGGACCATTCCTGTCTTACTGGTCTACTTACACAATGCTCACTACTCCATGCATACTACCATCTACCCATACTGGCCTGCTTGCTGTTCCTCACACACAATGCTCAATGAACTTTTTCTAGGTCTCTTCACTGACTGTGCCCCCTGCCTCAATGCTCTTCCTATATGGCTATAGGCTATATGTAGCGCTTTCTGCAGAAGGTTTTTCCAGCTGCAAACAGTTGTTAGTAACTTCCTCTCTGAGGTTACCTTGTAGCTATTCCATATATACTTTATATATACATATATATGAACACTATTTTCTCTACCATTAGAATGTATGTTTTTTAAATAGCTGAGAATGACTTAATTTTTTGTGTCCCTAGCACTCATCTCAGTGCCTAGCATAGCATATTAAGTGCATAGCACTTAATAAATACTTATTGATTAATTGGCAAAGTGTTCATATGATAATATCTCGTGCTTTTGGACACCTAAGCATATTTTCTTGTGTTAATAGCTATCCTAGAAGCAGCTATAGGTCATACTTGATTGTATTCATAGTATTTAGAAAAGAATTGTGTGTGTTTGTATGTGTGTATTAGGGATTCATCAATTTTTTTTTTTGATTTAATGACAAAAACAGGACCCATGGGATTTTATCATATGTAGGTGTTTAATATAAGATTATTGATTGAATGGATGAATTTTCTCACATTGGATATTAGATTATCTCTCACTCCCATTCCTCCCCCCTTCGCTACTTTCAGGCATACTTATCTTCATGTCTTTAACATCCTGTGATGATTAAGGCAGGTTTAATTTAACAGAAAGAGTTCTGGACTAAGAGCCAGAAGACATGACTTCTACTATTGACTTACATCACTTACATCTAGGTCCTAATTAGTTTGAATGAATAATCCCATTAAGTGGTCATATGTATTCAAATTTGTACTGTTATAATTATGTAAAATATGATAACTGGTTTCAGTCCAAAGGAATTTTTCAATGTGAATTTGAATGTGATAACTTTATGGGCACTTATCATTCACACTAATCGGGACTTAACTGTGTTACCTTGATAGTCACCTTGCCTCTCTGAGCTGCAGGGTTCCCATTGGAAACCTGGATAAAGTAATATATTTATCACAGGGTTGTTGTGAGGTCTCCTTATAGAAATGTCAGTTATAATTATATCACAGAGTAGTGTAATAGCTGGAGTTCTGGATTTGGAGTAAGGAAGACTTAGGTTTAAATTTCACCTCTAACTTTATTAGCTCTTTGATTTTAGGAAAGGTATTTAAATTCTCTGTACCTCCAGTACCTCCCTAGGATATATTTACTACTTAAAATTAAAAAGCAAAAACTAGCCCTTTCTTGTTTCTAGAAAAGATTCATTTCTATTATCCCTACTCCATTCCCAGCCTTCTTGTAGAGGCGGGGCAGTGATGTTGTATCTGGGTTAATTTCAGATATTATCCTCACTAATTGTCATTTACCACCAGAAGTTCACAACTACTTAGCTCCAAGAACATTTTATCTTTAGTATTTCCTGTCTCATGATAATTCTCAAAACCAGCTTTTAAAATATGGCCACAGAAGGCCAGGTGGAGAGAATCTGTCACATCCACAGCCATATTTTTGGACTTCTAGAGGCAGTGTAAACATTTATCTCTCATTGGTGTCAAAAGACTAGAGATTGTTTTTGGTTCTGTTCTTCAGTGGGATTGGTAAATAAGCGTTGCTCTGGTTAAAGCTGTAGAATATAGTTTGGGGTGAATCAAAACTTTTGGTGTTTTATTTTTATTTTTTTTTAATGTGATCTATTGTCAACATTTTCCTTAAAGAATCAGGTATATGATAGATGACTTTTTAGAAACCACCTTTCAAACATGGCAAATTTAATTAAAATCTGCCCTTACCAAGACCTTACCTAGCAAATAGATGGCAAAATTACAGTTGAAATGACACAATTCTTAATGCTTTTCCTTTTAACCTGCATGTGATACCCATAGCTAGAAAATTTCATAACAAAGGAATCGTTATATGCATCAGAACTCAAAAATGAATCTGGGCTTTTCCACGTGTGAATTTAAGCCATATGTATGCACTCTTTCAAAGTTTAATCTATGAATGTCGTTGGGCAAGTCTTGTTTTTGTAGCCAGCCTTCCAGAAGTTCCCCGAATTATTACTCTGTAGGGCACCCTAGAACTAAGAACCATAGGTGGATGCACTCACTGGCTTAGCCACACAATTTGTAAGATTGTCTTTTTTTGTTGTTGTTTTCAATAATTGAAATTAGCCTATATTAACCACATACATTTCCCATTTTTTTTTCTACTTTGAAGAATAGATGTCGGCTGGGAGGGAGCAGTGGGAATTCATATGCAGAGATCCTTTCTCCAGAATAATCTCCTAATTTATTGTTTCTTTTTCTAGGACAAAGTGTCAAATATTCATACTTTCAATCAGGTTATAAAGGACCCTTTTTTTTTTTCTCCTGAAACTGGTTTTCTTGTTTTTCTTAAAGGAAAAATGATACTTTATTGTCTGGGATTAATCATTCTTCCACAGGATTTAAAAAACACCAGACCAACTTTCTGATGAATGGAAACATATTCTGTAAGTCCATCAATAGATAAAGGAAGGTGGATGGTATAAAAACATAATTGGATGAGGGGCAAATCCAATTATGAGATTTAATTTAGTAATTGATGACTGTGTCAGTGAGTTCTGTCCATATCTGTAATGTCCTACTCATCAGTGTCAAGAAGTGTCATCCATGGCATCTTATTATTTCTTGGTTAACAGCACGTCACTCTTTTAGGTGTATTGAGTGTTTGAGGTCAAAGTGGCTTCCAGACAAGATGTCATTGCACATTAGAAACTGTATTAAATTAATTGAAAAATAGATAAACATTGATAATAATAAAACAAGAGAAATGCTAAACAGTAAAAGGTAAATACTTTTAAATGTTACTCAAATAGACTTCCAATAAAACGACATCTTTCAGACAGCTTAATTATTTGCATCATAAAAAACTCTGGTGGTTGAAGATTAAAATATTGATTAAAAAGCTTCAGGTGAATCTCAATTCAGCCTAAAAAGAACTTTCCATCTTAATAAAATATGCAAAACTTTCTTCTTTAAACAGTACAACTTACTTTGTTAAAAAAAAAAAAAAAAGAATCCATCCATCTCTTTAGTTTCTTGAAGGAAACCTGAAATGGGCATTTGGAGACAGAGGTTTCATATAACTCTGTAATGCAGAAGTGAATGCTCCGGGGCAGTGTCTACAAGAGTTCTAAAGTATTCAGATGAAAAATGAACAATTCAGTTGATCATCAGCATAGTTTTCAACACAACCTAGACAGTTCCACAAACCCAGTATCCTCTTGGGAAAAATAAAACAAAACAAAACAAAACATGTAGGCAATAGATTGGCCTTTTCACTTTCCTTTCCAGATGTTATTTCACCATCCAAATCCAGCCTGTACTAAGGTTTAAAAAAACACTTTGTATCTCCTTCTTGTATCTGAACTCTTCAGCAGTTTCAATACTCTCAGTCATCATCTTGAAGTTATCTAACATTAAGTGGTACAGATACTATATTTGACTTAAGTCACCACGGTTAATAGCCCTGAGACTTAAGTTGACTTCATACAGTCATGTTTATTTTGCACTGTCAATTATTTTCTGTTGTAAAGCATCAGAGCCTAATGAATTGATGCAATTTTGTGCCTTCAACTCAAATTATATAGCAATATCACCTGTTACGAACTGCTTGGTCAATGAATGAAAAATATTTCCTGTCTCAGTTTCACCAGGAGGGTTTAAATTAAACGGTAACAGACTTAATGGGAAGGCATGGAATACTAAATAAGGACAGGCAAATAGACTGTTCTAGCCATGTGCTTTCCATAATGAAAATCAGAACTGATTCTGTACTGAGATGATGGAGTCTAAGAACCAGCTATTCAAAACTTCCTCTTCTAGGACAGCAAAATAGTACTCAGTAGCATGGCATTGTTAACAAAATTCCTTTATCTGAAACTATAATTTAATATTTGTGTATCTAATTTACATGTGACAAGGTATATTCAAAAATTAAAGTGCAACTAGAAAACTATTAACCACTGAAAACAATACCAAAACACAACCCAAACATTCTGCATGGAAACAATAGCTAGAATTTGAATTGGGGAAATACAGCTATGTATATGTATACATATATTATCATATTTGGCTTGTTAAACAATGCATCCATTCTAGTTCGTAAAAGAGTCACTGCTGTAGTTCAATAAAAAAGCTGATCTCTTTAGTTATTTTACAGTGAAAAATGGGTAGATCTTTGTTTTCACATACTTGTATTCACATGTATCCATATGCTTGTGCATTGTGTAGAGATATGTGACCTGCTAGCAAACAACTGAAATTTGGAAAATATTTAAATTGAGTGTGTTCTACCTAAAGTGGTTTGGCCCACCCAATATTTCTTTCTTTTAAACAGAAACTACGTAAAATACTGTGTCCTTTATTAACTGAATGTTTTTTTTTTCTTATGCGTAATAGTAGACAGTGAAGGAATTGCACTTATTGTAACATTACAGTAAAGTGTTAGCTTGCAGCTCACCCTTGGGAGATCAGGGACTGTCATATTTAGGATAGGTTGTGCATTAGATGCAAAGATGAAAATGGCTATCAAATTAAAATGAGAGTTCCTACTTACAGAACAAATAGAGAGGTAACAGAAGAAAACATGCACTACCCCTACTTTTATGCAAAACTAATTTCTTCCAGGAAACATTAACCCACGCTTGACCTTTCACAAAGGGAAAGATTTTGTCCCCTTGACAACACAGTATGTTTGGACTTTTGTATTCAAATTCCAGTTTATTAGCTCATTGTCTCTTGAGTGTGCTGTTCCAGTGTCCTCTCCTTTAGCTGCCCTTGAACCTCTGCAGAATCTGCAATATTACAGTCATGTTTCAGTTTCATTGAACCTCAAAATCTCCTTCAGTTCTGTATAAATAAGGTTCCTTCTATTCATCTTCTTCAGGTTCCTGTGGTAACACTGGCACTTCTTCCTTTAAACAATCACTGAAGAATCTGAGAATTGTGCTGTAAAGGTGATATTTGCTCTTCTCAGATACAATATTATGGCCTTCATCTGGATAGACCTAGAAAAAGTAAAAAGAAAATAAAAATGACAGGCTAAGATAGCTAAGTCTCTATTTTTTTTCCTACTTTCCAAATTTTTAAAGATCTGTTGTATTGTAGCAATGGAGAATTCTGTCCTATTGACAGGCAGAGATATGTAATGGAGAGAACATTGGATTTTGAATCAGATTTAGATTCAGGTTCTACCTTTTGACACTTATGTCCCATGAGGTTAGGACAAGTAACTTCTCTCCTGAACTTGTTTCTTCATGTCTAAAATGGGAATTGTGACAATTATCCTGTGTACTTTATATTGTTATTAAGAAAAGTAGTATGTGAACCTTAATGTCCTCTAAAATGTCAGCTATTATTTGAAAGAACAAAATTCCCTCAAAGCAAGCTTCACTAGACTGAATCACCAGATGCACAATGATCAGCCCTGGAGGCATCAAACATATTTGGTCATTTTTTGCTTGTTTGTTTCTTTGGCTTTCTTATTTTTTAAAGACTTTAGGAACAGACAACAGTGAAGAGTAAAATGAAAATAATGCATAAAATTATAGATTTAGAGATGGAAGGGACCTCAGAGACCATCTAGTCCAATTCCCTCATTTTATAAATGTGGAAACCAAAGTTCAAGTCAGAAGTGACTTGCCCAAGGCCGCCTAAATAATAAATGTCACAGGATGGATTCAAACTCAAGACCACTGACTCTAGAGCCAGGGCTGTTTTTTTTTTTTAAATAGTACCAGGATGCTACCTCTTAAACTATGTTATGCCATTGTCCTCTCCCCTCCAACTTTACCCCAAATTTGTGATTTTAGGCTAGTCAGTAAAAGGCTGGCAAGAAAGAGAAAAAGCACCAAACCATGTGAAATAACTGGTCCTTTAAATATAAAAGTATCAAAATTCCTGATCCATCATCGTTTAGGATGTCTCTTCCCTTGATAGCTCCCTAAATTTTATGGTTCCATGAAAAATATTACTCAATAGAAAAGAAATCCATTCATTGGGATGCAGATCTGGTTATACACAAAGGAGCCATGCAGCTCAATGTCGTAACTGGACTTCTAAATGGACTTGGAAGGCCGAATGATCCTTATACACTTAAAGGGCTTATCAAACCAGGAGAAATTATAAAAGTCCAGTAATGAAAGAAACATCCAAACATCCTTAAAGAGGTAAATATTGTAGTTGGGAAACAATTCAATGAGATCTCATTTAGGAAATTGCACTTATCTATAGGTTTATCTCACCTGCATAGTATAATTCACTCCAGCTTTTATTAAGTGTTTGATTAATTCTGCAGAATGCTGGAAATGGACTTTTGCTGTAAGAGAAAAATGTATATATGGATTAGGGACAACATATTTTCCTAGGCACAGTCCTGTATCTTTAGAGATCATCTGTTCTGTGAACTTGGCTTTTACGTGTCCATGTTTACCACATTTAAAATGTATGTTACTTGGATTTTCATGAGATGTCTAGGGTAGTGATCTTTGAGCTGTGACTTATAAAAGAAAACAGCTGCCACAGTCATGCCTCTGCAGTCTATGCCTGGCATACTTGGTGTGATTTTTCATTTCATTTATCATTTACAATTACTCACATTTTAAAACCACACTAAAATATTTAACACAGGAAATGTTTGTCTCAGTATTAACAAAGCATATCCAGTCTCCTATTACTTACATAGGATTACTGGAGCTCAGTCTCATTTAGATAATGGCCTCCTGAATTATTATTTTAAATTAAAAAGAATCCCCCATGTTGAGAATGTGGAGTAAACTTTCTATTGTTCAGGGACTAAATATTTGGTAGGGTTTATCCTGGTTATTCTTATATTTTTTCCCCTTCTGTTTTCAGTTCCTCCTTTTGCCTAAACATTGGGGATGAAATATTGAAGTCAGACACAGTGTGCTATGGGGTACTAATGTAGGCACTGGGATACTTGGTTTCTTTCACTAAATAGCTATCTACACTACTGCAAGTAATTTTTTTTGAGGGGTGAAGGCAGGGCTATCGGGGTTAAGTGAGTTGCCCAAGGTCACACAGTTAGTACATGTATCCAGTATCTGAGGCTGGATTTGAACTCAGGTCCAGCAGTGTTCTACTCACTGTGCCACCTAGCTGCCCACTACTGCAAGTAATTTTACATCTCTGGACTCCAGTTTTCTCACCTTCCAAATGGTGCTAATAAACCTGCCCTATCAACCTTACAAAGTGATTAATATGTAGTATAGTAAAGATGAATCCTTTGAAAAATATAAAGCACCATTAAAATTGGAAGGATTATCTTTATTTCTAATATTATTTAGTAACTATGTAATATGCTATATAGTTCAATCCAGCAAGCATTTACTAAATGACTACTATCTGTGAGGCACTCTACTAGATGCCAGAGATTTAAAGGTAAAATAGTCCTTTCCCTCAAGCAGCTTACATTCTATTCGTGGAGGAGTAGAAAATGCAACCACATTAATCTTAAGCTCCTTGACACCTCTAATTCTATGCTGTGATTAATGTATGCTCAGCTTTTCCTCTTTCCCTCTGTGTGGGTGTATGTGTCTCTATCTTGCTATATAAATATTACATATGTGAGATTATATATGTACATATATATATTCATTCATGCAAGGGTTATTCTACATAATTTCTGATTAATATTATAGAGTTAGAGTTTAGAGCTGGAAAGGACTTTCAGGGTTATTTAGTCCAATCCATTCATTTTACCACTGTGGAAACTCAGATGCAAAAAGGTCAAGTGATTGGTCTGAGGTGGAGTGATTGAACCAGGATCTGAACTCAGGTTCACAGGCACCAAATGTGGTTCGCTTTCTGCTTTACTAGTCTGCCTCATGTGGGGAAATAGGTAAATTCATTTTGAATTGGCAAATGAGGGGAAGAACACTGGGCTGAAAGTCAGTAAGATTGAATTGTGGTCTTATCCCTGATAATACTTAACTTGCTCTGCTTTGCATTATTATTCTTCATCTATAATATGATGGTTAGGCTCATAGGATTATAGATTCACAAGCTGGAAGGAACTGTGAAGGCCATTTTACAGATGACCTTAATAAGGCTCAGAGAGGTTAAGTGACTTTGTGAGAATGTTTTATAGGTAGCTAGTAAGTGACAAAGCCTGGGTTGGACCAGTTTCCCGACTCTAAATCCTCAATAGCATTACTCAGGTGTGATCAAGTTCTCACATTTTTATTTGAATTGAATTTCCACTTATTCCATGCTGAGATATCAGATGAGAAATGTTTTGAAATGTTGAGGTTATTTTAATTCAGTTCAGGATTCATTCTCTATCTTGTCTCTCTGCTTTTCTTGCTTCCTCTGCCCTCCTTTCTGTCTCCCTCTCTTTTTTCCCCCTCTACTCTTTTTTCCTCTCTCCTTCTTCCACCTGCTCTGGCTACTACCATGACCTTGGTCCTTGACCTCCCTTTCTGAACATTTCCAAAGGCCTTTCAATCATTTCCATAGATATTCCTACTTGTATGATGTTTGTAACCATAAGATAGCAATGGCCAATGCAATACTTACTGTCAGCTGTTCCATGAATTATTAATAAATTTTCTTCTTTTAAGCTGTGAATATTGTGTAGGACACTGGATGCCTATAAAGAAAAATATACATACATACATATGTGTATGTATGTATGCAAAATGACTGAATTTTCAATATAAAACCCACCATTTTCTCTCCCTGTTTTCAAATAACTTACTTGGTAAGTACTTTCTTCTTTAGATGGTAAGCCTAGGTACCTTTCAGCAAAAGCTGAAGCTATAGAAAGGGAGACAAGAATGAGAGAATCAGTTAGGATCTAGCTTATTTTGGTATTTTCAATCTAAAATTTACTTTTCATTTTCATGCTTTGATGAATTTGGTTAAATCAGAGAAATGGAAAGTGGCTGAAAACAGTCTCATAATACATAATTATAGAACTCAGTTGAGCTGTATTTCATGAAAATTTTATTAAACTTAATATTTCCCATGAGATAACACTGTAAGAGATACTTACCATACAATTTCATGTCTGTAATTGGTGCAACCACAGATCCACATTTAAAAAATCTTTCATCAGATTTCAAGATCATTGATGCGATATATCCACCATATCCCTGGGAAACCAAATAATATATTTCATATTTTAATTGCATTTATCTTTTTTGAATACTTTCATAAATGTTTCAGAGAACGTCTGAACTGGAAATAATATTGAGAAGTCATATACTCCATCCCCTATCTTATACCCCCTCTTTCCAAGCAAGAGTTCACCAAACCATTTTGGACAGAGCAATATTTATACTATATTAAAAAGGTTCTCTGACACTGCTATTTTATACCTTGAATATTTTCTAACTAGTTTTTAAAGGCATCTATGTGGTGGTAGACTTTTAGTCATTAAGCTACTTAATCTATTTTATTAAATATGTTTCTATATATTTCAGTAGGGATAGCAAATTTCTTTCTGCTTTAGGGGTTGGCTTTGATTTTAGGAAGTAGCCAAAAGGTTTCCAGACACTCATCTGATGACTACTATGACTGGCAAATTGGGAGAAGGCAATTGAAGTAAAAAAGAAGGAATTGTGAAGATTTAAGTAATGAGGCTTCCTTCTTCAAGTAGCATATAAGCTATCTTTGAAGGTCATTCCCAAAGAACTCTTCTAGGGCTCTGAACAATGGCATACAGCCTCACTATAATATTTCAGGGAATTCATTATTCGCCCTAATCTGGTTCTAGCTATATGGTCAAATAAGGCAAAACTTGATTTAAAAAAATGCAGATTTGGTTTAGATACGAGTTTTGGCAAGTTTTTTTTTTTTAATATTTGTGTCATTGCTTTACATCTCACATTTCACTTTTGGATTTTTAAAAATGTGGATACATATAATTTTATGGAATAGAATATATTAGCATTTATAGATACTAAAGCTACCAAATTGGAATTTTTGTTATAGTTTCTTAGCTACAGTAAAACGAGTACAAATATCTGGACTTCAAAATACTTCCTTTATTTACTTTAATCTTGGCAAAAGAGTTCCTTTTTAAAATGAGGTAATAGAGAGAGGACTGAAAACAAAAACACTTTAAAATGTATGTCTTTCCTATGGTTGATTTTATTTTCTTCAATTGATTAGATTTTGTGAGTATATAAAATTAGAGCTCTTGGGACCTAGACTCAGGAAATTGATTAGAATAAGGGGCCAAATTCTAATTTCTAAATTCAAATTTAAATTTTCAAAAAAGTCTATGTCTGTTGGTTGTGATGAAGTTGTACTGGCCATTTGGACAATTGCCCAAACAACAGCTATGCATGTATAGCTGATTTGATTACCTATGTTCATTATACTTTGATGGACTAATGATTTCATCGGTGAAGGTATTCCCTCCAGTAGTGCATATTACAACTCCTCCACACCTATCATCACGAATGTCACTTGTCTATGCCCTATTCTCCACCCAATGAATCCTTCATAAAAGAAATACTCAAAGCATTGATAGTCTTATTGTAGATCAATTAATTAGAATCTCTTCTGAACATTAAGAAAAAAATCATGAACCCCTCTGATATAAGTAATTGTTCTGTTGGTAGACTTCAATTTGAGGGAAAATGTGACAGAGCTACTATAAATTCTATGACATTTTAAAATGAATTTTTATTAACTATACCATTTATATAGACTTGAAAATTACTAATAAACATGTTTAGTACACATATTAGTCCAGGAAAGGTATATTTACTTATTTATGAATTTGAATGTGGATTAAAAGACACTCCTTGCCTCCACCTCAAAGAATCACTAGCTTCCTGTAAATCATAATGAAAGTACAATCTCCTACATGAAGTCTTTTTTAACTTCCCACCCCCACCTCCACCCCCACTGCCACCAGTTTTGAGTATTCTTCCTCTTGAAATTTAATTTCTATTACTTTACATTTACTCATCTGTAAACATTTTATTTACCATAGAATTTAAGCTACTTGAGGACAAGGACTATTTCAGTTCTGTTCATGCAGTCTTTAAGTTGGAACATCTGCAAAGCTTCACTCTATGTAAAAGAATATCTCTTCCATTTGAATTGTTTAGCATGGTCTCTGTGACAGTGCTGACCAACATTTTCAAGCAGTCATCCTTTTCAAGTTTGGCTCATAGGCCATCTCCTACAATACATCTTTCTGAGGGCCCAAAGTATTCACGCTCTCTTGATTCTCAAACTACCAAGTATTTACTTTTCTCTGTAGATACTGTAGCTCTCAGAAGAATGTTAGCTCCTAGATAGATGGTACTGTTGTTTTTTTGTCTTTCCATCACCAGCATAGCAAGCCCTTACACAGAGTAGGGGCAAAATAAATCCTTGTTAAATTATATTAAGTGGAATTGGTTCATGCCTTACTTGATATCGATAATATAAAAATCATTTAACATAATTATCTCTGTGATGGCCTGTCTCAAGTAATGTTAGGTGATCTTAACATAGATGAAGGAAACACGTTATTGTAGGAGAGATTTCATGGCTTCATTTTACTCAGCTGAATCAAATATTATTTTTTAAAGCCAACAGACAACATACAGTGAAACACTGTATTCTTGTGCATGTTTCAGTGATGTGTGACTATGAATACATGGTCTTATTTAAGTTTATGAGGTGATTGAAATAAGCAAATATAGTCAGACTATTTTGACTATGCAGAAGTTCTACTGTTTGCTCACTGATCAGACTGAATTGATAGAAAAATTTGATAAGTTATTTTCTAGACAGTCAGCCAGAGATTTCTTCATAAAAACAGTTTGCTCAACTGTAAGAACTGACCCAGCATTCACATCAGTGATCCTTTACTGTCTCTGTGAATTAGATTCTTAGAAACATTAATTTTCCTGCTAAGCCACACTAGAAATGTTCATACTGATTCCCCCATCTACATCAACTTTGCAATTGTTTTGTCAATGAATTATTATGCCTGTAAAAGTTTGGACACAATGATTCCCTTTTATACCACCTTGTTATAAACAAGACTGAAGACATCAACTCATACACTCTGCTCACTCAATTCAACAAAATGTCTTTAAGGGAGAGAGGACTGAATTACCCAAGTAACCTGAGATAAAGTCATTTTTGACATATGCTATTAAGTCACTCCACTTTTATGAGATTCAATTTCCTCATGTTTAGAATGAGAAAACCACTACTTGTACTACCTACTTGATAACACTGTTTTGAGAAAAATACTTTTGTAATCTCTAAAATACCATATAAAGCTCTACAACTGTGAATTTTAATTATGGCCTGATAGTTATTCAGCCCTATGTTAGGTTCTGTAGTGGCTGTTTGATTGAACCTTTCTCAGGAGCACCTGGTGAGTACAGTCCAGTCAGCAAGTATTTATTAAGAATCTCTGAAATGCCAGGAACTATGCTAAGGACTACAAAGGAAAACAGTGAAAGAAGCAACAAAACAAAACAATTAAAACATTCTCTGCTTGCAAGGAGCTCATAGCTATCGAAATTACCTACTGATAAATTGATTATTAGTAAGGTATAAAATATTATATTATTTATAATATTTCTAAGAATATAGGCAATATTCAACATATAGTTCTTAAAATGACCTAAATGTTGCCTGGAATTCTTGAATTTTTTAAAGCTTACTTTACTTGCCACTTTCTATAAGAGGACTTTCTTGAATCTATCAGCTTTAGTACTATTCCCCCCACCCTCATTAATCCATCTATATTTAGTATTCATTTATGTTTATAATAGTTTCTACCAGTAGAATGTGAGCTCCTTGAAGGTAGAGCATTTTTCATTTTTGTCTTTGTGTACCATGTCTTGCAAATCTAGGGCTACATAACAGGTACTTAAAAATCCTTATTAACTTAAAAACAGCATTTCAAATATGATCAAAGTACTATTCTGAAGCTTACAATCAGATGGAACACAATACTTCTACTCCCTCCTTCCCTAATTAGTAAAAGAAATTTCTTAACTCTTCTGTGTTTTACATGACAAACTAATTAAGAAGAAAAATTAAAAGGACACCTTTTACTTTTCTCTTTTGTCCTCTGTAATGGCAAACAAAGTGGGACTTTTTGTTGTCTTTTGTTTTAGAGTGCTTCTCAGCACAAAGACAATCAAGAGCCTTTGACTGAGTCTTGCCTTTGTTTGTAGGAAGGCCCACACCCTTTTGTTTGTTAGGTCACTAGAGGTATGAAACCCTCCAGAGGTGTGAAGCCCTCAAGAGATATGAAGTGCTCTGACCCTGAATATATGTTGGTGTGGAGAGTCTGGGTAGCTGTTAAGGGTCCCCGAGGCTTTAAAAACTCAGATGTTCGTGTCTCTCTCTCTTTCTGTTAACTCTGTATGTTATGCTATGGTCAGATAGTTAGAAGCTTGTCTGTTGATTTGTGTTATTTGCTCTGTTTATATTTTCTCTGTAATTTCTGTTTGTATTTGCTCTGAAGCTTAGAATGCTGGCTTTTCCCCCTGAACTAAGTGAATGATATATGTATGTTTAATTAAAGTGAGATTGTAAACCCCTTAAAGTTGCTTTCCTTAGAAAAGCCGATCAAAGAACTTGTGCTAGCAGCCCTCCTATGTGCTGGTATTAAAGGCCTTAACACAGCCACAGTAGCCACAAGTAACACTGTTGTTACATCCTCTTATGGATACCAAAAACTGAATTGATAAATTCAGTGGTTTCTTTTTGCAGCTTCAGTATCCTTGCCTATTCTGTAGTTTATGATATTGTTTGATCAATGCCTTCACTAACTTTCTTGGCACTCTGTTATCCTTATTTGCCTCCTCTCTCTAAAATAATATAGTGTAGTAAAAACAAAGTTGAACTTGGAGTCAGGAGACACTGTGAGAACAATGGAACAGTCACTCAATTCCTGTAAATCAGGATTCTTAATCTCTCAGATCAAAGATTCTTTTCTCTCTTTTTTTTTTTTTTGAGTAGGGCAATTGGGGTTAAGTGACTTGCCGAAGGTCACACAGTACATGTATCAAGTATCTGAGGCTGGATTTGAACTCAGGTCCTCCTGACTCCAGGGCCAGTGCTCTATGCACTGCGCCACCTAGCTGCCCCCAGATCAAAAATTCTTAACCACTCAGACCCTTCATTTCCTTGTTTTTATGTGGTTAACAATACATCTTATCCTTTCTACACCAAAGAGTTGTTTAGAAAGTATTTTATAAACTTTGAAGTACTTATGCATGTAAGTTACTGTAATTGTTTCTTTTACAGAATTATTTTCTTTTTTTAATCGACTAAATATATGATTCCACTACCTTGCTGCAAAATATTATCATCCTTGGTCTTTTTCTGCTCTTTTCTGTCTACGTGCCTGCATTTTCTTTCCCAATTACGTATTCACTCTCATGATGTTTCTGCTGCTTGATTCACCTCTAACTCTACATCTCTATATTCCTAGTGCTAACCTTTTTCCAGCTCTTTAAACTGGCTGATGAGTATTTCCATTTATGTTATACAGTCATTTCTAATTCAGTATAGATAAAGCTCAACTCAATCATCCCCCCAGAACCTAGTCCCTTCATTGTCTTTCCTATTTTTACACACACACACACATATACATCTCCCTCCTTATCATTCACATTTGAAATTTTGAAGGCTACCCTGTCAAACGTTATCCTAGCAAATCCTAGCAAACTTTATTGCTCCTATTATTTTCTTTTTCTTTGCCTTTAATTTTTCTTTTTTGGTAAAATAATTTCATATTTTCTATTATTTTTTGAAACATCTTCTTTTTAAAGAAATTTAGAATCAATCCTTAGGTATCTTTAAAGTTGTTTTACCTTCAACACAGATTTGGTTTTCCTCATAGCCAATCAATTTTTCCTACTAATTCTTCTTGTTGCCACTAACATTTCCTCACGTAGTAAAATGTGTACTCAGATAGTATAGTGCAAATGTAGTAGTTTCATGATTAATGAGAATAGATACTATAGATGAGAATGAGGATGACTATAGAGAATAGATGAGTCAATGAGAACAGAGGACTATAAGATTATTAAACAATTTGTTTTACTTTGGGCCCACTGTCCTTTTTTCTGTTCCATATATAGATGGTTTTAGTATTATTTGGGTGTCATGTCAAGTTTCCCCCCCCCCCAGACTAATTTTTCTCTTCTGTTGCTTTTTAACTCTATTATGATTTTGGTTATAAATTAGAATTGAAGGGGTAACAAATTTCTACCATGGTAAGAATTGCCCACTTTGATGAGTTCACAACTCTACTGAAGAGTTAAATACCATTACAATGGACAGGTCATAATGGAGAGTTCTAACAAAAGGTGATCCACTGGATAAAGAAATGCCAAACCATTCTAATATGTTTGCCAAGAAAATCCCATGGAAAGTAGTAAAATGCTAAAAGATATGACGTCAGAAGATGAGCCCCTCAGATTGGAATGCCTTGGTATACTATGATCCATGGAGATCACACATCACTGAATGACTGAACAGCAACAACATAGACTTCCGGAACATTTTGGAAGTAAATTTGTACTTCAAACTCGTACTGGCTTTTGTTGTCATACTTTTTTCTGTTTATCTAGAAAAGCATTTGTTGTCTAAAATAATTTCTGAGCTCTTGAGGCCTCTTTGTTGTATTGACTGGTTTGCATCTTTTATATTACTCTAAAAATGGTAATAGTTGGAGTCATTTTTATTTTAATTGATTTTCTCTTATTCAGTGGATAGCTGCATATTTAAACTGAGTTGAGGTTGTTAGAACTAGACACAATGCCATATTTTTACATTTATCCTCTATTCTAATTTGGTGTTTAATATATGATGGAATCATGGATTTAGAACACTGATCAGGCCTTGAGAGGTTAAGTGATTTGCTGTAGTAGCAATTTGGGTTTGAAGATCTTTCCCACCCATTAATAGGCCATGTGACCTACTTATATCACAGGAAGCCTAAGTCACATGTGGTGGGAGGAGCTTCCTGAGAGGAAAAGGCAGTTATATCACAGGAAATGCTGAGAGAGAGAGAGAAAGATGTTATGGTTACGAACGGCTGCTAATGGCTGCCCTTGTGATTGTTAGAAGTGAACAGTCTGACTTAGCTGTACTGAGAGTTTGTTTTGGGGAATACCTCAGCAGGGGGTCAAGACAGATTTTGGGATGGCAAGGCTCCAGGCTGTGATATGGTGTTTTAAGTTCCCTGTTGTTGTGATAAACTAGGCTGACCGGCTGTGGGAGCTGAACATTTAGTTATGGGATATGATTTTCTGGTGCCTGAATAAATGTTATACTTCTTTTACCTTCTTTATGGAGAGTCTCTCATACCTTGCAATACAGAACTACATAGGCATATTCACAATTATGTTGATGTTGTGTTTATTGCTGGTATTACTGGTATTACTGGTACACTTGCCCAAAGTTACATACTAACATAAGTGAGAGGATCAGGTTTAAACTCTGGTTCTTTGACTTCAAAAGAGTTCTTTCCTGTACTTCCTTTTTTAGCCTTTGCTCTTTCAACTAAATGAGCTGGCAACACAGAAAGCTATTTCCTAAGTAAATGTTAAACATAACATGACTTTCCATTTTATTCCAGATATAGTTTATTTCATATTTTATGACTGACTCTCATAAAATACTGTTCATATTATTCTATTCAAATGCATTTAATGACTTACTGTTTACAAGAAACAATTGCAAATTCATTCTATCATAAAGATTTTATATTGTTTATCCCTATGTTATTTTTATAATCTTATCTCTGTATTATTCCCTTCCATAGAAATGTTAATCCACTGAAATTTGTCTATTCATTATCTGCTAAATACACCTCAAGTAGTAAACACTCTGTGCCTTTGCACGTGGCTTACACATCTAGTCTTACTTACATCAAGTATTATGTCCTCCTTAGAACCTTTGTAAATCCCCCTAGTGCAAAGATCTTTTACTGTTGATGAATTCCTACAATGTTCACTGTCTGTACTAATCATTTGCCACTTACTACACAATGCTTTATATTGTAAGTTTTTTTTTTAATGTTTTATATCCCCTACTAGAAAATAAGTTCTTTGAAGATGTGGGCTATATCTTATTTTTCCTTTTATTTCTGTTCCCCTTTAGTAACTAAATAGCAGTACAAGATTGAACAACGAATCACACACACACATATGCACACACACACAGATTGTTTTTATAGTTTCAAAACCATAATGAGTGAGGAATTGTGCTGGTAAGCAAAATTGACTCCTTAGCACTTAGTGCCCTTGAAGAGTTTGGCTTTTGTTTTGAGTAATTCAGTGTATTTCATTGAGCCTTACTAGGACAGAGACATTTGTGCAGGGCTCTTGAGACGGTGTTGATGAGGAGACTCCGGGCAGCTGTAGCCAAGGAGCCCTTCAGCTTGTAAACCCAGATGCTGAGACTTTGTTGAACTCTGGTAACTATGTATTGGGATTTGAATCAGACAAGGTCTGTCTGTTGATGTTCTTAATTTGTTTGTATTTTGTTCTGAAGTTCAGTGTGCTGGTCTTTTTCACCTGAGCTAAGTGAATGATATTTGTATGCTGAATTAAAGTAAGCTTGTCAAACCCCTACACCTTGCTTTCCTTAGTTAAGCAGATCAAAAGAATCCATGCTGTTGGCAGCTTTCTGGGTGCTGGCTGTGGGTGGATCTTACACCCCCACAGAATCTGCTAGCCAGATTGTTGAAACAGGAATATGTAAAATACTTTTGAATAGGTAAAAATGCTTTTCATATATATATATATATGTATATACATATATACACACAAATATGTATATATATAATTCTACTAGATAGTTGTTTATCCATAGATGATGTAGCATATGCTTACTGTTATATGGTTAATAGAGAATTATAAAAATGTAGGCTATAGAAAATATATATATTTATTTCTCTCTCTATATATATATATAAATACAGATATATTCATTCATTTAATATTCTTGCCATTTACCTTTCCAAATATGCTTAGTCTTTTGGAGTCAATGTATGGCTGCTTCAGTAAGGACCTAGAATGGAAAAGAAAAAAAAATATATATTTTGGCAATTCAAGAATCTCAAGTCTATTACTCAGCATTAAAGTCCTATACAAAAATTCTCACTAGGTTAATTAATGGGACTCAATTTTTGTAGCAATGGAAAATATTTTGAATTACTCTTAGAACATAATTGGCCTCTAATGGCATTGCATAGTCTGGCTCCAGCTTAAATTTGAATCTTCCACTATTCTTCCCATAAATCCTTGACTCCACCCAGACTAGTGAACTAGTTGACTTTCTTTTTTTTTTTTAAATTTTGCTTTATTAAGCCGTCTTAACACAACACAGGTCAGCACATAGGAGTGATAGAGACAGTATTGAATTTGAAATATGTTTATAATTTCCCTGGGTAATTCAGGACTGAAAACATAAGTGGAACTTTGTGTATAATAAGGTCCCTATGGCAAAGTTAATATTTACAAAGGAGAGTCTATTTCAAGTGATGAGATATAAGATTCAGTCCCTCCTATTCCCCAGCAGGCCTGTGGGATTATTTACATAAAACACTAGAAATTATACTGTGAATCTTTTAACTAATCACCAAGTAAGCATAGAAAAAATTGGATTCATCAACATTTGAACAACGTGACAGCAGAATGGATGAGTTTATTAGTACTATGTATATTCATTCTGTTATCATAGAGAAACAGAAGGAGACTATGCAGATACTTACTTCACAGCTGTTATTTGGTCCTTCACTTCTACAGAGCCTAGGCTACGGTGAACTTCCTGCAAAATCTTCAGCCCCTGAAACCCGCTACCTCTGCCATCAAAACGGGCCACAATGACATTGTCAGAATCAACAAGTACTGAATCCCAATCCATGTGAAACTTATCTGTGACCAACTGGCTTCCTGGTGTTTCATCACTGCAAAAGCCAAAAAAATCACACAAACAAGGACTATCGACAATGGAATGGAAACTGCAGCTAAAAAAAACGGTAGTTCCCATTAGTGGCAGGGCTCAGTCAAACATGCAGTCGATTTAAATGAATGTTGATTTGGGCAAGAAACCCACAGAAGCTAATGCCATTTTGTTTTATAGTTCAGAATGAAAAGCTCCAGGATTTTCTCACGTAAACAAAAAACAAATACTTGGTGAGGCTGGAACATCAAATTGTATATAGCTCATTTTGTCAGCAGAAAAAAAAAGAAGTCTTTTATAGCTATTTCTAAAAGCTGATCATCTATTTGACAGATATGTCTTAACTTACTGGATTTCTTATAGGAAATAAGATTTAGACATATAAATCCTATATAGAAGAAGAAAGGTTCTGTTAGAGAATACAACTGATTGTATTAAATTCATAATAATTTAACAGGGAATATACAATTTCAGAGAACATTGCATTCAAAAAGAATTACTACATTAATATATCATGGATTGGTTTGGGTTGAGGAGGAACATTAAGGAGGCTTTAAGCAAATATTGAGCAACATTCTTTTTTCATCTTCAAAGTGAACAGCAACAAAAGGAAGCAGGCACGTGATCATCTTACTCAATGACCTAAAATATTTGGAAACCAAAAGGTAAAGATGTTAAGCAAATTTAAAAGAATAAGTAACCTTCTAAGGAGAAAAAATATTCTAGTAGTATAATTTGAAAATGTCATTTTGTAAAGGAATTTATGACTTACTATTCATCTACTACTCCTACTTCCAGAATTGTCTGAGTGTAAGAAGTCATAGAGTTATATGAAATACTGATAGCTAGAGTTGTTTTTATACAATGACCTGACACTTACCTCATGGGTATGGTAGAAGGAACACCAAAGTATCACACTATCTCAAAACATCTCCTCTATTGACTCATTTATAATAACGAATTCTTAATTAATTTACTTGTTCGGTTTAAGGAAATAAAGGCACATCTTAAAAAGTCAGTATATTACTGAAAATGTGTTTGATACTTTCTGCCTCTATGTCCTAGGGTGAGTCACTTTACTTGTTTGTTTCTGTTCCCTAATCTGCAAAATAAGGACACTGGCCTAGATCAGGATATCTTAACTTGAGGTCTATGAATCCCAAAGGAGTTGGGATGGGGTAAATTTCAAGGTATCTCTGAACTTATGTACACTTCCTAACTACAATTTAGCATTTCCTTCAATTATGAATATAGACAACAAAACAACAATCTGAAAAGGAGTCCATAGGATTCACCAAGGATCCAAGACACAAAAAACATTAAGACCATCTGACTTAGAGGATATTTAAATGTGCTAAGGTGTGTTACAGTGCAGGAAAATTGTCTACTGGCCTATCTCATAGATGAAAGACGCTCCAAAATATAAAATACTAAACAAAGATTCTGAGTGCATGGAAACCTGTTAACTGTAACTATAGCAGAGTGACTGAGGAGAGTTAAGATTTAAATGATGTATTTAGCCTTCGAATAAGTGTTGGCACCTTTATCATCTGTATGAGCTCTCCATCACCTGGGGAAGGGCAGGTTCTCAGAAACCTAGCAATAGCCATGGAGAATAGGTCCAAAGTCAACCATGGAAGTAGTAAGATCCTTTCCCCATTCTTTTTCTCCCTCTTTTGCCTCATCAGCTAGTCATAATCTCAAAAATTTCAAAGTATTGCTCTCAATGCATCAAATCAGGGGTAACATGTGGATATGTACATCTTTATTTTAAAATCCCTAGAACTAACATTGGTCTCATTTAATTTGCTGTATGAGTGGTTCTAAGTCCCCAATGTGTTTTCCATTAAAAACTTTTGGTTGAGTTAGTTTATTGGACCTAGCTGGGAATCATCACTAAGATATAAACATTTTTTTTATGTTATGTGGAGGGAGAATGGAAAAAGAGTGAAAGTTCCAAACTATATAGAATTTTGGGGAAATAATAGTTCTGGGGTATGGTAGAGGAAGAGGAGATTGTGACTTACAATTTTTTTTTAAAGGGGAGAGGTAGGCAGCATCAAAACAGGTTAGGCATGAAACATGAAACCTAGGGCATTCCTCAGTCTTCATGTCCTTCATATTTGGGCTCACGTCCAAGCCTCAGCCATACTATAGGGCATTTTGCCAAATTAATACAAGGAAAAAAAAAGCCTTTTTTAGGGGGACTTTAAAAATGGTTTCTACAGTATTTATAGAGAGATACTATATCACATGCTTGAGAAATGAAGGAATAGAAGTTGTTAATTCATCGGATTTTGACAACCCCAAGACGTGGATGTGGGTGTGTATGTGTCTGTTGGGAGGAGAGATGGCAAACTTCCCCTTCCTTCTGGTCTTTTATGGGTTAGCCACAATGTTGCTCTTGTTTTGAGTACTGACATCAGCTGCCAGATAATCTTCCAAAGTATCTCATTAATTCTAAGGGTATTATTTTCTAATTTACATATGACCTACTGCAAGTTTGAGACCGCTCACAGCATTTCCAGGAGTTCACAGCAAAGTTATTTTTGGATAGAATGTAAATAAGTTACAGACACTCTTCCCTGTGTCTGTCAGGCACACAAATTAGTTTATAAAATGGAAAATGAAGTACATTTTCCCAACTTGTGATTAGCAATAATAGTACAGTTTGCAAAGCAATGAACTCCAGACCCTGCCCCACATCAGAAGCACCAAATAGGAAAATAACGTGTCTTTGCTCATTTTTTTCCCCTAGTCTTCCATCATCTCTAGTCCAGTCTTAGCAGGTTTTGAATGTTAAACCAAAAAGTGAGGTCAAGGATGTTTCTGTCAACTAATTCCAAACACATGTTGCTATCTAATTATATGTAATGCATTTTTTCCCCTTTCCTTCAGTGCATTGTAGTAGCTGTTTCAGAAGGTAATGATTTCTTAAAGAAGGTCAATAGTTTTTCTAAAAGAAAGGCTTTATATTCTGATAAACTACAAATACACTTTTAGACATGGCAATTTGCTAGGTTGTTCACATACAGGGACAGTATGATAGCTTTGCAAAGGAAGCTAAGCAAATTACACATAGACAATGAGACAGAGTTTTCTAAGGCTGGCCTAATGAGGATGGTTTCCACAGAAGGGGCCAGATTATGGAGGTGCTGGTAAGTAAAAAGAATCAGATCTCAGAAATCAGAAAATGGACATACTGACTTCACAGGGTCAAAGAATCTGATGGCTCTGTCTCTTAATGATGACTATGTACAATAATGGACATGGATCTTTATAGTCAGTCAAAAAGTACTTAAGCACTTAATACATATGACAGGCATTGTGCTAGACACTGGGATATAAAGAAAGTAACAGTGACTACCTTCAAGGAACTCACATGATGTTGGGGGAGACAAGATGGAAATAAATAACCAGGTACATACATGAGGGCAACAAAGAGTTTAAAGAAGCACTTCACGGGGGGCGGGGGGTGGAGAAGGG
Source organism: Phalanger gymnotis (assembly GCA_028646595.1). NCBI lineage: Eukaryota > Metazoa > Chordata > Mammalia > Diprotodontia > Phalangeridae > Phalanger > Phalanger gymnotis. The sequence continues at coordinate 572,578,604 of CM053622.1, forward strand.
GAGGCAGAGCCAATATGGCGGCTGGAAAGCAGGTACTAGCATGAGCTCCCTGCCAAGTCCCTCCAAAAAACCTATAAAAATGGCTCTGAACCAATTCTAGAACTGCAGAACCCATAAAATAGTACAGGGAAGCAGGGCTCCAGCCCAGGATAGCCTGGATGGTTGCTGGGTGAGGTCTTTCACGCATGGAGCTGGGAGCAGAGCAGAGTAGAGCAGAGCCCACCGTGGGCTGTGAGGACCAACCAGACCAGGAGCTGGGCGGAGCGGGCCCTAGCGCCCTGAATCAGTGAGCTGTGGCAGTTGCCAGACTTCTCAACCCACAAACAGCAAAGACAACAGAGAAGAACTGCAGAACCCACAAAATAGTGGAGGGAAGCAGGGCTCTAGTCCAGGACAGCCTGGATGGTCTCTGGGTAAGGTCTATCCCGCGTGGAGCTGGGAGGGGAGAGGAGAGGAGCAGAGCAGAGCCCAGCATGGGCGGCATGGACCAATCAGACTGGGAGCCGGGCAGAGCGGGCCCTAGCACCCTGAATCAGTGAGCTGCAGCAGTTACCAGACTTCTCAACCCACAAACACCAAAGACAACAGAGAAGGTTAGTGGGAAAAGCTGCTGGGGATAGGGTGATAGAGTTTGCGGTTCAGCCACTGCCCTGGGGGCAGAGGAAGTGGGGCAGCTACAGAACTACAGCTGCAGTTGCTTCTGACCTCAGGCCCACCTGGTGGGAGGAATTAAGTGGTGGATCAGAGCAGGAGTGAAGAGCCTGCTGAAGATCTAAGTCCAGTCCAGGCTGGGGGTTCTTGGGGAAGGAGGAATGCTGGTGTAGCAGAGCTGGTGCATCCCCC
>CM053622.1:572579946-572695444 GCA_028646595.1 Phalanger gymnotis
GAAGAAGATAAAAAAGGGGGGCGATGATAGAAGGGAGGGCAGATGGGGGTGGAAGTAATAAAAAACAAACACTTTTGAAAAGGGACAGGGTCAAGGGAGAAAATTCCATAAAAGGGGATAGGTTAGGAAGAAGCAAAATATAGTTAGTCTTTCACAACGTGGGTATTGTGGAAAGGTTATACCTAATGATAGGCATGTGGCCCATGTTGAATTGCTTGACTTCTTAGGGAGGGTGGGTGGGAAGAGGGGAGAGAATTTGGAACTCAAAGTTTTAAAAAATAGATGTTCAAAAACCAAAAAAAAAGGTTTTGCATGCAACTATAAAATAAGATACACAGGCAACGGGGCGTAGAAATTTATCTCGTCCTACAAGAAAGGAAGGGAAAAGGGGATGGGAGTTGAGTGGGGTGACAGAAGGGAGGGCTGACTGGGGAACAGGGCAACCAGAATATACACCATCTTGGAGTGGGGAGGAGGGTAGGAATGGGGAGAAAATTTGTAATTCAAACTCTTGTGAAAATCAATGCTGAAAACTAAATATATTAAATAAAAAAAGGAAAAAAAATTCAAAAATAAATAAATAAATAAGTCCAGATGGAGAAAAAATAGCACTTCATATACTTTATCTCATATATTCTTCACCATGAGATGAGATAGAGAACTATCTCATCTATGAGACAGAGACAGGTGGTGCAATGGAAAATGTCTTGTATTCTGGAAGACCTGAGTTCAAACTTGGTCTTCAAACTTACCAGTTGTGTGACCCTGAGCTATTCCCCTAATTTTTTTGTCTGACTCAGTTTACTCATCTACAAAATAGAGATACTAAAAATATTTAACTCCCAGTGATGTCATGAGCATAAGATGAGATGATATTTGCAAAGTACTTTGTGAACCCTAGAGTGCTATAGAAAAGAAATTATTATTATTACTTATGGATTATTATTCTTGTTGAATTGTTTCAATTGGGTCTGTCTCTTCATGACCTTATCTGGGTTTTTTTTTGGCAAAGATACTAAAGTAATTCGTCATTTTCTTCTCCAGCTCATTTTACTGATGAGGAAACTAAGGCAAACATTCATATTTACATATGCACTTATACCAATTCCATTCTACTTTTTTTCCCCCATTTTGGGCAATCATTGTATGTATTGCCATCCTCAAAGTGGCTTTGAATAACTTTCCATTAGGACTCATCTCAAGTTCAGCCTCAAAGGGATTCCTAATCTTTTACTCTACTATAGAAATTTTTAATCTTTATAATCTCATCATAGGAAATATGCAATGGATATTTACTTTGGATGAAATAGATACATCTAAGTCTAAATATTTCCTTATGCACTTACAATCTTACTTCCTCCCACATACTAAAAAATCTGTGAATTTTTTCACCTCACTTTATTCATATGGAGGTTTACCCTTTGACTCAATTTTTGTAACATTTGGTTTATCTGTAGTGATTCGATGTGAATCAGAGGCACTAGAGAAACCTGTCACAAAGAGCTATTTCATCAGAGAGGTGCAACCTAGAGAATAACAGCCCCAAAAGACTTAGAAGGCCATGGACACTTTAGACTAGCTGGAGGAAGGGGTGTCTTGTTATCGGGCACCACAAAGCTAGGAAGGAAAAACCCTTTCTTTGCTGCTGCAGAGAAAAAACAATTCATGCCTGGCTTTTAGCCATAAGGGTTATGATGTTAATGATCACAGCCTATACTTATATAGTGCTTTAAAGTTTGCAAAGTACTATATATATGTGTGTGTGTGTGTGTATACACACATATGTACACTACACACACACATATACATACATATATACACACATACTTATGTACATATATATATATGTGTGTATGTATATACATGTGTTCATATCTGAACATACACATGCTCACACATATACACACTTATTGGTATATTTTCAGTCGTATCCTGCTCTTCATGACAAGAAGAGATTCCATGACAAAGATACTGCAGTAGTTTGCCACTTTCTTCTCTAGCTCATTTTACAGATAAGGAACAAAGGCAAACAGGGTTAAGTGACTTGCCCAGGGTCACACAGCTAATAAGTGTCTAAGGCTAGATTTGAAGTCAAGAAGATGAGTCCTCCTGACTTCAGATCTGGCACTCTATTCACTGTGCCTCCTAGCTACTTTATATTGGTGTATACACACATCACATAAGCCCCACAACAACTCTTCGTGGAAAGTGCTTTTGCTATCCTCGTTTTAGAGGAAAAAAACAGGGTTGAGAGAAATTAAATAATTTGCAAAGTTCATGCAACTTGTAAGCATCCAAGGATGGATTTGAACCCAGGTCTTCCTACCTAAAATTTTAGTGCATTATCCACTAGACCACATTACCTCTGGATCAGAAGCTGAAGGAGGCCAGTGAAATGTCTTTCTGTTATTTATAGTATAAAATGATCTGGCAACAATGGATGAGAGAGGAGATCGTTTTTCCATTATTCCCTGGCACTATGACTGTGTTGCCCTGAGCACATAACTCCCAATGTGAGGGCATGGCTTAAGAGAGAATCTAGGAGTGGGTGAGGGAGTGTCAAGAGAACAGTGGGTAAGATGATCCTGTCAGTGTGTTCCATTTTTACAAGGCTATTTCAGAAGACCTAGCTTTCTGCTCATGGCCTCTTCAGGAGCAAGCTGTGATGGCATAGTTCTGTTTCTTCCTCTGACTACAAAGACATGTGAAAAACCTTTTCTGAATACAGACACACAGAAGGGAGTATAAAAGAGGGCAGAAAGCAAACAACCTTTGTCCTCTGATCAGAGTTCACATTTGGTACATCCTGTTTATTTGTTAACGACTCTCTTGATAACACTGATTTCCCACTTGACCTCTTACCTGTCTGGACCTTTAGTATCTGATGCTACTACTCTGACTTAACATCTTGCCTGCTAGACTCATTTTCTAGACTATTTCCTGTCTAGTTAGACTCCTGATCATTTTGAGTGACAACTGTACTCGGGAGGAAAGGAGTGGTCTTGGGAAATGTGTTCACCTGGTATTTTTTCAAGTTTCGATGGCACAAATGCCAGTCCAAAATCCCATCAGTCCTCATATTTATAGCATTGCTATGGTAACTGATTTACAGATGGTCATTGCTTTCTTTGAAATTACTACTATATCTGTTTCACACATGCTCATCTCTTCTTCTGAGAGCCTTTACTCTCTTTTATTTCTTTTCTATGTTCCAATTTCAATAGTACCCATTCAACATAGAGGAGCTCAATCAATGCTGCCAACTATTTGACTTTTTACTGTTTTCATTTCTCATCCTTATGAGGCTAAATTCAGTTAATTTGGTAATCTACTAGGATTGCTGGTTATGAATTCAGACAAGCAGCATCCCAGCCCAAGTTGAGATCTGTCATCTTTCTCTGGCTCTCTAACTCATCAATGCCAAGTTCACAAAGACAATGTCTCACAAGGATCTTTTTAATAGGGTTAAATGGTTCGTTTATCAAGCTGATCCCAAGTGCAGGTAGCTTCACACTCACATGTAATAGTGTTCTTTCAAAGCATGTTGACGTTTTAGTTTATTTTAAATGCCTGTATTCTCCCCACATGTTCTTTTTCTTTTTCCCATTTTGACAGGGCATTGTGTAAATGACTGATTTCTACATATGGCTTATAACACATACATTTTAACTAAAGTAAACCAATTCTTTCTTCATTTTTCCAAAAATTATTTCTCTGGTACTGGAGATAGAGGAGAAAGACCTATTTAATATCCTTTTAATATAGTACAAATGTCTTTGACCTAGACCCTAACACTAGCATCAATACCATCATTACTATAATACAATATCCAGAATTTATATTTATGATTACATAAAATTAAAGTTCACAAAACACTTTCCCCATAGCAATCCTGTGAAATAGCAGTAGAATCATTATGACCATTCTAGATATGGGAGGAAAAAAAAAACACTGAATCTCAGAGGGGTTGAGTGACTTGCCAAGGAACATAATTTACTGTCGGAGAAGTAGTACTGTAGGAAGCACTCTAGCTTCAACATTTCTTGCTCCCCACACACAGGGACCCACAAACACCCACTTAAATACACATATACTATACATTATGTCAGTGCTAAATAGCTCAAATTTATATAGAGTTTCACATTTTACATAATGTTCTCCTCACATGTTAAAACAGATATTTGAAGCAGGTCATGGAAGCACTGTTATAATATCAGTATTGCCATTTTACAAATGAGCAAATTGAAGGCTGAGTTGAGGAGATTGAGGTAATTGCCCAGCATTCTAGAGTAAAGAATAAAACGATCGTTTTCTGACTCTAAAGAAAAATTACCTTACCCCCAGGTGGCTTGCCTTCCATGTAGTAGGTAATAAAAGTTGAATTTGAATTTCCACCTAGATAATAATAAGTCCCTGCCTCTAGCTCCTGTCTCTGGGCTCAGCTGGGAGCACTTTTACCAACCCATTGGCAGTTCTAGTTTCAACTTCAGTACTGAGATCTGCGGCCTGGCCAGAGTGGAGACAGAGAGAAGATGTAGATATCACCATCCTTAGTCAGTGTCACCCTGCCTGTCTCATGCCTACATAATAAGTTCCTGAATTGCCACCCAGGGACTCCTGGCACTCAACCCTGGCCTGCTCTGTTTTCCTGAAAAGAGACCTTGGCAACCTTCCAAAGGAACCAAAATTTTCTCTGGGGTTAGGCTTCAAGAACTTATAACTGAAGAAACAGTAGAAACCAGAAAGATGGAAATTTCCTTTGTCTACAGAATCACATCATTTCGTTCACAGAAAAATAGGGAGCAAATTTGTGATTTTATTGATATAGGGAAATTCCAGATGAGGAAACTCTCTTTTCCAAGGCAGATCACTTCCTTCTCTGCAATCTGTAGCCTTAGAGAGTTTCATAGACCTCAGAGGGCAAATGATTTGCCTAGGATAACAATCATATGTCAGAGACAACACTTGATTCAAAGTCTCCTTAGCTTCAAGGCCAGTTTTCTATCTAATAACACCACACTGCTTCTCATTCATTCACATAGTAGAAAAAATAAATTAATAAATAAAAGCATATTAACACACAAGCCAGAAAACAATGAACAGAATGGATATTAATGAGCCATTTGTAAAGCTCAAAAATGTTGTCTTGATATTATCCACACAAAATTAAACTTGGGATAAACATCTTAGACATCACAAGAAAATATAGGACAAGAGCCAGCAGCAAAATGCCTGAGGGATGTTCAACATCCAGAAATTGTGCAAAATAAGTGGTGGAGTTATAATGTGTGATACACTGTTCCATTACTTGCAAATGACTAATTTCCTTTGCTGTTAGAGTGCCATTACAAGTCTTTATCTGATTTCTTATTGGGCATAATTTCTGCTCTTGACAAAGCATTTCTTTACTTTCAATGTTTGTTTTGGTGCTGAGAGTAACCTCCAAATCACAAGTATGTAACTGACTTTATAGATTCCTAAAACCTTAAAGGTAGAAAGATCCTGAGGGATTAACTGATTCCGTGTCTTAATTTTATAGTTAAAGAATCTAAGGTCTTCATAAATGATGAGACTTGCTCAACATCGGACACTAGGAGATCATCTACACCAAAATAAAGATGTAGAAGACAGCAGCATCGATCCAGTAGAAAGAATGGTGAATTTGATGTTGGGGACATGGCTTCAAATCCTAGTAGTCAAACTAATCAGTTATGAAATAATAAATTATTTAATCAATGATAAATAAGCAAATTATATTTTTGGTATCAAAATGTATTCTTGTTGTTGTTTCCAGGGAAATTAGAAGTCATTAAAGAAGCTTTGCATTGGGAGATTCAGCCTGTTGTCCCACCAAACTTATTTTCCTTCTGAACCATCTGTCCCAGGTACACATCACTAATCAACGAATTTTTGATAGGCCTTCTTTTCAAATGCACACTATAATCTGGGCAAGACATTTTCTTCTTCTACTTGCTTTTTTATGGATAGATAGTCAGACCAACTATTTTGAGTGGTAACAGGTCTTTTTTTTTGTGAGGCTTTGCAGTGTGCCTGGATGGATGTAACCAGAATAATGTTATTTACAAATAGGAGCATCTGGAGGACCTTCCCTTTCACCAGGAATGTCTCTTCATCTTGGAATTTGCACTATGTCTCCTCCATCACAGTGGCAAATACTTTTGGAAGAAATATATTTCTCTATTTTATGCCTTACTGATTTTGATGGTCTGATATAAACGTCATTGAACAGTTATTCATTTCGTTATATTTTTTAAGGAATGTTGAATGAATCTAATGGTGTTGCCGTATTTTAGCAAGACAGAACACAAAAGTCTCCAAAGAATTAGAAATGAGTATCCCTTAGATTGGGGCAATTAGGTGGCACAGACGATGCAGCATCAAGCCTAGAATCACGAAAACCTGAGTTCAAATCTGGCCTTGGACATTCATTACTGTGTTACCCTGGGCAAGTCACTTAACCCTGTTTGCCTCAGTTTCCTCATCTGTAAAATGAGCTGGAAAGGGAAATGGCAAAGCACTCCAGTATCTTTTCCAAGAAATCCCCAAATAAGGTCACAAAAGGTCAGACAAAATTGAACCAACTGATTAATAACAACAACAACTTTCCCTTAAATGAGGTATGGGGAACCTGTGGCCTCAAGGCCAAATATAGCCTTCTAGGTCCTCAAGTGAAGCCCTCTGATGGAATCCAAATTTCACAGAACAAAACCCCTTAATAAAAGGATTTGTTCTGTAAAATTTGGACTTAGTCAAAAGGCTACACCCAAGTATCTAGAAGGCCACATGTGGCCTCAAGGCCACAGGTTCCCCACCCCTGGGGAGATGAATTCAATTTTGGATACATTGGGTTTAATACTGAGTCAGTGAGTAAATTAGCATGTATTAAATTGCTAGTATGTGCCATGCCCTGTGATAAATACTGGGAATACAAAAAAGATGCAAAAAGTCCCTGCTCTTCGGGTCATAATTTAATGGGGAAGACACCAAGCAAACAAATGTGTACAAACAAGGTTCACACTGAACAAATAAGGAATAATCAACAAAGGGAAGATACTAGACTTAAAAGGGATTGGAGCAAGATTTATGGGGCAGGTCGAATTTTAGCTTGGACTTGAAGCCAGGATGAAAAGATGAGAAGGGAGAACATTCCAGGAATGGGAAACATCTGGAGAAAATGCGTACAGCTGAGACATGGAGTGATTTATTCATGGAATATCAGGAAAGCTAACATCACGGTATTGAACAATATACAGGAGTGGGGGTGATTTACTATAAAAGGAAACTGGAAAGGAAATTGGATATAAAAGGCCTTGGACTCCAGGGAATTTTGATCCTGGAGGTTATAGGTAGCGATTAGAGTTTATTGAGTAGGGTGAGAGTGGAGATGACATTGTTGGATATACACTTTAGGAAAATCACTTTGGTAGCTAAATGGAGGGTGGACTAGGGTAAGGAGAAACTTGTGGCAGACAGAATAGTCATTATGCTATTCCAGTTGTTCAGACATGATGATCTGAGGATCTTAACCAGGGTGGTGGCAGGTTCAGAAGAGAGAAGAGGAAATATTTGAAAGATGTTGCAGGTTCAGAAGAGAGAAGAGGAAATATTTGAAAGATGTTGTAATGATGAAATTGACAGTCCTTGGCAACAGACTGAGTATGGTGAGTGACAGATAGTGAGGAGTTGAGAATGACATGTAGCTTGTGAACATAGTGGACAGAAAGGATAGTGGTATGTTCAAAAATAGTAGGGAAGTTTGGGAAAGTAAGGGTTGGGCAGGGGAGATGAATTCAATTTTGGATACGATGAGTTTAAGGCGTCTACTGGAATCCAGCGTGAGGTGGGGCTTTTGAGATATGAGACTGGAGGTTAGCACATTGGTTAGGCCTGGATAGGTAGGTTCGAGAATCATGGAAATACAGATAATAATTAAATTCATGAGAGCTGTAGATCACCAAATGAGGTACTATGGTAGAGAAAGACAAGCAAGCCTGCAACAGAGACCTGTGGAAAACATACCTAATAGGCATGACCCGGATGAAGATGTAGAGTAAAAGATTGAAAAGGAGAGGAGGTAAGTGGAAAAGTGCCAAATGGGTGTGAGCAAGCTGCAACATATAACTGATGAAGAACTTCAAGGAGTGAGAATAAAATATGTGAATGTGGACGTATAAGTTTGAAAAGAAGATGGTTTTATCATGTTGCAAAGGTGAGGGTTAGACTACCAGTGGACCCCAGTGCTGCTTTCACAGTATGCAGAGAAAAATTAAGACAGGTTACAAATCTATTGGTTGGACCTCCTATAGTAAACTTATCAGAGGGCATGGGCATGATTTCTACAGGATGGGCAGCCATCTGAATTAATTGGAGGACATCCCCAAATAAATTCTATCATAGATATATTTGGGTATTGTAAAAAGCTATAAATTAAGCTCATACCTAAAAATAATGCTTCTACTTGATCTGAGCAAGAGATTAAACTGCTATTAAGAATTTTTAGCATGGATCCAAATAGAAACTGAAATTCTTAGGAAGTATAAGATTCAATGTCTTACTTTTCCTTGATTTAGTTATACCACACCCATCTTTGTGCCGTATTACAGGTCCTACCATTATCTTCTGGGATAACCTTTTCCTTCTTTTATTCTATCATTCAAATTTGCTAATAGTCATACTTGATTAAGCTAACATCTAAGTACCTAGAAGAGGGCTATCCAAAATATGGCCCAAAGGCCGCATATGGCCCACAGTGCAATTTTATGCAGCCCACCTGTAGGTTTTAATTTTCATGGGTGGAAAAAATAAAATAATACTTTGCATGAAACATGTATTAGACTTTTTAATTCCATCACTAATAAATAATCTCATTGATGTCAGTTTTCTTTGGTGTTTTTAAGCAGTATTACGGACGGAACATATTGCACAAAATGTTCAATCGATCTGTGCGATGCATTCTGTCTATATGATGCAGATAAGTCAGTGTGCACCTACCTTTATACTGTTGTGTTGTCGCTTTGCTGTTTTGTGTTTGCTTTCACACTTCGTGTCTTTGCCTGTCGCATTCATAATGCTTGCTCCCCAACTTTCTGTCAGTGTACTGTGTTTTTTTATTCTGGGCGCAGCCCTCGAATGATTATTTTATTTTAATGCGGCCCTAAGATAACCTAAGGTTGGACAGCCCTGTGCTAGAAGATGAAGGAGATACAAATGTATCTTCAACATAATCTTTCATGGACCACAGAAATAGGGAAGTTTGAAAGTTTTCTGGCAAGCCTTCCTGACTACATTTGCTACTTGACTCTTCTGCTTGTCCTGGGGACAAAGAGGGCATTTATAGGATTCTAGTTACTGATTACTCACAACTCGAGGAGAGGAAAGCCAGAAGATGAATTTAGTAGCCAAGAAAAATTCAGAGTTTTGGCCAAACCACCAGAAAAAAGTATTGACAAGTTCAATAGTTAGCATTATCATCAGCAAACTGTTGAGTTGGAGGTAGCAAAAATAAAAAAAAATGACAGAGCAACTTCATTTTAAAGATTATAGAGTATAAGGGAGGAGAACTAAAAGGAAAAGAAGTGTTTTACTGCATGGCTTTGGCATCAGGATAGCTTTGGAGTCAAGACGGTATGGATTTACTTTACATCCTGTCTGTAACATAGCCTATCTGCATAGCCTTTGAACATTCAGCCTCTCACTGTTTTATGCGACCATGTTAAGACTATTAATTAGAGATAGGCTTCCATTATTCATCAGTGGAGGGTATTTTCAAATGAGGAAAGATCGATACCACTAAAAATCCTAAATCAGATTGGGGTAAAATTCTTTAGGATAGAATCATTTTGGTTTGTTTTATCTGTCTTCCAAATGTCTAGTATAGAACCTGGAAGAAAATAGGCATTTCGAAAATCTCAATTGGATTGGATTGGTCCAGGCCACCCTTCTCCACTAATTTGGCATTCTAAGAAGACTGTTCTAGTGACCTGAAGAGAGTGAGCTATGCTTGTATTTCTGCCATAGGCAACCAAAATGTGTGTTATATGCAGATTGGTTTCTGCTAACTGGCAGGCAGAGAAATAAGGAAGAGGAAGTAGTTCTGACTTTTTAGAGATGAATTTTATTTATACATAAGGTTCTTTCTATGGAAGATATATTTGAACTTTTTAAGGAGATTTTCATGTTCCATGGAAGGATGGGCATGATTTGCAAATGCTCCCATTGGTAAAGACAACTATTACTGGATCTCAGAATAGTAGGTCTGATGACCATGGAGGTTGCTATGCATCCATCTGCCACGTACAACTAGGAGGTATTCTGTGTTTCCGGAACATGCATTCAGAATGTGAGTGTTAAGTGAGGTTTGTCCAACTTAAAGATTGTCCTCTTTAGTATTATACTTGTGATAACAAAAGTTGCAGCCAGAAGTATTCCTGAAAGTGGATTATGAAGTTTGGGGCAAGAAAATTAGATACTTGGGGGTATAGATGGCATTTTCATCATTGCTGCCAAATGAAAATGAGGTCCTTATGAAAAAAAAGAGTATTGGAAGTGTATAGCCAGTCAAAGAATGAGTTTTAGTTTTTACTACTGCAATCTAAGATATTGAAGAATTCTTAGCAAGGGCTAGATCGATTATATCTAAGAAAAGTTGAAGAGAATGAGTTTGCCTATAAACAGGTCCATCTCGTTAAGACAATAAATTTTTTAAAAAAAGGAGCAGAAATACACATGACCGTATACTGCTGTTAAATGAAATGCCAGAGAGCAGGAGATCATACTTTTTTTTTTCCTGTCATGCACTCATTTAGAAGTCTGGAGAAGCCTATAGATGCTTTCTCAGAATGATATTTTAAAGGCGAAAAAAAAATAAAGAAAAAGTAGAAGTAAGAACCAACACAGTTATATTGAAAAACAGTTATTAAAATACTAAAAACAATCAGGGACTCTAGATAAAAAAACCTTTGCTGCAAAGGATGGCAAATTTGACATAGGAAAAAGATATAGATGTTGTCAGAAATTTAGAGGATATTTAATTGAAGAAGTTATACAAATAGCTCTCTGAAGTCTCTTCCAGTTCTATATCTATGATCCTAAAAACTATGGATTTAAATATAAAGTGGCAAAAGTGACCTTTTCGAAATCACCAAGGATTGGTTGGAGGTCCACCAATAGTAAAAAATTGTTAATGAACAAACTAAGTAGAAGCTGAGGCAGGATAGCATTGTACACCAAGAAGAAATTAAGATTTATAGAAATCTACAAATCTAAGAGGGATGGGAATGAAGGTACCAAAAGCCCATAGATATGAACATCTATGATGGTTTGAGGGTCTGAACCAGCGTGGTGGCATTTTCAGAAGGGAGAAGTAAAAATATTTGAAAGAAGTTTGAATGGTTGAATTAAAAGTCCTTGAATAGATGGACATTTACCTAACATTTCTATCTCTTGAAGTTGTGAGCTTAAAAAAACCAGCAAAATAAAGTCAGATTCTAAATTTCAAGGCCATTCTACTAATATAGATAGAAATAGATATAGGTTATCTAGAAGCCCTTTGGTTCTTTCATGATAGAGATGGTTTCATAATGTGTGAATCATACCTATGTCTATGCCCTGCATTCATGCTGTACTTTAAAACAAAAATCTGAAACAAGAGGCACATTACCTGGCAAATGGCTACAGCAGGCCCAGATTAGATTAAGACATAATTGCAAAATATTTAATAAAATAAATAAAAAATTAATACAACATGCATAGTGTTAATTTGTGGCTATTGTAAGTCAATATGCATCTTGCATGTATCTGTTTCTATTTGAGTTTGAAATCACTGTTCTTAAAAAAAATGCTGATAAGAAATGTTGACTATTCATCTTAAGTAGCATGGAAGACAGAAACTATTATTGAAGGTAACAGAACTGTGTTGTTCTCAGACCAGTTGGATATTGACTAATTATTATGCTTATAGTAGCAAGAGATACACTGACCATACTATCCTCTAAGTCTCTGTGACTTAGAGATCTAAATGTATTATCTCTCTGGCCATCTGTAACAACATTATTACTTGCAGCTGCTGTGGGGGCGTAAGACCAATAACATCAGGACACAGGAGGGCTGCTAGCACAGATTCTTTGATCTGCTTTTCTAAAGGAAAGCAACTTTAAAGAGGTCAACAATCTTTAATCAAATGTATATATATATATATATATATATGTATACACACACACACATATATATATCTATATCATTCACTTTAGAGAAAATACAAATAGGAACTGCAATGAGAAATAATATAAACAGAGCAAATGCAAATAGCAAAGATCAATAGACAGGGCTTCCAACTGTCTGACCAAAAGCAATACATACATAGTTACCAGAGGGAGAAGCAACAACATCTGGGTTTTCAAAGCTGGAGGGCTCCTTAACAGCTACCCAGAGTCTCATATGGCTACATCACATGAACACTCCTCCAATGAGTGAGCTACAAATTAAAAGGCTAACCTCAGAGTATATATACACTTCTTCAGGGTCAGAGAGCATCACAACCCTCGTGACCCAGGCTCATGTGACTCAAACTCATGTGACAGGCTTCCATGTGACTTAAGCAGGTCACATGGGTCTATTATTTCATGAGAAAGATATTCCCATTAAGCAAAAATACATTAACAATACATCATCTTTCATTTTGCCCACTTATAAACTTGTGTAGTCTATATTTCTATGCCATCATGATTCATTTTAGTGTAGGTCCTCAAAGAAATGGAAAGGTGGAACGACAGTGATAAAAAGCACAGTGGTGTAAGCTTGTTTGGGAAGAAAGGAAAAGCCCTATCCCTGACACATAATAGCTCTGTGTTCATAGGTAATCCACTTATCCTCAATTCTCCTGCCCACTCTCTGAGTCCAATAAGTTACAGCTTAGCTATGTTGGTGAAGCATTTCAGTACAAAGCTAATTAAATCAGAGATCCAGATTACCTACCTTCCAAAAACAAAACAAAACAAAACGGCAAAGATATTAAACTGTTTGTGTGTTCCTGGTGTACCAGGGCAGAAGATAATCAAATTTCTTTCTTTGGTTTAGATTAATGTTTTCTTCTTCAATTATAATACCAAGTAATATACAATTTTTGTTTTTTGGGTTTTCCCCCCTTCCTTACATGTGTGAGGGACAAGAAAGTAATCATTAAATTCAGAAAAAAAGAAAGATATTTAATTTGCATGTATATCGCATTGAGAAAATACAAAACATGCAAAACTCCAAACTTATACTAGGTACACTGGGGGTGTTCTTTTGTTTAGCAAAAAGATTTCATTGTAGTTTTTAAACAGTAAGTTCTTCATGCATTTAAAATAGGTTTTAATTATGAAAATTCACCTGCACAGTCCTTTTCTGGATGACAACTATTGTTTAAGTGAGCTGTAACTTTCCATGCCTACTGACTTAAAATGGAATGGTAAATATCTGGCATCTGGTATAGAGCAAAAGAGAGTCTAGGGTCCTTTGTAGGGAAGGGTGTTGGTGAATTGAATATTCTCTTCCTTATGTCTTTTTTCTCTACATCTATTTACAATTTATACAATTTCAAGTGACATGAAATGAATGCTGACATTTAAGATTCATTATCTACAGATTTTTTTTTTTTAGAAATAAGGTTAATTATGTACAAAGAAAAATAAGGAATGATCATCATATCTATTTTTGTTACCTAGCTTAAATGCTACTGTCTTCTCCCTTTTTTGTTTGTTATCATTTTTATTCATTATTTTTAAAGGAGTAAATTGAATGACAATGAGAAAACTGGGAATCTGAAAATTACTTTTTTTTTAATAAATTCTCATTATATGGTGAAGAGATAATCACTGATTTAGCACCAATCCATCCATCTAGTCTATAAGTGGAAATATGTGCATTTTCACTGAAAGAAACTGAATGGGAAATATCTTTGTTGAAACAAAGGAAGGACTGACTCTTGTGACAAGTATGTTCATGGCACGTGTGTTGTAACTTTTCACAAGAAGCAGCACAAATATTAGTAAATGAGTTCTGATATTATGGAGAATCATGAAATGTTAGAAGGCAAACCAACAAAATATTAAGTATTAACTAGCACTGGGGTTTTTTTTTGTTCGTTTGTTTTTTAGTTTTAGGCCTGGCAATACTCCTAAAACCTGAAATATAGTCATACCCATTTCAAATCATTTGAGACTAATTCATAATTTCTCTAATTAGCTCATTACATTGAAACATTATTAAAGTATATCTATCAGATCTTTTTACATGCAAGTGCATAGTGAATTGTAAATATTAGATGACCTATATTACTTTGCAAAACTTATTTTAAGGAGGTACTACTAGTCCTGTTCTGTCTTCCTGAAGCAATCACACATAACCTAAATCTGCTTTAACAATTGGTTAACAGGAGGAAAGTTTTCCTCCTGTTTGTAACCTAGACAACTAATTTTAAAAACTTAGCTTTACAGTTATAAATTTTTTAACCATGTAAAAGTGACATCTCCAACCCCAGTTTCCTTACCCTACTATGGAGACTTTTTTTATACTTCATCTATCACAAGGTTCTTGTGAGAAAAGTGCTTTGTAAAGCTTAGAATACTTAATGTTAGCTGTTATTTCGAGCAGCAAAAAACAAAAAACAAAAAAAACTATTAAATATCTATTATGTGCAAAGTACAATGCTAATTATTGAGGGTTCAAGGAAAAAAAATTAAATACTGTGTCTGCCTTTATGGTACTTATAATTTATGGGAAAGATATATAGACGATTCTCATTTTATACAAATTTGAATTACACAAATTGAATTTTGTGAACAGAATTCTGAAAGAAATTGGCATTCGAAAAAAACCTACATTAACTTTACAGTATGGTGTGCTCTTTGTTTTTGCCCCTCCACCAGCTCTGCAGCCTCTCCCCAACACACACACACACGCACACACACACACGCACACACACACCACACACACACACACATACACCCCCCCCCACACACACACCCCCACAGTCTACAAAAACAAAACAAACTCAGAAAATACAGGCAAGGTAGAGAACGCCTAATGGGCTTGGCTGAGACATTTGCCCCTTTGCCCTTCTACCCCCATGTCAGTGTTCTGTCTGCTCAGATGCCACAGTGCTGTCTCCAGCCCATCTTCGCCTGTCTGTATTTGGACCCCATATGTTTTTCTCCACCTCCACCCCTAACTACCATTTTCTTCTTCTTGGTTCTGGCGGCTGGCCCTGCCCCTCACGTACCTCTTCCTGCTCTCCCTTCTCTCTCTCCATACCCA
This sequence comes from Phalanger gymnotis, assembly GCA_028646595.1. Taxonomy (NCBI): domain Eukaryota; kingdom Metazoa; phylum Chordata; class Mammalia; order Diprotodontia; family Phalangeridae; genus Phalanger; species Phalanger gymnotis. Next base: position 572,595,262 of record CM053622.1, read on the forward strand.
TATCTCTCTCCCTCTCTTCTCTAGATCAGTAGGGAAAATCTTCATTATATAAAAATACATAGAGGCCTGCAGAAAATCCACTTATCTAAAGCAAGAACTATCTGTAAATTGGTAAATATATATTTATGAATATAGGTGGCTAGGTGGCACAATTTATAAAGCACTGGCTCTGGAGTCAGGAAGTTAAAATCCAACCTTAGACATTTACTAGCTGTGTGACCCTGGGTAAGTCACTTAACCCCGTTTGCCTTAGTTTCCTCAATCTGTAAAATGAGCTGGACAAGGAAATGGCAAACCACTCTAGTATTTTTGCCAAGAAAACTGTAACACTCTAATTATACACATATCAAGTCTTCTAATCTTTATTAAAGACATTGTCAATATAAAACAAAGAGTCAAATGGAGAATTATCCAGTTTCTATTTTGCCAGTGTACATAAATAATCCAGGTAATGCAAATAGGTTTAGGCAATGAAGCAGAAGCATGTTATGTGGGGCAATGAAATCTTGGAAACTTGTTCTAGAAATAAGAGGAATTTCCTGCCGCAAAGTCCAAAACACATTGATTTTATGAGAGGCATTGTGACCTACAGAATAGAGAACAGGCCTTGGAAGCCAAAAGACCTGGGTTCAGGTATCACTTCTAATATACACAGGCTATATGATGCAGAAAAAATCTTTTAACCTCTCACTACTCTAGGCCAGCATCTCCTAAACTATGGGTTGCGACCTCACATGGGGTTGTGATCCACAGTTTCAGAAGCCCTGAAGGGGTCACAAGTGGAAAAAGTTTAAGAACCCTTGCTGTAGGCAATTATCTAAAATTATAAATTATAAAGAGTTTGCTGACCTGTATTGGTAGGGGGAGTTTCGAGGAAACTCAGTGAGAGATCCCTGTGCCAAGAAAATAACAGGTTCAATCCCGATCTCTTACTCATTTATAGAGAAAGTTAGAAAGAACTAAATTGCATATCCAAAGAGTTTGAGATGAAGATTTAGCTTTCCCTATCTTGCTCCTCAAAGCACCTTTTTGTGGTCCCTATGATTCCACATTGACCAAAATCAATCTTGACAAGAAACCCACCTTTTCATTACAATCCAAAATGGGTCTCCCCAGCAAGCGCCTGTTGTGATTCACATTATTTTACACAAACCCTCCCCACCCCTTCTCTTTGGTGAGAGGAACAGGAGGATTGGAAAAGAGAGAAGTGACATTAAATCTGCTGCTAGAGATGGAGAATAAGACAAAGGCACTTACTATGAATGCATCAATTAATTATGGCCTGCTGTTTGACACAGACATCACCCATAGTCATTGGCAGACAGCTCACTTCCAACAGGAAGAGCAAGTCACAGGATGATGAAACTGCTAATGAGCAATGGATACATTTAGTTTGGTTTAATTTAAATTTAGTTTAATTTAAAAATCGTCACAGGTTTTAGTGCCAGAGGTAACGCTGGAAACTGTGGCTCCTACTGAATGAGTCAACATAATGAAGCTAAATTCATTGCTCTTTGCTCTAAACAAATCCCTCCACCAAAAATCATTATTTCTGCTGATAAGAATATTATCCTGAAATCAGTGAGGTTGAAACTTCAGAGTAATCTTTGATTCTTCTCTCTTCCTCACTCCCTTCCTCATCTAATACACTGGAAACGTGTATTTCCACAACATTTATCACATCAGTATCTCTTCTCAAACTTCCATATCCCTAGTTAAGACCATCTTCCTAGAGTGGACCTTATCCTTCCCCACAAGATCTTATGCTTTCCCAACACCCAGAACAGAAAACCACGTGGTCCATGGTTCATCCAATCACCATTGGTCTTGTGGTTTAGGTAAGTTCGGGGCGCACTCCCGCGGCACTAAACCCCTCGCACATGCGCAGTGGCCCTCAGATTTGCCCGAGGATAGCTCAAGTGATGACAACAGGGCAAAAACACACCTCCTTGGAAAACGCTCCCAGCCCCCTAGCTTCGGGAAACTGTAAAGGGAAAACCTCAAGCCGTTCCTCCCCCAGGTTTGAACTTCTAAGAAACTGCCTCAGATTCCTGGGTCCATATAAACACAACCGCTAGGTCCTCTCAACAACCAACCAATGCATCCATTGCCTCAGTTTCCACATCTATAAAATAAAAATGTTATGCTATTTGATCTCCGATGTGATTTTTGGCTTTAAAATCTGTGATGATTTTTAAATTAAACTAAACTAAATGTATCCATTGCTTGGTTCCCTTTGCTTTTAGTACAATGAAGCTTCACCCACTGAGAAACAAGTCTGGCTCTCAGGTAATTTTTACCTTTAGAGCTCGCTCTCCCACCTGCCACAGCATTTCTCTTCTCCAAAACCTCATAGCGGCCTCCCATAAATGTCCTCCTCAGTATCATTTAGAGGCAGTCCTCGGTTCTTGAAGGCTTTCCTGGAAGGTTCTACTAAGCTGGAAAAATTTCCACTGTGGGCCCCAAAATGGGCTCTATATTGTCTGATAACCAGCATAAAGTAAGTTCAGGGAGATTCATTACCTGGTAAGTCAAAGGATGAGGAACTCTCTTAGCCTTAGACGTTTTCAAAGACTAGATATGAAGTTATAGAGAGGTTGAGGTCTCTGTCAGGACCATTGCTTTAGAAAGAAATAACAGTCCAGTTCTTTGAAGTAATGAAGGAATGCAGAATTCAAACAAACCATGTCACCCCCTTTCTCAAAAAACAAATAAAAAACAAAACAAAACTTCTCTGACTCCCTATTGCCTCTAAGATAAAATATAAATTCTTTAGCCTTCCCTGTCTTCTATAACCTACTTCCAACCAAACTGTCTAGGTTTATTTTACAATACATACCTTCATGCATTCTGTGTTCCACTCAAACTTCACTCACTATTCAACCCACTGTGCTGCCTTGAACGTCTGTGCTCTACTCCCTTAACTCTATCTTTCAGAATTCTGCTTTTTCTTCAAGGCCCAGTTCCATTCACAACTGACTGTGTGAGTCCATCTACAACCGACAGCCCAATGGGGCAGGATTACTTAATGTTGAACTAGAGAGGCAAAATTATTCTTTGTCAGTTTCCTGTGTTTGATACCTCTTACATTTTTCTTTGAAATTAAACCTATATCCTGAATTTAAAAAGGAAATGATTTTTTTGAACTGAGAACAATAGACCCAAGATGTTAGAAAGGAAAAAAATTACAGAAAAGGTATAGGAAGAGAATACCTAGATATAGGGATATTAGTCCCAGTAGACAAGCCAGGACTAAGTGCATCCCAATGTACTTTAAGAACAAAGTAAATTTGATTGCTGAAAATGCTTTTATTAGTCTTAAAAGGATCTTATAAAATGAGAGAAGTGATTCAAGAGTAGAGAAAGGAAAATGTGGTACCGATTTTCAAAACCAGGCAGAGTGTAAAATCAGCAAAACCCAGAGATATTTGACTTTGATTCTTATCAAGATTCCAGAAACCGTTATTAAAAAGAACTACTAATCACCAAAAGCCAACAGGGCTTCATTAAGAATAGATTAGACCTAATCAAATAATAGGATCATAAACCTAGAGCTGCGAGGGATGTCAGAAGCCACCCAATGCAACCAATTTATTTCAAAGATGAGGAAACTAGGGAGTTTAAGTTATTTGTCCAAGAGTACAGATGTATTAAGCATTTCAGGTGGTATCTGAACCCGGAAACAATGACTTGAGAATCATTGTTCTTTCCACTGTTGAAACTATATGTGTGTGTGTGTGTGTGTGTGTGTGTGTGTGTGTGTTTTAGTCTAAGTTGCAAAATGTCTCAGTGGAATATTATGTATATATGTATGTATATATACACATATGTAGTATGTGTGTTTATAATACATACCTTAACAACAGTAAAGAATTAGAAAAAAAGTTTCATGTATTTTTAGTAAGATGGAGAAATATAGAATAGATGATATTAGGTAGATTGAAAAGTCATTGAATGACTGGACAAGAGTTAGCAACTCTTGATTTATCTTATAGTTCATTCTCTTTTATGGTATTCCAGAAATTTCTCTGTGCTGCTTAGCATTTCTACTAAAGAAGTAGAAGAAAGAAGAGATGGTATAATTATATACATTAGTTGCCAGTATAATTATATACATTAGTTGCCAGAGTTTAGATTCAGAAAGTTAGCATTAAGCATAGCAAATAATGCAATGAAACTATTAAGTTAATGACAGCTAGCATTTATATAGTGCATATGTTTAACTGAGCATTTAACCTAAATTCACTTAATCTTCAAAATAACCTTGTGAGATAGGTGCTGTTATTCTTAGGCAACTAGTGGCAGAGTGGATACATTGCTGGGCCTGGAGTCAGGAAGACCTGAGTTCAGACATTCACTGGTTGTGTGACCTTGGGAAAGCCACTTAATGTCTTTGCCTCGGTATGTATGGATACAGATAGATAGTGCATAGTCATAAAAATTTATTAAATACCTGTTATGTGCCAGGCACTGTGCTAAGCACAGGGATACAAAGAAGAAAAAGAGACTCTCTGCATTCAAAGAGCTAATAATCTAATGGGGAAAGATGATACATACACAAAAAGAAAGGTAGGGACCCCAAAAGTACCAGCACATGGCATGTGTGTTGTGGGGGAGGTTGATTTCATAGAGTAAATATTCGTGGTTCATTGAAAGTGAGCAGCATAGCTGATGGGAAATGGAAGAGGTGGCTAAAAATTCTTAAGCCACTCTGGAGGGAGAATTTGGAAAGAGAGATTTTGCTCTGATCCACAGCCCTTTAATCAAAGGAGAGAAACAACTGAGGTTACTGAAAAAATATTAAATACCAAAGCTGAAGCAATCTCTACGATGGTGAGATTTCTGGTGATCAGTGTATCCAGGGGGAAGTAGGATGTTCATGGAATTGAAAAGAAACAGAGTATATGGTTGTATGATAATAGCAGCTGCCTTTCAGAGTTGTTGTGGACTTCAAATGATAATAATGGTAACTAAAATTTATATAGTGTTTACTATCTGTAGGGCACTGTGCTCAGTGCTTCACAAACATTATCTCATTTGATCATCACAACAACCCTGGGAGGTGGATGCTATTATTATCCCCATTTTAGAGATGAGGAAACTGAGGCAAATAGGGGTTAAGTGACTTGTCCAGGATCACAGATGTATTAAGTGTCTGAAGCCAGATCTGAAGGTACTCTATTCAATGTGCCAATGCACAGTGCCTGGCACATAATATGCATCATATAAATGCTTATTCCATTCCCCTATCCTATTATTATCCTCCTCTTATAGATGAGGAAACTGAGTTTGAGAATAGTGAAATGACTTGTCCTGAATAATGCATTTAGTGTCTGATATAGGATTTAAGCTTGAGCCTTCTTGACTCCTAAACTAGCTCTTTATCCACTGTGCCTCCTAGCTACCTAATTTTTACTCTATAGGGTAAAATTTAAGAGATTAATGCACATATCTAAATTCTAGTTGAAAAGATCAGTTTTACAAGTGGAAGATAACAGAGACATGATTAGAAAACAGTTCCTGTGGAAAGGTTTTAAAATGTTCAAAATGATCAGATGGCAGCCAGAAAAACTCATGACTAGAGGACATTATGATAGGCAGTGTCCAGAACCCATGAGGCAGCTGTCACTGTACAATATGTACCAAATGAAGAAATATGGAGTACTCTGTTTGATTCTGAAGAGCACAATTTAGGAAGGATACCCTGGAGAAATTGAATTGATTCCAGAGGAGGACAACCAGAATGGTAAAAGGACTGCAGACTTTATCATGTAAAGGATAAGTTAAAAAAATAAAATAGCAAAACACCTGGGAATGATGGTGTGCTTGGGTGCTTGTGTTTGGATCCCAATTCCAAGATCACATTTCTCCCTAGCCTCAAAACACTATGCCTGGCAGTTTTTCCCTAGCCCAAGGACACTACGCCTAGCAATTTCTCATGGGTGGGCCCCAGCAAAACACTTCTCTCTTTCCCTGGTATAGTAACAAACCACACGTGTGGGAATTAGTAGTTTGAACTGGCTTTGTACTGGCTCATAAAGATATTCAGTACCCACTGGACTATCTATACCAACTCCCTACCTCATTACATGTATCCTGGATTCCTCATTATGAATATCCTAGACTTAAGACATACGTATACTCCCTACATCTTTCTTGTCAAACAAGACATTGATTGGTGGCTATCTGGACAATCCTCAGTTGGCCCTGATCACTAGTTAAATTAGTGAAGTAGCAGACCTAAAAAACACACACCTCTGTGTCACCCCCACCCCTCCCCAATTTGGGTTTTTCCTGGTGAATTGCGGGTAAAATGCCTGTGCAGTAGATACAAAAAGTGAATGTTCCTTTAAGAAATGACCACTCCTTAACCACCCCCTAATCCCTCTTTGAATCACCTAGTTAGCATACTTGGCACATGTTTTACTATATTTTATCCCATATAAACTTTAACCATAACCTCCTGAGGTTTCAGGTTCCTTAAGAACTTTTGCCCACTGAAAGCATAAAAATAAACCTTTGCCAACTTGACTTAAAGAATGCTCAAATCTATGAATTCTTTCCAGAACATCCTGTCCTGCACCCCATTCCTTGAGGGATATCTGAACCCCTCAAAATTGCATCAGGAATATTAAAAATAGAGAAAAGCATCCTTAGGGAACGTTTAATAGCTCTTCAAGTATTTGAAATATAAACGGGTATTAGACCTATTCTGCTTGTCTCTAGGAGATAATGTAGATTCAGGGGGTTAGGGCATACTGCTATATGCAAAATGTGTGAGTTATGTAAAAGAAACTTCTTAACAACTAGGGTTTTACAAAAGCGCTAGTCAATTCTTTTTCACTGAAAGTCTTCAAATGAAGTATGGATGACAACTTATGTTTTTAAGGATTTTTTTTGCATTTTACATATATTTTTATAATAGAAGAATTCTGAGATTTTGACATTCTGGAGTAGAAAGAATGTTCTAGATTGGATCGATCAGAGAAATGGAATCTACAAAAAGACTTCCTCTGGTCCACATTTTGGCCGTAAGATTCACAGGATCAATATGTCCTAGGGAGTGCTGTGATGAGAATGGGTAGAAGCGAGTGATAGAATATACAAGAAAAAGGAATGAATGTCACTTATGACACAAAATCTCCAAGTACAAACATTCTAACAAATATTCTTTTCCTCCTATTTTTCCCTAATTTCCTTATTTTTTTCAGTAATGTTCATTGTTAAACCCCACAGTAACCTTGCTGAAAATGTTGACAATTTAATTCAATGTAGCCAAGTAAAAAGATGCTGGGTAGGTATATAAATTAGCCCCAGAACTGGAGGCAAAAATTCTCACCTTATCTAAAGTTGCAAGTCCTTGGTGAGAATCTTCCATATGCCTAGGGCTATATGAAAACCATGAATGAGAATGAACCCATTTCCTAAGCTGATCCCAGTGTGGCTAAAGTCAAGATCTAGGTCTTTTCAACACATGGAATGTGTTCTATTGCCCATGAATCAAAGAAGCACAGCAGAGATAGGCAAGGAGGAAATAAAACCAATTACTTCAGCAACATAAATAACCATTTCATCAGTCTTGCATAAATACAACTAAAAGAACACAGGGCTTGACTAATTGCGGAGCAGAATTTCACAAACAGAATTAGCTGCTATCTCTTTCTCCAGTGGCAGCAACTAATTCTATTTAGAATGCAAGAAGCAGGAAAACTTACATAGTCTTCCATAAATGGTAATGATTTCCTTTGATGAGCTCACCCTCTCTCAGTCTGCCCTGGCACAGTTACATATGGAGGATGTTGCTTGCTGTTTTTAATCAAAACACTTCCTTTGGAGTCGTAAAACAATTATTAATATTTTTAAATCCAACCATTGATCTATTTTTAAAATTCAATAAAACAAAATACTTACATTAATAATAAGACAGCATACTGGTTTCGATCCGAAAAATCCTTGGGGAAGGACAACTGTAAACGAAGTTCTTTTAAAGAAAGAGTAAGATATTAAAGACTGGGAGTGATGCACATGAAAAACTAAGATGAAGAGAAAGCTGCACATGGGTAGTGCAGGACTTTGGTTCATTTACCATAGTCCTCAATGTGGAGCATTTTAATTTCAGTCTTGGTGATCTTTTTCTTCATGATGGCTTCTTTTAACAGGGAATTACTTTCCAATATATAAAATTCTGTGGAGCACAGAGAGAAAGGGACAGGATAATAACCCTAAGTGCTATCTGATTAGCAAGAGGCCCAAACCCTAGGCAATTGATGAAAAACACTGACCCCTTTAAGTGGTGAACAATAGCTTTTAATGGAGAAATGAGATTTTATCCAGCTACTTTGTGATTTGAAGAACAAGCACCCCCTGAAGCATATTCAAAGCCCTCAATTGATTTTCTTTTGTGAATTCAGCATGCCATAGATCTACTGTTGTTAAACACAAATACTTAAGCAGCCCAGTATATATTTATAGATGACACTTCTTCTTAACAGGCTAAACACTTGAGGATGCATATTTCTAATCCTTTTTTCCCCTGATTGTTTTAAATATGTGGATTTTTTAGGATCAAATGTTTCAAGTTAATAGACAACAGATCATCTTCACATTCTTCTGAGTGGATAACCAAACCAATTAATCACTAGTTTCATTAAACAAGAAAAAAAAAGTACACTTTAATCATGCATTTATTATTAGTTGGAAATATGTCAAGACCATTGCAAGTGAAAAAGCATCTCTGTGATGTACTTAAAACCAATTGTTATTATAAAAGCAGAAGGAGGACAAATATCTACAGAATAAAAATCCTCTATATTTTGATGTTTTTACTATATCTGAAAACCATGGAGAAAATGTTTATAATACAAATAAATAAATCATTAAGAAACTTCTTTAAAACATATTTGTTTATCTATGCCTGAAGAATGGCCTTTATTTTTTTTTTCAGCTTCAACATATGTCCATTCAGTTTTAGGGGGTCAGGAGTTATCTCACTCACAGAAAACGGTAACTTGAAGTAAGTTGGGGTGGCCCTCAGAGTTACTTCTCTGTCCACATAGGTGGGACTCAGTATGGCCATATGACTGGGGCTTGGAGTTGTGGTCTTTTTTAAAAATACCTTTTTCTGTTCCAGTTGCAGGGAGTAGAGTCACTGATCATAAACCTAGAACCATGCGGATCTTGGAACCCAGAAATCCAAGACCTTGCAGCCAGTCCTGCTGAGATCCATAAGCAGCAATGGTCTAGGAAGCTCAAGGTGTAGAGGGACTCCAGCAAGTAATTTGAACTTGGTATGGCTAATGCTATGTAAAAACTGAGCTAAAATCAATTTATTCCCTTTTCCTATCCCTTCCACAGCAACTGAGGTGGTAGGTGTTCTTGGTATAGGAGGGTGACTACAAAGTATTAGGGGAAATGTTTTTTTTTTAATCTTACTATAATTTTGAGGTCATTATTACTTTGAAAAAACTAATTTGATAACAAGTAGTTAAATGTAATGAGCAGGATAATTTATTGTTGTTTTTGTTCCTAAAAGGGGATGGGGTAGAGTTCAATCGGTGGGTGTTTAAACCAAAGCAAGAAAAGTAAGATCCTTTGGACTCTCTCCCAGTACTGGGCAAGGTGTAGTATAACAGATCTGGCCCTTGGAGTGTGGAGGCCAGAGCACGCTCATGTTATATATCACATATGAGTCTGAAAACAATCATGTTTCAGTTAAATCATTTTTACCTACTTCAGTGATGTATATTTGCCTAATTCCACTCAGTTATTATGATGGTCACAAAAAATCTGTCTGACTCTTTCTATGACAAAGAAGACTCAACTAAGACTTTTCTTACTCCTCCCCAAAGGCAGACACTCTAGAAGTCCAATTTATAACAAGAATAAAGAAAACCCCCTTCATGTCATTAACCATGACCATGATTTCTAAATTCCTTTGCTTGGATACTTACTTGAAGGGTTGTTGGTGTTGTGTACACTAACCACAGGAACACCTGGACCTATTTAAAACATATGTGAAAAAATATTAAGGAACTATTAGTAAGGATTCTAAAATAAACAGCAAGTTTCACAGTATCTCAGATTTAGAGTTTTAGAGATCAAGTACTAGAAGCTACTAATTTTGTAGATGAGGAAACTGTTAGAGGTAAAGTATTTTACTCAGTCATAAATTAAGGGGAGAGTTGAACTCAGGTCCTCTGACTCCAAATCCAGTAGCTTTCCACTTCAGCCTCACTTAATTGATAACTTTCATCCTGAAGTGAATTACAATCAAATTTTTTTATTTACTTGAACCAATATCAAGAGTACTCAATCAACCAGAACATTTCCTTTGTATGTTTCTTCGAGGACACAAAATGACAAGAAAATAGGAAAGAAAGTGAAGGGGAAGCATAATATTTGATAGCATTGGTATAAAATTAACTTACTTTTCTATGTCTTGTATATCTTATCTTACCTTTGATATCTTAATTTCTAGTGCTACACAACTAATATTTTTCAGGCTGTTGACTCCAAGAACCAAGTAAATTATTAATCATTGCTGGGAAACATCTCATCTGTTAACTAGTCTATATTAACATGGGAAGAAAGTCGAGGCCTCATTTTAGAATCATTCTTAGCAACAATATTCAAAGCACAATAAATATTAAAGGTTGATAACATTGTTAACCAAAAAATTCAGTTGAATGGATTATTTTCCCAAGAACTCTGGGTAGTCAAACTATAGAAAATTATATTCAATCGCTATTGCCCCTAGCAAGTTGATTAAATAGACCAAAGAAAAATATTTCTCCCTTTGATATCACTGACAAATGTATGCCCCTCTTCAAGCAATTTAAAGTTCAAGTTAAAAGATAACTTATATAACACACTTATATGCGTTAGCTATCTTTTATGCTAGAGTATTAGGACAAAGCCTGTTCTGTTATAATGTCATTGGCAACATTATAATGGTTGGGGTCATTAAGTCTCAATGAAAAAATAATTAGGTAGCTTTCTTGGCACAGCCATTCTTCATAACAAAGTTAATTAGATATACCTAGCTTCTGTTTGAAGTAGGCAGGGTATTATATAATAATCCTCTCTTTACTAACTGTTCTAGCCACTACAAGAATGGATTACAATGAGTAAGAGTTTGAGTGGGTGTTTGGTTGTTCAAGTTTGAGTGGGGTCATAAGGCCTCACTTCAAACCTGATCCCTGAGGTGATAGAGAAAGGGAAAAGGGATAAGGTAGGGCCTAATCTTTAGGGTAGAAGCTTAAGGTAAGGCTTGGATCCCAGCAAGGAGGAATGTGAGTGGAATCATGGGAACTGACTTGAATAGCAGTATTAGGCTAGGTTTCAGCACTCAGGTCTCCATGATTCTTTATGTCAACCTTCTCTCTGCTCTGTCTGGCTAATTGGCTCTGTTTTTATCTTGGTCACTCTCCACCCAATGTTGTAGAAGGGAGAAGAATTCTCTTTCTTCTGTTTATAGGGAGCAGAGTGTCTTCTGAACTTCCCTGAAGGCAGAAAGCTATTCTTCTGGCAAAGTAGTAACCAGTAGTTTTCTTTCTTGCTATCATCATCATCATCATCATCTTCTTCTTCTTCTTCTTCTTCTTCTTCTTCTTCTTCTTCTTCTTCTTCTTCTTCTTCTTCTTCTTCTTCTTTCTTCGCTAAGAGTTGGAAAGATTGGGTCTTTCATTGAAGTAGGCCCAGCAAGCAAAGGATGGTTATCAATTGTTTCTCTGTTGTCATTTACTTTTTGTCATAGTCACAAATATGCACATGCACATATAGACATGTGCATATATTCACATATATATTTATGCATGCAAATCTGTATATGCTACCAGGTTGCACTGGTGAGCAAGGTAGACAGCACTGACAAAGACTTCATAGCCTGCAGAGACTACTTTTCTGTGAATGTATTGGGGGAAACTCATTCCATCTCTTTTCATGTGGTTTGACCTTCCTTAGCAGTTTAGTCCCATCTGAGGTATGGCTTACCTTTCCCAGCTATTCAATCATGATTACTTCACAATGCCATGGTTTTTTTTTTTTACAATTTTTTCCCCCCAAGACCAGTGGAAAGTGGGGAAATGGTCATGCTTGCCACTCACTTACCTCTTTGTTTTTTGGTTTTGTTTTTTCTGGTTCAAATACTAGGACTAACATCCCAGGGACTGTTCTTTCTTTCTTCCTCAAAACATGAACTTTTATCTCTATTAAATATTTGGCTCCAATAAGCAAAGCCAGGAAAACAATATACACCACAACTAAAGCAATGCAAATTGAAATATGATGCCAAAGTAAACAAAATTGAATATCATGAAAGAATAAAGAATGATTGGCCCCAAAGGAGAGATATAAGAAAATACTTCCTCCATCTTCTTTTCAGAGGTATGTGTGTGCGTGTGGGGGGTCCAGATATATAGATCATTGTATAAATATCATCATATTGATTAGAAATGCTGATTTTTTTCTATTTTTTTAAAATTCTGTTTAAAAAAATTCTAGAAGGTGAAGAGAGAGGCATACAGGGGGAAAAAATCTAAAAGGCAAATATGTAAACAAAGACATCAATAAAAATCTGTTCAAGATTTGTCACTCTTAATATCAAAGCAGCTTTCATGGGAAACAGATCAAAAGAGGTCTTGCTCTACTTTATGTCAGCTTATGGGGAAGGAGAGGAAATTGTGTCACCATCTCTTTATAGGATATACTCTCTGCTTCCCCTTTTAGCTCTTTACACAGGGACTATGAAACAATATTTGGTGAAGAGCCATAGCTAAATAGCATGGGGGGACAAAAGAAACTTTTAGCAATATAGCTTCCAAAATGCCGAATCTTATCTTCCATGGATGAGAATAGGTGGGGGATGACCCACCTATCTTCTTTTTTAAAATAGCAAATATTAGCACTTTGCAAACTTCCACATATTGTTATCTGATTTGATCCTCAAGCAGATGATTAAACAGGATCAAAGAGGTTGCCACTTTCCTAGGATTATAAAACTACTAAGTAAATTAAGCAGGATTTAAACTCAGCTCTTTGTAGCTCCAAAGCCAGAACTCTGTGCGTTAGCCTACCTAATTAACTTTTCTCCAAGTGCTGATCAGGAAGTAGTTGAGCAGGCAGGTGAACAGAGATAGGTATCTCAGTTCTCACTAGGAAAGGGAAGAACACTATAATGGACTGAACAACAATTCCCCTCTACAGATATTTGTGACTGTCCAACTGACTCGCAGTCTCTTGTTCAGACCTGATTTGCATTACCTTATTATCACGCTACTTCACTGTCTGATCAACTTGGTCTGTATTTTCTGTTACAAGATGGATTGGTCTATACCCTGTCACCTCTTCTTTCCTAGCTCAGCAGGAGAAGTCAAACTTGGGCTGTCTCTTTCCTCTCCCAATGTGTGGGAAATGGCTATTCTATCTGTATCCAGATAGTCAGTCTCATTCCAAAATTCATTCTAGAGTTGGAGATTAGGTAGAGAAAACTATTCTATGATGAAGGTTTTGTCATACTATTCAAAATTAGTTGGAAAAACTCAGAAACCTTTTCTAGATGTAATGACTCAATTCTGTTTACCTCTTAGATCTCAATCCTCAGAGGATCTGAATTTATATTATGAATTATGTTTGTTATATTTTAATTATGTAGAAGGCATTACTGAGCTCAAAATTTCCCATGATAATAATGTGTTTGATAGCTTTTAAACTTGTAAAACTGTTTTGTATGGTCATTATTTAATTAAACATTTTCTCGGTAATCTAAGAGTTCCTGGTCACTTTTCTACCTCCCCTCAATGGTGTCTTTACTTCCTAGGGACCTACTTCCAGGTACACTAGTGGCCAATGCCTAAGTCACCAGAAGAGTTCTATCTTCCAAAAGACTTCGTGTATAAGCAAACTTCACAACTATATTGCCATGTCTAGCTATTATAATTGCATCAGGATATATATTTTCAAAATCACAGCAAAAGTTATAGGAGCTTCCAGAGATTCCATGTACTAGCACTTGCATATAATTAGCAATCCATCATATTGTGGTTCTAGCACTAAAAAAATACATGAAACTCACACCATCTCTGGGAAATGAAACCATAGTTTAAATAGGACAGGAGTGTTGCACAGAGCTTCCAGCAATACTTAACTGTCCACAATAGCAGCAACATCTGTCCAGAATAACAGCAATGTAGAACTACCCAAAATAGTAATAAAATATTATTAACCATTAAAAAGGATCTTGTATGAATTCAATGACTCAAAATTGAATTAAGTTAGGAAGTAGGATTCAATTTGTCTTGATTACTAGTCTAATGAAATATTTCACTGTCTTGCTACCTTCTAAAAAAGAGTATGCAAATGATTCTATTAATATAACACCTGCAATGCTAATATAAACAAATTTATGTCATCTTCTAAATGTATACATATTTAAAAATCCCTATTTTACTGGCAATATATCCTCTTTCTATATTTAAATAAAATCCTAAAATGTAATCTGAGTCCCAGATCATCTGTATGTTAAAAAGTATTACTTAGGCTTTCAGATGTATTATTAAGAATTTATGAGTATATATGTAACAATCAGTGACTATTATCAATAGATATTAACCAAATAAAATAAATGAAACAACTTTAATCAGAAGCTATTTTCTCTTACCTTTACAATGTAATAAAAAATGTTGATTCGTAGGACTAAACTTCGCACTGAAATATGTGCACTGATCTTTCATAAAACTGCATGAAAGACATTGACGATTCAATAATCCATCAGTGGATGCACTGGGGGTGATGGGGGGGATGAAAAGGTTAGAAATGTTAATATTCCGTGCAAGGAAGCATGTGACAATCTTCATCAACATTAATGGATATTTTAATGTGGCTTAGAGTTTTTAAAATGTCAAGATCAGTTTCCATTATCAATGGCAGTATAACTCTTGCCCCCTCTGTATGCACAGTTAGCCAAAAGCTTTATGTATATTAAAAGGCAACTAAAAGGTATGAGACTGATTTCATAAGCTATAAGCAAAAACCAGTTTCACCGCTTAATACCCATATTTTACATTCTGACATTGGGAATAATATTTTCAAAGGTAGGTACTTAGTTTTGTCCCTAAAAATATGTTCACTGAGATCTGATATCAAAGTTTTATTTATGCCTAGAGCAATTCAGTTAGAGGTCTAGGATGGCAGCATAAAGGTCAATATGGGTCAATATGGAAAGGAGAAGAGAGGCATGGTCATATATTGTACAATCCCATGGCCAGGAGAAAACAGCATGCCTCTAGAGCATGTGTTCTTAACCTGGATTAAAGAATTCCTTCATTTTCTAGGCTCCATACACTTGGAAGGAGAAAATATACATCTTAATTTTGAAAAACCTCTAACAAAAGTCTAACATTTCTTTCAAGTATGAATGTAGATAATAAACCATTGTAGTATTATAAGCAAGTATCTTTGCCACTAATAAAAGTCACAGATATTTTCATATCAACTAACAATTGGCAATTTCTCAAAATATCATTTACACTCATCGCTACTTTGAAATTACTGTATTTGAAACCAGCCACCAGATACATCACAATATAACAAATTTTTTTGAATATTAAAAATAGAATTTCGATATAATTGGTTTCTTTTTTCAATCCTATATTTTGTGCATTTAAAAACATTATTCTGAGAAGGGACTCATAGGTATAAGCAGGCTGCCAAAGGGATCCATGAATCAAAATATCTGGAATTCTTCCTCCAGGAAATCTCACAGAAAAACCACACCCTGTGGTACTGTATGACTGAAGAAAGGCTTGGGGAGGAATCCTTGAGGATGACGTATAGGAGTGATACACCTCTCCCCTCCCCATGCTAAAACCAGAGACAAAGCTCTATTTCCATCATGCCAATTCCAGATCATTTCCCTAATACTAATGCCTTGTAGTCGTTGAATCCTTGATGTTTTGGCAAAACTCTTTCACTTCTTTTTTCCTATCCCATCCCCACAGCATTCTTGTGTACACATTAATCCCCGAACTGATAGCTGGAAAAACTGAGGGTCAGAGAGTTTAAGTGACATGCTTAAGGTCTTCTTTTATACGTATAGTTGCCTATGACTTAAATACCAATAAAGGATCAATCCTTTGTTACTGATATAAGGAGTGGTGTGAAAAATATAGAGCAGTGAAGGATCTAAAATCGCTGTTTTTCAGCTTAAAATTACTCACCGAAGGAGAGTGTACTAGCTATTTCCTTCAAAAAATTATACTTTGTTAATATGTTTGCATGTCTGATAAATATGTGATGTTTTCTGGATTTTGAAGACAATAATAATAATAGTGATAGTGATGAGGACAATGAAGGGTGTTGATTACAATGATGCTGATGACATCCGTAAAAACAAAAGTTCATTTTAAAGGGTGCAATTTTCCTCACTACAATCTTGTAAGATTATTAAAGCACTTTCATACTTTTCATACTAACTTACAGGGCTATTATGAGGCTCAAATGAGATATATGTAAAGTATTTCAAATATTTTGTAATGCTATCTGAATGTCAGTTGTTATCTTCATCATTGTTCTGATCATATCCATTTTACTGATAAGAAAACTGAGGCTCTAACACATAAAGTGGACAGCCTATAATCACATAGCTAGCAAATACTTGATATAAAATTTGAACAGAGATTTCCTGATTCCAAGTCCACCATGATGTGATTAATACATTTGTGAAGGTAGGGACAAATATTAAATAACATTTCACCCATGAATAATTGTGGGCTGATTTGTTTGTCTGTTTTGTCCTTTGTATATCGTGATTCTTCTTCCACTGCTACATACCTCACACACTCTTCAGAATTGCAGTTATTATAATTACTCATGTAAAATAAGACTACATTTGAAATAGAAAATTTAGGAGGCAAATGTTGCATAATCTGGCAGTCTGTATCCTCCAAGAGTGTCTAATGTGATATATAAAATCAACAAATGATGATTTTTATGGACAGAGCAAGACATTGATTGAGTTTTGTGGGTCAAACACTAACATTGTCTTATAGTCAAGGCAGATGGAATTTGATGAGCTATTTCAAGGAAAATTTATTAATGCTACATTCTTTTTTGAATCACACAACATGCTATATTTGAGGAGGACATATAAACCTATCACGTGCTACCCCAATTGCGGTGAAAGATGTCGTGTGTGCGCGCACACACGCACACACACACACACACACACATCTAAGGAATAATTAGGATTCAAATCACTTTTAGATGAATAAAGAAAAGCTGAGCTGAGACTGACCATTCTATTTGTTTGACTGTGTCCAAAAGTATTCTTCTACAACCCTTGTTTTCCTCTTACTAATGGTTTTGTAGAATTAAAGAAATTAGATGGTCATGTAGCCCAATATCTCTGAGATATTGCTCATAGACATTGATTTTTTATGATATATGCTTGAGAAAAATCAAGTCAGATCTCTAAATAGAAAAAAATGAGCTATGATTTTAATTATTACTCCTGAAAAGAAATCAGACGCAATATCTCTAGATGACTCCTATTCTAGAAATGATTAGAACTGAGTGAATATCTTTTATTCTGGGAGGAACAAGAAGAAAAGCAAGAAAGAAAAATTACATCTTGGCTTGATGGTAAAAAAGAAGCATTTTGCTTCAAGGGGAAGTAAATTTTTACAGAAATAAAGGGAAAAGCTTTTTTCCCTTAAAAATGTTATTTTGCTCTCAAATTAGAACCAAGTATTTCTCCCAGAATCAATGGTGACAAAGCTTTAAAAAAAAGTGATGAATTTCCATTGGAAATGTGTCATGGCAGTTTTGACATTTTAAAAATGTATCTGTGAAATGTAAATTGGAAAGAATATATATATATATATCCATATGTACATACACATGTGTGTATGTATACACACACACAAACACACACACACACACACACGCACACACACACAAAGAAGGATTGGTGAAGAATTACGCAGACAAAAAAAAAGATGATTCTTTTTTCTAATTCCAGGGGAAGTTTCCTGAATGAAGAGGGGAACTTCCATGTATATATAATGTTATTATCTGGCCTTTTAATTGATTCAGTTCTGCATTTATGATGTGCTCTACTCCTACACCACTGATAATGTGTTCTATAAACAGAGGAAAAGATGCATGGTCATTCAGAACACACAATATGATCACATTGTGAAAAGTACCTATGAGACCATGAGGTTATTGGTAATCAAAGTCCAAGAATTCTATAATAGCATACTAAGTTATAGACATGGTCGACATCTTTAAAAGGGAGGTCATTGTCTAAAAAAAATATAGCTCATATACAAACTTCTGTAAAACAAAAACATTATCAAAAGGAACAAAGCATGAAAATATGGCACAGTGGAAAGGATGCTGAATTTGGAATAATGTATCCAAATCTTGGATCTGCCACTTACTACTTATATGTCCTCAGTTTTACATGAAATATGGAAAGCATTGAAGTCGACTTCTAAGATCCATATATTTTGGCAAAACATTGCTCACTTAGTTCTATACCTTTGGATCTAGTGGGTGGCTAGAGGAGAGACAAAGAGCTGCTCTTGATTTGCTGGTAGGTGTGATTTGAGTGCTTAGGCAGAAATGGGGAATGGGATGTCAAATAACAGGCAGCTAGGTTGTGCAGTGAATAGAGTGCTGGGCCCAGAGTCAGGAAGACTCATTTTCCTGAGTTCAAATCTGCCCTCAGATACTTACTAGCTGTGTGACCCTGGGACTTAACCCTTTTTGCCTCATTTTCCTCATCTGTAAAATGAGCTGGAGAAGGAAATGGCAAATTAATCTAGTATCTTAGCCAAGAAAACCCCAAATGGGGTCATAAAGAGTCAGATATGACTCATAAATGACTAAGCAACAACAACACACAAAATGTGACAGGAGATAGCTGGAAAATGTACACTAATATAAGCAACTAGAAGCCTGGCAGCCAGAAGGGATGAATGGAAGAAAGAGAAGAAAGAATAGGAGAGAGAAAACAGAGAATGAATGTTCAAGGAGGAGAGATGTCTCCAAGTAGACATGGCATAGGGGAAAGAGAAAAAAGATAAAAAGCACTGATGATTGAAAGAGCCCAAGAAGGAGAGCAAAGTGACCAGATTGCAAAGCCTGGTTGGCTCTGAGGTTGTGCCAGGGAATTCCAAACTAAAGATAAATGAATGAATAAAGCATTTATTAAACATTTACTTTGTGAAAAAATACTGTAAAAAATAAATGAAACAATTTCTACTTTCAAGAATGATGTCAAGAATTAACCATATCATCCTGATTTCACAAGGTAAGCAGGGATTATCCATGCATTCTTTTTTTTTATAATGATGACTTTTTTACAAAGCTATGGGAGTTTTTCATTATGTATTGCTTACCTATGCAGTTGCCTTCCTCTTGGAGAAGTCTCTGTGCTCAAGAAATAACTGTCCAAAAATGTGAAGAAATACCAAGTTAGAGAAGTATCTAGTTTTATCAACATTATCACTGAATTTTCACTTTATTTACAATATATGCAAATAACATTTTTCTATTTTCAATGAAACGAAGAAATTTAATTATAATATTTAGACTATTAATATTACTAATATATTATCTACAATAATAAAAATAATATACTTTAAAAAATAAAAAGCAGTTTTGGATGCCTTTCCAAAGCCTTTCATTTTTATTTTAGGAGAGTAACATGGAAAAAAAAAAAGAACCACTTTAGGACTGTAGCCATACAGTATTTACTGAGGTGCAATAAGTAAAATGCTGATTACAAGTAAACATGCTCCATTTGACGAACCTGATTTCGAACTTGGTTAAAGAATAAAAACAATGCTCACATCTTTTGAGTACTTTCATCATATGCCAAGATTTTTATGACTTCCCAGTTTCCTGATGTCAGATGCCGCACACTGATTTGCTCACTTTTAGGCTGCAAAGAAATGGAAAATATTGATTTTTATTTTATTTAAACAGCTTCAATTTGGATGTGAAGTATATTTCAAATTTAGAACAGCTTATATTTGGAACAGGGTGCTGTTCTAAAGAACTGCCTGCATATGTCACTTTTAGTTTTTTAATCACAGATTCATAGAATGTTAGAGCCAGAAAGAGCATAGAGATCATTGTGTTCAATGCTTTTACTTTTTGCATGAGAAAACTGAGGCTCAGAGAAGTCAGTGCTTGCTTGCCATTTATCTTATTATTTAAAAAAATTCTTCACTTAAAGACAATAAAGTGAATACTTTCATATGGAGTAAAAGAAAGAGAATTGGATGTGAAATTACAAATCTCTATTAGGTATAGCTTGCTTTTCTTTTTCATAAAGAATTACTTCAAGGTATTATTTAGATAAGCAAATTTAAGTTCAAAACTACTTTCATATAAACACATACATATGCACAAAAATGCTGAAAAAACTTTTTTTCATCTTCTATTTAGACATCTAATTGATCTGAGAAAGTGTCCACTTCTCACCTACAGGGTACAGGCAAAGCAGTCAGTTATAGTCTATTTAAATACAAGTGTGTTTGACAGGAAATGGGATGTAGGCTCCTCTGCTCTAGATGGATTGTGACCAGTCAATTTAGCTAAAATCAGTGACTAGAATGTTTGTGGAACCAGTCAGCAATTAGAACATAGATACCCAGACTATATATCCTTGCTCCTTAATTCACTCACATATGCATATGTGTGTATGTATACATATATGGATATACGTGTATAGTTTTGGATTAGTCATACCTTGAAATTCTTCTTAATCTTGAAATAAGTGAGAATGATTCTATACTTACCATGTTCTATCTCACTTACTTGAAAGAAATCTTTCTTTTACGGGAATATCATGTTTGTGTTAAAGTGTTATTCTAAATTTGCCTACATATATGCTTATCTCAAGAAATATAACAATTAGAAAAATAAACTAAAATAACTTTAGTGTCTAGATCCAAAGTACTTTAAATTGGGGATGTCTGCAGCACAAACACCTAGTGAGTACTGAGAAAGGTTATACCAGAATCAGCTGGAACTCTGACAGTGTTTGGGACACCATCCTGGAAAGTGCTAACAATGACTGAGGAGAAGAATTCTGAACTTTTGAGATAAGCATTTGAAAAACCTAACTAAGAAGCAAATAGAAGGGTGCTAAAGGCAGATAAACAGGAAGACATCATCACTGGGAGGTAATGAAGTGCAAATGAAGGGCTCCAAAAAGACTTTGGCAGGGGTGTGGAACACAGAAGCAAGTCAGTCAATAAGCATTTCTTAAATATCTATTTGTCAGGCACTATACTAAGTACCTGGATTGCCACAAGAGGTAAAAGACTGTACCTGCCCTCAAGGAGCTCAAAGTGAAATGGGGAAAACAAGTAACCAAGTATGTACAAATGAGCTCTATACAGAAAAATTAGTAAATGATTAAAGAAGGGAGGGAATGGAATTAAGAGGGGTTGGGAAAGACTTCCAATAGAAGATTGGACTTCAGTTGGGACTCAAAGGAATCCAGAGAAAGCAATAGGTGGAGATGGGGAGGGAGAGGATTCCAGACACATATAATGGCTGGATATAATGCCTGGAGATGAGAGCTGAAAGATGTAGTGCTTTCTTTGTGAAATAGCAAGGTCAATGTCACTGGATCAAAGAGTATCTGGGTAAAGTAGGTTGGAAAGCCTGGAAAGGTATTAGGGAGTTGGGTTATGAAGGGTTCTGCATGCCAAACAGAAAATTGTATATTTTATTCTAGAGACAATAGGAAGCCACTGACTTTTATTGAGTGTGGTGGTGGTGGTGGGGTGATATGGTGAAACCTGTGTTTTAGGAAAATCACTTTGGTGCCTGAATGGGGAGGAGGCAGGGTGGGGGGAGGTGGAGTGTGCATTGGAGTGGGAAGAGACTTGAAGCAGGCAGCCTCAACAGCAGGCTATTACAATAAGCCATGTGTGAGATTGATGAGAGCCTGCGCCACAATGATTGCAGTGTTAGAAGAAAGGGGCATATTGGAGAGATGAATCAAATTATAAAATTCAGAGGCCTCAGCCACATGGATTTTTTTTTCCTGGAGGGGTGTGTTTAAAGAAGATGATACTGATTGTGGCTACAGAAAGAAGTAGGGCAAGATACAAGGTAGAACTAGCAATAAAAAAAATGATCCAGACATAGTGGTTGCCATTCACTGCTGAAAGTCTGCAAGGTCCAGATCCCAGAGAGAGCAGGCTAATGTGTAGCACACAAAGGCAAGGACTTAGATAACAAGTGGACTAGACAGAGCCCCAAATACTAGGACTAGAATACAATATGGGGATCTTGGTAACAAGGGAAAAGGCAAATACCTAATGACTTGAAAGCTCACAAGTTCAGATTAATAGGCAGGAAAGACCGAACCACACACATTCCATATCCATAAGTCATTTTTTTTTTCATTGTCTTGATCCCTGAACTTCAGAATTAAGCTCATGGTGAACTTAAGGAGCATTAATTCTAGGCAAGGGACATGATGAGGCAGAATTCCAGACTGATTATTACAGTGTTTTCTCATGGAAAATGAAGGGAAAATGAGACAGTTATCAGTTCAATTAAACAAACACTTATTACATGCTTACTGTATTTAAAGCACTGTGGTAGCAGATTGGTAAGATACTAAGTTTAGATAGAACAAAGTCCTCTTGATGGAATTTTATAGATTACTGCAGAAATCCACATACTTCTGCACAGGTACTTCTAGAAGCAAAACTTCAAATAAAGGTGATAAATTCAAAGGAGAAAAAGAAAATAAGTAATAGTCCCCAAACAAAATCCTCAGACACATATTAAGTCAATCTCAACACGTGTGTCTATTTGAAGACAACGACTTCTGAATAATCTGGGCAAATTAAAATTTTCTCTTTCACTTTGTATGATGACAAATAACACATCGAAACAAATTTTGTTTGATATCTATTCCCCATATAGACATTCCTCTTACTATTCAACTCAGTTTAATTCAACAAAAATTTCTCAAATGCCTACTATGTTCCAAGCATTGGGCCAGACATTAGGGATACACAGATGAAAGGAAAATAGTCCCTTCCCACAAAGAACTTAAATTTTTCTCTGTATCTGTCATATACCTTAGAGCTGTTGCCATCTTCTTGCTGAGAAGAGAATCAAGTCTAGGCATACACAAGTACATTAGGTGTGCTGAATGAGTATAGAGTTTTAAAGCTGTATTTATGGTATCAAGTGCTTCTAAGTGAATGAACAAATGCATAGCAACTCTTCAGGTTTTGGTTTGATTATAGCAGAATCCAAGGAGACTATAAATGATTGATATTAACTCTAGGCCTTAGGAAACACAATTGGTTTAATTTGGATCCATGGTATCCATATTCATGAAAGAAGTGTGCCGTGTTTAGAGAGAGGAAGGAAACAAAATCACAATCTTTTGGTTTAGAGTGACATTCTTCCTCAAGCTCTTAGCTTTAGTTTCAAGTCTTTGTAGCACGGTCTTTTTCCTTGAAGTCTAGCACTTCATGGCTCAACAAAGAAGAGAACATTTTTAAGGGAAAATGAAGCATACTTGTAGTCACTCATTCTTTATGCTTCTATGATTCAGTATACTCGGGCCATTTCTGTTTTCTATATCAATTCATAGAATCATGGAATCATAGATCAGGAGAAGGAAGTGATTTCCAAGGTCATCTAGTCCAACTTCTTTATTTTACATTTGAAGAAAGTTGGGTCTAGGCAGTGTAAGTGACTTGCCCAAGGTCAGATAGACATCAGAGGTACAATATGAATACAGGATATCTGTCTCCAACGCTAGAATTCTTAACCCTGAATAACAGTTCTGGATATAATTCACTGGGAATGAAATCCACCCAACAAATATTTATTGCACCTTTACCAGTTGGCCTATGAGTTATGGCAGAGATGGAAGTCTAATCTCAATGACTTTAAATACCATTATCCTGAAAATTTGTTAGGCCAAAAGACTTGGCCTTTTAGTAGGTGATCACTCCTTTCTGCCTTTTCCAAGGAAATTAAGAAAATTATTTTAGGGTTCTAGGACATATACAGTATTTTATACTATATTACAATAAATTCTCTTGTTATTGAATAATGAAACAAATCCATTATGATGTTATTAAAAACATTTAAAAACAGAAATCTTTAAAGATTAGAATGTATCAAAGAATTTT
This sequence comes from Phalanger gymnotis, assembly GCA_028646595.1. Taxonomy (NCBI): domain Eukaryota; kingdom Metazoa; phylum Chordata; class Mammalia; order Diprotodontia; family Phalangeridae; genus Phalanger; species Phalanger gymnotis. Next base: position 572,619,453 of record CM053622.1, read on the forward strand.
TTTTAATATTTATTAAGCTACTGTCAGATTTTGACAGTGGGAAATATTAAGATATATAGGATAATGGAAAGATTTTGAGGACCTTGATTAAAACCCTGGATCTATTTCTTACATCCTATAATACCTTTCAAAATGTATTTAATCTACTGAGCTTCAATTCTTCATCTATGAAATGAGTCAAGTGCACCTGGATAAATTTCCTTCCAGCTTTAAATTAATGAACACATGACCATGTTTCAATGGCAATCAAATACCATTTTCTAGAGTACTATATACAACACATATTATAAAACATTTTTTATATTATTTCAAAAATTGTTTCAGGATCTGAGCCACATATTCTGTATCCTTTGTTAGGTATTTAGGTGTCAACTATTGTTTTCCCTTTGATATTACTCAGGAATGTTATTTATCAGCTCTGTACCCATAGTTAGGATTTTTTTCAAAATCTAATTAATTTTTATCACCAAGGGGAAAAATGGTGTGAGATGGCTGCTATTAGAAAGAGTATTGGCCCTGTCATCATAGGATTTGTCTTTAAATCCTACCATTGATGCTTAATACTTTTGTTACCTTAGGCAAATAACTTAACCTATTGGGGCTTCAGTGTCCTCATCTAGGACATGAGGAGGAAAGATGAAATTTCTTATGATGTGCTTTACAGCTATAGATCACATGATGCTTTCTGCTAGAACCTAGCTGACAAAAGTGACTTCACGTTTAACCACTTATTGATCCACGTATTGGGAAATTCCTATGTATTCAATAACTAGTCTATTCAACTTCATTCAGTTAAGGGATGCAAGGCTCTCCAGATCATGTTTAGCAAACTTCATCTAATCTAGGTACTCAAGGTTAAAAAAACCCCAAACTTCTTAATCCCAATAACTTTGTGACTTATAAAGTTAGACACAGAACCATCCTGTTGATTGACTGCACTTAAGGTCCCCTTCTTCCTTGGTCTCTGTAAATCTACCCAGCAGCAACCATCAGATATAAGATGTCTGTGGTTGTCTGTGGTTTGTCCTTTGTTTTAGAAGGGGACCATGACATCAAGGAGATAATGACATGACTTGCAACTGACTTTGACTGGAGTGAAGGAGGGCTATGCAAAGTCACCAGCCTCACTTTCTCCTCCAGAGCCATGGCATTTGTGGTACTGAAGGGCTGGGGAACACAATACTTGCATGATTGTGAGTAATAAACTGCCTGACTGGTGAGTCTTTGAGCACTTGTATTCCATCTTGGTACCTCATCCAGAATTGCCTCACATTATATACTTATCTTTTAACTGTTCATTGACTTAAAATTATCGTAATATTTAAATTTTATATTAAAAGACTAAAGTTACTAAGAAATGGCAGGCACCCTATTTTAGTGTATATTTTTTCATATCAGGTGATCTCTCTTCTCAGGTAATATATTAAGATACATGAGGCCACTTCCATCATTTCCATCCTTTTTGGGATGAAGAAGTGATAAAATTGAGAATGAGGGGTATTGATACTGTATTTTCCACAAGATTGATAATGTATAAAGGCATTTGAAAGCATGCAAAATGAAATCATCACTTCAAATCAGTTGAATTTAGTTTTGAATAAAGAACTTTCTACTGATGAATAAACTAATTTGCCAGCATGTAATTTTTTTTAAAAATTAATGGAATTTTGGGAGCCGGCAAGCCCACTACATTCTGTCACAAGTCTGAGCTACTTAATCTGATTAAGTCTATATTGTTTCAAAATGTAAGGGGTAAAAAAGTCATGAAGTGCACAATTTTTAAAGGCTTCCTTGTGGAATTGAGACCTGCATGGATGCCAACTGGTCAGACTTCTGAAGAGAATTGAATTCTTGGGAGTCAGTGATATACACTAGAAATGCAGGCTTATTGAAAATATCTGAAGTGATCAAATGCTTAATGTGCAGTGGTTAATACACTTTTTAGGTCTGTGTTTGCTTTAGAAATTGCCAACAATGAAATTAATGCTGCATGCCAAGCGTAGCACACAGACACATTTTCTCTCCTTTATGGCAAGTCTTATATCATCCTGAGTGCCATTTCCTAATAAGCATTGGTCAGTGGTTATGAAATGAAGTTTCTCTCATTTCCTTTTATTAAGTTAATAGACTTATGAGGAATCCACACTACTTCTCCATGTATTAGATACCCAGCCTACAGATATAGCAGTCCATGAGATCTCTTCAAAATAATAACTTATAGGTCAATATCTCCTAATACTTAAATATTTTCCTCTGACTATGTAGAGAATATAATCACAGTTTTTCTTTTACATATGGATGTAGTGAGACTATGACCATTTTCTCTTCTACAGAGTTAATTTTTAATTATTTAGAAGCTCCTCATACTATTTGAGAAACACCTGATGCTCTTTTCCTTGAAGTGTCTATGGTTAGGGATTTTCATTTTTCATCCTTTTCCCATTTCATCCTTTTTAAAGGATATAAAGGAAAAAGAGAAGGGGGAAGATAGTCAAAGTAATCAACTTCATCACATTAGCAGTTTTAGGGAAGGAGGCTGAAACTGTGAACTCAAATGAAATGTCTGGCTAAACGTGGATTATGTTTACCTGGTTACTCTTCTTTTTCCCGTTAACGAAGGGGAGGAATGCACACCCAGCTAAGATCAGAGATACATCACTGCAATCTTCTCACTTTGTAGTGAACTAGTATGTTTAACCTGGATAAACCAAAAGACCTTCCCCTGAGATGAAGCCCTATGATAATTCCAAGTCAGAACAAGAATGAAGGACCACAGCATTTGCAATAAGAGGCCATCCTTATTACTCTTTCAGAAATAATAAACTATGCCATGTGATATTAATTCTTTCTAAGATAGTTATTGAGCTGTCTGCTTTATATGTAATGTTGATAAAGTTCTTTGACATAAAGTATTGGGTAACCTCAAGGCTTTCCATCCTTTATGTGGAAAGGCTTTTTGTAAAATAACATAGTATTCTCAATCCACAAATATGAAAATTGCATGTATTGTTAGATACCATCATTTGTAGAATTTATATTCTTTCTTTAGGAAATTTAATGGATATTTAGGTAGCATACAGTTTTCTCATATACATTCATACATTTTGTGGCTATCTGTGAATGGCCTATAACCTGGACTTTCTGGATTAATTTAGACTTCATATAATTCTCTGAATACAAGAGATATAATTAAGAACTATAAAAGAATTCAAAGTTCTGCCATGAAAAGAAGAATAAATCATTGGTATTATTTAATTTCTCTCTGCTGGGTCTACACATGACCTACATAGAGATAGGGAATGGACTTGTGATTTCAATGGCAAAATAAAGTTGTAGGCGAGAAAACTCTTTTGATGAAAGTAGATTAGCACCTGTTGTACAATTTATAGTCTTAGAGAGTTGCCAAGATTCAAATGCTGAGAGGTAAAGTGTCTTTTCCTAAGATGTGTAGCTAGTATGTGTTAGAAGAGGATCTGAAACCAGTTTATTACTGGTTTTGAGACTAGACTTCACTCACTAAGTCATGATGACTCTCCAATAGGCATACACAAATTAAAAAGTTGAGGTCCATTTACAACAAAGAATTTTCTCCTTTGCTAGAGATGAGAAGGAAAAATGCCCTTGATGCCAACGGAAAGAAATATCTGCCAATTTCTTTAAAAACATTGGTATATCTTTCAATCTGTTGCAAAGCTACTTCCTTTCACTATTGTAGCAATAATGCTGCTTGATGCTACTGTGGCTGTGTAAAACCAATAACACCAGCACACAGGAGGGCTGCTAGCACAGGTCCTTTGATCTGCCTTTCTAAGGAAAGCAACTTTAAGGAGTTAACAATCTTTAATCAAATATATATATATATATACATATACATACATACATAAATACATATGTATGTATACATATATGCATATATATCTATATATTTCACTTAGTTTAGGGGGAAAAGCCAGCACTCTGAACTTCAGAGCAAATACAAACAGAAATTGCAAACAGAGACAATATAAACAGAGCAAACACACACAGTTATCAACACACTTGCCTCTAACTGTCTGACCAAAGAATTGCATAGTTGCCAGAGAGAGAGGTTTTCTGGGTTTTCAAAGAAAGGGGGCTCCAGCAGCTACCTAGAGTCTCGTCTGATCAAATCACACAACACTCTTCCAGTGAGTGAGAGCCCCAAACAAAACATGAATCTCTGAGTTTAAATACCCTGTTCAGAGACAAAGGGCGTCACAACCATGTGACTCAAATCTATGTGAACTAGGCTTTCTTGTTTGTTAAGCAGGTCATCAAAGACTCCCAATTGAATCAAAGAAACAAAGGCCAGACTCATCAAAGGCACTTGTTTACCTCACTGCTCCAAAAGAGAACACAGTAAAAAAAAAAGTCCCACCTTAATTACCATTATAACTACATTTACTTGTGCTATAGTTCTTTCCTTCATCTTCCTTTCCCTGAGGTCAAACTAAGACTTTTTTTCATTGCAACCAACCAATATAATTGTATACCAAGAAGTGTCTTTATATATTTTGTTCCCTTGTTATAGAAGTAAAATAGTTTCTTTTTTATTTATAGACCTCATGCTAATCAAAGAGATGGATTGCCCTTGATCCCTTCACAAATGACATATGGATAGAGTATCTATTATGTGTTCTATACTTTGCAATACTTTGAAGATGGGGGGGAACATATGAAATATAAGACATTCTCACAGCCATCCAGGACAAAAATCATTGGAATATCAAAATACACACATGTATGTTAAATAAGTAGGAATGTGTGATCTGACTGTTAAAATTTTAGTGTGAATATTTAAACCGCAGAAATCAGCAAATGATTCCAATGATGGCTTGATTTATTGCTTTTATGGTTATCTAGACTTAGAAAATTGTTAATAATGCAGATTAAACTTAAAATCATGCTGCTCTTTGTGTGTGTGTATGTGTGTATATATATATATATATATATATATATATATATATATATATATATATATATATTTTTTTTTTTTTTCCTTAAAGAGCTGGTTTTGAGACACTTCTCTGAATACCTTTGAGTAAAAATGAAGTTAAGTTGCATTGCCATTATAAGTGTCCCAAAGTATGGAACAGACAATACATAGAGAGAAGAGAAATATCAACAAGTGATGAAATAATCAGAAGAGATCACATTGAAAGAGTTGGATTTGAATTTGATCTTGTGAGTCAAGTAGAATTTTGATAAGGAGAGATGTGAAGGAAAATAATTTAGACAGAAAGAACAGCATTGTCAAGATTTGGAGAGGGTAATGATTATGGTGTGTTCAGAGGACAATGAGGAAGCTAGCCCAGATGGAATGGAGGATATGTCTTGGGGACCATAAAGTGAATGGTAAAGGTAGGGCAAATTTTAAGAAAATCTTCATTTCCAAACTGGTAAGAATGAATTTATTTCTTTATAATTGTACTAAAAGAGGGTATATAGTAAATTTTTATTCCATTGAACAAATGGCCATTCATTAACTCCTAGATGGTCTGGATAGTCATACAACAAATGGTAAATCAAGAAATTGATGATAGTATTGTCAAACTACAGGAGGAAGTTATAAGTCTTACCTGAACAATGAACATGGCAATGTGATGGAATTCTCCTCGACCTCCCTGCTTAACAGGGACTGTCATAAAGAACTTGCTGCCATCTTTGGTAAACACAGGCTCCTCATTCTACAAGTATAGAAGTACATGCAGTGATCTAAGATTGACATTAGAAATAAGCATATCCACTAACATTGCTGCGACACAATCATTACATTGAAACTCCACTTCTTGAAAATAACTGGGAAAAATCCAGTAAGAATTAGTAAAATGTTCAAATTCTGGGATATTAAAAAAAGAAATAAAGTATTATTAGTTTCAAATGCATACAGATCTATACATAGCAAATGCTATATAATAGAAGACATTTGTGGAGAAAGAAGTACAGTAATTAAAAATTAAAATGTTATACGTGAATTTGCAGACACAGGTATATGCATCAAAAATGGAAATGTAGAGAATCATAACTTTGAAAATTGCAAAGATTCTCAGAAACCAGTTAGTCCAACCTAGACATCATGATAACATAATACCCGTTCAGCATTTTGCAAACTTAAAGCACTACACAAATGCTTACGATGATAATAATTATATCAATAGCTAACATTTATATGGTTCTGCCAGTATTGTCTCATCTTACTCTTACAACAAGTCTATAAGGATCGTGCAATTACTCGCATTTTACAGATGAAGAAATGGGCAAATAGAGTCTAAGTGACCTGTCCAGGTCTACACAACTAATATACGTCTGAGAAAGAATTTGATCACAGGCTTTTCTGACTACAGGCCCAGTGCTCTATCCACTGTGCCAAATATCTGCCAGAGGATATACAATCTAGATAACATATTTATGCAGACATATAGAAATATGTATATGTATATATGCAGGATATGTGTATTTATATGTGTATATACCCCTATATTATATACAAATCCATGTATACATCCACATATAAATGCACAAAGAACCTTCTAAATTTGTTGACAATGATAAAGAAATTTGTGCTCCTATTTTTTTACACACTTCCATTGAAATTGTTTTCATTCTTATTTAAAATATTAGTTTATATATTTATTTTCATAATAGACCTTTAATTCATAGCTACTAGAAAGGTTAAATTTGGCTTCCTATATTAAAAACAATTCCACATAGAGTCCAAATTAGTAAAGCTGCAATGCATTATTTTAAAATATATATCATTGTAATAATTATCTTGAGAAATATGATAATCATTGCAATGAAATAATATTTTAGGAGTTATCCATATAAATATAGATATTATTTACTTTATTTTTATATTATTTATTTTATTTATTTTTAATTTCATTTTTAGTAGCAAATTCATTCCCTCCCCAAAATATCTATTTTAAATACTCAAAGGACTTAAAGGTAACTTACAGATTAACTTGTTTTACCAATCTAGAAAAGCAGTTACTTGCTCAAAGTCACACAGCTAGCTTTGATAGTCACTACAACCTTATTTTCTTCATGATCCCTATCCAATAAGTTTTCTTTTAGATCATGCTGATCTTCCTGAGTAGGATGGTGAAGCCCTCTCATGGAATCTGGATCGCGGCCTTTCTGTGAGTTGAGTGGAATGAATAGGGGTGGGGACTTTTTGACATGGCTCAGGGCTTCTGACAGCTAGGCCTAAGTTTTGAGTTACTAAAATCACCTGAACTGTGTCCTCACCAAATAAGGAAAATGTGTTTTTAAGAGTTTGGCATTGGCTAAATTGTACCTGAGGCAGTAGATTTCCACGAAATTGTGAGCCTGGACTCCACCAATGAGAGTAAAAGGCCAGTGGTGGTGGGGCAGGGGGATTGTTTACATTAGAGTATAAAGCTGGGTTCTGCCCTCTGGGCCCCACCTCTACCTACCCATTGTCTATCCATTCAGAGACCATGGGATCATAATAAAATTCATTTCTACTTTCTACTTGAGAAGCCTCTGAGTTTAATTTTGGATTTAGCTTTTGTCCCACACATTCCTGATGAATATAAATATGTTTAAAATATCAACTAATAATATCCATCAGTTTTTGAGGATTGCTTTAGGTCACACATTTCTAGTGATGAAACTTAATTGACTACTTGGTGGAATTTGAGATATTTATAATTCTGAATGGCGCAATTTCATTTAAATCATGTTTTCTAAAAAGAAATACAAAAAACCCTCAGGATTTCTGTTCATTAATTTATTTCAACAAGCACATACACATCAAGCCACAGAAACAGAACAACAATGTTCTGAGTTTGAGCAGCAAAACACTGTGTGTTACCACATTTGGAATTCTGGATTTTTTTATAGAATGGGTAGAAATATGAAAATTGAATCTATAACTTCTCTCCATCAATTTTAAATTATCAGAGAAGAGGGTCAGAATGGATCTCACCTGAGGACCAATAAGACAATAATTATTTCTCTGTCTTACCAAAGAACTGTGCTAGACACTAGGGATACTAAGACAGAAACAAAACAGTCCCTCCCCTTAAGAAGTTTAATTCAGTTGGGAAGAGGGATAGAGAACATGCACATAAAAATGAAAGAGAAAATATATACATAATACTTTGTAGTGGGAAGATACTAGCAAATGAGGAGAAAGATATGATTATGATAAATACTTGTGGAATCCTTCCCTTCTATTAGTCTGAAGGAAGTCAGATAGAAATAATATTATTGCCTAAATAAAGTGATTGATTTTTAGTAATTGAATGAAAATGTTGGGAGTAAAGTTGATTTATTTCATTGAAAGCATTTTCGGAATAACTCCACTGGAAATCAAAATGATTTATGCAATCTACACTTCTTCATTTTCCCACATTTCTCTAAAAAGTCTAATTCTAGTTTGGTAAATAGAAATATCTTAACAATGATGAGAATAAAGTAAATGGCTACTACATGGGTGGGTATACTTTATATATATATATATATATATATATATATATATATATATATATATATATATGTATAAGTATATAGACTATTCAAAATTACCAACAATAATAGTGAGGGACATTTCCAGTGCTTCTGATCTATGTCTTGCCACTGGACCCAGATGGCCCTGGAGGAGAAAGTGAGGCTTTGCACAGCCCTCCTACACTTAAATCCAATTCAGCTCCTTGTTGTCATAGTCCTCTTTGAGAACAAAGGAGAAACAACAACCTCTTTTGAGTGGTAATAGGAGCTGCTTCACAGGGGACCCAATTGGAACTGGCCAGCACAACTCCCTTCCTTCCTTCCTTCCTTCCTTCCTTCCTTCCTTCCTTCCTTCCTTCCTTCCTTCCTTCCTTCCTTCCTTCCTTCCTCCCTCCCTCCCTCCCTCCCTCTCTCTCTCCCTCCTTTCCCTCCTTCTCTCTTTCTCATACTTTAAACCCAATTCACTCTGGCTCTCATTGATTGGCTAACAATAGGTCTCAGCCCATTGCTTTGCTCTGATTGCTCAGAGTGAATGTAAATAGCAATTGTTTCTATTTTGGCCAGAGACTCTAAGGGTCTTCCCCTTCCAGATTTTTTTTTTTTGACTAGGCCATTCTTTGAATGGGTGTTGCCTCAGTCAAACTGAGACCTAGGAAAGACCTTAGCTTTAAAAGGTCATAGTCTCCCACTGCATCCTGGGCCCATCTCCATTATATTTACCCAGCCAAGCCAACATTCCAAAAGATAATGTACATTCATGCTACATTAAAAAAAATCAGGCAGGGAAAAATTAGAGAATTTTAAATGCCATGAGTATACCGAATTTATTAAAAATATATATTTTTTCTTTGCTTTCCGTTATCCAACTCACTTCTATGAAAACTGGAAAATTGATTATGACTGCTTTTTGGATGTTACTTTAAGTAAGTGTATTTTTTTTTACAATGCAAGAAAATAGACTTAACAACCAACATTTTAATTCAACCCTAAAACTTTTTACGCTAACTTGTTTACTCCACAAATAAGAACAAAAATAATGACCTTTGCACAAAAACATGAAGATTTAAATACAAAAAAGCAAACATTATTTTTCTTTTTTAAGTACTAGTAATTTTAATAAATATTAGTCCTACCAGTCCTTTCTCCTGAGGAAATAATTATGAAACCCCCTGGGAAATGGTTGTGTTAAATGAACATTTGCTCAAGTCCTTGTTATGTGATGTAGTAGAAATGATACTGGACTAGGAGTAAGATATAGAGTTCTGACTACAACAGACTTCATAAACCTTTAGTTGACAAATTATGGTTTTCCAAACAAGAGGCAACTTGTTCACCAAGGAGGTCCTTCTACCTAACATTCTGCTACTTTGCAGTCCCCCTGCCCGGCCCAGCCTTGAGGGTTCATGTAATATGTTGCTATTTCTGTTGGATCCACTGCCCCTTCCAGGAGCCAGAGCCTTAAACTATCATAGGATTGCTGTCTGTATCTATCTGAAGCTGGAGCAAGATTCACTGAGCCATAAGGCTCCTCCTCCCACTTTGGGTACCTTACTAGTGCATCCTATATTCCCCATTTGCCAATCTTCTTACCTGATTTTGTCCTAGGCACTAGAATTCTTACTTACAGCTTTGCCCAGAAGACCGGGGCGGGGGGGTGGGGTGTCACATTTTAGCTGTTCTACTAGCTAGATGTTTGACTTTAGGAAAGCCACTTAACCTGGCAGGGCCTCAATTGCCTCACCTGTGAAATGACAGGTGGAATTAGATTCATTTATTCTTTCAAAACTGATGAAGCTCCTATTAAGGACATGATAAGTACTGTTATTTCCTGGGGGTGATTCAACAAAAGTTAATTTGACTAATGCAGACAACCCATCTGGTTAGGTTTTTTTTTTTTTGGCCAATGCAGTAGGGTTTCTTTACTGAATTATACACATAATATCTCAGCTACTTGCTGTATTTTTCATGCCCTATGAAAACGGTAATAAATCATACATTTCTTTTTTATACAACGTCTTCACTGACAAAGCATATAGTAACATATGTGTAAATATTGTTATACATATATATACACATGTACATGTATGTATATACACATGTATATATATCAAGGCTGACATATATCTAGCTAGATAAATAACTATATGAAAATATATAACTACACATATAGATATACATATCGAGAGTAACATATAAAGAAAAATATAATTAAAAATTAAAAAAAAAACTATTCAAGAACAAGTTTTAAAAGGAAGAGGCCTTATTTCTATTCAACTTTGATTAGATTAGGGAATTTTTAGATTTGCCTAACTGGTACAGACTTTAAAATCAGAATAAACAGAACTCATTGGAAAGAGACAGATTAATAATATAGCTCAAATGCCTAACAATTAAGAAGTTAAGATATCACACATACTGTACCTGTTTAGAAAGCCACACATCTGATGTCATCTCATATTTCTGAAAAGAAACAATTTATTCCATGAGACTTCTACAAACTTATTATACTTGCATTCATCAATGTGATTTTTGTTGTTGTTAGGTTTACTTTTTCCTGTTCTATTACTACAGAATACTAGAAAAAAGTCTTTTGTCCCTGGTGTCATTAAAAAAAAAAGAGCAACTGAATGCTTAAATAGGAAATGGTGATTACATGATCATTTAACTATGAACACAGCTCTTTACTGATTCTTTCAGAATTTTAAGCAGGATACCACCAGATAGAAGGTCTTTTTTTTTTTAAGGATTCCTTTGATTATTTAAGATAAAGAGCCTTTAAATTCCTACAAATTCGTATTTTGTATTTTCACCTCTAGGCTTCCCATGGCAAGTAAAAATTGCTAGGTTCTTCAAAAGAAGTTGGCACACAAGTAGGATTAAAATGCAGACAGGGATATTTCTTTACTGTTTCACTCTCAGTATAAACAATTCATTTTTTGTGAGTAATGCTTCAATTTTAAAAGTTTTAAATACCATACATTCATTTAAAAATCTACTTTATGAGAGATTTATATATTTCTCTGATGAGAGAGAGGACAAAAATGTTGATCCAAACAAGATAACATAATGTAGCAACATGTTAAAAACTCAGGGCAATGTTTACACGAATTCTATTCATATTTGGTGCTTTATGGGCAAAAGTTTTGTCATGATATGCTGAAATTTGACAACGATCCATAGAAATGTTTATTCTACAAGAAGAATATTTTACCTAATATTTAAAAATCCTTATTATTAGTAATGGTTTAGGAAATCATTCTCCAAAACTATCTTTTCACCTCTTACTATATCTCAACTACTATACTGAACTATGCATAAATGACATATTGTTCACTTATATTGCATTATCTTGTCCAAATCTCTATTAATCTTCAATATAAACATAGCTTTATCTCCAGGCAAACAATTGCCTTATAAAAACTGGACTACTATAATCCAGCATTACAAAGAATATGGCTGAGTCACAATTGTGGCTCTTTAGATCACAGTTGACCGTGAGCAATTCCAGGATATTGCCAAGCTACTAGCAACTGTTCCATGAAGGGGATGAGCTCTTTGTCTTGAAAATCCCTTTTAATACAAAAGGATAATTTGAGGTATACATAGGAGAGACCCTGCACTTGTATTTCATTGCTCACAATATAGCCAGTTGTAGCCATACATCTGTTGGTGATGTCCAGTAAGAAGAAGCAGAGGAGGGTACTTGAAATTCTAGTGGTTCCAGGGATGGGGAAATGCAGCCCTTTGACTGAATCCAAACTTCACAGAACAAGGGTTGCACTTAAGGACCTAGAAGGCCACATGTGGGCTCAAGGCTGCAGGTTCCCCACCCCTGTTCTAACCCTTGAAAATGTTCATTGCTCATTAGACATATTGCTATTCTCCAGCAAATAGGACTGTAATTGAATATGCAGCTATGTATATTCATATTCATATTCATATTTCTAAACAATAATAAAAAAGATTCATCTCTGGCCATTTTCCTATGACAATTTTCTAAAATTTTCTTGAACATGCACATTAATCAACAATACATGCAAAACATCATAAAAAGTTGAGCAGTTTAGAATCTCTAATTAAGATAATGTGGACACTTTGAGATAAATAACTCATTTGTGATTGTATATGAGAATTTACATGAAGCATTAACAACAGCAACAATTAAACCTGAGATGTGAGAGGCCTGTTCTATTCAGGCAAAGTATAACAGAGAGTTGCAATTGTCTTATTAATGAAGGATAAATTTGGTACTGTCTACATGTATGAATCCACTTTATTTACCCTTTTATTCTTTGTCAAAGCACACAATTGGAATGGGAAAGAAATTATTTTTCTCTCTCTCTTAAGCTTGCATAATTAAAGTTTAAGGTTTTATTCTGGTTTATTTTTTGTTTGCTTTTGTTCATCTAGTGACTATATGCCTAGCTAATAAGTTAATTAGTAAAGAAACAAGAAACTTTTTTAGTCATGATCAGATGGAAACAAAATTTGCTATTTACATACTTGCAAATGTGTGTATATATATATGTGTGTGCACATATGTATACACATATACTTATTTAACATTTGTTTAATTATATAGTATATTACATATACACATGTTTATGAGTATATATCTTTCCAACTTTTAAAAATATATATAAATGACATAGATTTATACATCTGAACATATATATTAGATTGTCATGTATGTATGTAGTTAACATTTTAAGTGTTTGTAACATATAGAGGGGAACGTGTGCATTTCTTGATTTCTCAGAGTATCTGTGCATATTATATGTAAGTGTACATATACATATAGAGCATACATACATACATATGTTATATTGCCAACTTTTGTAAGTGTGTATTTGTGCATGTCATCTGCATGTAAATATGTGCATGAGTACATACCTGCCCATATACTGCTGCAAAATGTTTGATTAATTGGACATTGGAAGTATTTCTTTTAGTAGCAACAAAAAGTGAAATCATTCAATTTAATTGTGATCTACCCATCTTATCTTCTAGTAGTAGCCTTAAGTAATAGAGATGTAGACTTTTCTTATGTAAACTCTTTTATTCTGGTGTGGGCAAGAAGAGGGGAGAATGAATTAAAATGTAATAGCACATATGTATACACATAATACACATAATTTAAAATTAAATTCAACTTTTTAATTACTTTAGGCCCATTTGATTAATTTTAGGCCCATTTGAATAATAAAGTTATTTTCCTCTTTTAAATTACATTTTATAAATATCACCTGCCTCCTCATCTCTTTCCCCCAACATGGCAGACTATACTGACAGCATTTGTTCGAAGAAGAGAGAAAGAAAAAAATATTCTCAGGTTAATTAAATTTCAGATAATTATTTAAGATAATTGCTCTATTCCTGGGAAAAGATTATGAGATCAGAAATCTAGTCCAGGATATTAACAAATGTGGCCTTGCTGCCTATAATCTTTTTATTAAAAAAGGGATAAAAGTATATTCTTTTTGACCCTAGAGGATCATTGTTCTCCATTGTTTCTAGGAAGCTGTGAAGATCAAAGGATTCTCAGTGGCATGGCTTGGAATGTTTTCATTTTGGAGCCCACATTTACTTCCTTTGTGTTTCTGTTTAAAATATTAATGATTTTATAGAAAAAAGTTCCCAGATGTCCCTTTAGAAGGGGACATCAAACAGCTCTAATTCAGTGAAACGAGGAAGAGAACACATACTCACTTTGCTACAAGCTCCTGTAGTTGTCTCGCAGACAGTCAGAATGGAGATGTTCTGAGGTCTGTTTAACCATCTCACTACAGTCTTGGTATTGCTCACCCACTTTACCATGGTGATATAATATTCTCTAGTTTGGACACAAATTTTGAGAGAAAACATTCAGCATTGTATAGCAGAAGTTATGATATATGTCTTTCTTTATTGTCTATTATGTCAGAACCTTAAATACAACATAATAAAATTTAGCCTATGCAAATTTCCAGCAAAAAAATATGTAATTTTGAGGAAAAATAATAATAAACATTTAAGTTTTTTTGGAAGGAAACAAGCATTTATTAACCACCTACTATGTGTCAGGTACTGTGCTAAGCACTTTACAAGTATTTTCTCATTTGATACTCACAAATCTAGGTGCTATTATTATTCCCCTTTCACCGATAAGGTAACTGAGTCAGTCAGAAGTTAAATAATTTGTCCGTAGTCCACAGACACATAGCAAGTGTCTGAGGGAAAGGAAAGGAAGTGCCTACTATGTGTTAAGCCCTGTATAAATGTTATTTCATTTGATCCTCATAACTCTTCATGGTAGGTGCTGTTACTGTTCCCATTTTACAATTGAGGAAACTGAGGTGAACAGAGTTTAAGTGACTTTCTCATGTTCACATTGCTAGAAAGTGTTTGAGGCCAGACCTTCCTGCCTCCAGGCCCAGCACTCTATCCATTATACCAACTAAGTACCTAGAAGGCCCTGTCTGTTTCATGGTGCAGTGGCAAGAGGGTTGGATATGGAGTCAGAGGAAACTGTTCCAACAACAGCTGGAATAAACATGTAAGTTGAGAAAGTAAGTAGAATTTTAAAATTACTTGTACAGAAAACTAATAGTGGGTTCTTTGTTTCTAAAGTGAGAAAACCCACTGGTTAATATGAACATTTTCTATATATTATTTCTCCAGTATTAATTAATCCATTAATCAATTAAGGTAAAAATTGTATCAGAATCAACATAGATTGATACATACATCTACAAATTACTCTTATTTTCTCTACCCAAAGATATTTACTAAACTCATTTTAAAAGAACAAATTCTGCAGTCAATACCACATCTCAAATGAAGATACGAGGATCTTTGGGCATCCTAAATAGTTCACAGGGCTTCTGGGTTCTAAAGAGTTGTTTGGTGATATCAATGGCAAATTATAAGTTAAATGAATGGAATGAGTCAGTTTTGTCCACCTGCTGGCTTTCACCATTATCTGTATCTCTGCTATTTTTTAAAAGTCTAATAAAACATTGAAGGGCATAAACTGAATTTGGCTCTTTGTTTTTTGGTAGAGTAAGAAAATAGGGCCAGGTGATATAGAACTATCCTCTATACAGTATTATGATAATGGAAAAAAATTGACAATTTCCGACCTAACCTAGATTGTCTATAGTACCATTCTAGGAAAACTCTATGTTACAAACACACTAGGCAAATCAAATACAGACCTAAGAAAACTCTAATGCAAATGATGCTAAGTTAAAACTTTACTTTTGCCACAGAGGACTCCACTTAACACAATGACTGCAGTGGAATCATGCCAAAGATGACCTGGAAATGTCTCTAAGATATTGGGCTCCACGAGAACAATTCCTGAGTACTGCCCTGGAACCAATCACTCCTCAGATGTGATGAGGCTGTTAGAAGACATCTGTAGTAGAGAATCACAGATCTAGATCCTATATCTAAGTCATCTGAATCTTTACTTTTCTAATATTTGTACCTATCTTCCACAGAGGCCTATTAAGTAGGGAAAGCATAGATGTCATTAGGAAGAAAAGAAAGTAGCCTGTCACTTATATAGGTAATTTTTTGCTTTTATTGTCAGAACATTTGTTTCTATATATGCATCCCTTTATCAAGTACATATTCTTTTGAATGCTCCATTTTTCGAGAGCAAAGATGTTGGCAAAAAAAGGAGTTATTGTCAATTAGAGGATGGATTTATACTTACTGAAGCATCTTTTAGTGAGAGTTCAAAGAAGATAGTGATTAGGATAAAATTTATCCTAAGTGAAATTACATAATTATTTTAGTGAGGAGTATTATACAAGTATCATATTAAGCTGTGGAATCATTCTGATATAATAAGGTATAGTAATAATGTTCCTTAGCTATAGAATTGGTAGGGTAACTCCTCCATTCAAAAAATGTCAGTGACTCCAAATTCTCTCCAATTCAAGTTCAAACTTCAATATGCATTTCACAGTTTTTCATATTCTATGAACAATTTATATTTCCTGCTTTAGTTCATATTATGCTCATCAATTCACTTGATATTCCAGTTACTTTTGACCTATGTACCTTTCCTTACCTACTAAATGGTACTAAATGGTATTTTCTCCTTCTTTGCTTATAAAATTCTAAAATGTCCTTCCATGAAGCCTTCCTGATTCCCTCTATAGAGACCTTTCCCCTCTGAGTCATAAAATAGCATTTTTCTTTTGTATCTTTCTACATATAACTGTTAGTTACCTTTTTTGTTATATATCTCTATAGGTTCCATTAGATCAGGGTCTCTGTCTTATCTAAACTTTCTGTCTGCCCCAGCACCTAGCACTCTTTTCTGTAAATATTGTTACTAATAAAATTAAACTAGAAATAAAGTGATTCAGTCAGTGAACATTTTTGCACACAATAATCTTAGTTGTAGTGGAGGAGCAAGTTGAGATAAGTAAGATCTTATAATCAAGTATTGGAGATAAGATATATATTTAAGAAGTATGATTTTTTAAAAAAAAATAAGACATAGCAACACATATTTAAAGATGCATAAATCTTTGTATGTCATAAAATTCTATTACTTTTATGTAAACAAAGTCACATAAGTTCAGTAAGGTTCTTTTATTTTACATTTTAACATATATATTTTAACATTTATGAACTAGAAAGCATTCTGAGTACTGAAATGGACTAGAGTCTGACCAATTACATGGTCTTCATAACCAAACAACTGGCCCCATTTCATACCTACTGGGGGAAATTTGAGTGGTGATAAAAAGCTTTCAAATGGGATTTGTGAAATTTATGAATGACCTCAAATCTCTCCAATATTTTTTTAAAAATACTTACACAAAGGAAACAACATTAAATCTCTAAGTCGATCTACAGTCCAACAAAAATGCATACATAGATTCCCTACCAGGGAATCTGGTAAAATACCAAAATACATAATACATAATACAAAATAAATACATAATAGATTCCCTACCAGGAAGCCAATATGTAGCCTCCTAGAATCCCCATCTACTTG
The DNA here is from genome assembly GCA_028646595.1 of Phalanger gymnotis. Taxonomy (NCBI): domain Eukaryota; kingdom Metazoa; phylum Chordata; class Mammalia; order Diprotodontia; family Phalangeridae; genus Phalanger; species Phalanger gymnotis. The sequence continues at coordinate 572,636,950 of CM053622.1, forward strand.
CTCTTTTGGAATGCACAGGCAGAATTCTGTATATTTATCTGAAGGAAAGAGAAGGAAAATGTCTTTCCTTGTAGCCATCACACTTTTTTGGTCTTCCTCTTGGGAATACAGGTTCCTTTTGAAAGTTTCATTTAAAACAGATGTTTCCTTTTCTTTCATATTAACTTCCCTGCTTGTTTGTACTCTATATTACTCCTGAAGCCTCAAGAAGCTTTGCCAGGATTTGGTCCTCTTGAGTCATAGAGATAGAAACAAGCAGTTTAAATGGGGTGATGTTCAAGTCCAAGACCTTTGTTCACTTGGGGCTGGGGGAAGAAATGAAAAAGGTCTGGAAAAGAAAATCTAAGCAGTCTATGAAGTCTTGTGGAATAGAGGAAGTTCTGTGTTCCCAGTAGGTAGGATGGTAGGTAGGTAGAGTTTCAGGCAGACCAGTGTAAAACTAGTAGCCATTTACTTTACAATGCATTATCAATCTAAATTCTCAAGGCTGATTCTATCCACATGCAATTATGCTGCCAGAGATTACAACAAGGTCTTTTAACTTTTTTTTTTCTTCTTCTTTTTGGTCTATGAGTACATGAATCCTTTGGAAGCCTGTTAAAGCTTATAGAGCCCTTCTCAGAATAATGTTTATAAATGCATAAAATAAAATATAAAGGATTATTAAAAAAACCAAAGATTAGTGAAAATAAAGTTTCTTTCTCATCCAAATTGATTGGCCTGTGGAAATCTATCTAATGAAGAACCTTTTGGTTGTAATTTGATTCTCTCACTCTTCTTCAGTCAATTTGATGAAACAACATATAAGTGTAAATGAGGAAAACCTAAGTGGCTGGTTTGGGACAATATATTTTTTATTATGGTCTTTTATTACTCTAAAGTTATGTAGAAATTACCACAATATTAGCAATATAATTCAATTTTAAATCTGAATAGATCATAACTCATTATACCATTGGCAGGAAATTTATACTTAATAGGAAAGATACCTACTAGGCTTAGTGGATGATGTGAAAATAATATTTAAAACTTAAGGGAACTTTTGAGATCGAGTAGAAGAAACTGGAGCCAGAGATATTAACTGACTATTCCAAGATGAAATATATATATATAGCACAAGCACAGATACTAAGAAGCAGTGCTAGAACTTATACAATGCTTGCTACTATATGAGGCAGGTAGCAATCTCTAGAGGAAAGAGTGGTGAATTTACCTTTTACAATAACTAGCAATGTGATATTAGCTGGATGAGTCATTCCTCTGAGAAAATATTAGTTTTCTCATTTGTAAAATGGAGGTATAAAAAAATAAGAGATTGCTGACAGTTTTACCCACTCAGAAATCCTGAGAAATGGAACAATGAAACAACATAGAAAGTAGGAAAATACAGCAAATGTACAGTTCTCCAAAATCTTGGATTACTTTCCAAGGAATCATAATATAATACAGAAAAGGAAAGGGACCTTCAAAGCCTTCAAGTCCAATTTCACATTCTGTAGATAAGGAAACAAATGTAGAGAAATTAAGTGACTTGGCTTTGACATGATTTCTGGCCATGACATTGGGATAAAGAAGAGAAACAAGAAAGGGGAATCACCAAGTCACTTGATAGTTTGTGTTGGTCAAAGTCAGGGGATGCTGTTCTGAGGATGACATTTTTGACAATGCCACTACAATAACAATTGCTAAGATCTATACATGTGTTAAATAAGGGGCAACCCACATGAGAACTGGTTCCCAGACATACTACATTGGTTGTAGTTTCTGAAAAGCATATTTTAATGACCATTATATAGGTTGCAGTAGACACTGGTATAGAGGAAATGAAGCACTTCAAAGAGCATTCGAAGACACAGGGAATAGCATGACCCTCACTGAAAAATAACAGAAATTACACTTGAAAAGAAAAACAAAATAGCATTAAGAACTTACAAACTCTTATGGCAAAAGAGCCTAATCATCCTTAGAAGATAAGCAATGGCTTGGCAGCTCAAATGCCTGTTACTAATTCCTCAACATTACTATAGGCTTCTTGAAATTAGAAAGGAATAACAGTCAAAAACCAGAAAAAAAAGCTGGCCTGGTAAAAAAAAAAAAAGAATCATTTTTTAATTGATGACTTTTTTTTTCATTCAATACTATGCTGAAACCAATATCAGAAGAATTCCAGGTGATCTGGGTATCTCCATCAAACTTTAAAACTTTCCCCCAATCTGTTTGCATACTTTAAAAAAATTCCATTGTATCTGGGATTTTCCTCGTTGTGGAAATAATGAACTCTGATAAACTCATTGAGATATGAAAATAATGCTGTAACACATCCTGGAAACATATTATATACAATGAAAGGCTAAGAAATTTATCCTAAACATGGAAATAAAAACGCTTCAAAAACCTAGGAATTAATTTGATTTAAAACCTGTTGAAAACCTATAGGCTACAAGCAAAGTTAAACTTGGAAAAATAAACTATTCTTCAAAGGTATGTATAATCTAGAGGCAATGTGATCATTCTTGCTCCATAATCAAGGATTGAAGAGAACATGTGTGGAAATTTGGTGAACTCAATGCTAAATCTGAAAAAGCCAATGAATGCAGAAAAAAGAGCAATTGCATGTTACATTTTTAGACATAAAAAGTTGTATGGTTTATTGCACACCAATAAATTTACAGTTTTTACTTGTTCAATATAATTTACACATCCCTGAAGAAACATAAGCCACTTTCTATAACTTCAGGTGTCATCAGTGTCAAGACACCAGGTAAAGAAGAGAGGTGTCAAGTGGTTGAACTGGCAGTTTTTAAAAGACATATCAGTTGAGTAGAAAGGGAAATGGTAACCCCCTCCCAATTGTGTTATGTGCTTGTGGTTGATTTAGAATACTGATCACAGAAAAGGGGCTTCAGGCATATGATACCTTTTAATAATCCTTTCACCATGTGTGGAATTGGGAATGGCAGAAGAGGAGATTTCCATTTTATAAAAATATCAGGAAAAAACCCTACTGTTATTTTTGTCCTATGAAATAATATGTGTAGCTGAAATACATATTATCTACATTATAATATTACATACAAAGATTTATGAATGAAAATTACAGACTCAAAATTGAGAATAAGGATTTGAGATCAAAGATGAGAGATTTTCTCTTTTCTGGTAAGTTTTGGTCATATTCTACATCCTTGTCTATCTGACCTGGAATCCAAAACTAGGCCAAAAAGGAATTGCTTCTTATCCATTCCTTTCTTTCTTTAAAATTCTGATCTTACAAACATCCAATAAAATTAGCATGCCCATACATAAAGTAGAAGGGTAAAAGAATTGTATACATGATACCATAAAACTCTTTTACATACAGATAATTTTTCCTTTTAAGTATATGGTAAATTCAACACATAGCTTTCAAAATTGTGCTAGATTTTTTCTGGCCTTCTATTTTGTTTGTGTTTTAAAAATGTGTGTCAATAACCTTTTTTCTCTTTCTTTTTACTTTATCTTGCCTTCAAATACCTTTTCCCCTTTCTCTTCTAAACCCCTTTAATTTGGAAGAAAAGAAAAATAGGAAATATATCATTTGTAGCAAATATGCATAGTCAAACAAAATAAATCCCCACATTGGTGATGTCCCAAATATATTCTGATTCTCCAATTTAAGCACATCACCTCCCTGTCAGTAGAATAGTAGCTTGCTTTATCAGTCCTTTGGAATAGTAGCTGTTGATTGCAATGAGTAGACATCTTAGGTCTTTCAAAATTGAGTGTGTGTGTGTGTGTGTGTGTGTGTGTGTACGCATAGGAAGAGGCTCAACCTAACAGAACCATAGGCTCACATACATTCCTCTCTTTTATATGCATTTTATATTATGATTTTTACATTCAGAACAGAGTAATACATGATCCTGCTTTTTTGGAAAGATCATGAAAATGAAGTGAACACACTTTTCTATGACTTCCCTATCTTTTAGGCTCCTTCCGTCCCAAAAGCAATATGGATACTTTTTCTTTAATAGCTCCTGGATGAAAGCATTTTGATTTTGAGAGAAACAATTAGCTATCTTAATTAGTAATAAAGATAATAGGTTATATTGTTGAATCATTATCTGCTTATGTATTAAAATACATGCATGGATTCATGTTATTGAAGTTTTCTAACAATTTTTTGAAATCCAAGTTAGTATTGTAAAACTGGTCTTATTGCAAAATTTTGGTGTAGATGTGGGAATGAAGGTATATTATGAAAATTTTTCCTAAATTACCTGACCACTGAAAATTATGTCCATATATCATTTAGTCTAATGAGTGACTTTATTCTAAATATGTCTAGAACTCCCATTCTTATTTTTTTCAATATCACAAAGCTCTGTACTTTCACTGATTGGGGTACTCTTCACTGACGCAGATTGGAGCCCCTTTTTCATAGTAAATTATTATCAAGGGTTTTTATAGCCTAAAAAATAAGATCCTATAGGTAATCTAGTGATAAGCCTCATAGATTTGGCTAGGCTGGTCCTCAGAATGGAAGCATATACTCCATCATTCCGGGACTCTTTCCAAGTAGGGAAAACATACTATAGCTTCTGATTCAAGAATTCAGGGTCATCACAATGAGGTATCAGAGGAGAATTTAAACAGAGAATCTCCACTTTTATTGGATCATTAAAGAGCTAGAATTAGGTAACAATATTTCTCCTCTAATTTTGGTTACCTAGCTCCATAATCCTGGTCATGTGGAAAATATGATGGCAGGATGCTTAAGAATTGATTGTTTCCTTCCTGTAGATTTCACTCACATTTCAAATTAGGCTTTTGTCATTAAACCTAAAATGTTCAATGATATTCTACCCCTTGAATGATTATACTCACTGCAAGTATTATGCTTCTAGCTTCTAAGTAAAATCCCCTTAAATTATCCTGGACAGAGGAAAATAGCAATGTTGACAATAAAAAGCTCTAGCCAAACATCTGGGAAAATGTTTATATTTTGGTGAATGTACTTTTTCAAAAGAACATCATTTTTTTAAAAAAAAGATGTTTTTTTTAAAGCCCAGTATTGTTTTCAGGAAGAAATGTCAATTGAAAATTACCTTTCATAACAACTGCTCCAGTTCCATCAGTTCTCCTGTCAACAGGCATAGTTCAACATGACCACAGCACTCAAATTTATGGGGTTACTAATCACATTGAAACTCAAAATTCATTCTAGATGTCTAGGTATACTTTATTTCAGAATGAATGGAGAAAACTTCAGTTGTTTTTGGTTATATTGCCTCTTAAGATAAAAATAAATGTTAATTTAAATAAAAATATTTCCCAGAAAAGCGAAATTAAAATGGCATACCTTGATTTAAAACTGTCAGGTGGCATAAGCTCCAAAGTATGAGTGGGTCCATATAGGTTCACAACATATAGCTTAACTGTTGGGTTCACTTGACCAGCCTTTGAGAAAATGAAAATAGTAACACACATTTAAAGCACTAGAAAATGTAGAGAGAGAATCAAAGAAATAATAATAGCTTATTATAAACTCTTTCACCATTACAATCTTACACACATCTCATTTGAGCTTCACAACTATTATACTCATTTTACAGTTGAATAAACTGAAGTTTTGAGAATTTAAGAAGTCCATCTGTTATCTTACCACTAGTAGACAGCCAAGTTAGAACTCAAATTCAGGTCTCCATGCTCTAAGGCTAGTGTAAATTTCATTATACAATGCAGCCTTTCAAGAAAACTACTTCTATAATTTCCATACTCTTTTCCCTTAAAATGCATAATTAAACTATGCTAGAAACTATTCTAAATTCAGGCTTGATGAGTTTCACTACTTTTGCTGTATGCTACTCAGTCTTTTTATTCAGTCATTAATTTAGTCATTTAGTAATTAATGTTGATTTGAAATCACTAAAGCTATTCAGTAGATAATACCATTGTTTTTCTTCCCAAGAATGGCATCGGTGAAGCTGGTCCTATAATCAGACAGTCAAAATATGTGTTGACCTAACTACTTTTGTTTGTGGGCTTTCAATAATACTTAATAGAAAAAAATCACACTTCCCAGATGCCACAGTACCTGATTTCTGGCAGAAATGAGGGTTCAGATGATGTAGAAGATGAATTGGACTTGGTATTGGACAATTATATAGGGTTGAAGGTTAGTTCAATCTTCATAATTTATGTAATGAAAGGTAAGTCATTTCAACTCTCTGGGCTCTAGTTTCTTAACTTGTAAAATAAGGGAACAATACTAGATGATCTCTAAGAGTCCCTTGTAGGACTAAACTTCTATAATTTAAAATTGTATTTCTTTGGTTTCTTTCTCATATTCTTCCAATTTAAGTGCAAATATTTGTTAAAATCACAGCATGAACAATTTGACATTAATGCATGTATTTTTTAGTTGTCTTTCATCCAGATTACAAGACCTGAGGGCAGTATCAGAACATGGATTGCCAACAGGAATTTAGTGTAATAAGGGAAAATATAATGGGTAGATAAGGGACACAAAGTCAAATTTCATCAGCTGTGCAATTTTGTTGAAGAGTACTTCTGAAATCAGCTTCAGGTAATTGACTAATTAGGTAGTTTTGTAATAATTTTGGTTAGTACATTCAGACAATTCATTAGTATGATCAGAAGCCTTGACAGAAGAATAGTTCTTATGAGACTAACTAGGATTTTTTAGAGAGGGCAGAGAAATGGGTATACTGGAAAGTGTCCAAGAAGGAACTGGATGCTTTGTGATGTAAATGAGTTGGAAAATATCAAATAGAGGAGGAAGAGGGAAATGATGTAAGCATTTAAAAGAGAGATCTATGTTAACAGAATTGGGATTACTAAAACAGAGTCTAAGTCAGAATATAATGCTCATGTTGGAGAGTTAAAATGCTGCCATCATTGATAGTCATTAACAGCTTGGCAAATTTATTGATAAGGGCTTTGAAGGACTAAGGGAAATGGGTTATAAGAGAGTTTAGATTTCAGTAAATGCTGAGTTAATGAAAATTAAACATTGTGAGGTCAATTTGTTAGAAGGTTACAACAAAGTTTTCTTACTTCACTACTCTACCAAAGGAAGGTTCTGATTAAAGAGTCTGGAGAATACTTTCTGATGATTTTGAGAAATATTCATATGTTGCTGTCTTTTTCAGAAAATTCTGAATATCACAGTAGTAAATGGCCTTTGGAGCCACTAACAAAACCTCTCCAAACTCTGAATCTTTATCTTTATTTTGTCAATAAGAATTCTGCTTATTTTTTTTAATCTTACAGATAGAGCTGAAGAATTGGTGGGAGTTGACTTTGTTGGGGACAGTTACTCTGTTATCATTAAAATAAATGAATTTTCTAAGTTTCTCTAATTTTATATTTACTATTTTATTAGGAATTAAGGGGCATATTATGGAGTTAAAGATATCATTTTGTGACAATTTTTCAAAAGAGAAATGAGCTTGCTGTAATATTCATATAACATGCTAATAGAAATAATCTTGGAAGATAGCACTTAAACAAGATACATAATATAACTTCTTTATACACAGACATGTAACCACATGGCATAATGATCAGGATGAGTAACAGAGTTTAGCCAATCATCTCTGACTCATTCCATTTTGTATTCCCTGGCTTTCTTCAAGTCTCAGCTAAAATCCTAAATATAAGGACCTATACCTATAAAGACCCCTTCCTGATCCACCTTAATGTTGGTGTGTTCCCTATGCTGATTGTGTTCCCTTTATCGCCTTTGTACGTGGTTGTCTGCCAGTTGTCTCCTCCATTATATTCTAAGCTCTTTGAGATCAAGGGCTGTCTTTTACCTTTTTGGATCCCCGGTGCTTAGCAGAATACCTGGCACATAGCAAGAGCTTAAACATACTTGTTGGCTGACTGATTTAACATGTGCAAATGTGCAGATGTTTGGCATTCCGCATTGTTGAGCAATTTGTTTCATCCTCTTACAATTCAGGCATTTTTGGAAACAGGTGAACAGATGAGAGGGCAGCGAGGTGGTGCAGTGGATGAAATGCTGGGCTTGGAATCAGGAAGATTTATCTCCCTGAGTTCAAATCTATCTTCAGACACTCACTAGCTGTGTGACTCTGGACAAGTCACATAACCAGATTTGCCTCAGTTCCTCATCTGTAAAATGGGCTGGAGAAGGAAATGACAAAACACTCTAGTATCTTTGCCAAGAAAACCTCAAAGAATTATGAAGAATCAGGCACAACTGAACAACAACAAAACCCAAATGAGGTTTGCCTTTTAAATTTTTTGATTGTTTTACACTTTTGAAACTAAGGGTCATTCATCTATTTTTCACCTCAATGTGATATTTGTCATAAAGATGTCAAATAAACATTTTTCTTCTTTGATTCTGAAACACAAAACCTAATGATAATTAGTTGTGATTTGCATAGCAATTAACATTGAAATGAAAGAGATAGTGTTAATTAAGAATGTTAACCTGAGGTTAGCAAAATAGACTAATGCAAACCTTTTGTGAATTACTAACGAGTGTTATTGTATAGGTTTAGAATCTTGTTGAATTAGGAAAAAAATCAATATGTTTATTGGTGCAAGAGTTTCATCAAATCAGATATGGGTTAAGTGCATCCTACTCTAAACCTCTCTGATGTATAACATTATGCATTCTTTTATTTCTCTTTTTTCTAAATGTAGTTTCATAAAAGTTTTTAATATGAATAAGTTTATTTTTCAAAATCTTTCTCAAAGGGACAGAAAGAAATTCTTTGCTTTCTAGGCTTAGAAAAGATATCTAGCATGAATCAATAGAGAGAAAAGACCATGCCCTTTCTTTGTCATCAAAGCCTGAACTTTTGGACCTCCTGGTAATGTACTTGAGAACTTAACTCTATATCTTTTTATGCCCTATATTCCTACTTGCAAGAATCTGCCAATAGGCACAGATGCTTAGGGCCACATGGTTTAATGGAAACAATACTAGCTAAAGAGGCAGAAGGCCTGAGTTTAAATCCTGGCTCAACCACTTGCTAATTGTATTGAAATGCTAAAGTCACATTACCTTTCTGGGGCTATGTTTTCTCAACTGTCAAAAGGGGATAACAATAACTACTCTTCCTACTTCAGAAGGTGGTTGTGAGGATAAAACAGGATTAAAAAATTACTTTTTACAAGTTCAATTGTGGTGGAAATAAACTGGAAAGTAAAAAGATGCCCATCAATTGAAGAATGGCTGAAAATCCTTTGGTTGTAGATGTAATGGAATAATGGAATATTATTGTGCTGTATGAAAGGAGAAAACATGATTTCAGAGAGACAAGGAAAGGTTTCTATGAACTCATACAGAGTGAACTAAGCAGAACCAGAAAAATAATCTACAAAATAGCATCAATATTACTAACATAAAAATTTTGAAGACTGAAAGGAACATAAGGAAAATAATTTTTACAATAATAATATTGTAAAAACAAATAACTACAAATGCTGTAAAAAGATCAAAACAAATGCCATCTAGGATTCCAGAAGAATCATCATGAATTATATTAGCTACCTTTTGATGGTGATAGATTTACAGTACAGAAATAATGCATATTTACATATATACACACATATGAATACATATATATATACACATATTCACACACATGTTATATGAACACATATATATGGATATATGTATGCATGTATGTATATACACTTATTACAGCCAATGAGGGAATTTATTTATTTGACTATGCATATTTTGGATGTATGTGTGTGTGCTTATATTAGGTTGAGGACTGTAGAATAGTTTTAGAAATGATATATGAAAAGAAAAAAATACAGGTCTTGAGGGGAATGAAATGTTTCTGAATAGTAACACTCTCACACAGGTATGGCAGTCACAGGAATAGGAAAGATACCAATGGGAAATAGCACTGGAGGGTACCTTGACCCACAATCTCCCCAGGTGTGTAGGGAGGCTAGTGAACCAGATAATGAATAAGATGTGTTCAAATTTACATAGAATTTCAGGCAAAGAGTTGATGTAGTGATTGTCTTGTCATCTGAGGAAAAAGACAAGGTTGGGTAGTCTAGATCACTGAAATCGCTATATTTTCACTAATGCCAAATAAGGAATGAGGAATAAAGGGCAGGGGCCCAGGAAAGTTAACTCTAACTCTAACCACAAGAGGCAAGTGCCTGGGATGTGGGGCAATGCCTAGTCTCTGCATCAGATATACCTTAGGCTATACGTATCTGGGGCAAGGGAGTGGCATGTCTAGTGACATATCAATAAACCCAGTTTTCACAATCTCATAAAAAGCATATTTCCAAATACTTTTAATTTTAAGGTATTCTAGCAGATTTACATTGAAAATCTATGTATTAATTTATAACTATCTGTTTTGCACATGATTAATTATAATCAATAGTTTTTGAGAATACTACTTTAAGTCCAAGGGGTTTTGGACAATGAAAAGTATTTTATCATTCTTTTTCTTTCATGAATATTTTTGTGTAATATTTCAGAATGGGGAACAATCAAGAGAAAATGTGTCATAATCTCCCATTAATGATCTTTCTCCCATAATGGTTGCAGTGAATGCTTTGAATATGTAGGTGAGGAAGTGGAGGGATAGAATTTGGAAGGTTTGGGCAATCACGCCCTTTGTTGCTATCCCTAGTTGAGAGAATGTTCAAAGTTGACCCTTGATCCTGATATCACTCACTGCTGATCAGCATTATTTGCATTTAACAATGTATGGAACAAAAAAAAATAGAGAAGAGTGAGCAGAAGGAGAAACAGGAAAGAGGAAAACAAAAGGAGAATCATAGTCATAAAACATCAGAGCTAGATAGGTCCTTTGAGATCACCTACATTTCCCTTCTCATTTCCTAGATAAACTGGGAAAAATTCTGGGAGATGACTGAATTGCCAATTTTCACACAGCTAGCTCATTGTAAAACCTGCACTAGACATAATGACTCCTGAGAAAAAAGGAAAGTGGAGAAAAAGAAAAAAAAAGGAAAGGGGAAAAGGATCTCTAAGGGGAGAGGAGATATAAGAAAGGAAAAATCAGAAAAAAAGTTATCATAGCAGAAAACTACTGAAACTGTCAGGATGAATTTTGGCCCTCAAAACAAGTTTCATGCTGGTATCCTCCCTCACCCTCTATCTCTACTAGAGACCAGTGTAAGATATTGAATGACAAGCTGAAAGCAGAAAGAATTATAGCTTCTGCTGCTCTTTGGGGACAAATCCTCTAGGTATTAGCAATACTGTCATCATTCAGTTCACTAACCCAAAAAGACAGGATTAATGGGCCAATTCCACTTAACTTACCTTAGGATATGGATACTGTTTTGCTTTGGGATACAGCCCTCCAGTAAAGCGAGGAATAACCATGTTCGGCACCAAAGAGTCATTTATCATCAGGAATGCAAGCCTTTCTCCATCCGGGGACCACCAATGAGCAATGTGGGAATGTAGAAGTTCCTCTAGAACAAATCAAATTCTTTGACATAACTTCTGCAGACATGGCCTCACTAATCCATAGATATCTGTGCTTGAATTCTGAATGATATCTTTCTTTTCCCCTTGTACTCAGGTAAGCTTTTTTGATTAAACCTAGAACCCATCATTTTTGTCCTGTCACTTTCTAATTTAAGGGTAAAATGGCTATAAATAAACTAGAATATAAGGAAAGTAGTCAAGATTTCATGTTCATTTGGTAGTATAAATGGAGGAGATAAAAGGATTATGAAGAACAAGCAGAGAGAGAGTGGATTGATGGAAGCTTTCATTCAAAATTTGTTTCTTTGGATCAGTATTAAGTTCATTTCAACATTCCTTTACTCAGCATACAATACATATGTATTGAGCAACAACTTGATGACCAATACTGTACTAGCTAGCAAAAAATAGTATTTGAGGGGCTAAGAATTCCCTTGGTGGCATATATACATGTGTACATGTATATGTGTATATGCACACATATGGGCACATACATATATGCATAGGTATGTATACATGTGTACATTTATGGTGTATGTAGATAAAATGTATACAAAAAGTTGCTTGTTATACTACATTATGCTTAGTGACAAGAGATCGATATAGACACAAAGGATTATAATGGATTTAGAGGTCAGAAGAAAGCATGGGCATAAATATTGCTAGGTATTCAAGCAGAGGTGAAATCTGTCCTATTCTAAAAGTATTCATAAACCACCTGTGCTTAACATGAAGAAAATAGCACCCCAGCCCATTTTGAAGATATTCAAATGTGCTTTTTTGATAATCATCACCCTTCAAAAAGATGTATTCCCAGGTATCCTATGCCTAAAATAAAATAAAAAAAGAATCCTGCCAATTGTTGTAGAAATAAAATATACAGCGAGGGAAAGGGGTCATTTTTGTAAGTAAACACACACACACACACACATAAGTCCTGATATAGCAGTGAGATAAAGTCTTTAAGTTATACTAGCCATTAGAAATAAAAAAGGAAGAATAAAGACAGAAAATTATAACTAATAGATTTAAAAAATAAAATAAAAATATTAATTATATTATAATATTTATACAACATTTTTTTATAATCACATTGTCTCCACCGTTAGTGTAAGTTTCATTTTTGTTCTTTTGACAACACTGAATTAGAAAGCGTCTTTGAAGAGCAGATGGAGTTATCAACATATGTAATGTTCTGGAGACAACTATAAAAAGAAGAAAAAAATAAGGAAAAAAAAAGAAAAAAAAACTTTGGCAGATTGACTTAGAAGATGCCATAAAGTTTAGCTTAGCATTTGATATTATAGAGTGGATTTTATCTCTTTGTGGATTACCTCATGAAGCAACACAGGGTTACTAATGGTGTCAGATTGTAAATATTCTGTACACATATTCTCTGACCATTTATGTACATGTCCAAATGACATGAAACATCAAGTTCCTTATATTTAAGCAAATCTGTGAAAGTTTGCTGGTGAGAAGGTTGAGCACACAAATAAAATAGCACTACACTTTCAGATAATCAAAAATAATTGAATTTTTAATAGAGAAAATGCTCTGGAGAATGCCAAATGGCATGACCTTGACATCTTTAAACTCTACTTTCATAAAAAAATGATGATCTGATATGTCAGATATAATAAAGTTGCCATGTTAATGATGCTAATTTATATGCAGTAATATTAGATTGGATTTGTTTGAACTATGTTTAAATGGTCTTTCATTTCAAAGATTTTATTTTCTCTTTAAAACTTCAGTGACCAATTTTAATAATTATATATTTCATTTGTTTTGGCTTTCTTTGAGTGTTGCGCGGTGTCGAATGGTCTTAAAAAGAAGGTTTAAAATAAAAGTAATCTTTTAAAGCATGAGTAGTACCAATCCCTGTTAATACTTTTACATATAACATCCTCCCAAATGAATCGGTCATTCAAAAAAGAGATGACCTACATTTCTCTGCAGAAAAATCAACTGGTGATAATACACATGGTTTTTTATTGAGCTTGTTGTACTAGGATATTTAGAAAAGGGAAATTTTAGTCTACAAAAATTAATTCCAATGTTACCTTTAGTTTTCATGATTTTGTGGCTATGTTGAATTTGAATTGTAATATATTTACTAAATACAAAAACAATAAACTCATTTGGAGATAAGAAATAGGAAAATCATATACACACTGTTATAGGCTAAAGACTGAGCCTCTGGTAAGTACTGATAAGTTATGATAAAGAGAAGTGGATAGGTACAAGTGTCAGTGTTGAGAAAAAGCTCTATAGGTAGGGGGCATCACAAATGGGGCTCCAATGATCGGCATGAGATCATGTGATGCCTTAGGGCACTGAAAGAAGTGTGACTGGTATGTTTTTTAATCCCATTCATGTGGTAGTGTTCTAAACTTAGAATATTGTTCCACCATTTTTCTTCCCACTCAGACACATTCTAATATGAGAGTGAGCCCAGAATTTGTGGTCTTATTATCCTGAGGACTTCAGCTTCTCTCTTTGAAATGGAGCTTTTCTACCTTCAAATGCCTTCAATGACCATCCAACATAGAATTACATAATATAACTGGAACAAAGTAATGGGCCCTATTATCTTTATAATCTGTGGACTAACAAATTATATCATTCATTTCTAAACTCCCTTAGAAAAGAGATAATATTTGCTAACCTTAAAACTGCAATAGTAGAGTGTGAAGATATTGAAAAGGGAAATTAGAGGCCACTGAAGACAACAATTATGTATTGGTAGGACTTTCGAGGAAGCTTCCCAATGCTTATGCTTTAAATACGCTATGAAATATAACTTACAATGCACTGACCAAAATAGTCAATTCATATGTAATCATTTCTAAATTTTCTTATCCTATGCTTTCTGATTTTAAATGGAGAAATAAGGAAATAAAAGAAAGCCATTATTCTTCCTTCCTTCCTTCCTTCCTTCCTTCCTTCCTTCCTTCCTTCCTTCCTTCCTTCCTTCCTTTCTTCCTTCCTTCCTTCCTTCCTTCCTTCCTTCCTTCCTTCCTTCCTTCCTTCCTTCCTTCCTTCCTTCTTTCCTTCCTTCCTTCTTTCTTTCTTTCCTTCCTTCCTTCCTCCTTCCTTCCTTCCTTCCTTCCTTCCTTCCTTCCTTCCTTCCTTCCTTCCTTCCTTCCTTCCTTCCTTCCTTCCTTCCTTCCTTCCTTCTTTCCTTCCTTCCTTCCTCCCTCCCTTCCCCCTTTCTTCTTTCTTCTCTCTCTCTCTCTCTCTCTCTCTCTCTCTCTCTCTCTCTCTCTTTGAAATTGTCGTAGTCTCCAACTGTGCTGGGCTCCTGTAGTGGCTCAGCTTAGTAAACCTTAAACCATAAACATCACCACTTATATTGTTTGTCCTCAATATCAGTTTAGTACATAAGACCTACGAGTCTTGCTCACTTTATAGAACTTTAAAGCATCAGAAAGAGTGTTATGGTACACAATGCTGCCATGGAGATAGAGATGCTATGTTTAGAGGCAATTCCTGATTTTAGAGTTTGCAACTAAAAGTCTAGTCATTTTTCGAATTCTGAGACATGCTGCCAAGGCCATTTGCAAAATAAGGTTTTGTAATGGTGTGTGGGAACAAGGGAGGAAGAAATGGTGAAGTTTTGTGTCCAGAATACATCAGCTTTCCTATCCACAAGCTTAGGAAAGAATGGGAATCTAATCATCAATCAAAATTTGGTTTCTTATGACACTTAAATCTTTTAAATACTATTATACTTAAAAATTAATTTGATTCTTATCATCAATAACTTCTTAAGTGGATTATCTTTTCTCCCATTATGATCTGTTTTTAAATATGACAGATTATTCTCAATAAGCATGATTAAAATCAGGAGGTGTTCATAAAGTCTGACTTTTATTAACTATATAGTGTTTTTTGTTTGTTCATTTTTCATCTTTCCAGGACAATCAGAAAAAACAACATCCATTTTCCAGCCTGATTATTCCTAAGACTGCCATTCATTTTATTAGCTAAGCCTTATCTCTAATAAAATCCAGCTAGCATAACCAAAAAAAAAAAAGGTTGGGAAAATATAAGTAGATGCAAATCACAACAGAAGATACATGAGCAGATTCAAGTTATAAAAGCATGAAACCAAGTTAGAAAGAAATGAGAAGAAAACAGCTAAGAGTATTCTGAAATGAATAGATTTCTCCTGTAGACTTTGTATAACAATATGCTATTCGAATTCTTTCAAAACTAAATTCACTTAACTCACCTTCATATAACCAGTCAGCAATTCCATTAAAAACAATTCCTTCTTTTCCTGAAGATGTCAGTCGCAATGAACTGCTCTTTACGTCAGGTTGGTAGTAGATGTTATTTTCAAAAATGTAAATCTGGATCAGAAAACATTTCAAACACACAGTTGTATGATCATATTTCCCCCTTTTTCTGACTGACAGGATTAGCAGACAAGTTTACTTCATTTTCACCTTAACGTTACAATAAAACATACCCACACGGATAGATGGATGGATGGATGGATACATACACACATACGTACACACACATACACACGTACACACACACACACATATATATATGTACACATACATATACATATACATACATACACACATATATAAATACTTACAATAGCTAATGACTGTTAAATGTGAAATTCTTATTAGCCTCCAATTTTCATTTGGACATGTGTGCAACACCCAAGTATGGACATTTGTTTATGCATGTTTTTGAAAGCATTGTGTCATCTACTTTAGTATCCTCTCTCATACATTGGGGAATTAGTTTAGATATCAGGTTAGGCAAAACTTAAACTGGATGCAATTTTTACCTGAAATATAATAGCCTCCTGATATTTAGACAATACACATATGTCTATCTTATTTGGTGTATATTCTTCTACCTCCATCTCTCTTCTACACTTTGAAACATATTACATTGAAACATTCTGTTTATATACTTTATTCAGCCAGGATTCTCTAATATTTGAATCAGAGGTGGGAATGTCATGTAATCATATGGGGATAGAGTAGGAGAGTTTTTTCCTACTTTTTACTTTTCCAGACAGATTAAAATACTCCAGGCTATCGTGCCTTCACAGAAGAACTCATACAAATCAAGTAGTGTCATACATTAACCTAAAAATGTTGTGACAAAAAATTTACAGAGTCAAGACTTTTTTTTAACCATTGTGATACCCTGCAGATCTCAAATAAGAGATTGTATCCACAAACCACTGAAAAAAAATAACCTATTTACAGAACTCCAGAGTCAAAGCAATTGGGTTTATTTCTGACCTCTGATTGTTATAATTATTATGACCTTGGGTGACTTTTTTATAGCCTCCAATGGCCTCAGTTTCCTTTTCTATAAAATAAGGGAATTGGACCAAGATACTCTCTGAAGTCACTTCCAACTCTAAAAATATGATCTATTGGACTTATATCTGGATCCAAACTCTCTGTTTCACTAAAAAACTAGGAAGAACACTGATTTGGGAATCTAGGAGATATCCATTTCAGTACGGACTGCAATAAGAATTATTATACAAAATAAGAACAATTTACTTATATTTATACCATGCTTTATTATAGTTACAGTGTGCTTTCTGCTTTCCAATATTCAGTTCTCTGACCTTCATTGTGAAAATGGCATGGCAGAAAACATTGTTAGACTTGGAGTCAGTAAAGACATTTGAATTCTGCATCTAATAATTATTAAGTGGATATGACATGGACAAGACATATAAACTCATTGGGCCTCATTTTTTTTCCATATGTAATATATAGGACAGGACCTGTTTCCTGGGGTTGCTGTGAGAACCAAAATGCTTTATAAACCTTAAAATATTTTAGGAATAATGATAATGATGATGATGATGATGGTGGTGGTGGTATTCCCTTTAGACTCAGCAATACTCTCATTCCTGGTGCTAATGGCTTTGTTCATTGCTTCTATTCTGTTCTGAAAATGCAAATTATATAGACTCTTGGAAAGCATTTCTCTCATAGGCTTATTATCATTTGGATGGGCAAGTAGCAATGATGATCTGATTGGCTATCTTTCTATGATGGAAATAGCTAGCTTTGCATCTCCAATGGAGGAGAAGAAATAAAATGGACAGCTAAATATATATTTTTGGATAATTCTGAATATTCAAATTTTAAAAATTGAAATAACAAGAAATAATACCTCTAATCCCTAGTACTCTATTGAAACTTTTCTCAAATAACCCTTGTATTGCCACCGCCAATGGCTTTTTCTGAATTGTAATTCTCCTTAATCTCACTGTAGCATTTCGTATTGCTGACAGTCTTTTCTTTTGTTAAACATTTTTTCTTCTATTTTCCTCTCCTCTGATCTCTCCAACTGTGTTGTTTCTTTTACTGATGCTTTTCAATCACTAATTGTATGTATTCACAAGACCCTCTCCACAGCCATATCCTATTATCTCCCCTTTTGGTATGTCATATACTCACCTTTATCCAACAACAATCTTTATTTAAATAACTCAAAAATAAGTTTCTACAATATCAGCCTCATAATCAAGTTCCAGTTATAAATTTCTAGCTAGCTAGTAATAGCTCTGCTGAAGTGTTTGAAAACATATTTAAGACTAAGAAAATCATTTGCATGGAGATTATCATTGACACCATAGAAGCTGAAGAGCATGAAGTAATATAGAAGTAGAAATGAAGAAGATGCAATACAACCCTGAGAAATGTGTATTTTAGGAAGCATGAAACAGAAGAAAAATTTGCAAATGAGACAAAGAAGGAGCCACCAGACAGAAAGGAGAAGCAAGAGAGTACAATGTCATGAAAACTAAGAAGGAAAAAAAATGTATCAAAGAGAGGAGGATAATTAATGGTGTCACATTTTGCAGAAAAATCAAGATGGCTGGAGATAAAGAAATGACAATTAGAATGGAGTTCATATATGAGATCATTTAGTAGATTGCAGAGTTTAGAAGAATGTGAGAGAAAAGCAACAGTAATGAATACTGTAGATGTTCTTCTCAAAGAATTTAGCCATGAAGGGGAGGAGAGGTATTGGATAATTGGCAGAGGAAATAGATGAGACAAATAAGAGATTTGGAGGGGATAGTGGAGACATGGACATGTTTGTAGTCAATAAGGAATCAATCAATGATAGGAGTGATTGCAGATTAGTGAGCTAATAGGATTCACAGAGGGGGCAATCTGCTAGGGAAGATGGGACTGAATGGGGTCACTTGTGCCTGTAGAGGGGTTTACCTTACCAAAGAGAAGGGTAACCTTGTTGTTTGAGGCAAGGTTGAAAGTGTAATCCATGGTTCTATCTTATACCATTTTGTCTTCTCTCAGTTCACTCTTTCCCCTAAGTGACCTCATCAGCTCTCATGAGATTAATTATAATGTCTATGCAAATGATTATCAGATATATGTAGTTATTATTAGTTTCTCTTCTGAGCTCTGGTCATGCATCACTAATTTCCTATTGAGTATTTCCAAATGTATGTCACAGACAATATGTCGCACTTAACAAGTCCAAAAACAGTACTTATTGCCCCTCTTTCCCCAGTCTGATTAAATTTCTGTGTTTCTGCTGAAAGCACCTCTATCCTTCCAGAAATAGAATTTCACAACTTCATTGTTATCACTTCCTCCTTTCATTCACCCCCACAAATCCAGTTAATTTTCAAATCTTGGAATTTCTACCTCTATACCATGTGCTACATAGGCATCCTCTCCACTCACATGGTTACTACTATAGTTCAGGGCTTCCTTACCTATTTTAGTAGCAATAGTTAACTCCTGAAAACCATCAAAGTGAGACTTCTAAAGCATAGGTTTAACCATATTCCTTCTCACCCCAGCTCAGTAAGCTCCAGTTGCTCCCTATAACTTCAAGGATTAAATATAAATTTATCTGTTTGGGATTTAAAGCCCCTCAAAATCTGGCATGAACCATCTAGTTCATCTATGTATACTATATTTCAACCAAATTGGCTTTTGAACTCCTCCTGATACATTTTACTTCATCTTTCATCACTATGTTTTTTTGTTTTGTTTCACTCCTGTGCCTGCTTGGAATGCCTAGTTTCCTTCAAGGCTAAGCTTAAATGCTATCTTCTCTGTAACATCTTTTTATTATTCTCCCCTTCAGGATATTAATGCCTGCCCTGCAAATTAACTTGAATATTTTAAAATCTACTTTGTATATTCAAATATATGTACAAATTATCTCTCCTGACCAGATTGAAAGCTCCCTGTGGAGGTAGATAGATGGCTACAAATATGTATAAGTATATGTATGTGCATGTTTACCTATATATGCGTGTATGTGTATGTATATGTATGTGTACACACACATACAAATACATACAAACACATATAAATATATATATATACACACACATACATATATTTCATTGTATCTCTAGCATTTAGCATAACCCATAGCACATAATTGGCATATAATAAATGTTGCTTTTTGGACCGTTTAATTGTTGGTGTTGTTGTTGATGATGATAATAATGACCATGATGCACTACAACTTTCTGGCAACCTGTTTACTTTTATTATATTCACATAAATTTATGTCCATTTAATTTTTCCCATAGCCTGTTCATTTGTCTTCTCACCTTGTGTTTCTCCCCATTCTAGCGTACCTTGCAAGATTTCTCCAGATGAATCTTATTAATGAAATTTGCCTAATTACCTTGTTCAATTATATTAAAGGTTTTCTTGGTCATTGAGTAAATCACAAGCTCCTTGTTTGACATCCAAGTCTTTCCAAAATATTTTATCAGACAACATTTCAACCTTGCCCAACATGACATAACCTTGTCCGTCCTATCATTCCTGTCCAAACTATATCATGTGCTATTCCACAACTGTGCTTTTGGATCACAATGTTCTCTACACTTTTTTTTTCTCACAGTGAATAAGAACAAGGAAACGATGGAAAATACAAAAAATAGACCATATGTACAACTTTATTATATATGACCCATGTCATCTCTGAATATGATTGCAGAGGCAAAATAGAATGACCTTCCATTCCTTCCTTACCCCCCACAACCTGCTTTAATTTATTTTTGTTAGATATAATATTTGCCTTATACTTTGATGAACTAAAATATAAAAGAACCTACATCATCCTCATAATATCTTCAAATTAAAAATGGCATGCATTGCCTTCCCCTTTTGCTGGCAAATGTTTCCAAATTATAATATTTCAAAGGAAATAAAATTACTCATATATATTAAAGAGATAGGTTTCTTTCTCCTGGAAAAGAGCCGTGTGAGGATCAAATCTTCTCAAAAATAATACTGACTACATTTGTTCCACAATTAGTACATGAAATAGCTTTCTAAATTCTTCTGAAATTGTAGATAATCTTTTTTTCTTTTCCTAAATCCATATATATATATATGTATATATATATATATACATAACAAAGGTAGAGGTCATCCATTACCTACCTATTGATGCATATACAGTGTCTATTTTCAGTAGGCAGTACTTCAAGACAAGGAAACTTAGTAGTCAGACATCGCAAACTTTCTGTTGGCTTCAAATTTTGATTCAAAATAATTGATGATACTTTCTATGAGTTCAGCAGTTATATAAATTATCCAAAACTATTGACCAGTAATTACATCTATATTTGAAGAAAATACTGGATGGAGTTCAGAATCTATATGAAAGTGATATGTACTTGAATTTGAAAGATAAAAATATAGAGTCAGAATTTTAATGATTTCAATATACTGAAAAATTTAATAGCAGTTTTTATCAACAATATTCTTTTATGTATGAAACATCAATAGCATTAGTAGAAACAGTTTAACACCTAGCCATGTACATCCTTTTAAAATTAAATATTTCTGTTTATAATAATTTTAAATACCTTAAACATATTCAACATTTTTGCAAATAATTATTCTTAAACAAAAAATGTAGCTTAGCTTGATGGTGAAATCAAACCTGTGGATCCTAATTGATTTGTCATAGGAAGAAATTGGGTTCAAATTCTGGCTGTCACTACATATTTATGCAATTTGGACTATTGCATAACCTGTCTGATTTTTCTCCCAAAAAATGAGGGATTGGCCTATAAAATGTCCTTTCAGATTCTTTTCATGCATAAATCAATGAAGCATACAAAGAGGCTACTGTGTTTTCATTAAAATGAAAAAAAAAACTTGAAAAAAATCTTCCTGACAATTATATTGCAATGTTGCTGATTATTATCAGTTGTCTATTTGCTATTATCAATGCACTGAATTACTCTAATTATATTAGTACAGTAATTTGTCTGCCTATCTCTTTGATCATGTTAGTAATCATGTTTATGTAGTAGATAGCTGGCCAACCAACTCTTGTTTCAGAATCTGAGATCTTAACCTGTCCAAAATTTTACAAATGTAGGAAGGCAAGTCAAAGAAATAAAGGAACTATAAAATTACCTGATTTTAATGGATATATTAGTGGTTAACTTCTGTTAATTTGTTAAATATGTACCTTTCTGTGACATATAATAAATTCTCAATAAGACATATGGACAGAAGAAGAAAAGCCAAAGCTTCCTCTGGTAGCAAAATCATAGGGCTGGAACCTTATCAATTTTATTTTCAAACAAAGAGGAAGAAGTAGGCTTAGGACTTAAGCAAAGTCTAAATATTAAAGGAGAATAATGGAGGCTATAATCTTAAGGGTTTAAAGCTGCATATGAGAACATTGGACAGGTCTTAACCTGTCAAGAACTAACATTTATTTTAATATTGTTTTATGTTTCCCCTAATTACATGTAAAAAAAATTAACTATTTTTTTAAAGTTTTAAATCTCAAATTCTATCCCTTCCCCATCCCATCCCTGAGAGGGTAAGCAATCTGATCACGGTTATACGTGTGCAATCATGTAAAACATTTCTATATTAGTCATTTTGTATGAGAAGATTCAAAAAGAGAGGGGGGTGAAGCAAGTGAAAAATAGAATGCTTCTGTCTATATTCAGACAACATCAGTTATTTCTCTGGAGGCAAATAGCACTTTTCATCATGAGTACTTTGGAATTGGTTGGATAATTATATTGCTGAGAACAGCAAAGTCAATCATAGTTCTTCATTGTACAATATTTTTGTCACTGTGTACAATGTTATTCTGGTTCTCGCTTCACTTGTATCAGTTCATGTAAGTCTTTCCAGGTTTTTCTGAAATCCCTCTGCTTGTCATTTCTTATAGCACAATAATATTCCATTACAATCATATACTACAATTTGTTCAGGCCTTCCCCAATTGGTGGACATCTCTTTAATGTATAATTCTTAGCTACCACACAAAGACCTGCTACATTTTTTTGTATAAATAAGTCCTAAGAACTAATATTTTGGAAAACATTAGCAGGCACTATAACTCTGGCCTTTTAAAAGTGTTGATGTTCCAGGTGAAAGCACATTAAGTGATGAAATGTGGGGAAAATGAGCTTAGCATTGTTTTCTTTATATTGTCAAGTAAATTATATAATGACAAATAATAGAAAGAACAATATTTTCTAAGTTTATCATGCTTTGAGTTTTGCATATCATTTTATAAACTTCTCAATTGATTCTCAAAACTGCTATATGTAGTAGATATTTTCTTACTGCCATTTAAAAGCTGAGGGAACTGAACTTAAGTGGTATTAGATAAACTGCCTAATGTCATAGAGCTCATTAAGTGACTGATGCAGGATTTGATCACAGATATTCTGATTTTAACTTTGATGTTCTATCCATTTTTAATTACTAGAGTAGATTATACTGATATTTGTGTTACCATATTTCTAGATCATTAATTTTTTGAAGTATTACAATGCAACAAAACACAAACTCTGATGAACAGCATTTAAAAATTTCTAATGTTTCAAAAGAGCAACTTTTGGTGATCTATCATCTCTTATAATTTGATATTGACAAAGTATGAATGGAAGGATTATAGATAAACTTTTTAAAGGTATTTGTTTTTAAGGGAGAGATGAAAATCTCATAAAACATTACTTTCCCCATGAGTGACAATATACACTGAAAATAAGTTATATTCAATAAAAGCTAAGTTTGTTGAACAATACTCTATTGCTGGATTTTTACTTGTATAACCATTTGATATGGAATCTAAACAATGCCCTCAACAAAACTCTCATAGGATTCATATACTTACGCTGAAATATGGCAGTTCAAACGATTACCTACAAATAACTACTTTAGTTTTGTTAAGGAAACAATAAACATAATTATAAGCAGTGTCATGGGTTTAAAGGATAAAGGGAAAAACACTTGACTGCAGCTTTGTAAAGAAACACTGCCTTTTTCAGAAATGTATTGTCAAAAGTTAAATTATAAAATAGTGATGAGATTCTTTAATTTCCTGTTTTCACCATATGCTCAGGGGTAATATAATTTGCTTGACTAATAAACTTTAACTTCAAATTGTGAGCACAAGTTAAGTTCTTTGATTGTCTCTGACTTTTGAAAAGAACTTTTCTTTTGTCTGTAAAGCAATGCATTGACTTTTTTTTTGGCAGCAAAGTCACCAGGATATATCATAAATCACCAAAATCATTGAAGTCACTTTTGCACTTGTACCTGTCATGTGAGAAAATGAAAAACTATCATAGAAAGCTCCCACCTCCTTGCTACTGGGAGCTGTATAAATGTACTGAAATTCATTTTTCAGATCCATTTTTCTTCTAATTTCTACTCTATCATTCAGTTTCTTTTTTAAAAAAAATATTTATTTTTAACATTCTTTTATTTAAAAAATTTTAATACTGGATTCTCTCCCTCTCCTCTACTGCTCCTTCAACCATTGAGAAGGCAAACTCATAGATTATATATGTTAAATCATGCAAAACATTTTGTCATATTAGTCACATTGCAAAAAAGAACCAAAAAAGGTGAGAAAATTGACATCAATTCACACTCAAGGTTTCATCAGCTCTCTCTCTGGGGGTGTATCTCATTTTTTTTTTCATCCTGAGTCCTCTGGAATTTTGTTGGATCATTACTTATGACTATAGAAAGCTTTGATTTCTTCTTCTGAAACTGCCTGTTCAAATCTTTTGTCCATTTATTACCTGGGGAATGGCTCTTGTTTTTGAAATGTGATACAGTTGCACATATATTTGAGAAATTATGCCTTTATCAGACAAACCTTTGTAACTTTTACATTATTGTCTAAGGTATTCTTTTTTTCAAAATGTAGTTTCCCTGATTATCAGTTTTAATTAAGTCTATTTTTGCTTTTGTATCTTCTGTGGTCATGGTGCTACTACTCCAGCCGTTTATGATAATTCTGTCTGTGTCTTTTGTTTCAAGTGTATCTTTTGTATACAATATATTGCTGAATTCTGCTTTCTGTTTCTTTTTTATGGATTAACTCATACTCTTCACATTCACAGGCATGATTACTACTATGTATTTCCCTTCTGCTTATTCTCTCTCTCTCTCTCTCTCTCTCTCTCTCTCTCTCTCTCTCTCTCTCTTCTGTCCATCCTCAAAAGTTCATTTTGCTTCAGATGACTCTCTCCCTAATATACTTTTCTCTTTATTATCCCCTGGCCTTTATCTCTTATCCCCTTCCTCTCCCATATCCCTCTTAGGTAAGATATATTTCTATATGAAACTGAGTGTGTGAATTATTCTTCCTTGTTTTACATAATTCCAATGTGAGGTTCAAACATTGCCTGCCAACTCCCGATCCCCATTTTAACCTCTACTATAAATGCTGTTCTTGGCACACCTCTTTTATATGAGAGAATTTCCCTCATTCTCCCTTCTCCTTGTACATCCCTCTTTTTCAACCTGACTTTTTTTGGAGATCATCTCAACATAATTAATTCACACCTATGCCCTCTGTCTATGTAGACTCCTTCCAACTGTCTTAATAATGGTAAAATTCTTAGGAGATACACATATCATCTTCTCATATAGGAATGTAAAGATTTTAACTTCATTCCCTTATGATTACTCTTTCATGTTTACATTTTAATGTTTCTCTTGAGTCTTTTGTTTGAATATCAAATATTGTATTCAGTTCTGTAATTTTTTTTTCATCAGGAATTTCTGGAAGTCTTCTATTTTATTAAATGTCCATTTTCCCCATAGTATTATACTCAGTTTTGCTGTGTAGATTATTCTTGTTTGCAATCCTAGCTACTTTGATTTCTAGAATATCACATGCTAAGCCCTCTACTCTTTTAATGTGGCAGCTACCAAAGTCTATGTGATCCTGACTTTGGATTCATGATATCTGAATTGTTTCCTTCTGGATGTTTGCAATATTTTCTCCTTCACCTAGGAGTTCTAGAATTTGACTATAATGTTCCTAGGAGTTTTCATTTAAGGATTTCTATCAGAAGGTTATCAGCAGGAGATGATCAATAGAATCTTTCAATTTCTATTTCACTCTCAATTTAAGACATTAAGGCAGTTTTCCTTCATGATTCTTGAAATATTGTATCTAAGCTTTGTTTTAATCATGACTTTCAGGGGATCCAATAATTTGAAATTATCTCTCCTCATTTTTTTTTACATGTCAGTTGTTTATCCAATGAGATAATTCACATTTTCTTCTTTTTCCCCCCATTTTTGATTTTGTTTTGTTGTTTCTTAATGTTTCATGGCATCTTTAGCTTCTGTTTGCCCAATTCTAAATTTTAAGAAATTATTTTCTTTAGTGAGTTTTTGTACCTCTTTTCCATTTGACCTATAATACTTTGAAAGGAGTTATTTTCTTGAATGATTTTATACCTCTTTTAAGATTAGACTAATTTAGTTTTTTAATGTTTTTGTCCCTCTTCTACCAAACTATTAATTCTCTTTTCATAATTTTCTTGCAACATTCTCATTTATTTTCACCATTTTTTCTCTACTCCCCTTATCTCTTTCTTTAAGACTGCTAGGAATTCTTTCTGGCTTTGGGTCCAAATAGCATTTTTTTTTTCATTTGAGGCTTTGATTGTAGCTGTTTTCACATTGCTATCTTTTGAATTTATGTCTTGTCACCATAATATGTCCTTCCACCATAATAGACTTTTATTGTAAAGCTTTGTTTTTATTGTTGTTTGCTCATTTGCCTAGCCTAATTCTTGACTTCATACTTTATATTACAGTATGGCACTTCTCAACTGTGGTTGGGGGGGCACTATAAAACTTTAGGCTTTTTTGTGTTGCTTTTTTTCAGAGTTAGTTCTGGTGATCTGTGAGTTTTTTGTTCTTCCAAAGTGGTGTTACCTTGGGAGAGTTGTGGTCACTGTTCTCCTGAACTATATTGTGGTCTTTACCTAGGAAGGGACCTTGTTCCTCTGCAACCATAGTTACTAACGTTCCTCTTGACCTTGGAACTGTGACTGGGGCCCCTTCTCCCTTGTGACTGATCACAAACATTGTTCTTAATCCTGGAACTGTGATCCGTCACTGAGTTTCAAAGGGATAAAGATTGACTTTCTTTGTCCTAAATGTATAATTATTTAACTCCCTTCTTAATCCTGACTATAGAGCAACTCACAGAAATAAAACAAGAATTTCCAAGGAAACTATAATCAATCAAATGTAACATTACCTAGATTCTATTACATCTAAGGTTCCTTCTAACTGTAACTCTATAATTCTATAATTTATATGTTGAAAAGAATCAGTTTGAGAACATTTGCTAATTTACACTAGTGGAATGTGTTCCATCACTTAGAATTCCTTTCAGCAATTAGGTCACAGGTTAGAATATATTTTTGTGTTAAAGGAAGAGAGAGAAGCAGGGTTAGTTTACATGACCTGTGATTTTTGGTTTATATGCAAACATTAGACCTTAAATTCTATACAGCATGGGACTCTGTTGAACATTAATTTAGCTTTTTACAAGGCAAATACAGATAAAAATTTTGAGAAAATCAAACTAAATTATTAAAGAGATTACAACAATTTTTTCCCAGCTCATGTTGGCCCATAAAACATATTTGGAAAAAGAAAACACTTTGGATAAAACCTGAGAGAGAATATAATTATGCAGAAAGGATATGGAGTGGGACAAAATCTCTTTAAGAAATTAGTTCTGGGGGGCAGAGCCAAGATGGTGGATGGAAAGCAGGGACTTGCATGAGCTCCCACCCAGGTCCTTCCAAACACCTATAAAAAATGGCTCTGAACAAATTCTAGAACTGCAGAACCCACAAAATAGCAGAGGGAAGCAGGGCTCCAGCCCAGGACAGCCTGGATGGTCACGGGTTAAGGTCTATCGCATGGACCTCAGAGCAGAGCAGAGCTTGGTGTGAGCCACGCCTGGACCAAGCAGACCAGAAGCAGGGTGGAACAGGCCCTAGCACCCTGAATCAGTGAGCTGTGGCAGTTACCAGACTTTTCAACCCACAAACATCAAAGACAACAGAGAACGTTAGTGGGAAAAGCTGCTGGAACAGAGTGAAAGTTCTCTGTTCAGCCACCGCCCTGGGGGCAATGGAGTTGGTGCAGCTCTGGGACTGCTTCCAGAGCTACACCTACAGTTGCTTCAGGCCACAGGCCCACCTTGAGGGAGGAATTAAGTGGCGGATCTGAGCTGGAGTGCAGAGCCAGCTTAGATCTGAGTCAGATCCAGGTTGGCAGTTCTTGGGGGAGGAGTAGCACTGGTGTGGCAGAGCTTGCTGTATAGAAACAGCTCTGAAAACAACAGCATGGCCCCTCAAGCTTGCAACAAAGTACTCTTTACTCTACAAGTAGTCATGCCCCGACAAAAAAACTCAAGGGTCAAGTAAGTTGGTTGGGAACATGGCCAGGCAGCGAAAATGGACTCACATTCAGACTCAGACTTTGGAATCTTTCTTTGGTGACAAAGAAGACCAAAACATACAGCCAGAAGAAGTCAACAAAGTCAAAGAGCCTACAGCAAAAGCCTTCAAGAAAAACATGAACTTTTCTCAGGCCATAGAAGAGCTCAGAAAGGATTTGGAAAAGCAAGTAAGAGAAGTAGAGGAAAAACTGGGAAGATAAATGAGAATGATGTGAGAAAACCATGAAAAACAAGTCAATGACTGGCTAAAGGAGACCCAAAAAAATACTGAAGAAAACAACACCTTAAAAAATAGACTAACTCAAATGGCAAAACAGATCCAAAAAGTCAATGAGGAGAAGAATGCCTTGAAAGGCAGAATTACCCAAATGGAAAAGGAGGTCCAAAAAGCCACTGAAGAAAATACTACCTTAAAAATTAGACTGGGGCAAGTGGAAGCTAGTGACTTTATGAGAAATGAAGTTATAAAATAGAAGCAAAGGAATAAAAAAGTGGAAGACAATGTGAAATATCTCATTGGAAAAACTACTGATCTGGAAAATAGATCCAGGAGAGAGAATTTAAAAATTATTGGACTACCTGAAAGGCATGATAAAAACAAACAAACAAACAAACAAACAAACAAACAAACAAACAAACAAACAACTTAGATTTCATCTTTCAAGAAATTATCAAGGAGAACTGCCCTGATATTCTAGAGCCACAGGGCAAAATAGAAACAGAAAGAATCCGCCCATCACCTCCTCGAATAGATCCCAAAAAGAAATCTCATGAAATTTTGTCACCAAATTCCAGAGCTTCCTGATCAAGGAGAAAACACTGCAAGCAGCCAGAAAGAAACAATTTGAATATTGTGGAAACACAATCAGGATAACACAAGATCTAGCAGCGTCTATATTAAGGGACTGAAGGGCTTGGAATATAATATTCTAGAGGTCAATGGAGCTAGGATTAAAACCAAGAATCACCTACCCAGCAAAACTGAGTGTCATGCTCCAAGGCAAAATATGGATTTTCAACAAAATAGAGGACTTTCAAGCTTTCTTAGTGAAAAGACCAGAGCTGAATAGAAAATTTGACCTTCAAACACAAGAATCAAGAGAAGCATGAGAAGGTAAACAAGAAAGAGAAATCATAAGGGACTTACTAAAGTTGAACTGTTTTGTTTACATTCCTACATGGAAAGATGATGTATATGATTCATGAGACCTCAGTATTAGGGTAGCTGAAGGGAATATGCATATATACATGTATGTATATATACATATGTTTGTGTATGTGTGTATATATGTATGTGTGTGTATGTATATGTATATATATATATATATACATACACATAGAGGGCACAGGGTGAGTTGAATATGAAGCGATAATATCTAAAAAAATAAAATCAAATTAAGGGATGAGAGAGGAATATATTGAGAGAAAGAGAAAGGGAGAGATAGAATGGGGTAAATTATCTCACATAAAACTGGCAAGAAAAAGCAGTTCTGTAGGAAGGGAAGAGGGGACAGGTGAAGAGGAATGAGTGAATCTTGCTCTCATTGGATTTGGCCTGAGGAGGGAATAACATATATACTTAATTGGGTATCTTTCCCATCAGGAAAGAAGGAGGAAGGAGATAAAAAAGGGGCAATGATAGAAGGGAGGGCAGATAGGGGGAGGAGGTAATCAAAAACAAACACTTTTGAAAAGGGACAGGGTCAAGGGAGAAAATTGAATAAAGGGGGATAGGTTAGGAAGGAGCAAAATATAGTCAGTCTTTCACAACATGAGTATTGTGGAAGGGTTTTACACAATGATACTCATGTGGCCTATGTTGAATTGCTTGCCTTCTTAGGGAGGGTAGGTGGGGATGGAAGACAGGAAATTGATTAGTATTACTTAGCCTGAAAGAATAAGAAGATAGCTAGCAGATATTTTGACTATCATGTGGGGGAGTAATCTTTCACTCTTTGAATGCACAAAGTTTCCTTATTTCCTCCAACTCACAGATCGGAAAGAATCAAGGTGAAAGTGTTTTTAATGTTAATATATTTTCCCTTTACAACTGTGTTCATTGCAAATAAGCATCCAAAATTCTTAGAAGAAATTCCATGAAAGTGGGATTGCAGAAATGGAAAGGAGTTCTCATATGTTTATCAATGGCTTTGTGCCTAATGCTTTCCAGTTTTTAGCCATACTGATAAGAAAACAAATTGAAAAAGTCACAAGGTGGAACCAGCCTTGGCTATCTCACATGAACCTTTCCCCCCGCATTTGTTAAGAGACTTTACTTCACCTGATGCAATTTTAAAAAAAACTTTGATCATTGCTGAATAAATATATTTATATTTGAAATATAGAACTACCCAAAGATTTGCAAAGGTCTCTTCCAATTATGGTTAAAAACAACTTGATGTAATCATATTACGTGTTTTTAGTAAAAGTAGATCCAGAATTATCATCTCCTAACCAGATGTGTTCATTTGGTGCTCAGCAGAATTTGGATTTAATTGTGCCAATAACATGCTGAAAATAGAAAGTGGTTTATAGATTAATTGGCCTTAAATGTTAAGCAAATAAACTGAGATTTCACAAATTTGACATTTATTAGGTGATGTGCAGTGAAGAATAATGCTCCTCCAAATAGTAAATAGATAACTTATTTTTTTCCTATATCTTCAACTAGCAGACACAACTATATTCTCACTGTGATATTTAGATATCTACTATGTGAAATGAACCTTTATTAAATTCATAAAAGAAATACTGAAACAAAAATGTATGTTTTATTTAAAAGGAACAAGTTCATAGTTTTATCATCTTATGTTTAGACTACTGAAATTGACTTCAATCTGTACCATTTCCAATTTATATTTTATCAAATTATAAGTGCCTCATATTAATCTTCTTAAAGTATTTTTATCATGTCATCGTCTTGTTAAATACATCACCAACTCCCCTTGGATAATAGAATTAAATCAAAATTAGTTTACCGAGAATTTAAAGACAATTATATTCTGACCTGTTTACCCACGTTGTCTCCCCTCTCACAGCACGAGTTCCTTGAGAACAGGGACAAATTGTTTTTCTTTTTTAATCTTCTCTCCCTTTCTTTACTCTTTTTTACTCTTCTTTTTCTCTTTTCTTTTTCTTTTTTTTTTTCATTCTCTGTGTCCCAGGAACTTTGCACAATGAATGGAACATATTAAAAGCTTTATAAATGTTATTGACTGATTGAATTTCAAAACATAGTACAATCTTTCCCACAATAAAACCTGAATTCCAGCCAACCTGATTCACCAGTGACTGAACTCTATGTATGCTTTTCACTCTCCTGATTCTTCATCATTTTTCATGCCACAATTTTTTACCTAAAAAACCCACAATCCTCTTTGTTAGTTATAAAAACTTCATAATCTTTCAAGAACAAACTTAAATCCTGCCTTCTTTGTGTGAGGTCATTTTCCTGACAGTTCCAACAGGATTTGATTTACTCCTCCTCTGAATTCTATTGCTAGAATTTTTTTTTCATGCATTATCATATATTCTTCCAATATTTTTTTGTTTTTTTCACATATGTATGTTTCATCTTGCCAACTAGATTATAAGTTCCATGAATGTTAAAATATTTCTTATACAACTCTTGTATTTCCCTGGACTCATGACCATTCAATGACTAAGGGTTAGTTAAGAATAAAGACAGAAGATGGTCCAATTTACCATTCCAAAGATGTCAATATAGGAAGGGAAGATCCTTAGAGTTTCTGGGTGGGGAGGGGAAGGGAGGGGCGTGGCTGAATGCTATTTACACTCATTCTAAGTCATCAAACCTAAACAATGAGTCACAGAGGCTTGGGCTAGGCCTATTATTGGCCATTCAAAGAAGCCCAAATGATTTGGGTTTAAAGGAACAGTCAAGTAGCTTTATTTAAAACACAAAGGCCTAAAAGCCTGTTTCTTCAGAGCTATATTTCAAAAAATAAAAATGAAAATTATGTAGGACAAAAGTAAGCTGTCCCAGCTTCTAAAAAAAAATAAAGAAGGAGCAGGAGAAGGAGGAGGAGGAGAGGAAGTGAAAGAAGGAGAAGATGAAGGAGAAAGAAAAAAAGAGGAGAAAAAATAATACTAGCATTTCCCAACAGTTTTGGTCCCCCAGAGGGCAGCTACTACTACTCTCAGATGACATAGTAAAGACAGTTGATACAAAATTTTCTCCTAATAACCTGGTTCACTCCTTCCCAAAAATACACATAGCATCCATGGGAGGAACAGGCTTGAACTTATTCTATCTATCTATCTCTCTGTATGTATAAATTTAGAGTATACATACACTGACATATATGTGTATATACAAACACACACACACACACATATGCCTTCTATACCTACCATATATATGCCTTCTATACATATGTACATTAATTGATTACAGATAATGTGCATGGATATTTGAACAAACCCTAAAATACAAAGTTCACAGTATTTACGGATTACTATAGAGTGTGGAATATTATAGAGTATAGTACTCTATAATAGAGATTTGTTTCATGAAATCAATAAATCTACTATGAGTTAATAGAATTGTTATGAGGTGATAAATCTCCCATTTCATGATCCTTTTGTTGTTTTTTTTTACAATAAATAACAAATTTTACAAATTACTTTAATAATATTCTACTTTTATGTTCTTCTTCTGACCTTCCTACTATTATCTTCTGTATATTTGAGGGTAGAATACCCCTCTATTTTGGCACTGCTAATGCTAACTCCCTTGTTAGAAACCAAGGGAAGAAAAGAAAATATAATTGTAACCAATGTGAAACAAACAAAGCCTTATAACAAGCCAAAGAATCTATACAATGACTGTATGAAAAATTTTATCTTTCTCCACCTTGTAGCTATTCGTAGTCTCTCTGTGAGTAGATATTTATGATATACTTTATTATACGTCTTCTGGATATGTAATTGGTCAATTAAAAAAAAAAGATAAAGCATTTATTAAGTCCATACTATATGCCAGGCACTGTGCTAAGCACTTAGAATATAAATAGAAACAAGAAAGAAAACCCTTTTTTATTATGGCATTCCTAATAGGGGAAAGATAGTACATCTAGGGGTACTAGAAAAAGTGTTGCGGGGGGAGTGTACTGACACAGGAGCAATAGGGCATGCAAAGAGAAATGAGTGAAGTCCACTAAGAATCAATATGATAGAGAAATAAAGAATTTATCTCCTTCCTAAAATGATGGTCCCTGCAAAGAATTCAAAAGTGAGGAGAGGATTGTACCATATCAAGGTTTCCCAGTTTAGCAATACACAGAAAAAATTAGAAGCCAAAGAGCATCAAGGCAAAAGGGAGGTAATCAGGATTCCTAAGTCTTTCAAAGTTTTTTTTTGTCAGTTTTGCTGTCTTGTGTGAATTGATCTCTAATAGTTTTACTCTACACCAGTTCATACATGTTTATACGTACATACATTCATTCACACAGTTCATTCCTGGTTACATGAATCACTGAAGTTATCTCTTTCACCAATTCTTATTCTGCAATACTATTTCAATAAATTAATATAACCTGAATTTGTTGAGTCATTCACCTTGTCTAAGAAACACTCTGATCCATACCTTTATATTCTAGTATTTTGTATTTCTTTCTCTCCCTTTTGGATCCCCTGCTCTAGTATCAGGAAGTTTGTTTTTCTTGTAACTGTTCCCTTATTAGAATTACCTTCCTTTTTAACCTCTAACCCCATTCCACACTTGATTCTCCATTATGTTTGATGAATTTCTACAATAAACTAGTGGTTTGTATATTCAATCCTGTTTTTTTTTTCAGATGAGTAAAGTTCATGAATTTTCATCACCTACCCTTTATTCCATGTTTTTATGTATATTATATATGTGGATATATATTATATATAATAATATGCAACATGTATATTTCCACAAATTCTAATTATGAAAAGTAAAAAATACCCCTCTCTTTATATGTTAAACTCTATCCATTATTTTGTTTCTGTTTTATTCTTTCCCCAATGCTCTCTTCAGGCTCTCAGAAGAAAATTAATCTACATGGCCTCTGTTTTTATTAGAACACTCCATATTCTTTGAAGACATTATACACATTTGAAGACATGATTTTGAAGAGACATGCTTCTTTTCTCCTATTATAATGTTAACCCTATATCATTATATTGTTCCTTCCAATTACTTAAATAAATTTACCTCTATAGGTTTCTCTTGACATTTTTCTTTATATTTCAAAGTTCCTCACTTCTTTTAATCAAGAGGGCTTAAAACACTCTGTTCCATCAAAGTTCCACCCCCTGTCCAAGCTCTCCTAGAAGAATTATACTCAGCTCTTGAGACTTAGATATTCTTGGTATCTTTTGTCCTTTTGAATATTGTTTTCTAAGAATACAGTATACTGAGATCTCATTTTGTTTAGAGTAGAAACTGTCAGGTTTTCATCGGTTATGCAGGCAATTATGTATTACAGTGTATAGAATGCCAGAGTGGAAGTCTAAAGAAGATCTGAGTTCAAATACAGGTTTAATCAGACCTTATGGGTGTGACCCTGGGAAAGTCACTTTACTCAGCTTCAGTTCCTCATCTGTAAAGATGGAGTAGTAATAAAAGCACCTGCCTTTCTGGATTGTTGTAAAGATAAAATGAGCTATTTGTAAAGCACTGTGCAATCCTTAAATAAGTACATATACATACATACATATATATATGTGTATATATATATGCCAATTATTATGATTATTATTATACTACTTGAACTGCTACTTTACTGATGTTTTTCTTTACTGTGGAAGCTTTGGATGTTGGCTATGCAGTTCTTGTAATTTTTCACTTTTGAGTTACTTATGGTTGATGATGAGTGAATTCTTTTCATCATTTATTTTCCACTGGTTCAAATAGATGTATAGTTATTCATTGCTTGTGGGTGATCTTTAGATTTTCAGTATTTTTTGTTGTACTTATCTTTCCAGCTTTAGCACTTGAACACGGGTTTTAAGAAAAAGTCAGGCTTCACATCATCTTTGATGGTGTGGTTAACCTTGTTTGGCTTTGTCCAGGCTCCTCTCAGTTTTTTTGTGCTGAGCTTCACTGCCTCAGCTTAGCCCTGTTGCCCCTGGATTTTTTGAGGTCCACAGTGATGGATCTTCAGGGCCTTCTTTGGCATGCCAGGATAGACTATAATGGACTTCAGAGATACTGAGCCTGGGATCTCCTGATCTAAATATTTCAGCTCCATCCTGTCCATGCCTTACTGACCACTGATACTTCCCTAGCCTTGTAAAGTCCTCACTTTCATACTTTATTAGAAGAGCATCTGCCATTGCTACTTCTAGATACAGGGTATAAGGGGCTCATCTCTGGTTGAATTGGAAGGATTTCCTGTGCTGGTACTGGAATTTCAGGGAGGAAGTTGAAGAAAACTTCCTGATTATGTGTGGGCTTTTAGAAGATTTTTGTGAAGTTCCGTGGTAGAAGAAATTACATACCAGAGGTTTTTATTTCATTCATTGATAATTATTCATGTATACGTAAACTTCAGGGTATTTATTGAGTAGGTATGTGGGAGCTAAATTGTTTGCCTGCTTTCCAGTTATCCATCTTATCCAGAAGTTCAAAGTATTTACAAATAAAATATAGGCCTTGATATACGAGACTTTTGTTCAATACAAAAATCAGGCATGCTATGTAACTTGTATTCTGAGAGTAACAGATTAAATGTATACTATGTCTCAGCAGAAGATGGTCTACAGAAGGTAGAAGGGTAGAACCATGAATTAGAAATAGAGGAAATCAAGACAGATTGATAAAAAAAAAAATGCAATGAAAACCCATCCATCACCAGCATCATCACTGTCGTCATTACTAGCTTACATTTACATAGCAGCTTAAAGGTTACAAACCACTTAATACATGTTATTTTATTTGAATCTCACATTTATCCTGAAAGTTCAATACCAAAGTTATTATTTTTACATTACAGATGAGGAAACTGAAGTTCCAACTGGGCAAGTAGCTTGTCCACAGTAACATAGATCACAAGTGTAAAATATAGGCTTTGAGCCCATTTGTTCTTACCTTTAAGCCCAGCATACTGTCCCTTAGGAAACAGTGACAGACAAGGCCAAGAAAGTAAAAGACAAGGCAAAAGAAAATGATGTAATACTCACTAAAGATAGAAGAAAAGGCCAATGTAAGAGCAAGAGAGGTATGCATTTATCAGCAGTTTAGATAACCAAATTAAGGAACTGTCCCAGAATCTTCTGTCAGTATAATAATTGTGGTACATTTCTGGAGACAAAAATGTATGAGGACAATGCTTTGGACATTGCCTAACTATGACAATATAATTGTATGAGAGAAGCAGCCCTTTTAAAGGCTGCAAGTCTTCAAATTATTGTGTCAACATTTTTAAATTGCTTTGGATCAATATTTCTGTTCAAGAATTAGAAAAAAGTCATAGGGTATTAAGGATCACTTTTGAGACAGACATCCTAAAAGCAAAGACCAAATCATACCTTTACTATCAGGTTCCAAGCAAGCCCTCCTATTTGTGCAGCTTGAGTGATAATGAGTGACATAGGCAAGGAGACCTTATAGCATATTTTAATATAAGATTAATTTTTCACATTAACCTTTAGAAAAGAAGTGTAATCTATCTGCATGACATTTGTTGTCTGACATGATTTTGTTATAATCGGGGAGTAGCAGTAAAAAATAAAAGTACATTTGATCCTCCAAAGATGAATACTGAGGGAGGGCAGAGAAGATGGCAGACTGACATGTCTAAAGTCCTTAACCTGGTGTCTATGATAGAGCCCTATGAGGTCTGTGGGTAAGAAGGTTCATAAATTTGTCTGGGAAAAATGATCTTTATTTTCTCTCTCCTAAATGATATTTGATTGTGAATTAAGGACAAAAGAAGAATAAAAGTCACAGATAGCTTCCCACATGGAGGGATGGAGAGGAAAGTGGAAAGGAGAGGGAGATTGACACAAACATTGAAATGGAGCCAGATGGGGAAACAGAAAAGGAGTGGGAGGGGGACTTGAAAGGGGGAGGCAGAAAGAGAGAAAAGGAAGGAGAGAAAAAATTAAGACAGAATTGACATGATAATACTCGTTATGTTGAGATTTCATTTCTATTATTAAGAAGCACATAACAACATCTACTGGTTTCAGTAGAGAAGCAGGTACATAGGAACAATAATATCTCTGTTATATCCAATAAGAAAACTTACAAGGCCATCTTGCTAACAAGCTATTCATTGCACTGTTGCATCACCTGCCTCATATATGATGGCAACTGGTGTGATGGGTGCAGTGTAAACAATGTTGGATCTGGAGATTGGTTCTATCTCTGGCTCTACCTCTTACAACATGCATGACTGAGCAAGACACATATCATTTCTCTGATTTAAAAACTGATCTATCTCTATCTCTTGAAAGTAAGGGGCTAAGGCTAGATGAACTCTATAGCCCTCCAAGAACTAAATAAATATGTTCCTAATATTTGTATTTCTGATTTCTTTGTTTATGTCCTTCTGTCTTTGATTTAAAGATCCTAATGGGCAAGGGAAGCTATCCCGAATAATTCAATGTAGATTTCATCATAACTTAAACAAAAATCAATGTGACCCTAAAGTTTCTTATCATGACACAAAAGGGAGAATTTTTACATTATCAACCCAAATTTGAGGAGAATATTTCTTCCCCAAGCCTTAAATATACAGAAGTGACAGATTTTGGAGTAAATACACTGATGAGACATATCATTCTGCAGGATTGAATCACAAGATTCAACGGTATTGGGAAATAGGTTTCAAGTTTCTATGATTTGCAATATTATCTTACCTTAAAATGCCACTGGAAATTAGCATTACAATTCAAGTAAAAAAAAAAAGCCAATACTTGCTAGTGAACAGTTTAACACATCAATGATCCAGATGAAATTGATCCTATTTACCAAACTGTTCACTATGTTTCGTACTGTTGATATCACCTAATTTCTGAACATTAATTAGCATTGAAAACTATACCCCAGGGAATAGTTGTAGAGAAAGCCTAAAGCCCATAAAGTCTTGAGCTGGAAGAGACAAGAGTCAATACAGCCCAAACTCCTATTCCTTATAGGAATTCCTTCTCAGCATCTCTGAAAGGTAGTTTTCCAGCTTCCATGTCACCATCAATAGTAACAGAGAGCTTCCTAGGCCAAGTGAATGTGATACTCATTGGAAAGACAATTCCAGTTTTGTTTTTTTTTACATTGTAGTGATAGTCAAAATCTACGTTCCTCGAAGTGATATAAACATTTTACTTTTTCCTGTTTCTCTGAATAATTTCATTTAATTCCCCCTTCCTTGCTTCCTAATTTCCCTTTTTCTTTTTATTACTACAATTCCTTTAATTAACTAGTTTTACAACCTAGGTGTCATTCTTAACTCATAACTTGGACTCACCTACACCATATCCAATAAGTTGTTAAGTCTTGGTGATTCTTTCTTGTGTCTTTGTAACCATTCTCTTCTTTCCACTCATGCCACAACTCCCTTAGTTCCCTCAGTAGATGGATCATTGTAAAATCTGGATGATTAAAAGAACCTAATTGGTCTCCTGGCATCTACTATTTCCCCTATTCAATCTATTTTTCACAAAGCTTTCATATTCATATTCCTAAATCTCATGTCTCACAATGTATTTTGTCATTCCTCTGATCAAGAAGTTTTAGAAGTTTTTAATTCCAAATAGGATTATTTAAAAATTACTGCGACTGATATTAAAGCCCTATACTGGCTTCAGATTTTCACTCCAGGTTGATTGTATACCCCAATTACTTATATACTCCACATTCAAGACAAAGAGTCTACTTGATTCTCCTTGCTATGCCATCGTCTCTCATACTTCTTTAGTTTTGCATAAAACATTCCCATGTGGTATGCTTATCTCTGCCTCTTGGAACCCCCAGTTTTTGTCAATGCTAAGCTCAAATGCCGTCAAATTAAAAAAACTGATTCCCTCATTATTCAGTAGTTTTCAAAGTAAATCACTTTCATTTATATCCCATATTCGCTTATCTGTGAACATGGATCAGCCAGTAGAATATAAATTCCTGGAGGACAGGAACTAATTTTATTCTTCATATCTTCTGTAACTTACACAGTGTTTGGTACATAACAGACATTTACCAAATACTTATAGTTTCATTAATTTATAGAAACGATCAAAATGCATTATGCTGTGGGACTTATATGTTCCATGAATTTGAGAAAAAACACAAAATATTATGTATTTTTTTGAATCCACACATTTTAATAATCTTAGGATATAATTTTATGACATTTAGGAAATGTAACAATATCATTCCCATTATTAGGTTAGCACAATAAAATCATAAAATTAACAGTTATTATTTTGTTATTTTTACAGCCAATGATTATGCTACATTAGTAATTGAGAAAATGTGAATTCTCGTAGGAGACAATAATTGAGGCATAAAAGTATGCGGAGGGACATTATTATGTCTCTGTACATAGTAACAAATTTTTTTGGGTTGAATTTACAAATTTGTCATTGTTTTCTCAACACGCTAAAGCCTTGTTAAATACCCCAGTGGTCTCAATCTCAAATTGTACATTTTTTAAAGTTTCCAATATTATTTCATTTTCACTATTTTTTTTCCAAAAAACTTATTAACATATTACCTATTTTTATGGATAAATATTTATTTCTTTTGTTTGTAAGTCTGTCTTTCCCTCCTCTATCCCTAGCCTATATACATATTTGACTAGTATCACCAGATACAAAATAGTTTTGATGTGCTGATGATAACATCATTAGTTTTATTCTAATAATTGTTTCCTTTGGATATCAATAGGAATTCAAATCTAATGAATTTTGGAACCAACACTGATTATACTGACTCTCACTATGAATTCACTATGTATTATTTGATACAATGCAATAAATCATGATTGTAAACTACTGAAAATTTCCTATTAAGATCTAAGATTTCAGCATTTGTGCAATGCTACATAACACAGAGGAACTATTTTGCTACCTTTTAAAATGCTTTATGAAAATTGATGTACCTTTCATCTTGGTTAAGAATCACCTTGCTTATAAAAATAAAGAACTGTCCATGATCCAATAGTGCCTCTCAGTGAGGATGGATAAGGGATATAAAGACAAAATTTCTGACACTCATGGAATTTTCATTTATATGTATCAACAGTGTTAATAAAAATAATGAATATCACTTATAGATTGAATGAAAACTACAAAAATAAAGATGGTATAATAAATAACTTCCTGGGCAAGGGCTTTATGTTCATGGACAGCAATACCCTCACCTTATTAAGGGATATATTTAACTTAGTAGCTCTTTACAACCACTAAAAACTGTTCCCTGTTTTTCTTATTACTTTGACTTCTTTGAGTAAAAAAATGCCAAATTAAAGTTAATTTTACAAGAGTCATTGCCTCAGCCATTCTTATTCCCCAAGGACAAAAAAAAGGGTACAAAGTGTTGTCACAGTAATGGCTATTTTAAAAGTTATATCTTTTTTTATTGAATTGGAATACACTAATTTTAAGTAGACAAATAAAACAAATAAGTCATTTTCATCCAAATATACTAATATTACACAATGTTCTGAAGGAAAATAAATTGAGCCTATCTTTTATATTCATAAAGTAATTTCTCAAATTTAGAAGAAAATAGCATATTATCTTTCTATGTGGTTAAAACAAATAAAAGCATAAGAATTAAAGTCCCTATTTCTTTGTAAACCTATGATATTATCTACATACAATCTAATCTCAATATATATCACAAAAGCTTAGTATATCTAGCTATAAATATGGTTCAACCTCTCAAACAATATTGGACTAGATGAAGTCCAAATGTCTTTCTCATTAAGACGCTAAATGTATGGTCAAAAATAAATCCTGGAAACAGTTGTATATACAGGAGAGATGACTCTCATTCTCCCATCAGGATTTCAAGGAGGTTCTGCTAATGTTTTCACCCAAGTAATGTTCTTTTTTCACTTTTTGTTTACTGATCACTTTTATATAATTTATCTTTAATAGATATTTCTAGAAGTACTTTTTTACCTTTGAGTACTGACTTCATTTAGGATTTTTCATATATAAACATCTCCTACAATTACCCAAAGGCAAATATTAAACCACATTTTTAAATCATAAGTTATCTTACATTATTCCCCATAGGTATTATGGACTTCTAGGGAATTGTAGTGCTCAGGTTTCTGCTGTCAGGGTTTATAATCTCAAGCAGTCTCATTGGGAATATGTTGAGTATGTCTATGATCATCACTATCAGTTCAAAACCATATAGACATAATTCAGTTTCATCTATGTACTCATCCTTTTCCCTATGCTACATGCACAGTCCTAGCTAGAAGGAAAATTGACTTAGGGAATTTTATTTTGACAGTTATTCCTTGTCAAGTAACAGAAATATTTAAAAAAAATTTTTAGTAACTGAAACAGAGTTGGAAAATATGGAGATTTCAAATGATTATTTCTGAGGGCCTGTAGGTATAGGGAAAATCCTTGAATGTCCAATGGACCCATTTAAACAGAACTTCATATATTTAGAATTATATTCTCAAAACATATCTGAGGCTTGGCTCTTACATAGGGATACAATTTTAGTTCTTACACATCACTGTCAGTTTATATGTGTTTTAGCTGCACATTTTTTTTATTAGAGTCTTCTTTTCTGACGATACAGGTATTTTCCCTTAACTATCCACCTTATAACAAAGAAAAAACTGACTCATACTTTTCCTGTGCTTAGCAGTATGTATCACATTCTACCTCCACAATCCCTTTTCACTTTACTAAGAATGAAATAAAGACAAAATTTAAAATGAGCAGGAGAAAAAATGGCAGATGCCTCAGATTTCTATTGCTTCTCAATCTTGTTTTCATTTACATTACTGGCATCAGATATGAGTGGGAACATTTTCCTCTCACCTTGTTTACTATGCTCTGCATCACTGTCTTCATGAGTCTTTATGTTTCTCTGAATTCTTCATATTATTCATT
Source organism: Phalanger gymnotis (assembly GCA_028646595.1). Taxonomy (NCBI): domain Eukaryota; kingdom Metazoa; phylum Chordata; class Mammalia; order Diprotodontia; family Phalangeridae; genus Phalanger; species Phalanger gymnotis. The sequence goes on from CM053622.1 coordinate 572,679,305, forward strand.
AGGGAACCATAATGTTCCATGATATTCATATACCTATCCAGAAATTCTGCATTCTATTGTCACCTAATATGTTTCACCTCCTTCCTTAAATCACATGCCTATTCACATATATATGCTCATGTATCACTGTTGAGTGATATATGATGAAAAAGGCATTGTAGTTTCTTAGAAAGATCCCTGACCTTGGAAAGCCCTGATGTTGGAAACAGAAGACTTACATTTAATTAATGGTTCCACCTCTTGTATTTCTATGGATAAATCACTCTCTTTCTTTATCTGTAAAGTATGGACAAAAATGTTTACTATGTACTTCAGAAGATTCTCATGAGAAAGGATTTTGATAACTTTTAAAGTTAGTTTTATTATCATAAGTATATGTTATTCTAATAAAACTAACAATGATAACTAGCTCTGAATTGATACAACCAATCTGGCGAGCAATTCTTTCTCATAAGTTTCAGTCCCCACTAATCAAGCTTATGAGATTTTTTATACTCAAAGTCACAGAGACTTCCCAAAGTCAAAATGTCTAAAGCTGAACTCATTATCTTTCCCCATTAACAATCCTGATTCCAAATGTCTATATTTTTATCAAAGGCATTACTGTGCTTCCAGTGTCTTAAGTTCATAATTCTGGAATTATCCTGGATTCCTCATTCTTCTTCATATTGTTTACCAACTTACTTCAAGTCCTAATCACCTTTCACCTTGATTATTTCAAATGCCTCCTAATTTCCTTCCCTGAATCAAGTTTCTTACTCCTCAAATCCATTGTATACAATGCTCGCTGTCAAAGTTATTTTCCTTAAATGAACAGCTGACCATATGACTCCACTATTCAATCAGGGCTTCTTATTTTGTTTAGCATAGGTATTTTAAAATTGTGTTCCATAGAGATGGTAGGGGGACATGAGTCATTTTTTTAGGGATTCTGTGATGTCAAAATTAATTGTGCAATAATACTAAGAAGTTACTTACCTATTAAAATAGCCCCTCTTTTCCATCTACATATCCATGTGAGGCTGGATTTTCTAAATATACTCCAGTCATAACAAAATATCAGAATAGATTGAATATGGAAATAGATATGAGAATCCAAAAATCTTTTATTAAGGCAGACATTAAAGAGATTTAGAGAAATATGCACAAAATACCCCTCTTCTCACTACTTTTATTGCTTTGGAAAATACAATCAATTAAAATATAAACAGAGCATTAATATTAACATGTAATTGGTTTATTATAATTACTTCAAATGAATTAATACATACTTATTTTTAAATATCCATTTTAATTTCTAATATGATAAATATCAATGAATGTAACCCATAAAAAAGATCTTTGGGATAATAAAAAAAAATTGAGTCTATAGGGGTTTTTAGTAAATTTTAAGAATGTAAAGGGATCCTGAAACCAAAATATGTAGGATATAACACATTTATAGTATAAAAAGCAAAATTTTCTGTTTTATTTAGAACACTACACAGGTTAGATGCAACCTAACTTTTTTTTTTCCATATTGACACTACTTCTCTTTCCACAGAAGTGATCCAGCCAAAATGGCCTTCTCACTTTTCCTTAATACATGGCACTCCATCTCCTCTCTCTGAGTCTTTGTATTAGCAGTGCCTATGCCTGGAATTCACTCTCTCCTTAACTCTGTCTCATAGAGTTCATTTCTTCTTTTAAGATGCATCTCAGGAATCATCTTCTATATGAAGCCCCTTCTAATATCGCTAACTACAAATATATCTCTGCTGGGTTATGTGTGTGTGTGTGTGTGTGTGTGCGTGTGTGTGAGAGTGTGAGTGTGTGTATGTACATATCTGTGTGTATATATGTATGTATACATATATGTGTGTATAGATCTGTGTATATGTGTATAGATCTGTGTATATGTGTGCATTGTGTTTATATATATATACATAAATATCTGAGTATGTATGTGTATACATTTGTTTATAGCTCTTTGTGTGTGTATACACATACAAACATATATATGCACATATTATATTTATATATATGGAGGGGGGAGAGAGAGAGAACGAGAGGGAGAGTGAGACAGAACAAGAGGGAGAGAGAGAATGAAAGGGAGAGAGAGAGAGAGAGAGAGAGAGAGAGAGAGAGAGAGAGAGAGAGAGAGATGGTAGAAACATAAATTCTACCAGTTGTTTCCCCAATTTGGACAGTGTGCTGGCACAGTTGATAGAGTGTAAGACTTGGAATAAGGAAGAATCCAAGTTTAAATCCTGACTCCTGTGCTTACTAGCTTGTACAAGCCTGGGCAAGTCATTTAACTATGACATACCTCAGTTTTCTTATCTGTAAAAAAGTAACGCATAACTCCATGGATCATTGTGATGATAAAATGAGATAATAATTGTAGTGTTTAATGTTCTTCCTCCTAACACTACTAACACCACCACCATTACCACCATTGCTACTAGTAGTACTATTGCTCCTGCGGCAGCTGCTGCTGCTGCTGCTGCTGCTGCTACTACTACTACTGCTACCACTATGATTTATTGTGAATTTTGAGTAGGCTTAGTTTTACTATTATACTTTTATTCTTTGTCCCTAGGGCAAGCAGGTAACTAATTTTCACTGATTTATTCCTCCTTCTCACTGTCTTTCAGGACCCTCAGGTTCCTTTAAACTCAAACTCTTCTGATAGCTCCTTTCTGAAACTTTTTCTGATCCCCTTATTCCTTAGTGCACCATCATTTATTTGTTTGTATACATGCTATATTTTCCTGATGACTGTAAACTCACTAAGAGGAATGGTTATTTTATTTTTGTCTTTACAACCTCAGGGTTAGCATAGTGTCTTACATTTTATAAACATTTTATGCATTTTTTGTTCAATTGAAGATTGTCAGTATCTCTTGATGAGATTTTCTTTGTCATCAAAGCAAAGAGAATTGATACTTGGTTCAGATAATCAACATAGAAAATTGCAAGCTCAATGATCAAAATAATCATAACAAACTTAATAAATGAAGAACAAACTCTAGATGAATGACAAACTGAATTATAAAATATGCATACAAAATATGACCTGGATCAGATTCATGGAAATATTTGTGTCCATTTGAATTGTAATGAAATTAGAAGGCTGATTAAAAAGGTAATAAGGAAGCTGTAAATACTTCATTTTGCATTTGAAAAATTGTCTATGAAACTAAACAAACTGAAACTATTGGAAGTTAAAATCTACATGTTTTCTAAATTTTCTTATTTTCTAAATTCTAATACTTTATAAATTCCAATACTTCCATGACTATGAATTTTAATTTTTCATATTTTATGAGGCAGTAAGAAGGCATCTTTACCTTTCATCATAAAAGACTGAATCAATATTAAGAGTAAGGTAGACTGAATGTGTGATTTAGTCAAAATATAGCTTCTCTAATATTTGCAGAACTTAATTTACATTAATGAGAAGCAGTAAAAAAAATAACTTTTGAACAGCAGCCACATATAGATATCAGTGAAAAAAAGGTAGTCTTTTGTTTATCTCTTAAATATAGTATTACTTATCAAGGCTAGACTACTGAAACAGTTTCTAATTGGGTTCTCTGCTTGCATTTTAACCCCTTCCTAGGCAAATTTATAATGGATAAAAGTACCAGATTAATCTTCATAAAGGATGTTTTCATCATTTCACTTCTATATCAAAATTCATAAAAAACTTCCTACTATTTAAAAGAATATATTCAAATCTAATAGCCTGGCCTTTCTACTATCTGGCCACAGTCCACCTTATCAGACTTTTCTCACACTACTCTCTCACTGAAACTAATTTAGCATACTATTTTCCCCATGAGTATTCCTTGTGATTTCTTACATCTAATATCAAAGAATCTTTGAGTTGGAATGGAAAACTACTTAACAGGAGTAGTAATTATCCTTCCTTCCTTCCTTTCTTTCTTCCTTCGTTCCTTCGTTCCTTCCTTCCTTCCCAAGATTCCAAGATTGAAAGATTAATAGAACATGAAAGTGTGATTGATGTACTTTACCTAGATTTTAATGAAGCATTTGGCAAATCTTTCATTTCATTCTTCCGGGAAAATGGAGAAAGGAGGGCTAGGTGAAATTTCATACAGTTACCTGGATTCAGTGGCTAGATTCAAAGTATAGTTATTAATGCTTGGAAGGAAGAATTCATTGGAATTCTCCATGGGTCTGTATTACATAGCTTATTTTTATCCTTAATTTAAATATAGAATAACTTTATAAATTTTTCAGATGAAACAATGTAGAGAAATAGTTAACTTATAAAAAAGAACAAAACATTAAAAAAAACCAGTGTTTCACAAGCCAAAACACAGGACTAAAATCCATCTAAAGCTTTACACTTATATTCAAAAGAGCAACATAAAATTATAATATAAATGGTGGACAGATAGTTATCAAGTCATTTTTAAAAAGATCTTGGTTTTTGTGAATTTAATGCTCAATGTCAGTCAACAGTGCTTCATAGTAGCCCAGAAAAATAATTGAAATTTAGTCTGTATAAAGAGAGGTGAGACTTTCAGGAATTAGGAGATCAGACTCCTGTCATAGACTTTCCTGGTCAGATTATATTTGGAATATTTTATTCAGTTATAGAAACTACTTCTTAGGAAAAATATCCATGAGCTGGTTGTCCAGAGGGAAGTGACCATGATATTGAATGAGATCCTCATAAAACACTAGTTAACTGAATTCAAGACACCCCTAGATACATAGTCTGTCAGTTAAAATGGGATGGAATCACTAAACCATAGAATATAAGAACTAGAAGGGTCAATGGAAATCATGTCTAACCTCATTTTCTAGATGAGAAAACTGTAGCCCAGAATTTAAGTGATTTGTATTTTCTTTACTAATAAAGTGAAGTAGTAATCATTCTCTTTTTAGGGTCTTTTTCAAGAGGCCATTGGTGGATTCTTTCAATTTCTATTTTACCCTCTGGCTCTAGAATGTCAGGGCAGTTCTTGATAATTTCTTGAAAGATGAGATCTAGGCTCTTTTTTTTTGATCATGACTTTCAGGTAGTCCAATAATTTTTAAATTATCTCTCCTGTATCTATTCTCCAGGTCAGTGGTTTTTCCAATGAGATATTTCACATTGTCTTCCATTTTTTCATTCCTTTGGTTCTGTTTTATAACGTCTTGATTTCTCATAAAGTCACTAGCTTCCACTTGCTCCAATCTGATTTTTAAGATAGTATTTTCTTCAGTGGTCTTTTGAACCTCCTTTTCCATTTGACCAATTCTGCCTTTCAAGGCATTCTTCTCATTGGCTTTTTGGAGCTCTTTTGACATTTGGGTTAGTCTATTCTTTAAGGTGTTATTTTCTTCAGTATTTTTTGGGGTCTCCTTTAGCCAGTTATTGACTTGTTTTTCATGGTTTTCTTGTATCTCTCTCATTTCTCTTCCCAATTTTTCCTCTATTTCTCTTGCTTTTCCAAATGTTTTTTTGAGGCCTTCCATGGCCTGAGACCAATTCATATTTTTCTTGGAGGCTTTTGATGTAGACTCTTTGACTTTGTTGACTTCTGGCTGTATGTTTTGATCTTCTTTGTCACCAAAAAAGGAATCTAGAGTTTGAGTTTGAGTCTGAGTTCATTTTTATTGCCTGTTCATGTTCCCAGCCAACTATTTGACTTTTGAGCTTTTTGTCATTGTATGACTGCTTGTAGAGTAGAGTACTTTGTCCTAAGCTTTAGGGTCCAAGCATTGCTGCTTTCAGAGCTACTTCTACTTCACTGACTCCCCAGGCTCTGTCACAGCAGTGCTCCTCCTCCCCCAAGAATTGCCAACCAGGAACGCAGTTCAGATCCAAGCAGGGCACAGCAAGAAAATCTTCTTTTGTACCCACAAAGTGCTCCTTGAACTCCTGCTCTGAGCCACTGCTAGATTTGTCCCACCTTGTGAGCCAGGGACTCAGGAAGCAGCTTACACTGGAGCTCTAGGAACAGCCTCAGGAGCTTCCTGCTGCTGCCACTACCACTGCTGTACTACCTCTGCCACTCCCAGGGCTGGTGGCTGGACCAATCTCAATTCGATCCTGCAGTTTCCCACTAACCTGCTCTTTGGCGTTTGTGCACTGAGAAGTCTGGTAATTGCCATAGCTCAATGATTCATGGCCCTATGGCCTGTCCTGCTGGCTGGCTGACTCCAGGTCTGGTCTGTCCTGGCGTGGCTCACACTGGGCTGCACTCCACTCCCAACACTGTGCGATAGACCCTTCCCGGTGACCATCCCTGTTTCCCTCTGCTATTTTGTGGGTTCTGCAGCTCTAGAATTCATTCAAAGACATTTTTTACAGGTGTTTGGAGGGATTTGGGGGAGAATTTATGCAAGTCCCTGCTTTCCAGCCACCATCTTGGCTCCTCCCCAGTAACCATTCTCTTTACCAATCTACATGGCTTTCCACATACAGAAAATGGGAGTTATTACTCCTGATTATATTATGCCTACTAAAATGGCAGAAATTTTGTTTAAATGTGTATGTTCAGATGTGATTTTTATTACTTGTTTAGGGCTTTTCACTATTCCAGGGTGTAAGTACTACTTATACTAATTGTAAACATTTGCTTTAAAGTCTGTTTGCATATGTTCTGATTATAAGGGATAATTAAGTCCTATTTCCATTTTCTCCTCAGAGTGGAATTTCCCATTCCTCTGGTAGGTAGAGGGTTAACTAAATAGGCAATTTGTTCATTATGATGGCTCCAATCCTTTTTTTCAATAATCAACAAATATTAAGCATTTTTTTTTAGTATACTATATTGTGCTAAGAAAAAGTAGGGAATCTATTATTATCTAGTTGGTCCCTTCAAGGGGTTTGCAATATAGGAATAGGTACAAAAATTTTAAGTATATCTCAGAGGAAGAGTCTTCCAGGTTTCCAAGGCTAGCTCTGTGTCTACAGGTCCTTGTTGCTTCTCTTTAAATTTTGTTTTAAATTGACTTGTATTTTTTCCTCTCTCTTCTACCTCACTCACTTAGAGAAAAGAAAGAAATATGCAAAGTCAAGTAAAACAAATTCACAAATTTTCTCATTCTACTACACACACACATCCTTATCCATCTTAAGACTATCAAATCTCTATTAAGGTAGCATTCTTCTTTATCAGTCATCTGAAATGTTGCATGGTCATTTCATTGATGAGAATTCTTTAGTTTTTCACAGTTTTTCATTGATATAATATTGTTGTAGTGTCAATAATTCTCATGTTTCTGCTCACTCAGTATCACTTCAGATATATCTCCCCAGATTTTTCTTAAATGGTCACACTTATTGTTCCTACTGGCACAACAATTTTACATTATGTATGCATGCACCATAATCTGTTCAGCCATTTCCTAATTTATTGGCACTACTTAAGTATTCACTTCTTTGCCAATATATAAAAAAAAAAAGATTTGACATAAATATTTTTGTACATATGGGTTCTTTACTTCCTTCTTTGTTCTCTTTGGGGTATCAACCTTGCTTAGAACAATTGTTGAATCAAAGGAAATGCCTAGCTTAGTGACTTCTGAGGCCTAGTTTTAGCATCCTTTTCAAAAAAGCAGAAGTGATTCACAACCTCTCTTTCAATATTGTTGGACAACTGAGCAAAATAGGAGGGCACTCTGAACTGTCTATAACTTCACAGACAAGACTAGTGGCTTAGATATGCATCAAGCTGTGCACTCTGATCCAATGTCCCCAAAGTTCATTCATGTCAAATTTATATATAATCTTACACAAAGATCTGCATGTTGTATAAATAGGAGACTATCTCGTCACCTGGGATATAATGTAGAAATTAGATTTATTTTTCTGAGCTGCCTAATAAAGAATGAAAAATGAGGGACAGGGATTTCAGAAACAACTCGAAGCTAGAGAAAGCAAGAAATCTATGAAGGGGGACAATGCCCTGTCTTAGAATGCATTAGGCCTTAGCGTCCATACAAACTGGGGGTTAGGGCTGTACCAATCAAGCCAGTTTTCACTGGCTCATATGTACAAAGAGTTAGAGATTTTTTTTTTTATGTACTGAATTGTGTGTTAAAGACTGATAAAAATCCAAAATGAGTTTTTTTAAAAGATAGAAGTCACTATTAATTGTAGTAAACATTTGCACTTACATCTATGAAGTGGACCTTGATGGATGGGTAATATAAAGAAAAGCATAGGAGGAAAAGGAGAATTAAAGGCAAAGGCTTCCTCTGTCATGGTAAGAAAACAAGGAGAGCTGCCTGATTAGAGAAGCAAGTTAGTAATACGTGATAACTGCAAAAAGTTTGAATAGATAGGGTAGGTCTAGATTCTGGAACAAGTAGAAATCTAGACAGAGAAATATGAACTTTAGGAACAATTTACCAAATATCTTGTAAGCACCTACTTTTTTATAGTAAGTAAAATACAGAACCTCCCCTAATGGAGTGAAGAGTCTAATAGAAGCGTAAGAGACATCATCCATAAATAATTCTAATATAAAGAAAGTATGATAAATGCATTAGGGAACAAAAAGTACCATGAGAAATCCATATGGTATTATTGCCTAAGGGCACTAAGTAATCACCTGGTGACTAAATCATATGACCTGTGATTTGAAGAATGGAAATTCAAAAAGTGGAATTGTGATAAACATGATCCAAGAGACAACATGTCCAAGTAAAACACAATGTGTATAGGGTCTAAGGAGATGACAAGGGGTCCACTGGAAAGGAGAACAGAATACATAGATGAAAATATTATAGCATAAATTTGTAAATGGAAAATGGCATCACAATGTTGGTAGCCTTGAAGACTAAATGAATGTTAGCTATGTTGTTGCTGTTGTTATTTGTGTACCCTTGGGTAAAGTCACTAACCTCTTCTGGGCCTCAATATTGACATACACAAAATAAGGGATTACCCTAAATTAGCTCTGATTTCCTTCCAGTTTTAAATTCTTTGAGATTATCCTAAGGTTTATACATGAAGTCAATTGCATAATAACTGCATATGCCTATAGTACATTGCATTATCCCTTAAAGGGAAGAATTAGATTAAGTATATTACTTGCTTTTATTAACATTTGTTCATTAATTTTTTTTCTTTTTCCAAGCTTTTGAAATTGTTTCTAAATTAGTCAAGAGAAGATGATTGTAACTTTGGGGAAGAGGGATAATACAGTAAGAATTATTTTCTAACAAAATTAGAAATCTGAAAATTAAGCATGAAGATTAATTATCCATATTCTACCAAGGCTATTTGGATATTTAATTTATTTAATGGCTAAACCAATTAAAGTATTGTCATGGCTCATCTCCAGTGCTATTCAGTCAAATCATAATGCTGTATGCTGACATTACTAAAAAAGGACAAAAACTCCAATGCTTACATGAAATGGACCATTTACTATTTATAAATATATTTCTTTATGTGGAATCTGTAGGATAGAGAGAGGCTGACATGGAATTTCATTAATATGGAGAACTTTTTATGAGGAAACCCCTTCTACTTCACCTTTTCAGTAACTTATAGCCATAGATAATTGACTAGAGACACCAAGAAATTGAGTAGCCAAGGATATGTAACCTGTATCTCAGAAGCTGAATTTAACTAAAGTCTTCCTCACAACAAATTTAGCACTCTATCTACTCTGTCTTGATTAACTACATACATAACACACACACACAAACACACATTCATGTGCATACACACACACACATTCAATAAATATTTACCAAGTGTCTATTATTTGTAAAACATTGATCTAAGTGCTCTGAGGAACACAAAAAAGGAGGAAAACAAACAGCCATTCTCTGCCCTGACCTCATGGACTTTATAGTTCAACAGCAAAATAAGATATGACATTAATAACTATGATAGATGGTAAACTGAAAAATGAAACAAGAGTTACATAAAGAAGTAGCTTGAATTTCAGAGGAGAGAGATATTTCTCTAGAAAGATTATATAGTTAGTTGCTACAGTGAATAAGATGATCTTTATCCATTTTCCCATAGCATATTAAACTTATCACAAAAAATGAATAATTTCATACTTAATTCTAGTGAAAACATGCAATAACTTTTGAATCTTAAAAAAAAGCCCTTGGTTCTAATATTCTGGTGGATAAAATCCACTCTACATATGTGTAATTTTTTGTGGTTGTTACTTTTTAAAAGCCTATGAGTTTAATATTTGAGTTCATTAAACAATCTACCATATATAACTCTTTAGACATCAAAATTAATAAATTAAATGTCCTTGTTTTGTTTTTTTTATAATACCTTTTCTCCTAAAAAACCAAAGAATATGCAAATCTACTTTTTTCATGCCTTCATTGACCCATATTAGGAACTTGATCTTTCACAGGTCTATACAACACTTCCAGGTACACAACACCATTAAAAGACCTTCAAAATCAATGTATTAAATCATTTTGGAAAAAAAAGGTAATAGTGAAATCATAACACTTTCGATTTCCCTTGAATAAGGAAAAACTGCTTTCTGTTCCTTGCTAATTCTATAAACCATCTTAGCCAAATGCTCATAGACATCTTTGAGTGTCGTAGATGCTTTTTTATTTTATGATTTTATGACAGACACCTTCGGGATTCTGGCAAAAACCCTTGAACTAATTCTTTGAATGTTGTTTTATTGCCTTTTTGTAATTAAAAGAGGTGCACATCTTAATTAGAAATAGTTGAAAATCAAGATTTTTTCCAATATTATCAATACCCCTACTATTTGAAATATATCTAAAGACCAGAACTCAGGTTAAGAATTACTCTTCTATATGTTTCATTATTTTGATCCTTCTAGATTTAAATAGGACTTAACAAATATTCTATCACACATTTAAAGATTCATGAAAAGTATGAAAGGCAGATATTTAGCATCTTCTTTATAAAAGTCAGTCAACAATGTTCAGTTAACTGATCTCGAGAGTGTACTAATCTATGCTGCATTTTAACTTGAAATACATGCAATTCTGGCTTTATACATCAAAAAAGAAATAAAGAAGTTAAAGAAGTTTCAGGGAAAGTAAATGAAAATTATGAAAAGGAAAATGGGTGCTTCTTGAACTAGATTAAGGAAAATAGAAATATTTCACTTGATGAAGTTGTCTTGTCTAAGAGAATTAGGATAAATATCTTTAAATGGTGGAATTTATAATGAAAAATATGTATATCCTGCATGGAGTAGGAGAAAAAAATATAAACTAGAGGACTAGAGAAAGGTAAATTTTGATCTGTGTTAGGATTGAGTTTCAACAATCAGAACTATCTAAATTTGGAATAGACTACCTGATAAGTTACTAAGTTAGTTCATCATAACTAGATGTATTCAAACTGAAACTGGGAGATCACTGTTTTGTATCAGACTGGAGACTGAGCAAGCTTGACAAATTATTTCTACCTCAAAATTCCATAAGTACATGTACATACATGTATTGCATATACATATGTGTACATACACTGATGTGTATTATGCAAGTGTGCAATACACTTGTACACATGGACTCTGTTTATGTGTGTTTGCATGTGTTCATATATCTATGTATTTAAAGGGGTCTTTGATAAATGTCCAGAGTACCTCAGATGGAAGCAACATCATGGGAAACACAAGAGTACTGCTTCTGTGAGAAGACATTCTGGGTTCCTTTACCATGTATAACATGGTGTGATACAATATGATTTGAGATCATATGATACATTACCATAACATACATAAACATCCATTAAGGTCATGCTTAATGCTAGGAACTATGCTAAGAGCTAGGGATACAAATAAGAAAAAGAAAGTTTCTCCTCTCAAGTAGCTTACAATCTAATGAAAAAACACACACACACAGAGAATGAAGTTTAAAAGCATTGTGGGGGGTGGTGGTGAAGAAAAGAGAGTATGCAGCACAAAGTTAAGATAATGGTAGGGTCGATTCCAAGGAGTACTGTTGTTGGGAAATAAAGAGTTGTCTGGCTTTCTGAGCACTCTTTAAATGGGAACTTTGGGAATCTTTTTCTCTTCCCTCCAACCCTTTAATCAGTAGATGGCAGTAGTTTTATTTTCTTAGTTACATAGCTGGAGTAGGGTGAATACTTAAAACTAATATACTGGAACAATTTCTTTTATGTTCTTTCTGACAATGTCCAGTGGGTTTATCCTTTTCTTTACTCATGGCATATATACCATGGGCTGAGCTATATGGAAAGAACAACAGATCCTAAAATATTAGAAATTTGATGTCTGGAAAAGGGACAACTAAAAATAATGAAATCACAAAAAAAGAATGATAAAAATCTTTGAGCAAGAATGAACATCAGAAGAATTTTTAACATGATAAAGAGTCCTCTAAAATATCAGTCTTTATATGAAGGATTCAAGTAAGGAATAAACTAGTTCCTTCTAAGGTAGTCTACTCTACTTTTGGATAGTTCTAATTACTAGTGAGTTCCTCCTTTCATTGAGCTCATGCTTGATTCTCTTCTGTTTTCATTAATTGCTCCTAGTTCTTTTATCTAGGGCTGAATAGATGAAATATAATTCAATTTCCATGTGACAACTATTCAAGTATTTAAAGCTTTCAGATATTTCAAGACCACCACCATCCTACTCATTCAACCAATTTTTATTAAGCACCTATTCTGTATAAAATCCCATGCTTTTCCATGAGAATTGCTTAATAAGTAATGGTTAGAGTTTAAAAGTGAAAATCAAAATCAAAATTTTGAAGGAAGATGAAAGTATTAAGGTTACATGTCAAAGTAACTTCAGTTAGAGTTGTGTCTTTTTGTGGAGGATATTATGTCATTCAGTAAGATATTTGGTGCCATTGTCAAAAAGAGAATACAATGAACTGTTATCATGAGATTTTTATTTCATTAAATCAAGGACTTTCAATTTTTTCAGTGCAGTAACTTTCTCTCTATCCATATAGATCTAAATTTGTTCCATAACTCATGGTCTTGTGGAGTTCTCTGGCACTCCTAGAGACGTTAAATACTCTACTCATGTTCAAATAGCTGGGAAATAGAATTTGAATTTAGGTATTAATGACTCCAAGTCCAATACACTATACATTATGCTATGCTACCTCTTCTCAAATACTAAACAATCCACATAAATATTATGATAATGATTTTAATTTCCTTTTTAAGTTAAACAACCCTGCATTAGAATAGGATAAGTTTGTCAGGCATGGTGTTACATGCCTACAATCTTCTCTACTTGGGAGACAAAGATAGGCAGGAAACTTTGAGCTCAAGAGTTTGAGCTTCAGAGATTTAATTATGCCACCTATATTGTGAGTTTTAGGGAAGCAGGGACCACTAGGTTGCCTAAGGATGAAAAAAAATGGTATAGGTTGGAAACAGAGCAAGCTAAAGCTCCCATGCCAATCATCACTAAGATTTAACCTTTAAATTTCCAGCTTGGGTTACATAGGAAAACCTAGTCTCATTAAAATACAAATAAATAATAAAAAAAAAGAATATAGCAGATTTCTAAATAAATATTGTAATTAACATAATTGTGGAGAATATGCTAGATTTCGTATTTTAATATAACCAAAATAATTTGATTTTATGCAGAAGTAAACATTTATACTTATATATTCAAGTTTGATAAATGGTTCTATGTTTTAACTATAATAAATACAAATAGCTGACCTGTGGTTGATTCAATATCTAAACAAGAAAGCAATCAACTCAAATGCATTTGTTAAACCTCTAACATGCATCAAGTATTATGCTAACTAATAGAAATGAAAATAAAAGAATAAACTCTCCACCTTCAAGGATCTTAAAGCTATTGAAGAAAGGCATATGCACATATATAATAAGATTGAAAGTGATTAGGGAGGGGCATGCTAGTACGTGTAAGTGGAGAAAGGAAATGTATAACTGGCACTTTAGTTGGACTTAATCTAGTATATACCATCTTTAATTGTAGAGTCTTATATTTCTTGGGCCAGGCATTCTTTTGTTACAACTTAAATTCCATAAAATTGAACCTATGACATGTTAAATACGCCTGATAAAAATTTGTTACCAAAGAAATCCTTGTGCTTATGTCTCAGACATAAAGAGAAAGCAGTTCAATAAGGGTGATTTGATAAGATTGAGTAAGTACATTATGAAACATTCTGAAGTAAAGCAAATACTCTTTAATTTGTGCAGAATAAGATGAGAAGTGCATGAAGAGTTTGAAGGACTGAGGTTAGATATGATAAAAACTCCTTTAACTTTGAAAGTGATTAAATATAGATAAGAATGGATTGCTTGTCAAGGTTAATGAAAAACTTGCAGAGAAGTTTACATAAATGTGCTATAGAGAAGAGCACTGAATTTGAAATGAAATAACTTGTTTAGATTCTACTTGTGGCAGTTACTACCTATGTTACTGTGGGCAAATAATCTAAGTGCTCTGGTCTTAAGTTATAGTTGTTGAGTGATTGAGTCATGCTTGACTCTTTGTGACACTGTATGGAGTTTTCTTGGCAAAAATATTTGAGTTGTTAGCCATTTGTTTTCCAATGGATGAAGACAAACAGAGGTTAAGGGACTTGCCAAATTTGAACTCAGATCTTCCTGACTTCAGGACTAGTGCTCTATCCACTAGCTGCCCTGGGTCCTAAACTACATCATCTGTAATATTAAGGGTTTGGATGAGATGATCCTTAAATTTCCTTCCTGTTGCACATCTTCATTTGATAATTGTGCTGTTGTTCTGATATTTCATTCATGTCTGACTTTTCATGACCTTGTTTGGGGTTTTCTTGGCAAAGGTAATGTAGTGGTTGGCCATATCTTTCTCCAGCTCATTTTATAGATAAGGAAACAGAGGCAAACAATGTTGTATAATTTGTCTAGGGTCATATAGCTAGTAAAGGAATGACACTGGATCTAAACTCAGGTTTTCTGATTCCAGACCCAGTGCTCCATTATAGACTCTGTTGACAATTATTTACCAATTATTGAATGCCGTTATACCATTTGGGTGGTTTTCTTTGTGGGACATAACTTTCTAGGCTTTGAAGAATGGCTCTAAAATATATTCACAATGTTTTGACCTCCACATTATGTGAAGATTTGAGGATGTGCAATTGGACAAATTAAGATCTTTTAACCTCGGTGGGCAGAGCCAAGATGGCTGCTAGAAAGCAGGGACTAGCATGAGCTCCCCACCAAGTCCCTCAAAAAACCTATAAAAATGGCTCTGCAAAAATTCTAGAACTGCAGAACGCACAAAGTGGCGGAGGGAAGCAGGGCTCTAGCGCAGGACAGCCTGGATGGTCTCTGGGTAAGGTATATCCCACACAGAGTTGGGAACAGAAGGGAGTGGAGCGGATCACCATGAGGGCAGCACGGACCAGCCAGACCAGGAGCCAGGTGGAGCGTGCCTTAGCGCCCTGAATTGGTGAGCTGTGGCAGTTACCAGACCTCTCAACCCACAAACACCAAGGACAACAGAGAAGGTTAGTGGGAAAAGCTGCTGGGGACAGGGAGTCTGTGGTTTGGGTACTGCTCCTGGGGCAGTGGAGGTGGGGCAGCTACAGAACTACAGCTGCAGTTGCTTCTGGCCCCAGGCCCACCTGGTGGGAGGAATTAAGTGGCTGATCAGAGCAGGAGTGAAGAGCCTGCTGAAGATCTAAGTGCAGTCCTGGTTGGGGGTTCCTGGGGAAGGAGGAGTGCTGGTATGGCAGCACATCTGCCCAAGTGTAGAACATAGAACTCTTTAGTCTAC
Organism: Phalanger gymnotis; assembly: GCA_028646595.1. Taxonomy (NCBI): domain Eukaryota; kingdom Metazoa; phylum Chordata; class Mammalia; order Diprotodontia; family Phalangeridae; genus Phalanger; species Phalanger gymnotis. Next base: position 572,695,024 of record CM053622.1, read on the forward strand.
AAGCAGTAGAAAAATTCAAGGGTCAAGTAAGTTGGCTGGGAACATGACCAGGTGGCGAAAACACACCCAGATTCAGTCTCAGACTCTGGAATCCTTCTTTGGTGACAAAGAAGACCAAAACACAGAGCCAGAAGAAGTCAACAAAGTCATAGAACCTACAACAAAAACCTCCAAGAAAAACATGAACTGGTCTCAGGCCATGGAAGAGATCAAAAAGGATTTAGAAAAGCAAGTTAGAGAAGTAGAGGAAAAAGTGGGAAGAGAAATGAGAAGAATGTGAGAAAACCATGAAAAACAAGTCAATGACTTGCTAAAGGAGACCCCAAAAAATACTGAAAAATATATTAAAGAAAACAACACCTTAAAAAATAGACTAACTCAAATGGCAAAAGAGCTCCAAAAAGCTGATGAGGAGAAGAAT
>CM053622.1:572695944-572711581 GCA_028646595.1 Phalanger gymnotis
GAGTATTTTTTTTTGAGTATTTTTTAAGGTGTTGTTTTCTTCAATATTTTTTTTCAGTATTTTTTTGGTTCTCCTTTAGCAAGTCATTGACTTGTTTTTCATGGTTTTTTTGCATCATTCTCATTTCTCTTCCCAATTTTTCCTCTACTTCTCTAACTTGTTTTTCCAAATCCTTTTTGAGCTCTTCCATGGCCTAAGACCAGTTTATGTTTTTCTTGGAGGCTTTTGATGTAGGCTCTTTGATTTTGTTGACTTCTTCTGGCTGTATGTTTTGGTCTTCTTTGTCACCAAAGAAAGATTCCAAAGTCTGAGCCTGAATCTCAGTGCATTTTCACTGCCTGGCCATATTCCCAGCCAATTTACTTGGCCGTTGAGTTTTTCAGCAGGGTATGACTGCTTGTAGTGTAAAGAGCACTTTGTTCTAAGTTTCTGAAGATGTGCCATTGATTTCAGAGCAATTTCTATACAGCCACCTCTGCCACACCAGCACTCCTCCTTCCTTAAGAACCACCAACCTGACCTAATGAAAATCTTAAGCAGGTTCTGCACTCTTGCTCTGATCCCCCACTTAATTCCTCCCACCAGGTGGGCCTGGGGCCGGAAGTCACTGCAGCTGTAGTTCTGTAGCTGCACCTCATCCATTTTGCTTTCTTTTTACTGTTGGAAAAATTAAATCATCAAGTATTTTTTTCAGCAATAACAAATAAAAGCACAGATATTATCAAATCAGGAGGTAGCAGAAACCAGAGAGGGATAGCCAACACACTGGAGGATATAATTAATTCTTCATCACTGACAGAAGAGAGAGAGACACACAGAGAGAGAAACAGAGAGAGAAAGAGACAGTGAGAGAGAGAGAGGGAGAGAGAGAGAGAGAGAGAGAGAGAGAGAGAGAGAGAGAGAGAGAGATCTTGACAGGGTGGAATATTGGATTAAATCTAAGATGAAATTGAACAGAAACAAATGCAAAGTCTTATACATGGTTCCAAAAATCAGTTTCACAAAGTGAAAAGCCAATATGAGCATAGTAAGAAGTATAATGATTTCCCCTCCATATCTCTTTCAAAAAAGATCTAACACAACTGACAGAAACCAATAAATTGGGAAATCAAAGAAAAAAATTATAGTCATTTTTCTAGTTAAGATAAGCATAGGGAGAGAGGAAAGAGGATTATGGACATTGTGGATGGAGTCTAGCCAGGAATGGCCAAGCAGTATATGTAAATACAGTGAAAGGCTACACATTGAAGAAAGAAGAGATCTGAGATACAGCACAGAGGGCCCTCAACTCAAGCAAGGTGTGGCAAATGTGTGAAATAGCAGCTCTGTTGTTCATTGTTCATTTCCAGAGTGCAGATCCATGACTGAGGAAGGGACTGTACCCAGAGAGGCTATGCGTGAGTGAGGAGCAATTAGAGGTTCCAAGCACCGAGAAAGGATTAAATTCAGAAACAAGCTTTTACTAGGTGGTTTAGCATCCAGAAAAGTACCAGTGTCTCACTTTCTAGATTCCAACACAGTCTGAAGCCTATAGTGCAATGAACAGTGTAGGAATCCTAGAACATAGGTGTTCCTATATTTCTATTACTCTGAACCAGAAGAGGTTTCTACATGGCTGACACTGGGTGAGCACAAGAACAGTCTATTGGAACTCCAAATTGGGAAATCTCACAGGTGTTTTGCTCAGGCTCAAAACTCAGGCAAGAAATTTGCAGAGCTCAGACCCTGGGAATAGCTATCATTCTTTCCCCTGGAACAGATCTTTCTGATAGCACCAAAGGCTTGCAGTTCACTATTATGAGCTGTCCAAGAATAATGCAACAAGTAATATACCAATAAAGCAGCAGCAGGACCAGTTCAGACATTTTATATTGAAGTACTGAGAGCGTGGCCCTAATAGTAAGTCTAAAGTCATGAAGAAGACTAGAATGAGAAAATTAAAAAAAAAAAAGAAATTTATTATAAAGATCTATTGTGGATAGGGATGCTCAAGACATCTATCTAGAATAAGAGAATGACTCAAAACATCTACAAGTAAAGCCTCAAAGGAAAAAAAAAAATGAACAAACAAACAAAAAAAAAACCCTAGCTTGGGCACAACTTCAAAAACATTCCCGGAAGAGATAAAGTAAGATTTTAAGAAAAGGGTTAAAATCTTTTAAAATAGTAGGTTAAATGAGACTGCTTGAGGAAAATATGGAAAACAATTGAGAGCTATGGGAAAAAATAATTGGCATTTTTTCAGCATAATGACTTGCCATGATAATAGAGGACTCATGAACTATGCTATGTGTTTCTGGAAAGTAAAGTGATAGGCTCAGAGTGCAGAATGAGGTGTAGATAGACAGATTGATAGATATGGAAGATACAAAGACATCTCTCTATGTCTCTAGATTATTTTATCTATATCTCTTTATTTCTCTACCTATATCGATGGATGTAGAGATATGTGCATATTTCTATACATATCTATCTTTAAATCTAGCAGAGGATTTCAATGTGAAAATTTGTTTTGCTTGACTACATATCATTGTATCAGGTTTTTTTGTTTGTTTTTATTTTCAGTAGGGATAGATGGGAAGGAGAAAAGGTAGATTTTTGTTTGTTAAACCATGATTGAAGAATATTAGTTTTATGAGTACAAAAGCAGGAATGCCTGACTTAATAGACTATCAAAATGAATCAATCAATAAGAATTCTTGGAACAATTATTAGGTGCCAGGAGTTATGCTACATGGCAGTTTAACAAATTAAATAAAAATGCAACCACTCCAACCTTAAAGAATTTAAATTCTATCAGAAAATGAAACAAAACAAAAAATAAGAACAACAACCACTGGAGTTAGTGCAGATTCAATACACAGGATGTCCCTAAAGTCTGGACACATAGGAAATCTCATTAACATCTCATTAAGCATGCTCTGTGTTGTTCTGTGACTTCTTTTTCTGGGGTATGCTAAAGGAGGTGTACTTAATGAAAATCACTTGATTGAAAGCATAAACACATAAGGAGTGAATGTGCTAAAATTAATGGCAACGTGGAGTTATTGCATCAAGTTCACATGAATCTTGCAAAGCGCATCAACCTTTGCATCTCAAATGATGGAAACCATATTGAAGATGGTATTTATTAATATTCCAATTAAATAAAATGTTGAAAATTTCATTCATTTCATTTCTTGAAAATATGCATTTTTGCCTGTGTGTCTAGACTTTAGGAACACCCTGTACATCAGCACTGTAATATATCGGCCAAGAAAGCATTGCTACAAAGAATCGATAGTAACCATGAGTAAATAGGTGACTATCCTATGTCCTGGGCTGACTTAATTTGGAGGATTGCATTCAAGTTACAACCCTCAATTTTAGAAATGATGCTATTAAACTGGAGAACCTAAAGCAAAACTTAACCAGGATGCTGAAGAAACTCAACTTCATGGCCTATGAAAGACTGGTTAAAGGAACTAAGTATTTTATATGAATTAGGGAAGCATATATTAAGCATCTATTATGAGGAAGGCACTGTAATAGGCACTGGAGGTACAAAGAAAAAAACAAATCAGTCCTTGGTCTCAATGAATTTATATTACATTGATTCAAAGGATTGCTTTGAGGATAAAATTAATGAATTTAAAAACCTCTGAAAAACTTGAAACACTGTATTGCAAGGCATTAGTATTTGTTTTTGGAATCAGGTATTTGGCTTTTCTATATTTGTGATGACAACATAAGATCCACGAGGGTACAGACTATGCCTTATCAAAGATTTGCATTTTTTTCAAAATATAACTCATTGCTCTGCAAATAAGAGATGCTTAATAAAACAACATTAAAGTTAAGTAGAGGATGTAAAAGATAAGGCTGCACATATGTATGAACACGTATTTGAATTTTAATTTGTTTAGACCAGTTAAAGCTATCCTGTGGGCACCTTAAATCAGTACTATTGAAGCTCAAAATATATAGCATCATTGGCCACATTCATTTTTGTCTTTTCCCTTCTCAATGTCCCTGGAAAATTTGTCACTTGATTGAATGAATATGTTCAATTAGGAAATTATTATACTTTTTTGTTTCTGGAATAAACTATTGTTAAGTTCTGCTTAAGTGAAATTCCCTTTGCTTAGTGATTGATCTCTGTATGTGACTTTTTTTTTCAGTACCGAAGTTGAGACCACTAGAAGAGTTATGACAGTATTTCCAGGAATTCATAGGAATTGCAGTTTCAGATCCCTGAACAACTACTTGGCAGTAACAGACAAAACGTCACATGGACTCTCTTTCCTTTTTATTAGCTTTTCATTTCCTGCTGCAAACTGGGGAAAGATATGCAAATTGTTGATACGGGAATGGTGAGCAACTGGTGATGATGAAATTTTTAGAACAAACTGTGGGCTTTTTTTGGGATGGCGTAGTATAGATGAGTGTATGAAAGTGATAGGAGAGACAAGAACAAGTTATTGCAGTTCTCAGGAGAAACAATGAGATAAACCATTTTTAATAATTAACCTACAATATAAATAAATATGTATACCTATAGTGATCTCTATTTTCTTTGAGGGTCTTCCAATAACAGAACGCTAGAGACATAAAACAGATTGCTAATATTTCATTGGTATTTTTGTTGTATGATCATCTTTCTAGAGAATGTAAGACTGAAGAAATTTATTTTTCTTTCCTTCACAAATATTACTCCATATATTTTGCTTCAATATTGCAGGTTATCAATGGCATCGAAATCAAACAGCTGAGGAACCAAATTTCCATCACAGTGTCTTTAAGTTATAGCTGAGCTAGAAACAAATGAGTTTTAACCAGGGCACTGAAGAAAAGAAGAAGAAACACACACACACACACACACACACACACACACGCACACACGCACGCGCGCACACACACCCCTTGGCTTTAATTCGATAGGCCTGAAATACAGCTATTTTATTCTTTGATGGAATCACTGGAGTGCTAAGCAAATAATCAGAATTATAGGGCAGAACCTAATGACTCAAATAGGAAAGGTATGCTCTCTTACTTTGGTGAACTGAGTGCTAAAGTAGCAGCTTTCTTGAAGGAGCTATGTTAGACCAATTTAGCAGTAAGAAATGGAGCTGATGCAAAACTGAAAAAAAAGGTGATTTTTTTTACAGGATTTTCCCAGGTATTATTTTGTGCTCCTTTCTAAATCTTAACATTTTTCTTTATTCTAATTCTAGATAAACACTAAATCTTATGGTGACATAACTTCACAGAGTCTTTCACTGTGCAATTCTCATGCGCAACTGCATTAAATCATCCCAAATTCCTTTTTTTCGTTTTCTCTTCCTCTAGACTCAACCATACTTTAATTTCTGCATAATAAGTGGATAGCCTTTGACAATGATGATTGCAATAACTTATGCTAAGATATGAATAACTAGTTGGTGGTCAGCTGAATTTTATCCATACACGTGGTATTTGTATTTTATCAGAGGATACTGAAGGATATGAATAAATTTATCTCTAATGGTAGAGATAGTGGTAGGTTATAAGAACAGCATTCAATTTATAAGCAATATGCCTATTCTACTTATATGTCTCAAATATGAAATGTTCTTTGTTACTTAAAACCTTTCACAAGCTAGTGCCTTCCTGCCCATCCAATTTTCTTGCACCTCGTTACCTCTACTCTATGAACTAGCTATACTGACCTTCATTTCCAGTGGCATCCATTTCCACACATACTATGTTCCTTCCTCCAGCTCTGGCCTTTTTCACTGGCTATCTTGCATTTTTGTAATGTTCTCCCTCCTCGACTCTACCCTCTGTTTCTCCTGACCCCAATTTAAACAGATAAAATCTACAAAAAGTAAAATTTCTGCAATAGGCCTTTCTTGGTCTTCTCCCTATGATGGCAAGTAAAGTGGGACTTTTTGTTGTCTTTTGTTCTGGAGTGCTTCTCAACACTAAGGCAATCAAGTGCCTTTGAGTCTTGCCTTTGTTTCAATCCAGAGTCTTTGATTGAATCAGGAGATTTTGATGCCCTGCTGAAGTCATGGGAAAGTCTAAGTCACATGGGTTCAAGTAGCATGGTTGTGATGCCCTCTGACCCTGAAAAAGTGCATATATACTCAGAGGTTAGCATTTTGCTTTGGGGGCACACTCATTGAAAGAGTGTTGGTGATTCAGCCAGACAAGACTCTGGGTAGCCATTGGAGCCCCCCTGGCTTTGAAAACCTAGATGTTGGTGCTTCTCTCTCTGGTAACTATGTATGTAATGCCTTGGACAGACAACTAGAAGCCTATCTGCTGATTTGTGTTATTTTGCTCTGTTTATAGAATTTCTGCTTGTAATTTCTGTTTGTGTTATCTCTGAAGGTCAGGGTGCTGTCTTTCCCCTTAAACTAAGTGAATGATGTATGTATGTTTAATTAGATTTTTAACCCCTTAAAGTTACTTTCCTTAGAAAAATAGATCAAAGAACCTGTGCTAGCAGCCCTTCTGTGTGATATTATTGGCCTTACACAGGCAGAGTAGCAACAAGTAGCACTGTTGTTACACTTCCATATCCCATGCCATTAGTAGTGCTTTTTTTTCCTTCTGAATCTACCTTCCATTTACAAATATATCTATCTTATATGTACATAGGTATTTGTATTTTTTTTCTCACAAATAGAATTTACTTTTCTTAAGAGAAAAGATATAATTTTGCTTTTCTTTATACCCCCAGTGTTTAACACAGTACTTGGCACAATATAAGCACTTAATAAATATTTGTTGACTAACATCCTCTGGAATGTTATTTTGACTATTATTTTTGGAATGATGTTAATCATGCATCATAACCAGCACCCGCTGCAAAATTGTCATAATGCTATTTAAATGACAGTTCTTTTAGTCCCTTCTTAACCTTTGTTTCTTCATTTGGAAAATTAAAAGGGTGAGTTAGATAAATTCTAACACTACTTTCAGTTATAGAATTATATGTTTCTATCCTAAGTTAGTTGTTTTCCTTTATAATATTATGAAGACTAAAAACATGTTTGTATGGCAGAATTTAATAATATTACATATGCAGTTTGCCTGAATGGACAAGTCAACCAGTTGAGATTGAAGTAGGTATTTTGTGGCAAATGTTACCTGGAATAAAGATGAGGAGGTCTCCAGCAAATGTAACCTGTTTGAGCACAGTATCTGTTGGGAATAAAAGTCTTGATTCCTATGTTCATCTTTTTCTGCTCTTGTTATTTACTTTGAATAAGCATAATTCTCTATTTATTGAATCATAATTATTTCTACAGAATACAATTTCAAAAATAGGGCAGTATGACTCCTGGTGATGAATAAATAGCCTAACCTGCTAAGCCACTGAGAAAAGGCACTGAGTTTTATTCAACTGCCACTCTAAGAAAGGAGCCCTCCCCCCACCCCCACCAAAAAAAAAAACCCAGATAAATAATAAAAAGGAGAAAATACATTTTTTCCATCAAGTGCTCCAAAAAGGCAGCTCAAGGTTGATCTAAGGAGCTTCCAAAGTATTTTCAATTATGAAATATTCTTTATGTATCATTCATGTTTTAAAAGTCAATGTTTCACAAAAGTTATTTATATAAACAACATATAACCACAAACACTTAACATTCTAGGTGGAGATTCAAAATTGGATAAATTGTAGCTGAGAATCTGAACTACCATTCATTTTTTCCCTAGTGAGCTGTTTGGAGCATATTATAAATACACAGAGAGTGCACCTAATAAAATGCTTTGTTTTCCTTATTTCCCATCCTTCGCAACACAGTGATGTTTGCATAAATATTTATGGCCCGTGAGCAGAAAGTATTAGTGACTCTGGAGTGCTCTTTAGACATTCAATATAGAATTGCTGTTAAAACTGAAGGTTAGCTACAATGAACAATGAATTTAAATATTGGTACCAGATCTACATCTCTAGTGAAACCTTAGAATCTTAATCACATTTATGATATTTAGATTAGGTACTTAGGTATTTCAAGGGAACTATTATTTTCCTAAACTCTCATTGAACATGAATACCTTAAAGACTAGAACTGTCTTCTTATATCATTGTCTGCCCAGAACCCAGAACAGTACCTTGAAAATAGGAGTTGTTGACTTGAACTCAGATTTTGTATTTTTTAAATTTTTACTGTTCAGCACAATACTTAGTGCATTACACATCAGTAATTGAACCTATTTATTTTCTCAAACTTCTGAAGTGCAACATAAAAGTCTTCTTTAAACCACTATTTCATTTTAATTCTGGTCACTAATTTAATCACTGAATATTTGTTTTCACCTTACCTCCAAGCTTCAATCTAATACATCTTGGGATAGAGGGGCAAGAAAAAAGGAGAAGTTTAAATGTTAGACACAAAATTTTGAAAATGACTAGTTTATAAAACTGAAACTGGGATGCTAATGACATTATTATCATGCCCTTTCTTCATCAGGAAAATCATTAATTTCCTTTTTTCAGTGGTTTGTAGATCTATTCATTCATTCAAAAAGCATTTATTGAGTACTAACTATCCAATCAGTTAGAAAATCTTGTCAATTTTAACTTTGTGATATCTTTCATATATGCCTCTTTTTTCCACTCATAATGCCAACACCCTTATGCAGGACCTTACTCCCTCATGCCCAGACTACCACAAGAGCCAACCGGTTGGTTTCCTTGCTTTAAGACTCTCCCAACTTTTGTCTATCCTGCATTCACTTTTCAAAATGATCATCCTAAAACACAAGAATACTCATGTCACACACATATTCAATAAACTATACTGGCTCCCTATTACCCTAAGAATAAATGTATAAAATCCTCTATGATCCAGGAACCCTAGCCTCCTGGAGATTCCTCACACAAAACTGTGTGACTCCATGTACTGACTCCATGCATTTCCATTGGTTCTCCTTAGGAACAGCCTATCAAGTTTTCTAAAGATATATATGCTTCATGATGTCTTTTAAACCATTTCTTACAATTCTCTTAAAGTTAATATACTCTATGTTGTGAAGTCATTCAGTAGTATCCATGGACAATACTGTCTATGGGATGTTCTTGGCAGAGTATTGGAAGTGATTTGTCCTTTCCTTCTCCAGTGGATTAAGGTAAATACCCAGAGTCCCATGGCTAGTAAGTACCAAAGGCCAGATTTGAACTAAGGGCTCACTAACTCCAGACCCAACTCTATCCACTGAGCCATCTACCCACCCAAGTATATAGTAGGTGCTTAATAAATACTGATTGACTCAATTTTTCTCACTACATGCTTGGTGATATGTTAGAAATATTTATTAATCATGGCTCCAACTTTCAAGGTCTTTAGAATCTATATGGGGAGATTATGCATATTCACAAAATAAGAAGTAGAATACAATCATGCAATAGAGTGACAAAAACCAAAACAAAATATATTTCAGCAGTTCACAAGGGGGAGAAAAAGCATTTCTAAATGTGCTGATCCTTTCATGGATGAAGTCTTCACAGATTGAGTAGTATTCCCATAGTCAGGGAGAATAATAACATGAGCAGAGCCAAAGAAAAAGGAATTCAAACTGTTAAGGGAACAGTAAGTAGGTGAAATGTATGATAGGGGATAGTGTAACATACATCTAGAAAAGCCTATTAGACTTAAATCCAACATGAAAGTCATTCACAGTGTAAGGAATGTGGACTTTATTCAGAAGACAATGGTCTATGGAAAGGGAGTGATGTTGGGCATTAGAAAGTTTAACCTGGATATGTTGTATAGGATGAATGAAAGGAAAGATGGACTAGAGTAGAGATATGGTGTAGGAAGCCACCGAAATGGGGACATTAACTGTGGTGTTGGCAGCAGGAATAGAAAGGAATAGGTCAACACAAGGGATATTACACTTATAGAATTGATAAGACTTGTTTATTCTTCAGAGGACCAGGAGGAGTGAACCTATTTCTTGCTAAACATGGCTTCTTTCAGGTCATACAATTATCACCATCCCTTGATAGTTTATCTTCTTTTTCAGTCTATGCATTATGTTGAAATCTTTGTTTATTTTAGCAATTGAAAATCCTTCAAGTCAGTTTTAATTTAAAAAGAAATACTTCCTATGTGGATTACGGTTTACACCTCTCACCCTTTATTATTATTTGTACATTACAATATTAATTTCAATAAGTTTTTTTTAATTTTTGATAAGGCTTAAAGTAAGCAGGGGTACACCTAATAAAATGGAAGAGTCCGTTGTGGGTTCGAGTATAAAGGAGAACATCAAACTGCAAAGGAGAATGTACTGTCTTAAGAAAATATCACAACTGCAATTAATATACCACTGAAACTCATCTCACAATCATTAATCCGTGGTCTTACTAATGTAACTTCTCTTTCCTCCAGAGCAGACTGTGACCTTTTCACACTTTGTTATCCTCCATCATTCTTGTATATGCCATTCCATAAATTTTCCAGATAGGATTCCCCCAGCATATTGGGGATGGGAAGGAAATGGGGGATTGCCGCCATAACTTTTACTAAAACAAACAAAAAACTCCACTATACAACACTCTATTTGTCCATGACTTATATTTTGTTCTTTCTATAAGAACATCTTATCCTAAGTCATCCACTTTTCTGGACATATATATATCTTTCATTACATCTTTTAAACCATTTGTTATAATTCTTTTATTGTTAATGTAATCTAATTACATTCATTACTCATGAGTCTCTCCATTGTTCTTTTCCTCTTCTGTAGTTTTTTAAATTTCTTAGATAGTTGTTTCCTCTGATCCACAGTTATATCTCATAGTCAAGATAATGTTGGCATTGTAAATACAAATTTTCAGAGTAACAAGTAGCTTATAATCAATGAAAGTACTGTGAATTTTCCCATATGTGAACCAATGTATTCTTCCTATTTAAATTTGTACTGATCTATTCACCCGCATCTGTTTATAATAAGTTTATAATATAATAATATATAATATAATATATATAATATAATATATAATATAATATAATAAGTTTAGACTGATTAATACGAAAAAAAAATATGTAGGACCAAGGACTAGGACCCATACAGAGAATGAGACTAACATTTCTCTGGGATAGGCTGTTCTGCTGTGAGCAAACTCCCTCTAGCATTGTGGCTTTGTATGCTTTGGGCAACTTCTATAGTCTTAGAGAATTACCCAGATCATTGAGAAGTTTAATGAATTGGCAAGAAAAAAATAGGTATTGCAATATGTCAAAAGCATTACTGTAGGGGATAAGGAAAATGAGGGTAAAAGAGTGCTTGCAATCAGTGCTTCTTGATTTTGAGGCCAGCACTATATATAATACACAATGATACCTTTACATGGCACCTGAGAGTTTTCTCTTAGTGACTACGAGGTATCTAATTCCAAATCTCTTTTGCTTCAGAAATGCCTTTTGATATCACTACATTCTTCACTTAGAATATCATATAGCGCAAAAACTTATGTTTTAAAAATATCACCCAGGAAATTACAGAATTGTTATAAGTTCCTTTGTTTTCGTACTTGTCTGATTTTCTCATAAGGAACACTTGGAAGTCATCAATTCCATTAAATTTAAATTTTTATCTTATATGATTAAGTTCAACTTTGCAGGATCAGTTTTGCTTAGGAAGAAATTATCTTCTCTTTTCAGTATATCATATTCTATTTTTTCCTTTCCATTCTCATAGATAGTTAATATGTATACAAACACTAAGTGCCTACTACAGGTCAAAAATTGTACTAAGCACTGGATAGTATTAAATAATAATAATTTGGTATAATCTCTTGGCTATCTTTTTGACTACTTCCAATACTTTGATTTTTACTAAGAGATCTGAAGCTTCTATATTATAATACTTAATTATAATATTTTTGATTCTTCTCTGAGGGCTTCCTGAAGCTTCTATTAATATGTACTTTGGCCTTTTTGCAAAAATTTCATAAAATTTTATTTTATGATTTTATGAATCATATTCTTCATGAAAATTTCTTCATCATATTTTCATTGAAAATCAATGACTGTTGTTGAAAATTTGCAGTGACATCCCATGATCTTCTACTTTTTTCCTTCTCATTCTTCTTGAATCACTGTATTAATAAATTTATTTTCCTTTGGGGCAGGAGATTGCTTTGTTTAGGTGTTTTAATTGATGTTATAATAATTCAATTTCCCCTTTGATTTTTATTAAGATATCAATTTTCACTCCTTGTGTCCTTTTTCAATTGTTTTATTGGGTTTTCCAAACATGTTCTTGTCTTTCTGAAATCCTAGCTGAAGTTACTTAACACGCATCATCTCCTTTGTTCTCTGTACCTGTACTCATAAGTCCAACACCTTCATTTGCTGAATTGCTCAGCAAATGAATTAACTCAACTAAAATACTACTTTCTTTAGGAAGAATTCTTTATTCATCTTGGTAATGAGCTTCTTACAACAATTGGCTATTTAACTCTTGAACACACTTATCTCTTGTATACACTATGTAAACTATTTCTCTTCCCACGAATAGAGAATATGTCTTACCTAAACTTTGTCTCTCCCTCATTATTGATACCACTAAATTTATGTGTAATAAACCCTTATTAAAACTTGAGTGCCAAAATGTACCATAGGCTTAGATAAAGATGGAAGAAACTTCAGACAGAGTCCATTGAGTTTATTCCCTTCATTATACAGACAAGGACACAGCTCAGAAAGGTTGAACAACTTAACTATAGTTACACAGGTAGTGTCACAGAAAGGACTTAAATCCAATTTGTCATGTCTTAAAGTCTTGGCTTTTTACTAGTATGCTAATTAGTCTTGATGATCTGACATCAATATAGCTTGCCTAATGGTTGTGCAACTTGTAAATTTGAACAATGACTTTTTATTGGCTCTGTTACTGCAATGAACGAATTTTAAAATACTATCAGGCCTTGAGTTTTAATAGAGGTCTACATGCTCTAAGGGGTAGAGAACTCATGTATACTTTGGTAAAAATATTTGTCCATGTGATGCAAATGAAAGTGATGCTGCTATGTGACCCATTATTAACATGGTGGTATCTTTCCAATAATGGGTATGGAATTGCAAATGATACATGGATTTTTTGATGTGGTTTCCCATTTCATCAAAAAACAAAATCTTAAGCTAGCTGTCCAAGGTTAGTGTTGGATTCAATGGGATTGTGATAATGATGCTACATGATTCACATACAGATTTAACCTGGCACTGTGGCCTCCTTAGTACTATTCTCTAGCCAACTGATTTAGTTGATCAGGGAGAGTATAGTCATATTGATAACACCAATACGTTATCCTCAAACAATTATATTTGCCAAATCCACTTGTTTAATATTTATCATTTTATTTATTCATTCAGTTTATGAAATCACTACCTTAGGGTATAACTGAAAAACTGGAAACTTTTCAGTGAGGTGGATAGAACTATGAAAGCTATAGGCAGCATGAGAAGAATCATGTTTTAAACATCAAAGCATATTTTGAAACATTTTATGATGATTGATGAGTTAATTTAAGGTGTTCAATCTACAACTACTTTTTATTTGGCTGACATCTGATTTTAGAAAATAACATTTTTCTCATCAGAAGACATGATTCCACTTCACAAACACACACACCTGTCCTTCCCTTTAAAAATAAATGCACCTTGCATCCTGAGGAAAATAGGTATCAAAGTGATTATAATTTTAGAGATGTGAAGTGAAAGCAAATTTAGGATAAGAACTTTCTAAATAGAAGATAATGTAGGAATTTTGTTATGACTTCCACTATATCATATAAAATAATAAACATTTTGATTTTCATTATTAATATAAAAGATGATGTGCATGAAGTATCCTGAAAATGGAAAGTATATTTATAATTTGCTGTATACTTTTGAAAGTGCTTTTTATAGTCCTCATTTGACCCTTATAAAATGCTTGAAGGTAGATATTTTCATCCCCATTTTGTAGCTGGAGGTAATGATAATTTCCAGAAGTTATTAAAACTACATGAAAGATGGCAGCTTCAGCTTTTGATTTACTAACTAATTTTGCATAAGATCAGCCATCAGTATCCAAAAAGATAATACATTCTCTCATGCTTCTGCCCACCTTTATGTGAAAGATAAAAAAAAAAGGCCAAACAGAAAGTTGTTTAGGTTTCTATTTCAAGAAAGAAATACCAAGCACCATTTTTGGTAAAAACATTCAATTAGCCTCATTTTCATTTTTCCGATAATAATGTTTTTGGCACACTACAATAATTATTGTTTGTAAGGACAAGAAATATATGTATGATTGGTACTGTGCAAGCTATTGAGCATAAAGGATTAAAATTTACTTGCCTTTCTCTCAAGGGATTTTAATTCTATTGTGGAAAACATGTTCATAGGAGAAGAACTATATATGAAGAAATTTGCAGGGATAATAACGAGGAACTAGTAACTGATGTAACCAAGATAAAACTTAAGTGGATCTAGCACTTGAACTGAGCCCTAAAGAAAGCAAGATTTTCTGTTAGGTAGAAGTGAGGAGGAAAAGCATTTCAGGCATGGTGGAAAGCTTTTGTAAATGCAAGAGACTTTATATTGAAAGTCATATATAGAAACAAAAAGGAAGGCAGATTGTCTACTACACAGAGGCCTTGGAGTAGGAAAAGGGGAAATAAAGATGGAAAACATGGAAAGATAAACTGATACCAGATTGAGAGGGTCTGTAGGTAAAATATTTCATTTGTGGATATTGAGCATACTCTCAAATGCTCAAATTTTTGAAGTGCTGAGTGTTTCTTTGTTAGCAACAAATGATATACCTTCTGAATTATGCTTTATTTAGGACAATGTTAAAATTAGTCTGCATCACATGAGAAAAGACTAAAGTGGGAAGAAGTAAGCCTGAAGTATATGAAGAAAGCTACTTAGGATATGAAAATTTTCTTCAACAAATTGACAAACACTATAATCTATATGCAAATAAATTGGGAGTTGACTTTCCAATTAGTTTTTAGAGTTATTCCTGGATTTCCTAGAGTAACACAAGGGATTTCTGGGTTTATCTGTTTATTTACTAATTCAGGCCTACCACAACCATCATGAACCACGTACTAGGGTAAATGTCTATCTTAGTTGAGTAATTAGGCTAGAGATGGGCCTAAAAAAGCAATGTAGAATGGGAAGATAAAGTTATCCAGAGGATTCAGATTAGAGATAGACTACTTAGGCCCTAAATGCCATTAAAAATGCTAAAAGCCCAAGCATTTTAGAATGTTAGATGCAAAAGAAAGTAAATCTATTATAAGGACCTCATTTTATATCCAAGATTTTAAAATTTATTTCTATGTTTTAATTTGCATATAAAACCTTGCCTAAAAGAATTGAATACAGGAAGTGAATATGAATAGCTCATATTTATATATTGTTATAAACTTTCCAAAGCACCTGTAGTAGGAAGGCCGAATTCATGATCTCAAATATAATCATGTATATGTTTGAATGGTCCGAAATCGCAAGGTATGAGAGATTCTCTAAGGAGAAAACAACAAGAAATTTATTTAGGCCCCACCGCAGCAAAAACTTGAACCAGCCTCCCCATTCCAACATCTTGACAAAAAGACTCCAGGCCCAGAAAGCCCATTTCACAAGGGCAACTAGGAGGCCAC
>CM053622.1:572711681-572740606 GCA_028646595.1 Phalanger gymnotis
GCTCGGGTAAGCCCTGCTTCCGCAGCTTCCTGCCTCTGCAGCTTCTGGCTTCCACACCTTCCGCTGCCGCAGCTGAAGTTGTCTCCCAGCTCACCCCTCCTCGAAGCTGAGCTTCCGGCATTCTCAAGCCCCGCCTCAATGACCAGAGACAATTGATTCCCGAGCTGGCCCCTCCTAAGTCACCAATCCACACCCACACAGGTTTCACACCTGACAGGGCCCTGGGCCTGGGGCTTAGCACTTAACAGCTGAAAGTACTTCCATTCAAAAGAAACAAAAGCCATGCTAATGAGACAATTTTGCTTAACAACATAGCACCTGACAGAAATTATAGAATTCAGTCTTTGCTTTGTGAGATTACTTATGCAAATATCATTATCTCCAATATATACAGATATACAAACTATTAGAGTGGTGAATTGACTTGCTCCAAGTCATGAAGGTAATAAACCCTAGGGGAAAAAAATGCCAAAATTCACTTTGTGAGGTCAATTAATGTGCATTAATATATGTCCTTCACTGCATTTGGCACCCAAATAAAAATTTAAACTAGAGGATGCAGTCCTTTCCTTCATGGAATTTTAAAATTACAGAACTAGACTGAGACCTATCAATGGGTAAATAACAAGTCTATGATTAAATATTAGGGTTTTGTTGCAATTGATACAATGTCACTAATACATAGGAACACGTAGAAGACCTTTGTCTAAAGAGAATCCCTTTTCTATTTGGATCTAGACTGGACATTCAAAATGATGGTGGCAAATGCCTTTTGTGAGCAGGCATCTCCCTTCATTTTGCCTTAGATTGAAGAATGTTTGAACTGAGAGTTATCTCTGAGGTTGTATATTCCAAAGTGTACCAAAACAGAAATCCCTACTAAAAAGGATGAAAGATAATATCCAGGCTTTGATAAAAGAACTCCAATGACAGGGAATTTCTTAATTCTTTCAGCAGCCTATTCCACTTGGGGAAAACTTTAACTTTTTTGAAGTCTTTGCTTTTTGGCATACTTAATCTCTCTGTAACTTCTATTCTTTGCTTCTATTTCTGCCAATTAATGTGAAGTGGAATAAGTGCAATAGCTTTGCTAAATTATAGTCTTTCAAATGTTTAAATGTAGCTTTTACAGTCTCCTCCTTCAAGTCTTTCCTTCTCCAAGATACACACTCATAGTCCCATCAACTAATGTTGAAAGGCTTCCATACTGGTTCTCTTTCTTTTTATGCTAATGTATTTTCTAAAATGTGTTGCCCAGAACAGAACACAGAATTCCGGATAAGTTTTGACCAGGGCATAATACTGCATGACTACCAACTCCTGAGCAATATATTTGCAAGCCCCAAATCAGCTAAGCCTTTGAAGTGCCACGTTTACACTGCTGATTTATGTTGAATCAGTAGGTTATTTAAATCCTGAGGATTTCAATGAGACATGGTCAAGCCACAACCACCCTCATTTTATACCTATTCATTAATTTTCAAAATTCTACTACAGGACATTGTATTTGTCTATCAATTTTCTTTTTACTAGATTCTACCTATTATTTTGGGTTGTCAAGGATATCTAGATTTTGACGGTATTATACAATGAGTTAGTTAACCTTCCAAGCTCCATACCATCTGAAAAGCTGATATTCATCCCATCTATGTATTCACTTACTTTACTGATAAGCATGTTGAATAAAGCAGAGTTCAGGATAAATCAATGTCATGTATCATTAGAAATCTCTTCAATACTGGTATATTAATCACTACTAGAGGTTATTCTTATCCTAAGAAGAACACTGGACTGTTAAATAATTTAATAATTGTCTGTTCTCAGCTTTTTCCAGAAATCTCATGCTGTTGACCCCTTACCTATAGATACCAAGAGGAAACACAATGCAGAGAAGAAAAAAAAAAAAAACTTGTCCTGTAGTGTCTTTGCTAGAAATTTAGGAGAACAATTCCGTGATAATTTTGAGAAAGGACATATGATTTTCTGCAATTGAATTATCTATATCAAGACAATTTAAATTTTTCATGTTTTTATCCATTTTTAAAAGCCATCCTTTCACAAAAACACAATAGCAGTATGATATTAACGTTATATGTGAGGTCCCACTGAATGTTACCAAATATCACCCCAACTAATTTTGTATTATGTCTGAAAATATTATTGGAGACCCAGTAATTTTGGTTTAAACCTTTACCCTGACCCTTCCAGAATCAGCACTAGACATCTTCTACTGTTGCCTCTTTACAATTGCTCTCCTCTTAAAGATTCTCTTTCATTTTCCTTTTATATTTTAAGTATTTTATTTCCATCTGAGAAAGGCATTTAAATTACTGGCAATTTATTGATTATATAACTTAGAGGCATATAGTCTTAGATATTTTATTTCATGTTGGCTCCATTCAAAACACTCAATGGAATCTTACCAGTAGCCTCTACTTTCCATACTTAATTCTATACTTTACTTTATTGCTGAGCTCAAGCAAAGTATTTTTCATATATTTTTCTGGTCACTGAGACATCAAAGTTTTGTTTATTATGTTTTTTTTTTTTAATCTGGGTTTTCTAGGCTTGACCCTTAAATTCAGCCTGTCAGCATTCTAAATATCCTCTATCATCCTTAACAGCAAAAATCTGTTTTTCCCTCCATGGAAATCTTGAACTATTCTTTTCCTTTACTAGACAGAAAGATGTTCACTTCACTCTCCTAATAAGGGTTCCTTAAAGGCCACTCAGAGAATTTGTTTCTCTCTACCATCTCAGAGGCCACTTATTACAATCTATTTAAAAAAAAATGCCAATTATCAAATACTTAAGAAGTGGTCATTTTCTCACCTTAAAGAAATGTAAGGGGAACTCACCACTTCTCAAGAAGCCCAATTCAGTTTTGGAAAGATATAACTAATAGAATTTTTTTTTTCTGTATTCCTTGCTACTGTAAGGCCAATTAGTAAGTAAAAGATTTTTCAGGCCCATTGAATAAGCCTCAGATGGGGCCAACAAAGGGAGGCCAGATTAGAGGCAGCCCATACCTTTGTGATGCCAATCAGAGATTACAGACCCTTCCCACCCACTTAATAGACCTCAAATGGGGCCAATTAATGGAAGTTTAATTAGAGGTTTGTTTGCAGGCAGGCTTAATCCCTTTACTTACTAGGCCCTAAGTCTCAGGCCCACACCCTTTTGCCAATTGGGGATGAAGCCCTCAAAGTGTACATACACCCAGAAGGCAGCCATTGAGAATTAAGAATTGAGAATTCAGAAGTCAGAAGAGAAGCCAGAATTCAGAATTTAGCCCAAGGAAAACAAGACAACAGAGCTACAGAAAGAGTGCGGGAGTGGAGAGTAGAAACCAGGAAGCTGCAGAGACCATAGAACTGAGTGGGGACAGAATGCAGGCAAGCAGACAGTTAGGATTTGTGAGTGACTGTTTACAAGAAGGCTCTAGCAGGTGGGAATGTTACAGGATGACTTGGTTCCTTGCTATAATATTGTGTTACAATTTTCTTCTTGCTACATTGAGGTGGGGTTACTGGTTTTGGAATATAATTACTACTATAACAAATTGGAGGTATTGGTCCTTGGATTTGATCCTCTGGAGTCTAAATAAATGTTGTATTTCCTCTGCCTTCTACCTAGAGAATTTCTCATACTTTGTGATTCTGAACCATACAGGCATTTTCATGTTCATGAATCATGCCTTACTGACACAACTACAGCTCACAGAAAAAAAAAAAAATAACTGTCTCTCACACTATATCATTGTGCTCATTGGGATCCTCTCTCTGCTCTCTCCCCAAAACATTTCAAGCAACTACACAGATTCATAACTTGAACTCTATAGGACAATTCAATTTGGATACTCCATAGGAACCCCAAACTCAAGGTCAAAAGAAAGATTTTTTCAATGTTCCCCAGAACTTGTCCTTCTTTGATAGTAGCATCAGTAAACCATCTCAGTTTAATTAAATCCAACAATCATTTATGAAACACTTATTATGGTAAGACAGTCCATTTTGTAAAAAGAAAAAAAAAATAGTCCTTATATGCAAGTAGATTACAATCTTGTTGTTCAATCATTTCAGTCATGTCTGACACTTCTTGACACAATTTAGTTTTTTTGCAAAGATAATGGAGTGGTTTTCCATTTACATTCTACTTGGAGAATATAATATACACAGAAATATGACAATCTAAGTTAATTCAAAAGGAAAGAGAATATTATCAACTAGGAGAAACCATGAAGGGCTTTGTGCAGGAGACAGCATCTGAGCTGAATAAGCTAAGGGATCTAAGAGTAGAGGCAAGGAAGAAACACATACTAGCCACAAAGGACAACCAATGTAAATGCACAAAAATGGGGCATGGAATGCCAAATTCAGAAAATAGTCAGTAGGTTACTTGCTCAAGAATGTAGAGAATGTGAAAATGAATATTATGAAAGGTGTCTGATTGAGATGAGATTGTAGAAGGCTTTAAATGCCAGAATGAAGAGTTTGTATTTCATCTACTAAAAGATCAATAAATATTTATTAAATATTATTATAAAGCACTGGAAATATAAGGACAAAAAATATTTGCCCTCAGTGATTTGCATTCTATTGTCATAAAGAAAAGGCAACTGGTAACCTTTAAATATTTTAGATTAATAGACTGATGTGGTCACATTGATAACTTTAGAAGGTTACTTTAGATGTTGTGAAGGAGTTAGAGAAATTCTTTGTTTTTTTTTTTCTTTTCCCTACTTTTAACATCCAGTTGGCTACCATGATCAATTGAGTCTAACTGCATCATATATATATATATATATATATATATATATATATATATATATGTGTGTGTGTATATATATACACACACACACATATATGTACATATATACATACATACATATATACGCACATATACATACACACACACACACACACACACACACATATATATATAAAACACATATCTTCTCCCTCTTCTCCCATTATGGCCACCTTCATATACTCTCCTCATACTCGGACTGAATATTGTAACATTGTCCAAAGAGTTCTTCTTGTCATTCTCCTTTCTTCCACCTTCCCATCTTAGTGTCACTGCCAAGGTATTTTTTTTTTTTAATACTCCTCAATGTTGTTGAGGTGTTCCTTATACAGAAAAATTAAGTGACTTCTTATTGCCTCATGAATAAAGTCAAATGTGTCTGATATTATATGCTTTATGTAATATGATGCCATCCCTCTTTTCCAATCTCATCTCATACTCCTGTAATCCATATGGTCAAAAGGTCATTCTACATTGCTTTGCCCATTTAATATTCCTTGTGCTTTCCCTTCCTCCAGGTCTTTATTCGCACTGTCCTCCATCTTCTTTATTTATACGTTTCCTTTTTTGCCTGTTGAATCTCCACATAGTCTTTAAAGCCTGACTCACAAGTCACCTCTTTCATGGCGCCTACCACAATCCTTGAAGTTGGGCAATGAATATCCTCTTTTTCCTTTTATTTCATATACCACTTCAGTGTTTAATACCCATATTTTTAATTTTGTGCTTTGTAGTTATATGCATGTGTCATTTTTGCTAAATTATCCTCTCCTTCAACTCTTTGTCCTAAGAATTTAGTTCAATGGGTCAAAGAAGCATCCTTTAGAAGGCAAGTATTTCTTCCAAAATAGAAAAGCTACTTTTCAAGACTTAAGTACATTTAAAGACAGCTAATTTCTCCATCTTAGCTTGTTAATGATTTTTTTTTGCATTTCCTGGTTGAGCAAATGTTTTTTCCCTTTAATTTTCATTGTAAGTTTTCTTAAAGATTCATTTTACTAGAGTAAAAAAGGAGATCTACCAATGGAATTAGTTATAATACAAGCCATTGAAACTAGTTTCCATCAGGCCAAAAAGTCCTCCTATTTGAGGTGATGGAGAATCAAGTGCTCAGGCTGTTTGGTGTTCATGTAAGATACTTCAAAATATATTTCTGGAGAGGTTCTCAATCTAAGGTACAAAGTTCCCAATAGGAAATCCTCTCAAAGGAAGCCCCAGCCTTTTCCAATTATTCCATATTATAACACAGCATAGATTGTGACCCATTTTCCTGAAGCACATTTGGGGGACTATGTGCTTTATGATCATCATATGTTATTTCTTAACTATTTCATTGAGCTCATTTTACAAAAAAGCCAATATCTATTGAATGAACATCCACTATTTTTGTGAAAGTTTGTAACTTTTTGTAGGTTCATATAATACAACTAAATTTAAATCTTCTTAATGTAATCATTTCTAAAGGCAGCAGGATTTATCAGAAACAGTGAGAAGGTATGAGTAGATTGTAGTCCTGGCTTCAATACTAACAAACTATGCAATTTTTGGTAAAATATATTCTTATTGGATCTAAGTATCTCCATATATAAATGCTAATTTGTCAAAGCAATTAAACAAAATGCACTTATTAAGTGCCCACTATGGATCGGGAACTCTTCTAGGCATTTAATAAAAAGACAACAGAAAAAAAAACCCACAAGAAATAATTCTTATTTTCAAGAAGCTGACATTCTATGTGGGATGAAACAACATGGGGATAGACAGACAGACGGACAGACAGACAGACAGACAGACAGACAGACAGACAGACAGACAGATAGATAGATAGATAGATAGATAGATAGATAGATAGATAGATAGATAGATAGATACATGGATAGATAGATCCAGAATAAAAGTACACAGACAGTAATGGTTGCAGGAATTAGGAAAAATCAAAATGTACAAAAGATGAAAACTGCTTTGGCAATAAGGCCTCAGAAAATAAGTGAGTTGAACTATATAATCTCAAATTTTTCTAAAATTAACAGTGTACCTTCCAACCTATTTTGTATATTAACCTCAATTCCTTAGTTCGAAATTTGCATAATTTTCTCCTATCTGTATGGATATGACTTATTCCTGACAGCCTAGAGCTGATGACTAATGTTCAGATAAAGAACTTTAGAAGAAAAATATTAAAAAAAAATCCAGTGCAATTTTAAGGAGATTTATTGCTTTAGAACATGGAAGCACAGCCAAGATGGTGAAAAAAGGCAGAGACTCACCTGAATTCTCCCACAAAAATCCCCCTCCACCAAATACCTTAAAAATGACTATAAACAAATTATAGAGCTACAGAAACCACAAAAAGATAGAGTGAAACAAGTTTCCAGTCCAAGACAACTTGAAAGGCTGACAAGAAAGATCTGTTGTTCCTCAGTGAGAGAGGAGCACAGTCTAGCTCAGACTTGGCAACACAGACCATACCAGGCTTAAGCAAACCAGAAGCAGTTCTTAGGAGCCACAGAATCAGCAGTGGCAGTGGCAGCAGCTGCTTCTGGAACTCTCGGCTCACAGACAATAAAGGGGTTAGACAACTGGTCAGAAGGAGATTGCAGGGGTCTTTTTGCTAGCATTGAGGCAGGACTCTATTGTTTTGCCCATACTTGAATCCAGGTCACAGTTCTGGGTGGTAGTCCCAGGGCAAGGAGGAGCACTAGCATAGCAGAGCTTGTGGCAGCAGTGGAGAGGGGACAATTCACAATTCCAGGGCAGAAAAGAATGCTTATGGTTGCTCACAGGACAGAAGAATAGTAAAACCTCTCCTTAGATCATAACAACTTGGAAGAACTTATAGGTCCATAGAAATATCTTTGAAAACAGTTGCACAAAACCCCTGAAGCTTGGGACAGTTTGCTGTAGCCTAGATAGCATCTTTTAAGAAATTATCAAGAAAAACTACCCTGAAATTCTAGAACTAGAGGGTAAAATAGGAATTGAAAGAATCCACTGATCAACTCCTGAAAGAGATCCCAAAATGAAAACTTCCAGGAATATTATAGACAAATTCCAGAGTTCTCAGGTAAAGGAAAAAAAAATATTGGAAAATACAACCTTAATGTACTGTTGGTGGAGTTGTGAATTGATTCAATCACTCTGTAGAGCAATTTGGAACTATGCCCAAAGGGCAATAAAACCATACCTTTGGACCTAGCAATATAACTACTAGGTCTATATCCCAAAAAAGATAAAAAAAAACAAAAAGGAAAATGACCTATATGTACAAAAATATTTACGGCAGCTCTTCTGGGGGTAAAGAATCAGAAGTTGGGGGGAAGTCCATCAATTGGGGACTGGCTGACCAAGTTGTGGCATATGATTATGATGAAATACTATTATGCTATAAGAAATGATGAACAGGATGCTCTCAGAAAAACCTGGAAAGACTTGCATGAGCTGATACAAAGTGAAATATACTGTGTACAAAGTAACAGCAATATTGTAAGACGATCAGTTTTGAATTACTTAGCTATTTTCAGCAATACAATGATCCAAGACAACTCTGAAGGACTTACGATGAAAAATGCTAAACATCCTCTGAGAAAGAATTGATGGTGTCTGAATGTAGATTGAAGCATATTTTTTTAAATGTATTTTTCTTGATTTTTTTCCTTGTCTATGTTTTCTTTCACAACACAACTATTATGGATATGCTTTGCATGATTATAGACGTATAACCTATATCAAATTGCTTGCCTTCTCAATGAAGGTATATGGGGAGGGAGAGAGGGGGAGAATTTGCAATTTAAAGTTTTAAAATTGAATGTTAAAAATGCTTTTAAATATAATTGGTGAAAATAAAATTCTAGATAAAAACTAACAAATGCCATTGACATAAAAAATAAAATATAATAAAATACAGTAATTAAAAAAAAACTTTGGATACCACCAAAATTAAATCAAAATTAGTCAATTAGTCAAAATTAGTAACACAAACTTATTGCATGGGGCTGATAGAGTTGATAGATGAGAGCAAATTCTCATTTTTTATGAAAGTTATCTAACAAATGAATGAGTCATGTCACCAATACCACAAAATGGGCTAAATCTATTCCTTTGGAAATTGATTCTAATTACCATATTTCAGGTGTATTACTGTCTCTCCTGCACTGATTAGAGAACAATAGCTTGCTCTTCTTCTTATAAGTGACATAATTTCAATTTAATAATGATAACAATAATAATCATATATATATATATACATATGGCACTTTAAGTTTTGCAAAATGCAAAGGAGATAAATGTTATTATTATCCCCATTTTACAAATGAGGACACTGAAGCAGAGACTGACTCGAATAAGGTCAAGTGGCTGAGGATGGATTTGAACTCAGGACTTCTTTATTCCAAATCTAGCCCTCTATATAGACCTAGCTTGCTCATATGAGTAGAATGTTTACTGAACTTAGCTCCTAACATAGAGGAGTAGCTTAGATGTATGAGCATGGAAGAAAAAGGTGAATTTCTATTCTCTACTTAATTGGAAGAATACTGGTTAAATTCTAACACCAAATAAGTAATATTACTAAGTAGCTGTTTTCAAAATACAATCACTGGGAGAAATCCTAAGTGGATGGCAAAGTGATTAGTAATATAAGAGCAACTCTTCTCTCCCCTTAAAAACAAATAGCAATGAGCAGAAAGTATCAAAATACAGAAAAATCAAAAGAAATCAGCTGCTACTTTCTAATTCATATTCAAAAATGAAACAAAGGAATAAATAAAGAAATCATTGCTATTGGTACTTTCATGTCCCTTCTGCCACCAACTTCCCAATGCCCCCACAATATTTTATTATACATACTAAAGAAGAACAGCATTAAGACCCTTGTGGTTATTGTGCGGTAAGGCAAGTACTTTCAGATTTAGCCACTTGGTAGCATTCTAACTTAGCCCTCCACTCAAGAAAGAGTGGTGTTCTCATTGTCCTAGAAATTTTGACCCATGTGTTTCTCTCACTACAACTTCCCATGTGTCATGCTACAATGGCCTTATAATCCATGTGATTGTGACTGGGGCTATTTCATGTGTCCAACTTTCAGAATCAACTTTCAAAAGTGTCCTAGGGAAAATAGTACAAGCAGAGAGGACTTCAACTACGCCTAGCCAATTTTGGAGGAGAGAAGGAGGTGGAGATTGGACTGGGAACCCCAAAACTACATCGACCCTATCTAAAATAGCTAATCTTACCCCCAAGATTTCAAAAAGGAGCAGTCATTCACTATACCCAGTCAGTGCACTAAACAATGGAGGGAATTTTGGCAGGAAGTGAGTGTGAGAGGCTAGCACTGAGATCAAAAGAAAGGGAACCAGCACACAGCTGGAACCAGAAATGTCTCCCCAGAATTTTACATGGGCAGGAACTCAGGTTGGTGAACAATGATATTCATATATATATATATATATATATATATATATATATATATACACATATATATATATATACACACACACACACACACGTATATATATATATTCTATAATGTGTATACACACACACACACACACACACACACACACACACATATATATATATATATATATATGTTGAGACAGTTTGGTATTTAAACAGAATCTGATGAAAGAGAGAAGCTTTCCGATCCTACAGAATAGGGAATTGTAGTAAGATGTTCCAGAATGGTTTCAAGATTGAAATCAGAAGAAAGAAGGAATTAGACAGGAAATACGGAGTCTGAATATAGATTGAAACATACTATTTTCACTTTTTTTTTTCATTTACTTTCTTGTGGTTTTTCCATTTGGTTTTAATTCTTCTTTACAATATGATTATTGTGTAAATAAATTTAGTATGATTGTACATGTATAGCCAATATCAGATTGCATGCCATCTTGGGAAGGAGGAAAGAAAAAAGGAGAAAGATTAGGAACTCAAAATCTTATAAAAGTAAATGTTGAAAGCTACAAATAAATACATTTAAAGATAAAAATAAATTTAAAAAAGAAATGAGCAGGCAAATTTCAGAAAAATCTGCGAAGACTTAGATGAACTGATAGTGAGTGAAGTCAGCAGAACTAGGAGAACATTGTACACAGTAACAGCAACATTCTTTGATGATCAACTATGACAGACTTAACACTTCCCAGCAATGCAATGACCTAAGATAATTCCAAAAGACTCATGCTGGAAAATGCTATACACATCCAAAGAAAGAACTATGGAGTCTGAATACAGATAAAAGCACACTATTTTCACTACTTTTTTAGTTTTTGTTTTTCCTTCCTGTGGTTTTGCTCTTTCTTCTGATTCTTCTTTCATAAAATGACTAAGGTGGAAATGTGCTTAACATGATTATGCATGTATAACCTATATCAGATTGGTGGTTTTCTTGGGGAGGGGAGAGAGTGAGGTAAAAAAATTTGGAATTCAAAATGTTATAAAAATAAATTTTGAAAACCATCTGCATATTTTATTAAAAATAAAATGCTTTTTATGAAAAATAAATAGAAATTGATCTTACACAAAAAGAGACTTTTGTAAGTACTAGTTTCTTCCAAAAAATATCCACAGTCCTACTTTGTATATCTTTATCTTTGTCTTTTTTTAGATGCTGAACCTTAGTTAACATTATCAATTCATGTGAGGAGTAATTAGAGAAGAAGTATTTTGTGAGATAGGACTGATGCCAGCTATGTGCCAGTTCCCTTTCCTTTGGACTCAGTTGCTTGCCCCACATGCCTCACCCCACCTCAGTTCTTGCCATTATTTAGTCATCTGACAAGGCTTACTCAATGTCTGATCCTTTTTGAAGGACGGGGGGGGAGGGAAAGTGGGTATTCTGGAAAGTTTTTATATGTCTTTGAAGTTCCCAAGTAGAGCCCATATTGCACATCTTCACATATTTTGTCTTCCAAGTAAACATGGCTTCTGAATACAGAATACAAAGAACACAGAATACAAATATTCCCTTTTGGAAAAAAAAATAATAAATTTGCTACAAACTTTGAGAAACAGAGATATTAAAATTAAGAATTCTAAATGACAAATACATTTTGCAAATGGCAAATGAAAGGACCTTGAACTATTAAGGAAATAAAATTCAGATAACACAAAATTATTCTACAACCACCCGAAATCAGAGAAAGTCATAGATTAATACACTTTGAAAAGCAAAGCAAATGGTGACACAACCCAAAGTGACATACCTGAATACCTTTGTCTAATCAATAATAAAAAACATAGATATGAATAAAAGAGAGGTTTTGAAACATGTCTCAAAAACAGACAAGAACAGATTTTTGAGTGGTTAAGCATCTTAACAGAAACTAAAGAAATATAAGCAAATATAAGCAATATCACAAATTATACCATTTCTAGAAACTTTATCAAAACTACACTAGAAAGAGAATGACACTTAAAAAAAAGATTCAGCTACAGAGAAACAGTTAAGATATTTCCTTATACAAGCACAAAAGAAGATCAAGATAACAACTGAATTTGAAATTGGGAAAAATAAAAGGAGGCTGCAATTGAGAAGGCCAGATACATCACAGAGTAAACCTCATACTAACCCTATCCCAAAGTGAATCAACGTATCCTATGGGAATAAATTGCACTATGAAAAGCTGCATAAAAGGAGGATGATGAGGTAGGAGAATGACTAACGTGCTCTAAGTAAGTCCATGAAAACAATGATAGGAAGCTAATTCCTATAGTTTCTCAGCAAGAGTGCTAGAGAACGTTAGGAGAAAGAAAATAAGAGTTACTTGAGGCAAACAGCATTCAGTGTGATAAAAGGACATGACATTAGAAAAGAGTCTGAACTGCAAATGGGAAAGAAAATGATCACAACCAGGTCACAGGACTGAATGAAGCTTCATGATTTGGGAAATTGGGCATTTTTTTTTACCATGGAGTAATCCTTCTACCCTCAGTACTTCTCATGTGAATTGATAAGACATAACAAAAAAAAATGAGGTTCAATATATTCAAGGTAATAACAAAAAAAAAATTTAGAAGAAGGAATGCAATTGTCATACTTCAGATGCTTTAAATCCATGAAGAATCAGAGACCAGAGAAGGAACAAATGAAAATAGGAGGTATGAATCAAAGAATAAATGTTTCATATAGACAGGAATGAAGAGAGTTAATGAAAAGAACAAGGTAAATATTATTTTAATTTTTAGAAAAAAGTCATAATTAAAAAAAGTTTGAATGAAAAGTATGAGGATTTTAAATGAACCACTTGACTGAGAGGTAAAAGGGGTTGAGGAACAATGAGGAGAAGAACGAAATAAGTAATTACAATGAATGAAGAAAAAAATAATCAATAATATAATAAAACTTTAAAACTAGCAAAAGGGTTTAGAAATAAGAGTGTGGACATTGGGAGTTGAGTGAGTGAGGAATAACATTGTTTTAAGTCCCTTAAAGAAAGCAACGACAGAGGAATGACAAATAATTTTCTTAAAATACAAAAAAGGGATGAATTAATTCAGAATAAAATTAGAGAGATAAATGGAGGAAAATCCTATTTCTAATGAATTTGATTAAGCAGTCTAATAAAATAAAAGAGATAACAGATTGGGTAAGAACACAAAAGCCTACAATCTAGCGCATATAAAACAATAAAAAGCAAAAATATTTGAAGAAAAAGGGTAGAATAACAGTTTTGTTCATTAGTCAAATAAAAAAGAAGTTCTAATGCTAACACTCAAAGCAAATCCAATATTCACAATATAGAGATGAACAAAGAAACTGAATTAGGTTGAAAGGAATCACAGACCACAAATAATGTCAATATTAATTTTATATACTCAAATGCCATAGCACATAAATTCATAAAAATCCATTAGAATTATAAAGAGAACAAGATAATAATATAATAAAAATATGAATACTAGGAATACATCAAAGAGATCTTAAGTAATGGAATCTTGTAAAAATGAAATAAATATAGCTCTAAAGGAACAATCAATGGAGTACACTTCTAGATTTCCTGGTCCTGCCTGATGTATTTGCATGATAATTCCATAAAACTTAAAACAAAAAGTACTATTTATATTGCCCAAACTAAACTCCCTTTATGAGAGAAATTTTATCCTCATATCCAAATCATAGGAGGAAAAAAAGTACAGAAAATATATTGTTTTAAAAACCATTTGTAAACATTGATACAAACACTGTCAATAAAAATCTGTAAAATATGCTATGTTAATTT
Source organism: Phalanger gymnotis (assembly GCA_028646595.1). Lineage (NCBI taxonomy): Eukaryota > Metazoa > Chordata > Mammalia > Diprotodontia > Phalangeridae > Phalanger > Phalanger gymnotis. Next base: position 572,725,712 of record CM053622.1, read on the forward strand.
GTCCAAGAAATCATTTATTATATCCAAGTTCAATTTATACAAGGGATGCAAGGAATATTTAACATATAATCACTATAATTAATCATATTAAAAACAAAACAACCCAAACACATAATTATCTCAATGATTACAGAAAAAAGTTCTTGATAATACATAAGCTTCAATTCTGCCAAAAATATTTCATAGTATAAGCCTGGGAACACTTAAACATTATGAAAATTATGTACCTAAAACTGAAAACAATATTATATGCAAAGTTGACTCAATAACAGCTTTCTGAAAATATCAAGGAGTAAAGTGAATATCCCTATCTACTTCATTATTATCTGATATAGTTCTAGAAATTCTAGCAATGGCAGTACAGTAAGATGGAGGAAAGAAATTAAAGGTGTAAAGATGGGCAAAATAGAAGTAAAGCTTAACATATTTCCTGATAATATGGTGCTTTACCTAGAAAATATGGAATCCTCAAAGAATCTCTTTGAGAAAAATAATACCTTTAGGAAAGTAATGTTACAAATGAAACCCATAAAATCCACATCATTTCTATATGACATCAAGAAAAGAAAAGAAAAATAAAACAATAATAGAAAAAGAAATTCTACTCAAAGTAAAATACAAATTCATAAATTATTTGGGGATCAATATACAAAAACACACTCAATATTCGTATAGATTCATTTCCAAAGTACTCTTTAACAAAATAAAGAAGTTGTTCAATAGCTTGAGGAATATTTGATGTTCATGGCTGGGTCACGTCAATATAATACAATAAAGGCAATGCCAACAAGTTTAATTTATAGTTTAATGCTCTGCCATCAAAATCATCAAAGGAATATCTTATGTAACTTGATAAAATAACAGCAAAATTTATTCAGAATGGGGTAAAACAGAATAAAAAAAGGACATAATGAAAAATTAGCAATGAAGGCAAAATATTACTTCCACACTTCAAATTATGTTTTAAATAAGCTGTATACAAAACTATTTGTTATTGATTTAAAAAGTAGAAAAGTAAATCAGTGGGATAGTATAAACAAGAGAGAAGCAGAATAGTGGAAAATAATGATCTAGTATTTAAAAAAAAAGACCAAAAAATCAATATTGGAAAAAACTGTGCAAAGATATGAATTTTAATGCAACTTGGTATAGCTTTGAATTAGTGAAATCCTAAATGAAAACAATTTGCAATTCTGAAAAAGTGGCTAAAAAATCTATTCCAATCACCCAAAGTTTCCCTGTTAGCTGTATGCCCTAAAGCAATCAATGATAAAAAGGCTCAATGTATACTAAAATATTTATAAAGCATTTCTGTAGTATCAAATAATTGAAAACTAAAAAAAAATTCCCCATCAATTGGGTAAGTAGTCAAATGATTTTTGGTACATGAATATAATGGAATATTAATTTGATGTAAGAAGTAACAAATATGAAGAATACACATAAAAAAATGAACTGATATAAATTTCATTAAGTAGAGGCAAGAAAATGATATAAAGGATGATTCTAAAAGCTGAATAGAAAAGATAACAACAACCACAAAATAGTTAAAGATAAATGTTAAAAGAAATCACAAAAAAGCTTGCCCGCAATGAAGAGATATGATAGATATCAGTAATTAATAAATCATTGCATTTATTACTCTCATTTTATGTGCACGATTGCTCAATTTTATGGATTTTATATCTTTTTTATTTCTATATATGCGTATATGTACATATGTATATATGCACATATATTCACATGCAAACATATGCAAACACATAAATGCATAAATATATTTTTACTTTGAATTTAAAACCCTTCAGAATCTAATACCGGCCTATCTTTTGGGGCCTATATGTTAGACTTTTTCTGATACTCTATAGTTCAGCCAAATTGGCCTTGCTGTTCCCAAGAGATGATATCCATCTTCTGTTTCTGTGCCTTTTCATTAACTGTTTCCAATGCCTGGAAAGTATCCATCCTCCTCACAAATGCCTCTTCTTACCTTTAACTTCTATTACTATTCAGCTTAAGCATCACCTTTTATCTGGTCTACTTTTACCAAATTACCTAGCATTTAGTTTGTCTAAATTCTTATTCATGAATATGTTGTTTTCTACAAAACAATACCCGTTTCTCTTTGTATTCTTCTTGCCAAGTACGTAGTAGGTACTTAATGAAGCCTTGTTAATTAACTAACTGATAGATGTGCATGCATGCATATGAAAATATGTATCTATCATTCAAGTCAGATTCTAATGCCTCGTTATTATGTTGAGGGGACCCTGAGTTACTGAAATTTCTTCTAATAAAATTAAACATCTGACAGTAAGCGAGAAAAACTTCAATTGTGGGCTAAATAACTAGATATCTGTCATTTGATGAATATCCTAACAAAATTTAGATATGGTTACCAAGTTTCTCAGATAAATCATAGATATTCTTGCTGCTCTTAATTCTAATTATTGAGTAACTCTCAATATCTTCAACAATGATGATTATAACAAACAATATCGTTGGTGTCGATGATAAGAACAAAGATGACAATGACGACAGCTAAAATAATAAGCCATAGTTGACAGAGAGCTAGCCTCAAAGCCAAGATGTGCTTGGTTCTAATCTTGCTTCTAACTAACCACACCATACTCTAGGCAGCTCTCTAAGAATGTAAGTTGCATAGAATGGGCAAACATTTTTGGTAGTGAGCATTTACTCACCAAGATTAGACTAATGAAGTCATAGGTCAAATTTTTACCACTAAATATCAAGAACAACAAAGACTAACATTTAGATCCTTCCTTAAGGTCTGCCAAGCACTTCACTTATATTCATTAAAGATGATTATAACAGCTATCTAAGATAGTGCTATTATTTCCATCGTATGGGTGATGAAACTGAGGCTGAGAGAAGTTAAGTGACTTTCAAAATCTTTCTAAGCACTAATGTGAAACTTAGGTCTAAAGTTGTCAAGTTTGTCACTATTCCTGAATCATGTTTCTCCTATACTAAGTCAGAGATGAGTTGTTATCCATGTTGTTGGAAGGAACTGTGTCATTAATAATTGAACTCTAGTATTATATATGCATATACATGTATGTATATATATACATATATATATAGTATATATATATATTTAATTCCCATGTGTGTTTTTTAATATAGCTGGAAACACACTATCTCTAGAAAGAGAGTGCTATAGCATTAGCTATACATATGTATACACAAATGCATATGTACATACATGTTGGAGTATTGCTACCTTTCTTTATGATTTGTAATAGTTAATTATTGTAGACTCAATATATTTCAGCCTCAGCAGTCAAATGACAAGGTCATAGCTTCGTAAAAATCATATTTATTTGATTCAATCAGCACCAATTACTCTTTATGATTGATAATAACCATTGTATATCACTGGTCATAATTTATAGACAATATTAACACTTTGGAGAATGAAATATAGTAAACCATAACTAATGCACTCTGCCATGTTAAAATAAATATGAGAAAGGTATTTCAAGACATTTAATTTATTTACAAGAACAGAGCTTGTCAACCAAGCTTAAACAAAAGGGAAAAAAAGTGTTTATGAATAGGAAGAACTTGCAGGGCCAGCATAATGTGATTTTTTCCCCTTTTTTATGCCAAAATTGATTTTATTTTAAATATTCATCTTCTGTGCAGTACTAATTAATTTATAATCAATTAAACTCATCTTTACTAACTAGGAGCAAAAGATTTCTACATGAAACTGTTGCTGCTAAACTTAGCATTTGCTAATGACTTACAGATGGAGATATATGGGCTCCTTTATTTGGATATGCCCCTCAATCATCTTGAAAAGGATAACAATGCAGGATGGGTAAATTTTCCCAAAAAGAATGTTTCATATTAGCTCATCAAAAAGAATAATTCATCAATGTCACATGAGGTGTCATTAGTTATGTGATCTTATAAGAATACAGAGTTTTTGAAATCAAATGAGAAGTCTTAATAACTTACTGATAAAAAAGACATGGTGTATTTTTATATAATATTACTAGACGGGATCTCAGTTTTAATTCTCTTGAGATATGTAATCTTTAGGTCCTATTTTCTCAAGAAAATTCTTTAATTTTTTTTCCGTCTTTGACTGTAATCTGTTTTCATTTCTTTTCAGTAGCCATTGATGTAAATTAAAAGTTAGAAAGATATTCAAACCTCTCATATATTGGCATATTTTTCCAGAGTCTTTCAAACAGATTTTTTTTCTCTATGACATCTTGACCTCTTTTGCTATTAAAAACACAGAAACTACAAAATCAACAATTTATATCTGTCTAGGTAGTTAACTTTTATACAGAAGATTGTATTTTGAATGATGATGATTTCCAAATGCAGGTTATAAAACAATAAAGCAAAATCAGGGGGATTAGAGTGAATGAAAAGAGAAGAGGGCAAGAAATTCGTTTACACCCACACAAACACATGCACACATGTGCACAAGAAGTCACCAAACACTAAAAATTGGAGAGCATTATGAAAATAAGAAACAAAGATATGCACTATAACCACAGTGTCTGAGATAAAAAAAAAAAGATAATGCAATATTTTCAAAGGAAACTAATTATATGACATTAGAAACTTTAACCAGACTAACAGTGTTAATGAGTAGGTATTCATAGGGTAAAACTCATAAAAATGATCAATATCAATATTATTCCATTCATATAAATGAGTTTTCAATGTTCATGAAAAGCTCTGCTCATATATTTATCAAGAACCTAATAATTTGCTTATAAAACTTTTAAATACACTATATTATAATTGATGTTATTTTAATAGTTCTGATTTTTCTTGAGAATATAAAAAAAGTTTCCTTTATGCAAATATGTGCTCCCTCGATACTCTTTCCACCCAAAACTGTCTTCTTTAGGAAATTAGACATTTTTCCCCAGGCCATTAATATGGTAAATAAAAATGTAGTTGTTTAGGGCTCACTCAATGACCCATAAGTGACTTCTTTCTGACTAGCCCTTTCTTGTTATTTTTTCCTCCTTTAGCTTTCCTAAGTTCCTTGAGTATAGATACCATCTTTCTTCTGCATTTGCATTTCCAGAGACTGATATTATGTGTAGCACATCTTAGGAACCTAATAAATCTTTTCTGATTCTTTGATTTGAATGTGATTAGTCCTTAACCATATCTGATTTCATGCAAGTTGGTGCTACAACAGTGTTTATGTCCTTCTTTTCAGGAAATCAAAGTTGATTAAACTGAAAACCTGAAATCTGAGTGAAAGGAAAGTGAATACTTAATGTAAACCTACCTCAACGATAGCTTATTTCATTGCATATGTATTCACTTCACCAATGCACGTAAAAATTCTTTTTTAACTTAAAAGATCTTTCTGAGTTTAATATGAACATGGTGGTGATGAATCTCCCTCCAAATAGCTAGTTAGTCCTTTAATAAAAGATATGAAGTCTTTTCCTGTACCCATAATTGGAGGTATAATTAGGAAATTTGGAACCTAAGACAAATTATGGGTAAAGGGTGATGGTGTTGGCATAGTAGCTTGTATAAATCCTACGTGTGACAGGAAAAAATGAAAACAAAAGTAGAGTTGAAGTAAGTCTGGGTGGGTGTTCATGGAGATAGAAGTCAAGATGGATAGACTGACCTTACTCAGGTGGAAGGATGATTACAGGAAAGTCCATAAATGAGAGTAACAAGGATCGGGGTAGGATAGAGTTAACTTTAAAAGAGATAATTGGTGAGTAATGGCAGCAGAGGGAGGATGTAAATGTGACAACAGAAAGGAATATTTCAACTCCTCTTCTTAAACCCCTATGCCCTAGGATAAAAGGAAGAATATTCCATTTTGGAGAGGAAGCAGTCATATGGTATCTTTAGGGGAAAATGCTGGATTTCAATTAGTATGAGAAGTAGGAGAGAATTTAAAAGGAGAGCATCTAGGATAGACTGGAATTCAGTAACTCTAAGTACAGTGGAAAACAAGAATAAGGTAAGGGAGGGATTGTTAAAGACTAGGTTCGAGCAGCATAAAAATGAGAATTTGAGGAGCAATAAGAAGAGAAATACATTTTAAAAGAGCTCAAAAAGACAAATGAGCTTGGAATATACAGTCCAATTGAAGCTCCAGCCAAATGGGAAGAGGAGATATCAAGGAATCTCCCTTTCTTCCTCTAAATTCTGCCACAAGAAATCCCATTTCTGATACATCTCTAGCTCCTTCCTTTCAAGAACTACAATGCTTATGGGGTCACCAGTTCAAAAGATCATAAAGGAAGAATGAACAACAAATCTCATTCTCCTCCTAAGCCCCACTGTTAGTGACCACACTCTCTGTCCATTTTTAGATCTGTTTGGATTACAAGGACACCTTTGGGAATCAGGACAGAGGAAGAATACAAGGTTTGAATCATAGGAACTGCAGACTTTGAACTAGAATTGGGAGTAAGCAGCACCTCCTCAGAAGCCGGTACATTGGGGAACATTCTGGTTATACAAAATTAGTTAGAGCGATGCTCATACTCAAAACATTTCCGTATATGTTGGATCTATCACTCCTTTGAGATATGACTTTGAAAATACTGTTTCACTAGGCATAGATCAACATTTCACACAATTTACCAAAATAAAGTTAAAATGGGTATATGATTTATACATAAAAGGTGATGCCATATATAAATTAGGAGAACATGGAATAATTTACCTGTCAGATCTTTGAATAAGGGAAGAATTTATAACTAAAGAAGAGATTGAGAATATTATGGCTTGGAAAATGGGTACTTTTCATTACATCAAATTAAAAAGTTTTTTGACAAACCAATATAGCCAAGATTAGAAAAGAAGGAGATTTTTGGGGGGGGGGGTTATAGCAAGTTTCTTTGATAAAGGACTCATTTCTCAAATATATAGAGAACTGAGTCAAATTATGGGAATAAGAGTTATTCCTTGACTGATAAATGGTCAAAGGTTATGAACAGGCAGTGTTCAGATGAAGAAATCAAAGCTATCTATAGTCATATTAAAATACTCTAAACCACAATTGATTAAAGAAATACAAATTAATAAAACTCTGACATACCACCTCATATCTATCTGATTGGCTAATATGATGAAAAAGAAATGCAAATATGGGAGGGGATGTGGAAAAATAGGGACACTAATGCAGTGTTGTTGGAGTTGTGAATTGATCCAGAGAGCAATTTAAACTATGCCCAAAGGGCAATCAAACTGTGCATACCCTTAGATTTACTGCAATACCACTAGTAGGTCTATATCCCAAAGAGATCATAAAAAAGGAAAAAGGAGCTACTTGTATAAAAAAAATATTTACAGCAGCTTTTTTGTGGTAACAAAGAATTGGAGATGTCCATCAGTTGGGGAATGGCTGAACAAGTTGTGGTACATGATTTTAATAGAATATTTTTTGTGCTATAAGAAATTATGAGCAGGATGCTTTCAGAAAAATCTTGAAAGACTTATATGAATTGATGCAAAGTGAAGTGAGCAGAACTAGGAAGACATTGTGCACAGTAACAGAAGTATTGTTTGATAATGAACAGTGGATGATTTAAGGTATTCTTGGCAATGCAAAGATTCAAGGCAATTCTGAAAAATAATTATGATAAAAATTTTATCTTCCTCCAGAGAAAAAAACTTGATGGAGTCTGAATGCAGATAAAAGCATATTAAAAAAAAAAACCTTTCAAATGTTTTTTTTTGTGTGTGTGTGTGTGTGTGTGTTTGTGCTTTTCCACAACATGACTAATATGGAAATATGTTTTGCATCACTGACCATGTGTAACCTGGATGGAATTGCTTTCCTTCTCAATTAAGGGAGAAGGGAGGGAAGAGGAAGAAAATTTTGAACTCAAAATTTTAAAAAAATGTTAAAAGTTGTTTTTACATGTAGTTGGAAAAAATAGAATATTCAAAACAACAAAAAAAGAAAAAAAATGCTGTTTTACCTTCACACCATGATGAAGCACCAGAGTAGGACTTTAGAAGTCATTCTCTAGAATTATATACTTCTTTACATTTTTCCCTAAATAACTAAAATGCATGAAGAAATTATATATACGTATGATACATTATACATACACATATACACATACATTGATGCGCATAATACATGCACATGCTTGAGATTGTATTAATCACTTCTGGGAGGCAGAATGTTATTTAAGAGAAAGAAAGAATGGCATTTGAGAGAGGACCTGCATTGAAATCAGGAAAACCTGTATTCAGTTCCTGCCACTGATATGTATCAGCTGTGGGAGCACAGGCAAGTAATTCAATATCTTAGTATCATTTAAGTTAATTAGTTAAATTAATTAATACTATTTAAGTTTTCAATAAATAACTTTTCATTATACCTTATTAAATATTGAGATGAGCATCTCATTTATTTAATAAATATCAAGAAATATTTCAATGCATGAAATGAATGCTGGGGTTTGCATAGACCCAGATAGTCATACATATTTACTTCCATCTACTTATTATGTAGTTTTCCCAAAGTGAAAGAATAAAGGTAGTGAGAATTATGCCAAAATCATGGCTGAGTAAATAAAGACTAATTTTACCTCAATACAGTTATTTGCCAAGTTCTGAAATAAAAGTCCGAATACATGAATTTCTACTATATTTTAAATGAAAACAATGCTCCAATGACATTTACGCTTTCATAATTGATCACATCTCTACATCCTATTGTTTCCTTTTAGTCTGGAGTATGCAATGCCTTCAGCTTTAAAAATAAAATTGAACTACTGCTTTTCAAATATCATTAACAAATGATTAAGTCTTATATTAATAGATGCTGAGATGAATATTGGGATATGAATTCTATTCCCTCCCATTCTGGATCATTTAAACTGTATAACTATCAATCAGAGAAATAATAGTGAAAGTCATCAACTATGCAATTCTAGTCCTCAACCCAATAGATGGTTGCTTTTTTTAAACAAATGGAAGTGGGAAAGAGAAATTAGAGAAAACCAAGATAAGCATCTGATCTTCCTCAAATCAAGGCTGTATTTCAATAAGAAAATTGAAGTCTAAAGGTCAAAATAACTTTGATTCATATCAGCAAATGCCTGCTTCTACTCCTTGGTAATTACTCCAATAATCTTATTTGCTAATTTTAGCTTATAGACACTAATATTTATTGAACAACATTTGCCCTTTGAAGCCTTAATGGAGACAAAATGATTATTTCCTGTGATCCAGACATTGCTTGACCTACAAATTGCCTGAGGGACCTTTCCTTTTTTCCAATAGACCATTTTACTGGATTAATTAGAAAATGTGGGATGAAGTATGTTGTGTTCTCTTATAACAGCTTTATGGAAGATGCTGCATAGACCGCTTACCTTTTTCTTGTTACTGGTAGCCCAATAATAGTCAATTATATAATTTCAAAAGTTAACTTAAAATGCATAACCTAGTTGAATAATTTATCTGCTCTTATATTTAGGCTTTTTTTGTTACTTTCTTTTCAAATATTTCCCCAAAGGAATAATGAAGACAATGAATAAAATGCTTTTCCTTGTTTTCATCCTATGAGTTAACCAGCAGAAGTTTATTTAAATACTATTTTATCCTTCTACTTCATTATGCAATCTAATTTCTAAAATAGCAAAGAAGATTTACAAAATTCATGGTCATGCATTACCAAATACATGAAAAATGCTTTGGTTAGTGTATGATTAGATCAAGTTTTTTTACACCGAATATGCATCTATCCTACCTATCTTACTGATAATGCTGATCTCTTGTGTAGAAATAAACAAAAGAGTTCATAGACCACAAATACAATGAAGATAAGGATTCTCTTTCAGTTTTGAATGTTAGCAAATTCCCCAATAGTACAATGGAATGCAGATGATGATTATTACAATTCATATTTATAAAACTCACCTTAAAAAAGCCTCCTTCCATGCAATGTGCTTAACAATATGAACAAAAGCAATATTTATGCAGATTTTAGAGCTTTCACATCCCTATTAGATGCATTATCTCTTCACTCTGAAGTTACCTACAACAATGAAATGAGTTCCATTGCTTGCTTCTGTATTTATTTATAAATCACCAAGGTGATTGCATAGCTTTTTGCTTATAGTATCATGTCTGATTTTCACAGCCATCCTGTGAAGAAGGTGCTTATCATGTCCATTTTACAAAGGAGAATATCAAGACTAAGGAAGGTTAAATAAGTTGCTCGAGGCTACAAAGCTACTGTCCAAGGCAGATCTGAATCCAAATTTTCATACCTCCAAGTACTGAACTATGTCTAGTAGTTCAGCTAGCTGCCTGAATGACTTTGTTTCCCATCACTGGAATAACACTCATTATATCTAGCTCTGACTTATTCACAATAATCTATTAAACTTGCATATTATCCCTCCTCATCTCCCTTTCTCATCCAGTCCTCCAAATTTAAGAAACATAGTCAAGAAACAGTATCCAAATAGAATGCACTTTCCTCAATATTTTTAAACAGCAGAAAGTTAATTGCATGCTTTCTCTCGGTCTCTGTCTCTCTCTCTGCCTCTGTCTCTCTGTCTTTGTCTCTCTGTCTCTCTCTGTCTCTGTCTCTTTCTCTCTCTCACCTGTAGGGAGAGGCAACATGGGAACATGATAAGAATTATTTATCTATTCTAGGTAAAGGAATAGTTACATATTATATTGTTTGCCACTGATAGTTTTTAATTGGCCAAGTTGATGTAATTAGGTGAAGAAGAGAATCTCATAAAGTTTGGGGGACTTAGCCCACTGCTTGGTCATGTAGAGTGTTAGGACTAACGATTGTACATTTCTTCTCAGTGAATTTTAGATGAATTCTGAGAGAAAGAATAGAGAGGGCCACAAAAATAAAAAAATAACAGATTTCCAACAGGTCTAAATACTGTGAAATTACTATCAACAATTCCTAGCAATGCATAGCCATATGTGGTTGTTTTCCTATACAATTGTAGAGATAATAACAGCAAGTACAATGCATTTTAAAGTTTATACATTTCTGAGACCAGAACCAAGATTATGGGGTAGAGCAAAGCCTCAGTAGAGTGAGCTCTGCCAATATTCCTCTCCAAACAACCAAAAAATGTACATCAAATCAAATTCTGGATATGCAGAGCCAAAAAAAAGTTGAGGATGAGACACTCTTTCAGATTAAGACAACATAAGAAGTTGGAAGGAGAGATCTGTGACAAGGCAGTGAAGGTTGATCCTGAGTCCAAATCCATATAACACTACTGGTAGAACTACATGGTGGTAACAGAAGCAATATTCACTTCGGGAGCTTATAAGCCAGAGATGGGAAGAACTGGCAACGAGTCAGAAAGAGATTACAGGTCACCGCTGTGCTAACACTAGGTGTTTGGTAACTCCATTACCTAGACCACTTTTGGGTCACAATTCAGTGACAAAGAGGAATATAACTGGTCCAGGGAACAGGGGTCCTAAGGAGCAGCATTAATTTTAGTCATAAGGAATAAGGGTCTTGAGGAGCTGTATCAAAAGGAATACCAAGGGATCATTGGCCCTTTATGGATAAGAACCAATGCAAAGGTCGAGAAAGCACTGACCACACCTCTCTCCAGAAAACATCTCTTTGGAAGCATTGAAAACATATCAACTCCAAGAACTAGCTCTAAAAAGAGCAGTGTGAAAAAAATGACAATGAGATAACATGCCAAAACTTGTGGAACGCAGACAAAGGAGGAGTTATGGGAAAATACATATCTCTAAACACATATATCAATAAAAAAGAGAAAGAACAGATTAATGAATTGAGCATACAACTAAAAAATCAATTAGAAAAAGAATAAATTAGACACCAAAATGAAAATCCTGAAAATCAAAGAAGAGATTAGCAAAATTGAAAATAAGAAAACCATTGAACTAATACAATGAGGGGCTGTTTTTTTTTAAATCATAAAATAGATAAATCACTGGTTAATTTGATTTTAAAAAAGAAAGAAGAAAACCAAATTATCAGTATCAAAAACAAAAAGGATGAATGTCCCACCAGTGAAGATAAAATTAAAGGAATTCTAGAAGCTATTTTGCCCAATTATTTGCCAGTAAAACTCACAATCTAAGAGAAATGGATGAATATCTACAAAGTCATAAACTGCCTAGATCAACAGAAGAGGAAATATAACACTTAAATAACCCTATCTTAGAAAAAAAATTGAACATGTCATAAATGAGCTGTCTAAAAACCTCCCTAGAACTGGAAGAATTTATAAGTGAATTGTACCAGTTATTGAAGAAACAATTGATCACAATACTACATAAACTATTTGAGAAAGATGGTAAAGCAATACTACCAAATTCTTTCATGACACAAATATGATTTTTAATACCTAAACCAGAAAAAAACCAGAAAGAAAACTATAGACCAATTTCCTTAATGAAGATGAATAAAAAATAAAATAACATATTTGCAAGGAGATTATAGCAGAATATAAAAAAGATCATATACAATGACAAGGTGGAATTCATACCAGTAATGCAGGTTTGGTTCAATGCAATTAAAACTATCAGTATAACTGACCATATCAATAATAAAAAAGCATATCATTATATCAATAGATGCTGAAATGGCTGTGATAAAATGCAGCATCCATTCCTATTAAAACGTTAGAAAGTGTAGTAACCATTGGAGTCTTTCTTTGTTTTTTTTTTTGGAAGGGGGAAGGCAGGGCAATTGGGGTTAAGTGACTTGCTCAAGGTCACACAGATAAGTAACTGTGTCAAGTATCTGAGGTTGGATTTGAACTCAGGTCCTCCTGACTCCAGGGTCAGTGTTCTACTCACTGCACCACCTACCTGCCCCAGGAGTTTCTTAAAATGATAGATAATATCTATCTAAAACCAAAAGCAAGAATTTTCTGTAATTGGAATAAATTTGAAGCTTTGCTAATTAGATCAAAGGCAAAACAAGAAAGTTCATTGCCATTACTATCATTCAATATTGTACTGGAAATGCTAACCAAAACAATGATAAGAAAAAGAAACTAGAAGAACAAAAACAGGCAATGAGGGAACAAAACTATCAATCTTTGCAGATGATACGTTGCTATATTTAGAGAATCCTGGAGAATCAACTATAAACTAGTTGAAACAATGAACAACTTCAGCAAATTTACAGGTTATAAAATTAACCCACATAAATCATAATCATTTCTATATACCACCAACAAAACTCAGCAGGAAGAGATAGAAAAATTCAATATAAAATGGCTCCATGCCATACAAACTACATGAGTATCTAACTGTCATGACAAACCCAGGGACAATATGAACACAATTGCAAAATGCCTCGTACAATGAAGACAGATCTAAACAATTAGAGAAATATTAATTACTCATGGGTAGAATGAACCAATATAATAAGAATAATAATTTCCCAAAGTTAATTTACTTATTCAGTGCCATGCCAATCATTCTTCCAAAGTATTATTTTGTATAGCTAGAAAAATAATACCAAGACTAATGTGGAAGAACAAATGGTCAAGAATTTTAATAGAATCAATGAAAAATAGTCAAAGGGAGGTGGTTTAGCCATACCAGATTCCATAGTATATTACAGAGCAGTAATCATCAAAACAATCTGGTATTGGTTAAGAAATAGAGTAGTGGAACAGTGGAATAGATTAGGTACTTAAAATACAGTAGTAAATGATCATAGTAATATAGTATTTGATGAATCCAAATGTTCATGGCTTGGAGCTAAGAATTCATCATTTGATAAAAAATGATGGAAAAATTGGGAAGCAATTTCTTTTTTTTTACCCATGCCCAACAAATCTTTAATGTCTTTCCATAGCCTACAGCATATAGCCGAAAGTTCTTATCCTTGCACTAACTACATCCAGCCAACCTCTCTAGCCTAGGCCCATTCACATAATTTGCAGTGAAATGGAATTACTCACCATTCCTACCATGCTTGATGCTTTCTGGTCTCTATTTTTGATATTGACTTCTGTGTCTGGAATGCCCTTCTTTCAAAGTTTCACTGGCCTAATACCATTCAATTCTTTTTAGTTTTCAGCATTGATTTTCACAAGAGTTTGAATTACAAATTTTCTCCCCATTTCTATCCTCCCCCCCACTCCAAGATGGCATATATTCTGGTTGCCCCATTCCCAAGCCAGCCCTTCCTTCTGTCATCCCACTCCCCGCATCCCCTTTTCCCTTACTTTCTCATAGGGCAAGATAGCTTTCTATGCCCCATTGCCTGTATATCTTATTTCCTAGTTGCATGCAAAACCTTTTTTTTGAACATTTGTTTTTAAAACTTTGATTTCCAAATTTTCTCCCCTCTTCCCTCCCCACCCACCCTCCCTAAGAAAGCAAGCAATTCAACATAGGCCACATGCGTATCATTATGTAAAATCCTTCCACAATACTCATGTTGTGAAAGACTAATTATATTTTGCTCCTTCCTATCCTGTCCCCCTTAATTGAATATTCTCCCTAGACGCTATCCCTTTTCAAAAGTGTTTGCTTTTGATTACCTCCTTGCCCTACCTGCCCTCCCTTCTATTATCCCCCCTTTTTATCTCCTTCCTCCTTTCCTGTGGGGTAAGATACCCAACTGAGTGTGTATGTTATTCACTCCTCAGGTCAAATCCAATGACAGCAAGATTCAGTCATTCCCCCTCACCTGCCCCCTCTTCCCTTCCTACAGAACTGCTTTTTCTTCCCACTTTTATGCAAGATAATTTACCCCATTCTGTCTCTCCCTTTCTCCCTCTCTCATCCCTTAATTTGATTTTATTTTTTTAGATATCATCCCTTCATATTCAACTCACCTGGTGCTCTCTGCATATATATATATATATATATATATATATATGTGTGTGTGTGTGTGTGTGTGTGTGT
>CM053622.1:572741106-572757852 GCA_028646595.1 Phalanger gymnotis
GGGGGGGGGAGGAAATGGGGAGAAAATTTGTAATTCAAACACCTGTGAAAATCAATGCTGAAAACCAAACAAGTCAAATATAAATTAAAAAAAAAAGAATATGATTGTGGTATAAAATGATGAGCAGGTTTGCTTCAGAAGAATCGAGGATGACATATGAAATAATGCAGTCAAGTGAGCAGCTTGAAGACACTTTTGTACACTGTAACAGCAATATTATAATGATGATCAACTGTGAATGGCTGAGCTATTCTGATCAAGACAACGATCCAAGACAATTCCAAAGGAGTCATGATGAAAAAATGGTATCCATTTCCAGAGAGAGAAATGAACTCTGAGTGCAAAATAAAGCGTAATTTTTTCACTTTATTTTTCTTGTTTGTGGGTGTTTTCTTTTGCAACATTGTGAACATAGAAACACATTTTGTGTAGCTTCATGTGTATAATCAATATCATATTGCTTACCTTCTTAATGGGTAACAGGATGGAAGGGAAAATGAGAATTTGGAACTCAAAAGTTAAAAAAAGAAAGTTAAAATTTTATATTTAATTGTGAAATATTTATTGAAATAAATAAAATATTTTTTTAAAATTAAGACACTCTAAATGTCCATTATTATTTCTGCCTCACAACAAATCTGTGATATAGAACCTAGAGGCATTATAATTCCCAATAAACACATGAAAGTTATGGTTAGTGAGATTTAGAGAGATTAAATTACTTGTTTAGTGACATTCAGCTATTGTGTCAGAGACAGAATTCATACACCGATATTTCCTATGATTGACTCAATCAACGAACATGTATTTAATGCTTACTACATGTCAGTTACTGTGTTTGGTGTCAGAGATACTAATACAACAGAATCCAGGCTCTCTAGGAGATCAAGCTATGTACCCAGGGTACATAGAGTGATTTTTTTTTAACAGAAGGGGAACTAGCAAGTAAGGAAATCAGGACAGAGCTCTCAAAGGATGAGGTACATGAACTAAGCTTTGAAAGAAGCTAGATCTTTCAGGTAAACTAAGGAAAGAGGTAATTCCAAGTATGGGGACAATGACAGTGTAGGGAGGCAAGAGATAAAATGTTCTGTATAGCAAGCAAATAGCAATTTAGTTTGACTAAAGCACATAGTGCATGAATGTATAATTAGACTAGAAAGGTAGGCTAGTGATAGATTATGAAGGGACTTAAGTGCTAAAAAGAGAAGGCTACATTTTGTCCTAAGGATCATTAGGTTACAGATATTTTCAAAATTGCCCATTTTTTATTATGTTGATTTTTTTTAGTACAGATTAATCTCTGAGTCTGTTGGCTTAATCTGCATAAGTTCGTAAAAATCTTTCCACATCTCTTTGAAATAATTTTTATTCTCTCATTTCTTATAGCACAATAGTAGTCCACTGCACAAATATACAATAATTTGTTCAGCCTTCCCCCAATTAATAGGCATTTCCTAAGTTTCCAGCTGTTGTTATTGTTGCCACCACAAAAATCATTGCTACAAATAGTTTTGTACATATAAAAATTTTCTTTTTTCTTTAATCTCTGTTGTTTGCTTATTTTCCCAGATTATTACTTGATTTTTAACTATTTGTTAAAGTAGGACTGTGCCTCCAGGGTAGAGGGCTCACTGCTCTAAGCTTCTGGGGTTTTGTGTGGCTAGGAATCTGTAAGTTTTAAGTTCTTCCAGGATGAAGTGATATAAGGCAGGCTGGCACATCATGTGGCCTGCTGGGCTTAAGTGGCCTGTGGGCCTGCCAAAGGATTTTGTGTGGCCTGTGAAAAATGTAGAGGAGGTTTTCCTCTATATTTTTTATCTTTTGGCAGGCTACAGGTTGTGCAGGCCTGATCTAAGGAAAGGTGTTTACCTGGCCTGTGCTCTAGTCTGTGAGAGGCCAGAAGCACTCTTTTTTGGTCTAGTTCAACAGACATTTCCTGCTGACCTTCCAAGTTGTCTTGGACTGGAAATTTGTTTCTCTCTGTCTTTTTGTGGGTTCTATTGGTATAGAATTTGTTTAGAGCAGACCTGCACAACTTGGTAGTAGGTAGGGGACAAAATTGGCTAAACTTCTTCAGGTCACAGATTGGTTACACTAGAAACAGAATGACAATGGTTGGTTGTCATGGGTCTCATGATATGCAGGAGAATGTGCAGTGGCAACTCTACATTTTTTGCAGACTGCCCAAAATCCTATGGCAGGTAATGTGTGTTGTGCAGACCTGCTTTAGAGTCACTTTTGAAAGGTGTTTGGAGGGGTTCATGGGAGAGCTCAGGTGAGCCCCTTCCTCTACTCCTCCATCTTGGCTTCATACCCCTTTCTCCTCCTTTCTTTAATGTCTTTGGGCTATGAATCTATCATTGGTATAGCTAAGCCAAAGAGCATACATCGTTTAGTAATGTTTTGTTTATAATTTCAAATTGCTTTCTAGAATAGTTAGATCTATTCAGGGCTCCACCAACAATGCATGAATATTTATTCTACATTCCCATAAATACATCATTTTATTTTTTCTTGTCTTTGGAAATTTGGTGGTTGTGAGATAAGACCTCAAAATTTAAAATGGTCATTTCTTTGGTGAAGAAGAGTATTTCAATGGATCTACGGAGGCAATTTTGATTCTTGGGGGAATGTTCCATGAATGATCAGATGGGCTAAGTAAGAATTCAAAGTTTGATATGAATCTCAAGAGAAGGTTGAGAATACTATTAGTAGGATCACAAAAATGGTATAAATTAAGTGGTTGCCAAAATTAGTCAGTGAAATGTGAGGGCAACAGAGTGAACTTCTGCAATATGGTAAATTGCTAAAAAGCATTTTAGGGTTTTTTAAAATTTATATCCAAGGTCAATAGAAGAGTTGTTCTAATGTACTAGAACAAGCTTCTTCATTCCTAATTGTTCAATAAAGAATTCAGAATCCAACATACAGTGCTTATGGATATGAATTTTTTATTTAATTGAATATTTTTCCTCCTCTCTTTAGTTGAAATCCAAAGATTGTTAATCCAACAGATTGATTTAAAATAGTCTAAAAGCAACTTAATCTTATTTTTAAAGATAATAAGCAGAACTAAATATTAATAAGACATTGATCAATGACTTTCTCAAGAATTGTTTTCCGATATGTAAAGGACATTCTATGGGAATACTAAAGGTTGAGTTAACCACAAAAAACATGTCAAAAACCAATCTAGAGTGATGAAAATATATTTTGAAAATTGCTATTAACCACTGAGCACAATATTCTATTTTTGATCTTTTAAAAAATATATCATGATTTTCCACTTCGTTTAACCGCTATTGCTTACACAATCTTATAAAACCCACAGTGATTCCTTTAACTGAGTGCAGAAAATAAATACAATAAAAAAGCACTTACTTTACTGATATGATTCACCTATATACTCAGAAAAATTTTACAAGTCTGATTTCATTAACCTTATAAAGGAGAGAGACCATTGCAATTTTGCACCAAAGAATTAGTGGAACTAAAAGGTGAACTGTTTTCAACTTAATTTCTTGTCCAAAAATATCAACTCCTCTCAAAATTTGGCCTTTTTTTTTAATAAAAAAACATAAGTAGTAGAATTTTTTTACTACTTGCTATATAGATTCCCATTGAATGCACTTAGTAATAATAAGAATAGCGTAACGGGTGGGATCTGCTTTTATAACCTAATAAAGGAACTAGGGTAGGTAGATGGCTCAGTGGATAGAGTTCTGGGCCTGGAATCAGGAAGATCTGAGTTCGTATCCACTACTTACTAGCTGTGTGTCCCTGGATAAGTCACTTAACTACTGTTTATCTTAGTCTGCTGGAGAAGGAAATGGAAAACCATTCCAGTATCTTTGCTAAGAAAACCCCATGGACAGTATGGTCCACAGAGTCAGGAAAAATCAGATGTGTCTGAATGACTGAACAACCACAAAAAAGTAACCAATCCAAAAGGTCTTAGCAGATATAAAAATTATTACTGGATTTTTGATAATTTTCCAGTTGCAGATTCCTATCCATTTGGGCCTGAGTGTATTGTAATAGCTAGGGGCTGTATCAGGATGTTGGCCCTGACTTTGTTCTTAAACTAATTAATACTTTCCAAGTTCTCCAGTTCTAGGAGAAGAAGATACCGGCACCTCCCTACTCTCCACAAACCTAGATTTGGTCACCATTGCCCTTAGAATAGAATTTGTTTCATGGTTCTTCAAATTGTTAAAATAGAGGATAATTCAAATGCCCCCCCAAGTAAGGGATAAAAAATACAACAAAATAAAACATGTATCAGTAACAATATAAAAATGGGCTGCTTGTTGTTTCTAGAGTAGAAAAACAGTTTAATAACAGGTGGTGGATATTTCAATCACTATAGATCTGAAACCCAGATTTCAGTGTTATAATGTGCAGTCCACAAGAGTTAAGTATCTCCTACATGACATGTACTTTGCTAGGTTCTGGGGATGCAAATACAAAATTACCAAAAAAATACATAATATTCTTAAGTTGTTTGTATTTTTTTTTTTTTTTGCATTCAGGATCACAAGTAGATAAAAGTAGATGCCTATATGAAACAATTTGAAGACTGTTGTTGAAAGTCTTTCTGTGATGTCTTCTGCGAGCCAAGGTGGTAGGGTAAGCAGAAATGTAATTCTCCCATAATCGCTTCCAAACAACCATAAAACAAAACCCCGAAACAAATCCTAGAACAGCAGAACCAGCAAAAATGGGGTAAAAAAATTTTTTTCAGCCTAAGAAATTTGGAGGGTCAGCAAAAAAGGTCTCTCTCACTTGGGTGAAAGCAGAGTACAGTCCATGAGAGGTAGCTTCTCAGCAAGCCAGCTGTAGGCCCTACCTCAGCAAACCAGTGGGAGATCCTGAGACCCAGTGTGATGGAGCAGGCAAACACCAATGCCAGGACCCTGCATATGTTTCAGCATAGCTGGAGGACCCAGCAGACTCCAGGCCCAAGAACCACTACTTGCTTCAGTGAAGCCCTAGGGAAATGCAGAAACACCCCGCCGGGTCTCAGCACATGCCAGACACCACCACTAGGATGCCAGCTCAGTACCAGGCAAGTTGCCAAATACTTATGGCCTTCTGCAGTGTCAGCCACTCCCCGCCTTATCCCCTCAGAACAGCACTAGACTTGAAGGTCCCCTTCGAACCTTAGGGCAACATCAGCGAAGCACCAGGTAAATAGCCACTGCCTGTAAGTCCTTGAGACAGTGCCCCTTCAACCCTGGGAGCAGAGCACAAATTTAAAAGAAAGGGAAAAAGGCTCCTCCCAAAAAACAAACAAACAAAAACAACGAACAAAAATCATTAACAACAATAAAAGAATCTGCCTATAGAAAGTTATTATGGTAACAGGGAAGACCAAGACACAGAAGAGAACAACAAAACAACCATGGACAAAACCCAAAAGAAAAATGGGAAGTTGTCTCAAGCCCAGAAAGAACTCATAGAAGAGCTCAAAATGGAGCTTAAAAATTATATGAGCGATAGAAGAAAAAATGGAAAAAGAAATGACAATGATGCAAGACAATTACGAAAAAAGAGACAACAGCTTGGAAAACTGCCTAAAAAGTAGAACTGGTCAAATGAAAAAGGAGATACAAAAATCTACTGAAGAAAACAACTCATTAAAGAGTGCAGTTTGTCAAATGGAAAAGAAAGTCCAAAAGTAAGTGAGTAAAACAACTCCTTGAAAGTTAGAATTGGGGAAGTGGAAGCTAATGACTCTATGAGACATCAAGAATCAAGCAAAAAAATTCAAAAGAGTGAAAAAATGGAAGAAAATGTCAAGTACTATGTGGGAAAAACAACTGACTGGAAAATAGATGGAGGAGAGACAATATCAGAATCATTGGACTACCTGAAAGCCATAATCAAAAGGAAGACCTGGATAACACCTTTCAAGAAAGTATCAAGGAAAATTGCCCTGCTGTCCTGGAACCAGAGGGCAGAATATGCATTGAAGAATCTGCTGATTACTTCAGAAATGAGAACCCCAAAATAAAAATGCCAAGGCATATTATAGTCAATTTCACAACCATCAGGTCAAGGAAAAAATATTGCAAGTGGCCAGAGAGAAACAATTCAAATATCAGTGAGTCACAATCAGGATCACATTGAACTTGGCAGCTGCACCATTAAAGGATAGGCAGTCATGGAACATGATATTCTGGAAGGCAAAGGAGATAGGACTACAATCAAGAATCATTAATCAGGAAAATTAATCAGTAATATATTAAGGAAAAAATGGTCATTCAGCAAAATAGAAGGATTTCAAACCTTCATAAGGAGAAGACCAGAACTAAACCAAAAATTTCACCTCCAATATCAAGACCCAAGAGAAGCATAAACAACATTCCTACATGGGAAACTGATACTTGTAACTCTTAAAAAATGTATCACTAACAGTATAGATAAAAGCAATATAGATAGACAGAATGTATGGGTATAAGGTGAATTTGAGGGAATGATATAAAATAATTAAGAGATGAGAAAGAGGAATACAGTAGTTGCAGAAGGAAGAGAGAGGTAGAATGGGGTAAATTATCTTACATGAAGAGGAAGAAAGATATATTACAGTGCAGGTGAAGATGAGAATGCAGGCAATGGGCATCACTTGAACCTTACTCTCATCAGCATTGGCTCAACGAGGGAATAGTATGCACAATTAGTTGAATATAGAAATCTATCTTACCCAGCAGGGAAGTAGGAGGAGAGAAGATTAAATAAAGGCAGGTAGGGGGACTGATAGAAGGGAGGGCAGATCAGGGGTAGTGGTAGATCGAAGCAAAACACTGGTGAGATAGGAAAGGGTGAAAAAAGAGAGAGGACAAACAGGAGGAAGAATAAGATGGAGGGAAATACAAAGGTAGTAATCATAACTGTGAATGTGAATGAGATGATCTCTCTCACAAACTGGAAGTGGATATCAGAGTAGATCATCACCAGAATCCTACAATATATTGCTTACAAGAAACATACTTGAAGCAGATACGCATAAAGGAAAGGTAAGAGGCTGAAGCAGAATATATTATGGTTCAGCCAAAATTAAAAAAAAAAAGGAGGGGTAGCAATCCTCATCTTAGACAAAGTAAAAGCAAAAAGAGACCTAATTAAAAGAGACAAAGAAGGTAACTACATTTTGCTAAAATGTACTATAGACAAGGAAACAATCAAATTAGAAGAGCAAGGAATAGTCTGCTTATCAGATCAATGGGAAGGGAAAGAATTCATGACCAAAGAAGACACAGAGAGTGTTAAAAAGGTAGAATAAATAATTTTGATTGTATTAAATTGAAAAGCTTTTGTACAAACAAAACCAATGCAACCATGATTAGAAAGAAAGCAGAAAGCTGGAAAACAATCTTTACATCAAGTGTCTCTGGTAAAGGCTTCGTTTCTCAAATATGTAGAGAAATAAATGGTCAAAGGATATGAACAAGTAGTTTCTAGATTAAGAAACAGAAGATATCTGCAGACATATGAATAAGTGCTCTAAATCACCTTTGATTAGGAAAAAGCAAATTAAAACAACTCTGAAATACCACCTCACACCAATTAGTTTGGTTAATATGACAAAAAGGGAAATGCTAAAAGTTGGAGAGGCTGCGGTAAAATCGGGACACTAATGAATTGGTGATGTAATTGTGAACTGATCCCACCATTATGGAGAGCAATTTGCAACTATGCCCAAAAGGCAACCAAATTGTGCATACTCTCTGATCTAGCAATACTACTGCTAGATCCTAAAGAGATAATAAAAAAGGAAAAAAGACCTACATGTGCAAAAATTGTTATAGTACCCCATTTGTGGTGGCAAAACAATGGAAATTAAGGGAATGCCCATCAATTGGGGAATGACTGAATAAACTCTGGTATACAAATGTACTTGAATATTATCGTGCAATAAGAAATGATGGCTCCTCAGTTGTCTGTAAGGTTCTTTTCTGGAAGCTAAGGCCACGTTAGGGTGAACCCTCACTTCAGTCAGCAACTAGCACCACTACAACCAAGTCTCTCCTCATCCATCTGCTGAAAAGGCTGTCTCTGAGCTTGCTTGCATCTACTCTGCCCTCATCCTTCAAGACAATGAGGTTATGGTCACAGAGGATAAGATCTATGCCCTCATTAAAGCAGCAGGTGTAAATGCTGAACCATTCTGTCCCTGATTATTTGCAAAGGCCCTGTCCAATGTAAACATTGCAAGTCTCATCTTCAATGGAGGATTTGGCGGACATGCCCCAGCAGCTGGTGGTGCTGCCCCTGCTGGAAGGGCTGTTCCTGTAGCACAGCTGCCTCAGCTGAGGAGAAAAAGAAAGAGGAAGCAAAAAAAAGGAAGAATCCAAGGAGTCCAATGATGACATGGGCTTTGGTCTTTTTGACTAAATACTTTTTGTAACACTAAATAAAAAGCTTGACTCAACTAAAAAAATAAGAAATGATGAACATGCAGCTTTGAGAAAAACCTGCAAAGACTTGTACAAACTGATGCTAAGTGAAATGAACAGAAATGTACACAGTATCAGCAACATAACAGGATGATCAATGGTGAAGGACTGTGCTCTTCTCAGCCACACAATGATCCAAGACAAGTACAAAGGGCTCATAAAGGAAAGTGCTTTCCATATCCAAATGAAGAACTGATAAATTCTGAATACGGATTGTAGCATATTTTTCACTTACTTTATTCTTTCTAATTTTTTTCTGTTTTGATGTATTTCTTCTTCCACAATTGTGATGAATATGGAAATATGTTTTACATGATAGTACCTGTATAAAACATGTAAATCTGCCTGCCATTTGCAGAAGAGGGGAGGGGAGGAAAGATGGAGGGAGAAAAATTTAGACCTCAGAATCTTGTAAAAATGAATGCTAAAAATTTTCTTGATTAGTAATTGGGGAACAGCAAAATACTATTTAAAGTAATAAAAAGTCTTTCCTCTCTAAAAAAAGGGAAAAACACATTTGCACTCACAGGTTTTCTGTTGTACCCACTGTTACATCACTAGAACTTTTAACTTTACATTAGTGTCTCCAAGAGCTCTACATCTAAGTCTAAATAAAATTAGGCACAATAAGTTCAATAATTCTGAATATTTTGTAAATTAACCTATGTATCAGATCTTTTTCTGAAGTTTAAAAGAGATTAAAAACAATTTTTTGTGAAATATACCTCACAGGTAAGTTTGATGTAGCAGAATGATTTAAAGTAAATTTGAAATGTAAATCAGAGGTTCATCCTAGAAGAATAATATTCTTATTAATAACTCAAACTTCTATGAATGAATGAAAAAAATATTTTAAACACATGTGCAAGGTATTGCGTTAATCCCTTGTGACACAAATTAAAAAATATATAAATATGGCCTTTAATCTTAAGGAAATTATATTCTAAAGGGGAAGATAACATGCATAATGGAGTTTTGGACAAAGGAGTATCTCTTGTTCCTGGAAACTAATTATATGATATTTTAGAATTTACAAATGCATTCATCATAGACACCCTGTAAAATAAGTGGTAGTTATTTGAGGAATAGTGATCAGTTTTTGATTCTCCATTTTTGAAAGTGCATTAATAAGCTGGAGAACATCCACAGATCAGTCCTGATGAAAAAAATATGAGAACATGCTATATTAAAAACAACTGAGGGAACGGGGCTGTTAAACCTTGTAAAGGTAATCAGGGCAGGACTTTTTGCTATTCTTCTCTATAGGGATGCTAAGGCTATCAAGTGTCTTTAATCTAAAAGTCTGGCCTTTGTTTGAATGGGGCAGGTAAAGAGAGATCTTTTTGTTTTGGAATGTTTCTCAGCATTAAGGTAATCAGGAGTCATTGATATGAAAGGATGTATATGATATGGTGCTAGTGACTGAAGAACTTCCCCACACTCTAAATGCTAAGTTTGCCCCAGCCCTCAGGGTCCTGAACACGGTATCAGAACTCTGAGGTTGGCATTTTGCCTTTGGGGGCACATTCATTGAAAGAGAGTTGGTGACAAGACTCTGAGCAAGCTGTTGAAACAACACCCCACCCCCACCCCCACCCCCCAGCTTTGATAACCCAGATGCTGGTGCTTCTCTGATAATTATGTATTGCTATGGATAGACTGGTTTGTGTTATTTGCTCTGTTTATAATCTGTAATTTCTGTTTGTATTTGCCCTGAAGTTCAGGGAGCCAATCTTTTCCTCCTAAAATAAGTGAATGATATATGTATGTTTAATTAAAGTGAGATTGTTAACCCCTTAAAGGTGCTTTCCTTAGAAAAGCAGATCAAAGAACCTGTGTTGGCAAACCTTTTGTATTCTGGTGTTATTGGTCTTACACAGTCACAGTAGCTGCTAGCAACATTGTTGTTACAAACCTGGATTAGACAAGATTTAGGGAAGAATGGTATGATAGCATTTTATTTATTTATTTTTTGTGAGAATGAATGGCTATCCTTTGGAACAGAGATTAGACTCATTTGGATTGGCCCTAAAAGGCAGCACTAAGAATATTGGGTCAAAGGTGCAGACAAATTTTGGCTAGTTATAACAATTAGAGCTGCCACAAAAGATCATGAACTATTGACGTTGTAGGTTCTTCACCTCCCAGAGATTCCAGATTAAGTAGAGTTTGTATAATCTGGTTTCTGAGTCATCTTTCAATAATGAGATTCTGTGAATTTAGTTAAGTTATTATCATCCCTGACCAAAAGATAAGGAAATTAATGTTCCAAGAAACTAAGACATTTCTCCTTGGTGAAAGAGCTAATAAGTTTTAGACCGAGTACTTAAACCTAGATCTTCATTTTCAGACTAGGCCCTTTTCCATGACCCTCCCATGCTACTTTTCTAGATCTTGAGACATTTAATGATATGAATGGTAGAACTACCACTACTAGGAACTCACATGTCTGTAGTCTTTGGTAATTTCATGGCACTTCCATGATGATGACTCTGTATGGTAGGTAGTGATATTATTATCTCAATTTTATAGATAATAAAATGAGAGGAATTTTAAGAAATTTACTTAGGGGGATTTAAAACCCAGGTTTTCTGTCATATAATTACAATTTTAACTGCTCCTACTTTCCATTTTTTCACCAATGTATGGATTTTAATAGGTTAGAAGGAAGTCTGTTGGACATCCAGGGTATAATGGAATACTACTAGTTACCTGGTAAGATAACATAATTGGGAAAAGAAAGAATAGAGTGGATTTCAAAAACAAACTTCACTTTCCTCGCAATTTTACCTGGTCTAATCTTGGAACTATCTCAGAATACAACTTTTTTTATACATTCAGTGGAACACAATCACATTAAATCACGTCTAATGGCCTGCCATCACAGTAATCTTTGAAGAAACTCTTCTGGAGTACAGCCAAATTTTTCTTAGTGAGTACTTTCAGGAGAGCTAGATAATAATACTCTGCAAATTCTTTGGGACTGAAAGTTATACAATTGTCTTAAATTCATTTCAAATTAAGGGCCAAAAAAGGACCCTCCATTTCAGAGGGAGATCTCTAGTGAAGGTTGTCCAGAGAAATGTCTGAAATCTTGGGTTGTTCATCATTTTTATACAGTGCATGTACTCATAGATAGCAAGCTCATAAGATTTGCAGTTGAAAGGAAGTTATAAATTTTCATTTCCTAAGAAGCACTGCAATAAGTGGCAAGGACTAATTACCCTAAAATAAATTTTCTATGAATTATCCTTTTAAAGTATTTTTACTTCACCCCATTTTCTTCAGTTCTAATCAGAAAATTACCTTTGAATAGATTATGCTTCCCCCAGATTTTTGTAGTATGAAGGATTGTGCAAAGTATTATGGAATTCACACTGAAAATTTCATTTCAAATCCTAACACTGATATTTCTGTACTGTGTAAATATGAGGAAGTAGGATATCCTCTTTGAACTTCAGTATTCTCATTTGTGGAATGAAGATAATAATCCTTGTACAACCATCTCACAAGGTTGTTTGGACAATTGTGTTTTGTAAAAATTCTTTGAGCTCTTTCTCTTGTTTTTCTTATCCTTACAAAAATGCTGGGGGCATACGCTGCCAGCAAGGCATCAAAGAGAGGCTATTGCAATGTCATACTGATCTCTTGATCTGGGCTCTTCATTCCAATCAGGATTAGAGAGAAACCTTTCCAATGAGTGCCATTACCCTGGGTTGACTTCTTCCTGACTAATAGGTGATAAGAGAAGTGCCATTACTTCCCATGACAGTTCTTGGGAATTTTCTACTCTTACCACTTTCTGTGTGAATGAAAGAGGGAGACAACGCCCTTTCTCCCTTTTAAATAGTAGCTTATTTTTTTTTGATTACATGTAAAGACAATTTTTAACATTGATTTTTAATAAAAATTTTGGTTGTAAATTTTCTCCCTCTCTCCCTGCTCTCCTCCCTAAGATAGTAAATAATTTGATGTAGATTATATATGTTCAGTGATATAAAGCATATTTCCATTTTTGTCATGTTGTAAAAGAAGAAAAAGAAAAAAAAACCTATAAAAAATAAAGTGAAAATAGTATGCTTCATTCTACATTCAGACTCCATCAATTCTTTCTGTGGAGTCTTTTGGAATTGTCTTGGATCATTGTATTGATGAGAAGAGCTAAGTCAGTCATAGTTGATAATTGCACATTACTGTTACTGTATACAGTGCTCTCCTGGTTCGGCTCGTTTCACTTAGCATAAGTTCATGTAAGTCCAGTTTTTTTCTGAAATCTGCTTGCTCAACATTTCTTGTAGCACAATAGTATTCGATTACATTCATATGACACAATTTATCCAGCCATTCCCCAACTGATGAGCAACTCTTCAATTTCCAGTTCTTTGTCACTGCAAAAGGAATTGCTATAAATATTTTTGTACATGTAAGTCTTTGTTTTCCTTTCTAAAAATTGATTATCTGAAATCAAAAGAAAACTGTGTACAAAGTTACTGAGATATCTATGATTTAATTTGCAAAGCTAGCATTTGCAAACTAAATCAGGTCACCTGACTCCTCAGAGGTCAGAGACAAGGAGTGATTTACAGAGATGGTTTTTACAACAAAAAAAGTGGAATAAAAAATGTCAGAAACTTATTTTTGAATGTAATTTAATTGGCAAGGCAGGTCACCAGACTACTTAGCTTCTCCCATACTTTCTTAATCTTATGCCAGAAGTCCTTTCCTTCAGGTGGTACCCTTTTTTAAACAGAAAGTATATAAGGAAAGAAGAACTTGTGGTCAGTGGTTAGCAGTCACTCCCCCCACCCCATCTTCCTTAGCATAATCCATTATTAAATTTCGAATCTAGCTAATGAAAAAAAGGGGGCATGCCAACTAAGACTGGAAAAAATACTTGACCTCTGGTTAACCTTTCTCCAACTGCCAGAAAGGGGAACTTAACCTCTGGTCAACCACCTTTCTGCTAGAAAGGGAGACATAGCCTTTTGAAAAAGCTTATAATCTTATGATTATTTTATTCTTCTAATTATTTGCCACTAAATGATAAAATCTTCTTAATCTATCTACTCACTAAATCTATAGGTAACCTAGACTTAAGAGACTATCTATATTAGTACAATTTAGCTTAGGGCTAGCTCATCCTAAAAAAAAAAGGAGCCTAATCGTATAATCAAACTAAAAATAAATCAAAGCAATCCAAAATAGTTAATATCCTTTTCACCTTTTTAATGATCTCTTTGGGATATAGACCTAGTAGTGGTATTTCTGGATCAAAAGGTATGCATGGTTTGATTACTCTGCGCATAGTTCCAACTTGCTCAAAACTCTACCAACAGTGCATTATTAGTGCAGGAGATAGTATTTTCGCACCTATCACCTATCTTCTAGAACAGTTTACATGTAGAAATAGGATGGAAATGTAATTTCATCAGCTTTTCCCATCACTGGTCCCTTCCACTGAGCTGTCTAAAAACTATGAGAGGATAATACCCTGAAGCTGAACCTTAGTGGTGTTAATAAACTTTCTGATCTCGTTAATCAATAACAACTGCCGCAAATGCCTGCCTATTATACCTCCTTCATCCCAGTCATTCTGAATGTCCAGCTCTTTATTTTTAGAAATATATATTTTTTAAATATATTTTCTATGTTGCGTAATCTATACTCTATCCCAAGTTTAAGTTGCCCTCTAAATCAAGCCACTCCTTCATTTGTGCTATATGGAATATAAACTGTGATAAATTAGCTTCCATCTTAAATCTTTTCCTTAACAACTTTTTTTTACCTTCTGGTTCTCATTGAGACCTGGCTCCATTGTGATGACACAGCCTCCATGTTCACCATTTCCAGTATTGGTTGCCCATTCACTCATTCCTCTGACTCATTTGGTTGAGGTCGGGGTTTTGGAACACTCCTTCCTTCACTTTGCCACTTCCAGGACTTCCACCTACGTGTACCACTCAGTATGCCTTCTTATTTTGGTTTCAATCGATCCATCCCCCAATCAAAGTTTTGCTACTTGTTATTTAATGAACTTCAGGATAATTCTCTTCTTTCTTCAATGAGTTAGGTGCCAGAAGCAGTTTTTTCCTCCCATATTCTTGACCTTATATTAGAAGATGTCAACATACATATTTATACTCCCTCAAATGTCCTCAACTTCCCAGTTACTTGACTCATTTCCCATGACTTACTTCCTCACCTCACCTCAGCTATACAGGAGAGATGGTCATATTCTTAATCTTGCCAACACCTAAAAATGTGCCATTCCCATCTTCTGAAAGTCTCTTATTTGATCAAAATTTATTGTGATTCTACCTCTCCTTCTGCCTTACAACTCCAAACACTGTTCTTTGTTCTTACCACGACATTTGCTTCTTTGATCCCATAGTTCTTTCCCAAACCATCAATCCTGCATTGGCTATGCTTTTCTCCCTAACCCATTCTTCACTCCTTGGTGAACAAGTTCAACTGTACATTCCACCTCTCTTAAATTTCTTGCTTCCAATTTCTTGCCCTGCTCATCTTCATCCCTAGATTACTTCTGCCATTCTTCTTCCTCTCCTCATGATGCCAATTGAAGCTGGAAAAAAACCATGAAAACTTGCCGAATGGATATTCTAGTATTTGTTAGGTATCCTCAAAGGAGTTCTTGCAATCAGTTCACATGTCCCTAATTGATTCAATAACCCACTCACCACAGTCCTCTTCCATACCTTTTCATCTCTTCTCAAACCAAATAGCTTTTCCCTCCCTCTCAGCTAAGAATATTGCCTCACATCTCACTAAACATATCGATTCCATTCAGCAAGATCTTCCTATTCTCTACTCCTTCTCAACTCTCTCAGATGTCCTCTCTGTTTCCATTTTAAACCCTGTCTCACATAATAGATTAGCCCTTCACTTTGTCAAGGCAAACCCTTTTACATGCAGAAGCAATCCCACTGCATCTCATCTCTTCTAGTAGATTGACCCCTCTATTTTCCATATTCTTACTTATTTTCATTTACTTCCTAACTACTAGCCTTTTCAAGCCTACTGCTTTCAAACATGACCTTGTCTCTCATTCTAAACAAAACAAAACAAAAAACTGTTGCTTGTTACCTTTCTTCTCTTTTATTCCTGAATTCTTCAAGAAGGCCATTCCATTCGGTGCTTTGACTATACTTCTTTTAATTTTCTTCTCAACTTAGAAATATTTGGCTTCTAACCTCGTTATTCAACAGAAACTGCTCTCTCAAAAGTTACTAATGATTTCTTAATTTCCAAATCTATTGGTCTTTTTTTCAATCTTCATCCATCTTGACCTCTTGATAGCCTTTGACATTGTTGATTACCCTCTTCACTTTGATGCACATTTCTCATTAGGTTTTGCTGGGCACTGCTTTCTCTTGGTTGTCCTTCTACCTATATGACTACCTCTTTACAGTCTCTTTGCTGGATCTTCATCCAGGTTGAGCCAGCTAACCATGGGTATCCTCCAGAGCTCTAAAATGGGCCTTCCCCTTTTCCCTCACCATGGTATTTTGCTTGTTTTCATCAGCTCCCATGGACTCATTTATCTCTATAGTGATGATTTTTTTCGAACATAATTATTGAGTCCTAATCTCTCTGTCAACCTTTCATCTCTGTAGACATCTGTAACTTCCTATTGGGTAAATCAAACCACATGTTCTATGAAAATCTAAAATGTAACATGTCCAAACTGAACTCACTAACATTCCCCAATTATATTTATGTTTCTGCCATTATCAATGAGATTATATTCTCTTCACTATCTTCCTTTCTTCTTAACATTCCATTTTTTAAATTTATTTTTAATATGTTTAGTTTTCAGCATTGATTTTCACAGACGTTTGAATTACAAATTTTCTCTCCATTTCCACCCCCGCCCCACTCCAAGATGGTGTACACTCTGGTTGCCCTGTTCCCCAGTCTGCCTTCCCCTCCGTCACAACATTCCCCTCCCATCCCCCTTTCCCTTCCTTTCTTGTAGGGCAAGATAAATCTCTATGCCCCATTGCCTGTGCATCTTATTTTCTAGTTGCATGAAAAAAAAAAAACTTTTTTACTTTTGAACATCTATTTTTTAAAACCTTGAGTTCCAAATTCTCTCCCCTCTTCCCTTCCCACCCACCTTCCCTAAGAAGTCAAGCAATTCAACATGGGCCACATGCGTACCATAATGTATAACTCTTCCACAACACTCATGTTGTGAAAGACTAACTATATATTTTGCTTCTTCCTAACCTATCCCCCTTTATTGAATTTTCTCCCTTGACCC
>CM053622.1:572758352-572843930 GCA_028646595.1 Phalanger gymnotis
CCTGCTTCCCTCTGCCACTTTGTGTGTTCTGCAGCTCTAGAATTGGTTCAGAGCCATTTTTTAATAGGTTTTTGGAGGGATTGGGTGGGGAGCTCACGCCAGTCACTGCTTTCCAGCCGCCATCTTGGCTCTGCCCCCAACATTCCATTTTTTTCCATTTTAATTACTTTTATTTGATGATTTTATTTAAAGATTGCAGGAAACCATCCATTTACTTCTTTTTAAAACAATATTTTTGTTACATTTTGAATTCAGAGTTGTCTTCCTCCCTTCCAACCCTGAACTAGATAAGGCCAACATTTAAAATATAGATGCATACATACATATATAAAAGATATATACATGCATATGTAAATGTGCTTTATATACACATATGTGCATATACACATATACGCACATATATACGTGTGTATACACATGTGTGTATATATGGACATATGTATTGTATCTACATATACATATATAGATCTATACATATAGATCTATATATCATCGTCATACAATACATACTTCCAAAGATCAGTTCTTTCTCTGGAGGGGGATAGGTTCTTCAAAAGTCCTTTGCAGTTGATTTGAATACTAATATTACTCAGAACATCATTAGTTCATGCCAGTCTTTCCACATTTTACTAAACTCAACTTGCCCATTACTTCTAACAGTACAGTAGTATTCCATCATAATTATATACCATGACTTAATCAGCTATTTTGTAATTGATGCACATCCCCACAATTTCCAATTTCTTTGACATCATAAAGAAAGCCATTATAAATATTTTAGAATGTATAGGTTCTTTTCCTTTTCCCCTAATCACTTTGGGAAGCAGATCTAATAATGGTATTTATGGGTCAAGGAGTTTTGTAACTCTTTGGGTATAATTCCAGTTGGGTTCCAAAATGGTTGAATCAGTTCACATTTCCAACAACAGGATATTAATGTCTGAATTTTCCACAACCCCTACAACATTTGTCATTTTCCCTTTCTATGATTTTAGCCAGTCTAACAGGTATGAGATGGAATCTCAGAGTTTTTTTTATTCCCATTTCCTAAATTCTCTAATATTTTTGAGAGGAACACTATACTCTTGGATCACCCAGGCTTGTAACCTAAGTTTCATCTTACACTTCTGTCTCTCTCACCCCATGCTCCAGTTTATTTGCTAAGACTTACCAATTGTATCTTCATAATTTCTCAAATATGCCTCCTTTTCTCCTTTGATCCTGTCACCATCCTGGTGCAAGATGAAAATCATGTCATCACTTGCTGGTGGGATCTCAAGTTTTCCCAGTCCAGCCCATCCTATATGCTACTACTGAAGTAATCTTCATAAAATTAAGACCTGAATACATTCTCTCTCTACTCAATATACTCCAGTAGCTCCCTAATATTTCTAGGGTCAAATATAAACTCTTCTATTTGGTGTATATATTCCCTTATAAATTCCCACACTTTTCCAACTTTCTTACACCTTATACCCTATTCCCTCATATTCTATGCAATACAGTCACACTGCCCTCCCTTAAGGCCATTTTCATTGGCTGTCCCCCATGTTTGCAATTCCCTGATTTCTCATTTCTGCCTCTTGGCTAGCTTGACTGCCTTCAAGTTCTAGACAAAATGCAACTTTGTACAAGAAATTTTCCCAATATTAGCTGCATAGCAAACTTTCATGGAAACATATCTGAGGACCATTATGAATAATTTTATAAATTCTTAATTATTATCAACATATAATGATGTTTAAATCTATTCATATACCTCAATTATATTATCATCTCCTCCTGGGTAGCATAAATCACTTGAGATCTTTGAGATATTCTGTCATCAATAGCCCTTGAAAGTGACTCTACTCGTCTACCATCATCCCTCAGCTCCTGCTCCCTAGAGTATCCTTTACTGACTGCTTGAATCTAATTAAATGGAAATACTCTAATTTGACTTTTGACATCCCCAGATCAGATCTCTTTTTGACTGTTTTCCACTTATCTGTAGAGCCTAAAGGAAAGAGTTTACAGATATCTAGCCATATCTCCATACTTAACCTCTTTAAATCCATTCCTTTTTTTTTCCTTCTCATTCCATGCACTAGTTAGGGCATGTGTACACATGTACATGCTAAAATTTTAGCTCCTTCAGCAATAAAATCTCACATAAATGAATTCCAATACAATTTTTATCCCTATTAAATATCACCATACAACTTAAAACACAGACACATACACACAAACAGAAAACTTAACAAGGTTTAAAAGTAGATTCCTGAAAACATCTCTCAGTTTTGCTATCTATATGTTGGATCAGTTCTAACACCTCTCATTTTCTTTCAGGTCCATGTGTAAAAAAGAAATACATGTCCAGAGTTCATGTTGAATCAAAATGAAGCAATGGATATTTTTTTTCTTATGGTATTACTGAATCTTATATCCATTGTGTATATCATGGGTGTTTCAGAGAAGCTGATAATAAATATGGGGATGTCTGCATTAATACAAATCTCTTGAGAATCCATCTTATTTTGTGCTTGTAGACCTTTATTCTCTGCCTTTCAACATTTCATAATTTTGTTGATGTATTTAGAGAATTTCCCATCTGTCAAGTTCCCAGTTTCTTTCTTCCAAAGACAAAGAATGTGTTTCTATGCACTGTGTGGTAACAGCCCTTTTATAATGCTTTATGGAGATTTGACAATAATTTGTTATGTGATCAGCTTCCTAGATCATCAGTGAACTGGTCAGCTCCAGTTGTAATATATTACATTCTATTGTCTATTTCTTAGAGGCTGGTTAGCCATAGTATGAGTTTCCATCTCCTCAATTTTTCAAATTTGTCCCTCTTTCTCTCTTCTTATTCGCATTTCAGTTATTTTATCCTCATTTCCTACTGCAGTCCAGAAAGTTTCCACCAGTGCTATGACCTGAGAAGTAAGGGGATAGAGAATGCATATGTGCCTGTAAGTGCTTTGTAATAGCAGCAATGGGGAAGAGCGGAAGCAACAAATTGCAAGGAAGAAAAAATACATTCCATTAAGCTGTTTCCCTCATATCTACTTTTCTGCAAAAGAAAGAATAGAGAGGGAAAATTGCTGTTTAATTAGTGAAATGATCAAATCTTCAATCCTGGATTACCTGCCATAAGGTAGAATTCTATCACATGGAAGATAAAATGTAGATGAATGGCTATCAGTCAAAAATTTATCACTTTCAAGCCAAATAATGTTTCAGGAAAACGGCACAGGGTTGAAAGTAAGAGGAATGGAATTTGTTCAATTATGTTTTCAACTTGTTAAATTGATACTAACTCACTGTGTGAACATGAGCAAACCATTTTTCCCTGGACCTCACACTCTTCATCTATAAAAATGAAGGGGATACCAAAGTTTATCAGTTTGAGCAAAATGACCTATATGTATAAAACATTAAGTATAGTGGCTCTTTTTGTAGTACCTAAAAGTAAAGGAAAAAGAGTTTCTAGCTAATTATCATATATGAATGCAATAGAATACTATTGTGCCACACAAATTGATAAGATGAACAATTTCAGAGGAAACTGGGAGGATCTTGATTAACTGATGCTGAGTGAGGTGAGCAGAACTAGAACAGTCTGAATAATGATAACAATATTATAGGAAAAAAACATTGAAAAGCTTTTATATTCTGATCAATGCAATGACAATGGATGGTTTCAAAGGACCAAAGTAAAACATGTTACTCACCTCTAGTTAGACTTAACGGACTTAAAATGTAGTGCGTGTGTGTGTGTGTGTGTGTGTGTGTGTGTGTGTGTGTATCAACTTAGCCAATGTGAAGATGTGTTTTGCTGGGATAGTCACTTTTGTTATGAACTTTTTCATAAATTTTATTTTGGTCAATGGAGGGGCAGAGGGTGGAAGAAAGAATAATTGCTAAAAAATTAATTAAAATTTCAAGGTTTGAATTAAATGCTTTTCGAGGTCCTTGCAAGCTTAGAAAATGTTATGATTCAGAAACTCAAATTCCTCTGTTGTACCTTCAGAGACAACTTTTCACAGCAATTTTCAGGGGAAGCATTTTTGCAGTAACAGTAGAAACAACTGTAAACAAAAGTGACATGTTCCATGTACAACTTGCCTTTGTAATCTGACTTTGCTGCTTTATAGATTTTCTTCTGTCTTGTTCAGTATCATAAAGAAATATAGAATCCAATTATGCCTTTGGACATGTTTATGTTTTGAAATAAATAATTATGTGTTCACTATGTATAATTTACACAAACTGCTTAAATTGCTGGAAGTATTTATTCCAGCTGCTGAAACTCTCCTGAATTCAAAAAATAACTAAGAAAAATTCACTTTGCTGTGGTTTTACATGCCTGGATTTAGAGCTAGAAGATATGACTATAAAGTTACAAACTAGTATCATTCACAAACTTGCCATTCATAACTTATAGACCCAGGGGAAAATGTTGACTTCTTTGGAGTCACCACCTACCTATGCACTGACTCTAATGATGCTCAAAGACAGGTTTGGAATTGCTTTCTGTTTCCTTTATAAGCCACAGGAGTAAGAAGTTGAATCTTTTATAGCCACACCTAGTTTGTGACCTAAAAACTCATTACTCAGTTTTATCATCCTCTTCATTCTGCAGCCTTCATGCAGAATATATTTGGATAGTTACACATATGCACGTGCACACACACACACACACACACACACACACACACAAACACAAAGATGGCTTGCCAGTATTTTATGGAGTATGTTCAACAGAATATGATATACTTATAAGAAATTCCCAAAGCAGAGCTCAAGAAGTTTTTGAGAAATGACACTATAAAAATAAATTCAGAGATTTTGCTACACCCCCAAAGCGTCCAATTTGAAGAAGATAACACTTTGAGATATATGCAGTGTGGTTTGTTATAAAGTAACTAGCCTCATTTCTTTTAAGTCATTCAAATTAGTTTCATAAAATGGTTGGAAATTAAGTCATTCAAGTACTTTTTTTTCTACATGTACAAAAAGCTAATGTTGACTATTAAGAGTATGGAATTTGAAAGCCTAGATTAAAATTTTTTCCTGGTCTTTAATCCATTATAAATGCCTGACCTACAAGTTTTTAGTTCCCATTTGACCTCTGTGTAAGGTCATTTGTAATATCACAGTAAGATCTGTAGCGTCTACTATAAAATTAGATCTGAAACTAGATTTGTCTGTATCATCTACCTAGATCTCTAGATATAAATATCCAGCTAGATATGCAAATGAGATGACATAGGACAAAACAGAAAATCATTACAAAAGTGATATCACCAGATAACTTTTACATATATCCAAGTCAGTCTCTTTAAGCTGACTACTCACTTCTGTATGAAAATGACTTTCATTTTGTTTACTAAACATCATTTTTGACTGCTTTCCATTGCTCTTGAACTAAATTTTCCTAAAAATATTGGGAGATTAGTCCCTAATTATCCTTCCTCTGAACACCTTGAAAATTACTTCTCAAAAATATGTCAATTACCTACCTCCACTACCCCACCAACACACATCCCTTTTCCCCCCTTATGACAAACCTTATGATGCCATGGCTACAGTAGTACCATGGTTACTTCAGCAAAATTCCTCCCCTGTCAATCAGAATCAACCCCAAAATAAGTTTCCCACATTGCTTCCTCTATGATTTTGGGTAAAAAGAGATAATTTAGTTGTTACAAATTTTTTAGCTATTTATCTTTTGGCCAAGGGAGAATAGCAGAGGATATCTGGAGATTTCAGTCCTCCATCAATAAAATGGCGCACTCTTATGCTAGGTCTGTATTCACTTTCCTAATTTCATCTAATTCCTCCCTCTAGTCAAGTGGTCTAGTTTATTCTCAAAATAATAATTCTCTTTATTTAAATCTATAAAATATATTTTCTACTATATTTCCACTCTCTACTTCACGGACTTCACATTAGTATAGCTTTTAAATATATGGTGCTGTCCCAAT
This sequence comes from Phalanger gymnotis, assembly GCA_028646595.1. Taxonomy (NCBI): domain Eukaryota; kingdom Metazoa; phylum Chordata; class Mammalia; order Diprotodontia; family Phalangeridae; genus Phalanger; species Phalanger gymnotis. The sequence goes on from CM053622.1 coordinate 572,764,322, forward strand.
ATACTCTACACAAAAATCTCGAGTACTAGATTTTCTTCTGGAACCCATCATTTAGATAAGGTATAATGGGTTCAGGAAAAGGCAACAAGAATGGTGAAGGATCTCACATTCATGACATATGAGGGTGACTTGAAAGACGACTATGTTTAAAGTGAAGAAAACACAAAGGATGCATGATTACTCTCTTCTTTCACGTAAATGGTTGTTAGGCAAATGGTGGCTTAGATGTTTTATTCTTGTCCTGTGAGTGCTGAGTAGAAATAAAATATAGATGTTATATAGACTCAAAGTTAAAACAAATGTTAAAAAAGGCTTTCCAGATATTACACATACCAAAAATGCCTGTCAAAATAAGGGCTAGGAAACAGTGAACTCCCCTTGTGATGTTTTCTGCTTAAGTTAAAGCTAGGTGACCATGTTTTGGGGGTGTCATGTTGGTTAGGGGATCCTTTGTGAGGTATAACCTCTAAAGCCCCTATAGTCCTAGAAATCTCTGATTCTATGATTCCTCTTTTTAATCAAGATATTATTGATTAATGGAAAAGAGATAACATACCCAAGAGCCTACTCCATCTAATAAGAAATAATAACTCACTTCTAAACCCTGATTAGTATGTAATGATGCTCCTATGCAAGGGCAGACCTAGAAAAAGTGTATATGGAGTAGTATGAGACATTACTATTAGTGATGAACTGACAGTATCATGAAAATTTCTATTTCAGATAGTGCAACTTCATGGTACCATGGATAAAAATAATTTCAGCAGCTGAATAAAAAGGACTTTGTATGTCACTTTGTTGACATGGTTTTATTCAGAACTTTCTTTCTTTCCCAACTTCTAGAATTTTAAGATTGGCCTCTCTCTCTGCCTATCTCTCTCTTTCTATGTGTGTGTGTATATATATATATATATATATGTATGTATGTATGTATGTATATATGTGTGTATGTGTGTGTGTGATTATTTCAGCTTTATTTCACCTTTTCTAATCTCTGTACAGAGTACAGATTTTGCAATCTGAACAGGTAGACCCCCCGAGTCTCCATTTCTATTAACTGTCTCACAATTTATCCTGCCACTACTGATCTTTATTAGCAATTGTGTTAGCTGTATAATACAATGACCTGATTCTTTAATCTCTCTATTGCAGCCAATGTAGCTAATGTCACCATGGAGCATCTTGAGCAATTAAGAAGAAAAATTCTGCTGAGCATAACTTTGAACTATGAAGATGAGTTGTAGGTATTGTAACAGCTTATAAAATAAGACTAACCCACCAAGGCCATTCATTTCACTGAATACTAATGCTGTCACACAGTCTCCTTTTCATATTTCCCAAAGATTTTTATCACTGCAAATGATGTTGATTACAGTTTGTAAATTGGAAGAAATAGACTTTAATAAGTCCTATCATTTCTAATGCTGTCCACATTTAATACAGGTTAAATAATGGTGTTAAGTATATATTCTGTAGTTCCTTACCCATCATCTTTCGTATTTTACTAGCAATCTACTGATAGTCTTTGATCTAAATTAGATAGTTCCAATCTGCTTAATCAAATTAATAATCAAATCATTATATTGGTATGCTAACAATTCTTCCCAACAGCATGCTCTAAATTAATCATTAGAAATGGAAGTTTTGCAGTTAAACAAAGAAATTTATTTATAGGGGTTATTTCTTCTTCCTATCTGAATCCATACAAACTGTGAAAATAGAAGTCATACTCTGGAAATCAGTGGTCCAGAAATGGATAGCTTATGCTAATAGTAAGCTTATAATTCTATTATTTGCTTGACCACATATCCAGTATCTGGAAAAGCCTTTCTTTTCTGCCTTCTGGAATAAATATACTCTCTTCTATTTACTGGCCCTTCACATACATGAAGATGATGGCTCTACCCCAAATATTTCTATTTTCTAGGCATTGTACTTGTTCCTTATACAACATAGTTTTGAGTATCTGGACTTCTTTAATTGAGTATGCATTAGAGTAAGTAACATTATATGAATATATGTGGCAGATTAACATCTATACTTTCAAAGTTCTTTTCACATGTATGTCATATTTCATCCATAATTTAACCACATAGGATAACCTCTTTTGACATTTGAGAATACCTAGACTCAGAGAGATAAATTGATATGTCTAATTTCAACACATGCAATAGCATAGCTAGGACAAACACACAGATGTCCTGACTTTGAAGCCCACCAATTTTCCTTCTTATCAGAGGATTTTTCAGTTTCAAAATCAGAACTGTTCACACATTGCCAATTCCCTGTCCTTGTTTCCAAAACAGCTTTTCTCTTGCAGTGAGAGAACAAGCATGTGTAGGCAAAGGTTCATGGCTATGAGAAAGGCTAAACAATGAGAACAGAGGGACGGTTTTTTCTTTTGTTTGTTTACACTTCATACTAGAAATTTTAAAAATCATTTTTACCCATCTTAATTTAAAGGGAAGATACAAGCTCTCTGATTTTCCACATATCAGAAAGACATTTGTCCCTATGTGGAAATAATAGATATTTAGGGGAAGGGCTTCTTTGATACCAATTGTAAAATGGGATTTTTCACTGTGTAGATATAACTCTTTCCAAGGTATTTGAAATCTGTCTGATCATGGCAAAACCTGACTTTACACAATAAGTTCTGGCTTTAAATCAATTAATTAATAAGCATTTTTATTAAGCATATTAAAGTATCAGGTTTTGACAAACACTCTATGCATACAACATAAGGAATAAAATAATTTCTACCCTTAAAAGGGGACAACTGGTTGTTTCAGTGGATAGAAGAGCAACAGACCTTGAGTCAGGAAGACCTAAGTTCAAATCTGGTCATAGACACTTACTAACTGTGTGACCCTAGGCCAGTAACTTAACCTTCTTTGCCTCAGCTAATCATATTTAAAATGAGTTGGAGAAAGAAATGGCAAACCACTCCAATATTTTTTTCCAAGACAACCCCAAATATAGTCACAAAGAGTTGGACATGATTGAAAAATGATTGAACAACAAGAAAAACTTTTAAAAAACTTAAATTTTAATGTGTTAGACATGAACAGGATATGAATAAAAGAGAGCTTGGGCTTCTGAATTTTTGACAGTTTGGGATTTGAGATATAAACAAACACACACATACACACACAATATCTTGAAAGCACAGAATCTTTTTTCTTATTTTTACATAGTCTATTATCATAACTAAAGAAAACCAACCATTGGGTTTTTGCAGGTGTCCTCAAATACTTGGTGTAAAGGTATGTGCAAGGTCATTCTAAAACAATGATTCAACGAGGGAGGGGTAGTCAGATTTTACTCAATTATAAAATGAAAATTAGGGAGTTTTCGAATGAAGGAAAGGGAATAAAGATTAAGGATATGGAAAACATTAGAGCTATTGAAAGAACATCAACAGAATGGGACCAGACCTGACCTGGGAAATATTGGCCAAGTCTGATTCATCTTGGCAAAGTCTCTCCATCCTTCCTTTCCTTTCTTCCTTTAAGATTCAGTAAATGTGTAAAATTCTTTCCTCAAGCTTAACATTCAGTCTTGTCTTAACTACCCTCAGAATATGACTACAAATAGTAATCTATAGCAATGACATTCCCCCACCCCTACCCTCACTCTTAAAATATTATTACTGCTTATATTATTACTCCTCTGTCTGGTATCCAAATCCTTATATAACTTTCTCTACCACCTTTCCAGTTTTTTTTTTCACAAATTATACCCTACTACAAATTTTTCAATCCAGTGACAGCAGCTTCCTTGCTGTTCCTCACACAAGACTCTCCATTTACCAAATTTGGGCAATCTCACTGGCTGTTCCCCACATCTAGAATTCTCTCCTTCCTCCTCCCTGAATCTTTTGCCAAGCTAGTATGTTCCCTCTGTTGATTATTTCTTATTTATTCCATATGTAGCCTGTTTTTTACATATTTGTTTTCATGTTGTCACCCTGATCAAATTGTGAGTTCCTCAAGGGCAGAGACTGTCTTTTTTTTTCTTTCATTGCTTTCACAGCATTAGCACAGTGCCTGGCACACAGTAGGTGCTTAATGAATGCTTGTTGACTCACAGATATTTAGAAAAGAGATCTGCTGTTAAGTTAAACCTTCCCACTCTACCAAACCTAGCTAATAGAACCACCTGGGAAACTACAAAATAAGGCTTTAATCTTTTTGCTCTGTACACACTTCTGGATTTGTTTGCTCATAAAGCAGGAAGATTATGTTGAGGTCAGAAAGTAGATAGCATCTGCCTCTAGATCAATGGTCAAACTTTATGATGTGGCTTTGGAGGGGCTCTTCATGTATCTTTATCTGAAATCTCCTTTCAGTCTCCAGGGTTGGCCTCCAGGTCACATATGTCTCTCTAGGTCCTAAAGTGCTGCCCTTTGACTGAATTCAAACTTCACAGAAAAGAATCCACTTAATAAAAGGATTTGTTCTGTAAAACTTGGATTCAGTCAAAAGGCCACACTCAAGGACCTAGAAGGCCACAGGTTCCCCACCAGTGGATTCTATTCTGATTTGCCTGATCCTTCAATTGCTGAAGCTAATCTGTTCATTTGAAATCAATGTGTCTTGGACTTTTATTCTCACCTAATTAGTTGTGTTCATTTTTTGTCTACCCTACTACTTAAGCTAAACCCATCATTCATATGCTCCTTTCTTGAAGAAACATTTTACTGACCATGAATTTTAAAATCCATACAGTTGCTTCTCACTGCCTTAATTCAACTACCCTACAATTTTAGTTCGATTTCATGCTACCCAAACAACAGTGTTGACATTTACTTTCTCTAAAGGACAAGCCAGACCAGAAGAAATCAAACATGACCACTTCTGTTGGATCATCATATCCCCCCAGGTCAGTTGTACAGAAAACACCAATAAAATTTTTAGGCACCTGTATTTGTCTCTGAAATATTTTTGTGTATTTTCTCAAGATTCAATAATGCATTTTAACCTGATAAATTTCACATGCCTTCTCAATATAGAACTTAAGTCTTTCTTAAAGTAGAAAAATTATTCTTTGTTCAATGCTCAAAGTTTAAATACACTTCATTCCAATCTAACAAAAAGACCTCAGAGGCTGGCTCATATGCGTACATGAAATTATATTATCACTGCAATGAAATTTTGCAATCAATATTTTTAAACTTTTCTTGAAATTTTTCTTTTCTGGGAATCACAAGCAGCACCCACTAAATTGGATAAAGCTATAAAAGCACCAGAACATATTTGGAGAAGGATAGCCTTATCTTGTAATCATTAACAGCATATTTAAACTATAAGAAGGGTGAGCCATATATTCCTTTAGGTGTGGATTAACCCACAGCTACTCTTCCATTTGTTGTGCAGTTAAATCTTACACCTATTGCTCCCTTTATGACTCTACATGCCAATCTTCTCCCACATTCTTTATTAAGCCCATGTTCAATTCCCTTGCACAATTTTTGGATGAAGGGAACACAATAATGGCTTATACTGCTTCCCTATTGATGGAGCTATGAATACATTCAAACTACCATCAAAAATTATTTGGAAATATCAAAAAAAAAGTTATTAAATCATACATACCCTTTGACTCACATGGAGATCTAGCTCTTGGAACTAGGATGACATTGACAGAAAAAAAATTGTGGGCTTATACATGCACAAACATACACATATATACACACACATGCACAGACACACACATACACACACTCAAATATAAATACCATTTTAGACAAAGAGGGAAAAATGGCATATGTTAATTCCCTACTGGTGGAGCTATGAACATATTTAATCCACCATTGAAAACAATATGGAAATATCAAAAAAAAGTTATTAAATCATACATACCTTTTAGGCCACAAGGGAATTAGGTATTGAAACTATATAAGTAGGATTATAAACATGAAAAATCTTATATGTTTGCACATATTCATATAAACACATAAAAATATATGAACATATTATATATACAAATATTGATAGTAGCATTTTATGTGATAAATCAAAATATAAATATAAAATGTCCAAAAACTAGGTATTGGTTGAAAAAAGACAACTCCGGTATCTGAATATATGAAAATATTAACTGTGCAGAAATGAATGGATAATATCAAAAAATCTAAAGAACACAGAAAAGTTCATATGAGTGATATAAATATGCATTATAAACCTAAATAAAATGACAAAAATATAGGTCTTCTCCAATAGATTATACTGGTATCATACTATCAAATCTAATTCAGAAATTCTTCCTTTCTGGTAACAATTAGTTAGTAAGCTATAAAAATGTAGTTACAGAAAAGAAGTCATAGAGAAAGCAATACATGCATGCATATATATTTGTGTATATATGTATGTCTATATATATACATGCATGTATACAGATGAACATGCATAGATGTATATACACATACAATCATAAAATGATCTCTGCCTCTAATTCCCCAGTCTCTCCTTTTGGTCTCCCAAATATGAAATGTCATAGATGTTTTTTTTTAAAAAAAGCTTATTTCCCCTTTCTTATCCTAGATAGACCATTTGTTAGTATATTTTGTTGGTTCTGCCTTTGAAATGCGTCATTTGTCCTCTTTTGCATTAACCCAAGTTCAAATTATTAGTGGATTTGGGTAAAATAATCTATTTATATGACAGCTTTCTCTACTTCAGCCTATGTTATAAAGTACTAATTACACTTCCTCAAACAGCACCTTCCCCTTCCCTTTATTCTTCACCCCTACCCTTTTTAATGTTCAATAATTGTAATTTTATAACTTTTGGTAATTCGCTAGAATGAAAAATCTCTGCGGTAGTATAAACTAGCAACTTCTTGTAATAATAATTAAGGTGGGACTTTTTGCTTTTCTTTTCTTATGTGCCTTTAATGATTCTGGCCTTTGTTTGAATGGGGCAGATAAAGTGGGATCTTTTTGTCTTGGTTATTTCTCAGCACAGAGACAATTGGGACTCATTGATTTGTATATGATGTGATACTGGGGGTGGGGAACTATCCCACACCCAGCCTGGGTGAGGTCAGAGACTTCAGGGTTCTGAACAGGATATAATTGAGGACAGCTTGGCTTTTGACTTTTGGGGCACACTCATGGAAGGAGTACTGAGACTCTGGGCAAGATGAAAATTCCGCACCCCCCCCAGCTTTGTAACCCAGAAGTTGGCACTGGTAACTATGTATAGTGATTTGAATCAGACCAGGTCTGTCTGTTGATGTTTGTAATTTCTGCTGGTATTTGCCTTGAAGTTCAGGGGGCTGATCTCTTCCCCCTGAATTGTGAATGATTTTTGTATGTTTGATTAAACTGAAATTGTTAACTCCTTAAAATTACTTTCTTTAGTAAAGCAGATCAAAGAACTTGTGTTGGCAACTTTCTGGGTGCTGGTTGTTGGTAGATCTTACACCCTTATAGCAACTGCTAGCAAGATTATTACTACAAATGGCATAGTCTTGGCAGGATCTACATTTTAAAAGGAAAATATGGTGTTTTAGGGTACTGGGGCAGTTGAATGCTTCCTAGTTTTTAGATTGCTCTTTGTACTTGGGGTGGCTATGGTTCTATGGAGCCCCAGGATCAACAAAGGCCTGAAGGAAAACATGCCAGTGGAACTGGGAGATGATCTGGGAGATAATCCTTCCTTCCCTTTCCTCTCACTCCAGAAGAGACAGGCTATGGGAGAAAAAGCCCACCCACAGAGGAGGGTTGGATGGCGGAGGGAGGGCTTGAGCTGATGAGCCAGGCTCCAGAGGACTGTGCTGAAAGGGTGAATGTTTTGAGATCATATTGTATGTGGAGTTTTGAAACAGGAGCAGGGACCTGCCTTCCTACAGACTTGAGAGAAAAGTCAGAGAATGGCCTTCATGTAGATTTGGTGGGAGCAGCTGGTGAGGAGAGAGAAAAAGCTGATGATGGCTGCTGACATATTAACCCAGACAGAGCAAAAGACTGCCTACATGAGAACTTTGGAAAGGTGAGAGTGGTGAGCTGCCTTCCAGCCAACTTTGGTGAGGTAAGAGCAAAGGTAGGGAACCACCCACATGGGGATTCTGGCAGAAGCCAGGCAAGGCCAGCCAGAGTTGAATGGAGCGCAGGAGGTTGGAGTTCAGGGGGTGAGATAGAAACTTTGCAGCAAGGAGCTGAGTGTGCCTTTTTGGTCCTTTCTGCTGGGACTGCTTGGGACCCAGGAGGGAGGGGTAGATTGGTCTATGGTGGGGTGGGAGAAGTGCATTGGGCCCAGAGGAATCCCACCCTTTATTGCCCAGCTGCCCCTCAGGACTTAGAAGTGGCAACTGGAAGAGCATGGGAGAACAGATTCACAACAGAACTTTATTTGGACATTTTCTTTGAGTTGGGACTTTGGGTGCTATGTGGAAGTCTGCAACTGCAGTGTGGGGAGAAGGAGACATCCCCAAGAGATCTCTATTTGTTTGTTTGTTTGCTTTAGGACTGCATGCCAGTGCCTGAGGGTATTGGGAGGAAGCGTGCAATGGCAGTGTGTGTAAAAGGACCCGTGCTCAAGAAGTACTTTACTTGAACACTCTAATTGATTGAAGACATTAATTTGCTGGGACCTAGGGGTGGATCATGTTTGTATTGTAAACAAGTATTTGGGAATGACACTGAATGACATGTTTTGTTTTGTTGTGAATGATATGTTTTAGTTTCTTGCTTCTGTATAATGTATAAGGCTTCTATTTATTCCAGGATCCATGGCCATTTAATTTAGATTACTGTTAGGCCATGGAACCTGGAAGGGGTAGAGTGTATTGGGAATTGAGATGGGCTCTTAGCACTTATTCAACCAAGTGCCTTTGAAGAGTTTGGCCTTTGTTTCCTTGATTAAATTAGGAGTCTCTGATGACCTCTTTGCCTCAAGGGAAAACCTGGTTTACATAGGTTTAGTGACATGTTTGTGACATCAGAGGATTTTGGACCATGTGGGTTTAAGTTGCGTTTTTGTGACAATTTTAGGTCACATGGGTGAGTCGCATGTGTGACTCACCTTTGGCCCTGAACAGGATATATAAGCCCCGGGGTTGGCTTTCTTTTTTTGGAGCTCTGGACCACAGCAGGAGTGGTGCTTGACTCTGGGCCAACCGTTGTCAAGCTCCCAGCTGAACTCAGATGTTGATGGTTCCTTGGTAACTATGAATTGTATTTAGTCTGTTTATAAATGTATATTTGTAATTTATTTGTATTTGCTCTGAGGGTCAGGGTGCTGGCTTTTTCCCCTGTTCTAAGTGAATGAAATTTGTATGTTGGATTAAAGTAAGACTGTTAACCCTTTAATGTTGCTTTCCCTAGTAAAGCAGATCAAAAGAATCTGGGCTTGCAGCATTCTTGTTGTTGGGCTTGTGTTGGTTTTTCACTTCAACAGCAGCTGCTAGCCAAATGGTTGCAACACTTCTCTATAACTTAATAGTCTTTAAGAGTTGACTAGGTCACTGAAAAAATGTGACTTGCTTAGTTAGCAAGGCACAGTGGAAAAACAATGTTTCTTGCATTAGAAGAGCTGGGTTCAAACCCTATCTTCAATACTTGTTACCAGGATGACACAGGTAAGTGATTAACCCTCCCTAGCCCACTGTTACTTCCACTAGAAAATGAGGTTGTTAGACAAGACAGTTCCTGAGCTTCCTTCAGATTCTAGGGGTGTGATCCCATGTCTCATCATCTGGCTGTAACATCTCTAAATTTGACTTTGAATGCTAGGGCTTTGCATAAAAGCATAGATTTTTTGGGGAAAAACATAGGACAGTGAGACTCTCCAGCCTTACTTATTACTTCCACACAATACATCTGTTGTTCCAATCAAGAAATTATCCTTAATGAACTCTCTACATTTCTACCCCCATGGTTAGTTTGTTTATTGTTTTGTTTTTCATGATGTGTCTCCCTCTCTTTGATGACTATATCTACCACACATTATCTGATGGAAAATCCCATCTCTTCTAAGGTTCCTGTAAACAAAATCTTATTTTTTATTCAAAATGTTTCACATCCACAAATACCTCCATAACTAGAATGCAAGTACCTTAAAAAGTCAGAACAATTTCACATATTTCTCTTGAATCAAATATAGTACAGTGCTGGAACCAACTAGGCACGTAATAAGTATTAAGAATCACAGCATCTAGGAGTTTGGAAGAACCTCATTCAATTCTTCTGTCAAGATACAAAGACTGATGCCTAGGTCACTTAAGTGAATCAACCTAAATTCATTTAATTGAGCTATTCTCAAAGCTATGCTTGCCTATTAGGTATTTCCTAGCAGATTTCTTTTGTCATTCAGTCATTTCAGTTATGTCTAACTCTCTGTGACCCCAATTTGTGTTTTCCTGGAAAAGATACTAGATTGATTCACCATTTTCTTCTTCAGTTCCTTTCATAGATGATGAACTGAGGCAAACATGGTAAAGTGACGTATTCAGGGTCACACATCCAATAAATGTCTGAAGCCAGATTTGAACTCAAGATTAGTCTTCCCAACTCTAGGCTGGCTCTCTATCAATTATGCTTCCTAGGTGGCCCAATTGGCTATCTTACTGTCTGAAATTTACCTTCCATTCTGAAATAGAGAGGTTTATGTACAGACTTCTTTCTCCAAGGCTCACAATCTCAGGCACTGTAAATCATTCCCTACATTTATTCCCTACCATTCAATAAGTAATTTCTTAAAGAGGCCTATTCACTGAATGGGCATTACCTCACTCAAAATGAGAACCTGAAAAGACTTTAGTCTGAAAGGGCCAGGGTCTCCTCATGCATCCTGGGCCATCTCCAGTCATCTTGGTGAATATCAGGTCACTGGACCCAGATGGCTCTAGAGGAGAAAGTGAGCCTGGGGACCTTGCACAGCCCTCCCACACTCAAATCAAAGTCAACTCCAAGTCGTATTATCATTTCCCTGATGTCATGGTCCTCTTCAAGAAAGAAGGACAAATACAAGTGGTAAAATAGAAATAGCCGTGGCTCAGGAATCAGATTGTTTCAGTGCAAATTTCATCTGTAATAATCACTACCTAGGCATCTTTGGGTTAGTCACAACCTTCTGGGGACACATTTTTTTTTCATCTATAAAATGAGAGCACTGAATAGTTTTGAGTTCTCTGAGCTCTAGGTCTATGATCCTATTGAATATTACTTTGGGATGTCTCGAATCCATCAAACTTCAAGATTAGATATATAATTTCCATCATTTTTCTTCCTAGTTTTTTTTAAATCTATTTTTCCCCCTACTGCCCATTACATCCAGCTATACTTCCTTAAACCACCTCTTTCACCATAACACTTCCCTGATAAAAAAAAAAAAATAATGAATTATTCTGGATTGTCCCTGTAGCACAAAATTCCAAAGTGTTAGTATGGCATTCAAGACTATGAATAATCCAATGCCAGTCTATTTAATCAATTTTCATTTGTTTTATTGTCCCCAAACAAACATGAACTTCCCTTCCCTTATTATTTCATAACATTAACTCAACATCCTGCCACCACCATCAACTAACTCCAAGTCTTGGAGGGAGGCAGGTAAAAGTAGTACTATGGTAAAATTGTATTTAATCAGTGAGTCACTGCCTTGTTATCTCTAGATTTATTCAGTGCTACAGAAGGATTTAGATACTTACCCAATGATAAGACACAGTTATGGAAGGAGAGAGAAGAAAAGAGGGTTTAGGACAGAGCCCGATGGGATACTCATAGTTTATGGGCATGACCTGAATTAAGATCCAAAGCAGACTGTGAAGGAGTGATCACACAGAGAGAGACTGGTATCCTGAAAACCTAGGAAGAATATATTATGAAGAAAAAAAGGGCGAACATTGGTGTCAAGAGCTGCAGAGAGATCAAGAAGAATGAGGATTGAAATGAACTGGTGGTTCAGCTGAGCTACAAAAATAGAAAATCCACAAGGTAGAGATGAAAGACTACATTTGAGTCATTGGAGACAACTAGTGCAAATTCAAGAAGATGGAATATTCTGAGTGATGAAAAGCAAAGTGGCCATTTTTTTGCTGGACCAGAGAATGATATGTGGATTAATGTATGTTAATGCCAGAAAAATTAATTAAGGAAATAATGAACATTTATATTAAGTATGTACTTTGTTCTAAGCATTGAGGTAAGAAGAGTCGGAGGCAGGAAGTGAATGCCTTTGAATGGCAAAGAGAGAAAATTTGATTTGTATTTTTCATTTAATAGGGAGCCTGCAAAGTTTGTTGGGCAGCAGCTAGATGGCTCAGTGGATAGAAAGCTGGGCCTGGAGTCAGGAAAACCTGAGTTCAAATCCAGCCTCAGTCACTTACTTGCCATGTGACCCATTTCCCTTAATCCACTGGAGAAGGAAATGGCAAACCACTCCAATAGTTTTTGCCAAGAAAACCCCATAGACAGTATGGGTCATAGGATCATAAAAAGTCAGACATGACTAAATGGCTGAACAACAACAGAGGTTGCTGACTATTCTCTTTACTCTAGACACAGGGAGTTTAGAGTTCCCTGTAGAAAAGTCCTGTCAACTGACTACTACATGGTCATATCCAATTCTGTAAAACCTACTTGATTTATTATACCAACCAAATTCCCTAATATAATAGTCCATTTTCTCAGGGCAATGATAGGAGCTAAATCTAACAAAATAATTGTCCAGAGTTCTCATTAGGTAAAAATGTACATGTATATCTAGGGGGGAGAAAATTTTCTACAAAAGTTCCTTAAGGTTTCCTAAACAATTCACATGTGACCTTCTACCAACAGGTGATAGTTTTATTACATAAGATATTATAATAGTGGTGATTAAGACAACTTTTTAAATATTTTGTTTTTTAATAGTATGTAAAATAATTTTTAACATTTGGGTTTTTTTATTTTTAAATTCCAAATTCTATTCTTTCCTATATTTACTTTAACTTTTCCTTTAAGAATATGGATGCTATGCCACTTGATGCATGTATGTTAGTATTGACATTACTTCATAGTTTATGGTATCTTTTAGCAAAATGTAGTTTCCCTGGTATCTCTTTTATTTAGAAATATTTTTGCTTTTGCTTTGTCTGAGATCATGATTACTATCCTTGCTTTTTTTTTTTACTTCAGCTGAAGCATAATAGATTCTGCTCCTGCCTCTTACCTTTGTTCTGTATGTTTCTTTCTGCTCCAGATTTGTTTCTTTTAAACAACATATTGCCATATTCTTATTTTTAATTCACTCAGCTATCGATTTCTATTTATGCCATTCATATGCCATTTGGGCCATTCATATTCATGGTTATGATTACTAATTATTTCCCTCCATCTGACTTTCCCCCCTGTTTATCCTTCTCTATCTCTTCTTTCACTCTGTCCCTCTTCAAAAGTGTTTTGTTTCTGACCACCAACTCTCCCAATCTGCCATTGCTTCCATCATGCCATCTATTTTCTATTCCCTATTACAAGGTTAATAATACTTTCAATTTTGATAATAATAATTCCAACTACTAATAGTATTCATAGCATCAAAGATGAGGAAAATTTAGTCCTATTGCAAGTTATTTTAATTGGTAATATTATAAAAATATTATACTGAATAGTAGTCGTCGTGCTGACCTCATTGTGGTATGGCTGTGAAACCTAGAGAGTATACCAGGGACATGCCAGGAAGCTGAATCACTTCTATTTGACTTGTCTTAGGAAGATTCTAAAGATCACCTACCAAGGTACCAGACACTGAGGTACTTTCTCAAAGTGAGCTGCCAAGCATTCAAACTCTACTGCAGAGAGCACAATTCTGATGAGATGGACCTGTCGTTCAAATACTAAGTTTGCAGAGAATTCACACAAGGCAAGGACTCACATGGAGGTCAGAAGAAGCAATAGAGGGATACTCTCAAGGTTTCTGTGAAGAACTTTGGAATTGATTATAAGACATGGGAGACAACGGCACAGAACTGCCCAGCATGGTGTGGCCACATCAAAGAATTGGCTCTACTCAATGAGCAAAGCACAGTTGCAATAGCTCCAAAGAAACACAAGTTGCACAAATTAGAGACATCTCCATTTAAAATGTTCACATGGACTATTTGTGCCTGATCTGTGGTAGAACCTTTCAAGCTTGTATTGGTGTGATCAGCTACAGTGGGACACATTATATCTTGACTACAACACAGTGATGTCATTTTGGTCCTCTTTGAACTTAAGGACAACAACCGTCCAACCAACCAGAGGACCTTGGAGTTAGGAAAACCTAGCTTCAAGTCCTTCCTCTGGCCCATACTAACTTCTTGACCATAAGTAAATCTCTCAATTGCCCATGTTATATAAGGCTATACAAGGAGATTTGCTATCAATGAAAGGGATTTCTACCCTGAGGATTCCCTGAACCGATGACTTCGTTAGTCCTATCATCCCTTCTCCCCACAAAAATTACACTATTATTGTTTGCTACTATTAATATTATTATTAACCTCTTTTAAAATTTTTTTTTCCTCTTTAGATTTATAGTTAAATGAGAATGTTAAAATCCTATTTGCTGTATTCATGAGCCTGGGTGAGTCATGTAATCTATCTGACTCTCAGTTCTTTCATTAGCAAAATTTGAATAATATCTCCCTCTCTCTTATTATATCTCACAGGGTTGTTTGTGAGGATCAAAAGAGATAACTTGTGTAAAGTGTTTGTTAATCCTTAAAATATCAGACATGTCAGCTTTCAGCCATGTTTTTCTTCCTCCTTAATGACTTACTTATTCTAGGGTAGGTACTAGGCAATCTATATATACTTGCTTGACAACATTGATACCAAAAAGCAATCCTCTCCTTCTACCCCTTGCATGCAGTCCCTACTGCCACTACCAATCACTGCTTCCCCTATCATCCCCATAGCCAAGTGCTAATTTCACTATCCTCACCACTTGAAAAGGAATCCATAATCCCTATGTACCCAGGCTCCAACTTCTGTTGGGCAGACACCTCAATAGGCCAGAATTACTCATGAACTTTATCATCTAGCATACTACTATAATTTTAAGTCCTCCAAGCTTAACTGAACCCTCCACTATGTGTCACTTCCTCTGTTAGAGTGTGAGATCCTTTAGGGTAGGGACTGAATTATTATTATTATTTTAATATTTCTAATGTAAATTTCTTATCTACAGCTAATGTCTAGCTTTGTGCTTGTCACATAATAAGCTCCTAATAGACCTTTTTTTCCCCTTCATTCATTCTACACTTAAACAGCTGATTTTATTAATATGTCAAGCACTGGACAGATTTTTATTTTCGAAGTGGAAATATTTTGTTGGGGAGCAACCAGTGTTTTCTCATGTGATCTTTCTCCTCATCAATGGGATATATATGCAAACATCAGGCTAGAATTATAAATTCACTCGGTGTCCATGGAATAGAATTAAGTAGCAAGTATGAGACTTGAACCCATGATCTTGACCTCATTAGCACATTTCATTGATTGGGTTAGCTGAAGTTCAACAGGTATAGCCAATATCATTTTAACAGTTATTGCAAAAGATGTTCTTTGTCTGCTCCCCCAATAACATGATCAGTGTTGAAGAAGGCAAAATTGCCCATAGGTTATCCAAAATGAAGTAAAATCAATCTGATTTTAAAATAGATAAAAAGGAAATGACACAAAATGAGAACTTGAAAAATATTCTCAAATATTTTCTGAGAATGTTCCTTCTAAGGAAACTTCTTTGTGTTAAACAGGAAATAATATTTTCGCAATGAAGAAAATGATATAGAAACTTAAGAATTCAAAACAAGAAAAATTATTTTCTCTGAGGTAAACAGGAAAATTAATAAACCTAACTGGAACCTCAGGATTTAGCTGAGGATCACAGAAAGGAGTCAGATCATCTACAAGTGTTAATAGAGTACCTATACAATATGTAACAGTGAAATCAGTGTTTATCCATTCGGGAAAATTAATTAATACTGGCATCATTGTCTTTAGACAATTTCCTTTACCACTACTCTCCCTACTCTCCCATCCCCTGACAAAGTTTGAAGGAACTGGGATTTGGAAGCTGACTGATTAATCCAGTGATTTGAGGGTGACATAGTCCTATGATCCATCTCTGAAAACTCCATAGTTAGTATAGAAGAATGAGCCATGTGAGAGTAGAGAAAGTCAAATAATAATAATCACCATTGTATCCATTTGTCTAACAATTAACATAAACATTAGCATTTTCAATTTGTTCTAAGATCGTTTCTATCTAAAGTTCATCAATGAAGCCCCATAACACCTGAGAGTATAAAGAATATCTTACACATCTCTCTTGTTATCCAGTGCTGAGTAATTTAGAAAACACCCCAGTCCCATATTTTCAACCATTATATTCAGTTGCCATCCTTAAACATACTGGATCTTACATATGAATTCATCAAATAATATATTTTTCTGCACTGATTACTATCTTGTAATCTCCTAAGGGGAGGTGGAGGAATATCTCTAACATGCATTAGGTTTATGACTTCCTGTGGAAAAAGGTAAGCTATGAGTCCTCTATGAGTTGCTGCCATACCATTCTGCCAATATGTGTGCAGATTTTGAGAAGCACTTCCTCCTATTTCCAGGCAGTAGTAAATGATAATATTTAAATTAATCTATTCTGGATATATATGTTCTGTGGCAGGGAATCTTTCTTCTTCCTTTCCCTAATTCAGATGCTACATTATCACTTAATCAATCATTTGGAGAGGCCTTTGTTGATAAACCAACCAAGACTTCCCATTTAAAAAAAAAAAGCATTAGCCTCAGAAAGAATGTGCTTATTATAATTCCTATAGTTAGTGGTTCTCTTTACCTACTTCCACCTTTTCATATCCTTAGATTCCTTCAAAGTTCAACTCCAACATCACTTCCTACAGGACAGTTGTTTATGATCCCCACAATGCTAGCACCCCATCCAATTCTCTTATATTGACTTTGTCTACAACAAAAATACAAACTTCTTGAAAATGGAATATTTCATTTTTTTCTAATAGTACTACCAGTGCCTGGCATAATATCTGTTACATAACAGACACAAAAAGTCTATTGATTCATTAATTGAATTTTTCTTTATGAATACCTTATGAATTTCTGGAGATTATTTCATGCAAGTATTTGGTTCTCTAGGGAACTTCCTCCTCAGAAAGAATGGTTTCTCCAGAATCGGCTAAATGAATCTTCAAATATAGCCTGGACTAGACAAAATCAATCAGATAAACTGGGTAAATTTTAATTGTGATTAGGAGCAAAAAGTCACTATTGCTCTTTTTGGACAGAGAAATGTTAAAAGAGAATGTCGCCCCAAAGGCCAGTGGGTAAATGACAGTTTACAGGAATTCTAACATTCTATTGAATTGAAATTTTGGATATCTGTACACAGCTTAACTAAGAACAAGGCTAGTTAATTTGGTTAGAGAATGGTCCTGATAGTGATAAGTTTTATGTTTAATCTTAGAATCATATGGTTTTAAGGTAGAAAAGTTCTTCTCATTTTATGATTAAGAGAAGTAAGGCAAAAAGAGGTTAAGTTACTTGCTAAAGACATACAGGTAATTAGTGGTGATATGTGGCTATTTAGTACTGTATGGGACCATAGAAATCATAATTAAAGAAAGGCAGGCCAAGAAACTTTTATAGAAATTAACAGGTTCACACATGTACTAAGAGTTATGTTTTGAATGTAGGTTCATTGACATCATATCCAGTACTCTTTCATTATCTTTACTGTCCCTTTGTACAAATCAACTAACTTCATACAAAGGACAATGTCTGTTCCAAAGATGAGGCCTAGGTTCTTAAGTCTATTAAGTCTAGTAATCTCTATTATCATTGTAATTCTTAATTTTATTGGTACGAGTGGTACCACTGTCAGAGTACAACTAATTTCCAGTACTAGAAAAAAATATTCAATCCCCTCCTATCTTCATGCATTAAAGACAAATAATTTATGTTTGTATCATAAAAGTTTTCATACTACAATTTATGAGTGCAATGAAATATTATTATGTTATAAGAAATAAAGGAGACCATTTCAAAGAAAGTTGGGAAGATGTAGTGTGAAGTGAGCAGAAACAGAACAATTTATACAATGACATCAATACTGTAAAACAAAATTCTGAAAAGCAAGAAATCTGATCAATGCAATGATCAATCCTCCTTGCAGAGTGCTAATTGTGAAGAATGCTGCCACCCTAACAATTGAGAAATGATATATCAATATGAAGAAAAAGAAGCACATTTTTGGACATAGACTATGTAGAATTTGTTTTTGCTTCATTATGCTTATATCATACAAAGTTCGGTTTTTTTTTTCCCTGCTATTCTTCCTTTTTTTTTGTTCCTCTGCTGGTATGGAGAAAGAAAAAAAACACCTAAGCTTTTGTACTTCAAATATGCATATATGCATGTGTACACATAGGTGATAGATGTATCATATATCATATCAATACATATACATACTTTAAGCCCTAGCTTTATAAAGCATGGACTTCTGAAACCTTAATTCGTCTAACCTACAAAAAACTTGAAGATTGCCAAAATAAATGTTCTGTCTTTAATTCATAAAAAACCATGTTGCTAATCTTTCCCTTCTTTCCCTCTGTGCCTTGATAAAGCAATAAATTTTATATAAATTATACCTGTGGAGTCATTCAAAATATATTTCCAAATTAGCCAAGTTAAAAAACATAGAGCAAAAAAATAAAAAGAAAAAAGTATGCCTCTATCTACATCAAAATTTCATCAGTTCTTTCTCTGGAGGTGCATTCTATTTTTCATTAGAAGTCCTTCAGAATTTTCTCAGATCATTGTATTGCTTAGAAGAGCTAAGTCAATCATCATATATTATCAGTTTTATTGTATGCACTGTTATCTTGGTTCTGCTCACTTCACTTTGAATCATTCCATATAAGTCTTCCCAGGTATATACATATATGTTTAAAGAGGTATATACGAAACATGAATGTCCAGGGACATAATTGAAAATGAATATTGCATACAGTGAAAGGTGAACATTACAGCTCTGTGTCTATCTCTTACAAATGGAGTATTTAAACCTGTGAAATCAAACTCCTGAAAATCAACTTATCAATGGGAATCCTTCATTTTTTGATCAAGTAATACATCTCTTCTCTTCCTTGTCTAATTTTGTTTTCTTTTCTTGAAATGTTTCAAAGATGAAAAGAAATATGCCTGTTTCCAAGGCTGAAGTGGGTCATGTACTCTGTTATGGAAGTAGAGCAGGGCTCTCTGCCTTGTAACTTTGTCATAATGGCTCCAAAAAGAAAGTGGCCATATATCTGTGGCAAAGAAAAAGCAATTCTGATGACATGGAACCTATCACTGAAGCAGAAATGACAAAATATTTTAATATATTGTCTTCTGAATAATCAAGTTTCTGAACTACTTTGAGGATGGAAGCAAGATAGGGGATAAGTTTTCAGTTGACAAGTTGATTTTTCTGAGGTATGAAGTAAAAGGTCCCTTGGAAAAATCACCAGCTTGAGTCAGAAGTTTAAGGTTTAAAGCCGAGGTCTGATCATTACTAACTACATGAGCTTGGGTGAACACTTAACCACCACTGAACCTCTATTTTTTCAAGGTAAAATGAGAGTTGAATTAGATGACATTGGAGTGAAGTAGCAGCTCTCATGAATATATTGTTGAATATATGTATGCACATTTGTGCATGTAAATATAGAATATGTATGCACATGCATGTTTGTGTTTGTGTGTATAGAATTACAACTGATCTCTCTGGTATATCAATTCTATATATCTAGCATCTATTGCAATAGTTCAGGTTGCAGTGGATGAAAATCTGAACTTAGATTTAGGAATTAGTTCCCTTAGTCCTAAGTCTCATCAACAGACTAGATATTGAGTATCCAGGAGTAAATAAGAACCATGTAGCTGATGCTTTCTTTTTCTCAATAGGAGGAGCAGTTGGTGGAAAGGTCTGAGTTTAAGCATCTGAATTATGTTCTTGTAAGTCCACAGAAAACAATATACATTTAACCAATTTAAGGGCTGCCTAGGTTTGGGAAGAGGTGCAGCCCATATGGTAGCTATTTTATTTGCTTCTTTTGCTTTTGGTTCTGTGGGACTGTATAAAAACCAGATTAAAAAAAATCTTCTGAAAGAAGACAGAGACAGAGGGTGGATACAAAATATTATTATTAATCTAAACAACATAATGACTATGGCTCACATTCGGAATCATATAATTTATCATTGCAGGCTGATATTATAATTCGGGTACAACAGCTTCCCTTAACACATATTAAAATGTAAAAAAAAATGTGTTATCCTTTTGGAATATATCACAATTTCCAATATAATCTCATTTATGTTGAATGGCCTCATTTACTCTATTAGCATAGTGTCTGGCACATTGTAGGTATGTAATAAATACTTACTGACTAATAAAGAAACCTGAATAAATATTTTTTTGAAATTTCTGATGTAGAAGTGAAAGATAGACTTTCAAAGATATAATGAACATTTCTGCCTGAAACACTCACTTTACTGTTAATGATATGCCAGCATTGTCCCAAATTACTGTTCTATTAATTTCTCTATTACTGATTTTCTTCCATTTTAAACAGGTCAGACATTTCCATTTTTTAAAGTTGTTCCTCCCCTGGCTCCATCCATTTTGCTGAAATGATTGCCTAAATTCCTGCCTTCTGTTTTTTTGGATGACTTAATTTTATCACAATGTTGTTTGCGTGTTTGTTTTTAATAATTGTTTATTTTGATATTGGTCCAGTAATTTAAAAAAACCTATAATTTGTACTGTATATTGTAATTCCACAAATCTTATGGTTGATATTTTCCATGTCTTTAGAATTATTACAGAATGAATAATGTAGTTCATGAGAAGCATGTTTAAGATATCTCTCCACCACTCTGCCATTGTGAAATTGGTAACTGTTCAGCCAGTAATAACATCTTCATCCAAATCACACTGTTCATTTTCACATACAAGCCGAGGCTGGATTTAGGAGGAAAATACTTCATTGAATGGAATAAATGAATATGATCATGAGATATTTTGCTGGAGCGAGGGAAACTTAAAGTACAATCCCAAATACATCTATTTCATTTGCCTATTATTCAATGAATCGTATTAAGTATTGTCCTATTTTAAAGTTTTGTCACATTTACATATTTACAACATCAATTTACTCACATGTTTTTGAAATGAAGCTAAGCACCATCTAATTTCTCTACTTTTTTCTTTTGAAACTCTTACAACTCTTTCATCTAGCTCTTCTGTGCCTTAAAAATACCATCTTGCTCAGACTTTATTTTTCTCTTGAGAATGGATTTAATTCCAGCTTCCCCTGCCTAGGTGGGTAAGGTGAAAGAGGATAAGGGTTAAGGAAGTTTTTATTCTCGTAACATTACTCATGCTTCAGAATTCATTTATCCCTCTCGACTTTTATAACCCATCACTTTTTCTCTTCTTTAATTTCAGCCTAGGCTCTGAGGAAAGACAAAGGGTGCCTTCCTCTCTGCTTTACCAAGAATGACTGCCTTGCTGTGTGTAAGATCACATGTTCACACTAAATTTCGTTCAAAGCAGAACTTAGAGAAAGAATCTCAAAAGCTTGAGAAATAACCGAGTATCTAACCATTAGTCCATGGAATGAACTGGGGAAGACATGAGTACATGGAAAGCAGGGGAATCTGTGACACAACGGATAAAAGCTGGGCCTGGAATCAGGAAAACCTGAGTTTCACTCTAGCCTCCTACACTTCCTAGGAGTGTGACTCTGGGCAAGTCATTTAAACTCTGTTTATGTCAGTTTCCTCACATGGAAAATGAAGATAACAGTAGTACGTACTTCCCTGGGCTATTCAGAGGATCAAATGTAATAATAATTGCAAAACAATCCAGTGCTTGGCACATATATAAATGTTAGCTATGACTACTACTACTACTTCTACTTTTACTACTATGACTACAACTATTACTACAAATATGACTACAACTACTACTAGTACTACTACTCCTACTCCTACTCCTGTTCCTACTACTCCTGCTGCTGCTGCTTCTGCTGCTGCTGCTACTACTACTATACCACCTGCTGCTGCCACTGTTACTATTGTGGTTGCTATTACCTACACAGTAACTGTTTCTCTCTTGGGCAAGAACCCTGAGGGTCTTCCCCTCCCAGTTTGATTTTTTTCAGTTTTTGATTAAATGGGCCATCTCTTGATTAACTTCTTAAAGAGGCCTATTTACTGAATGGGCATTACCTCACTCAAAGTGGGAACCTGAAAAGACTTTAGCCTGAAAGGGTCAGGGTCTCCTAAGTCATCCTGGGCCATCTCCAGTCATCCTGGTGAATATCAGGCCACTGGACCCAAATGGCTCTGGAGGAGAAAGTAAGGCTGGTGATCTTGCACAGCCCTCCCTCACTCAAATCAAAGTCAACTGCAAGTCATGTCATCATTTCCCTGAAGTCATGCTCTTCTTCAAGAATGAAGGACAAACACAACAACAACAACCTACATTGTCATTGCTCCTTCTTAGGCTCCTACACTGTTTATCATCTGTCTCCTACAGTCTAATTGTGGGTATGATCCATGGCTCAGTGGTAGATTATTTTCTCTTCTGTCTCTATGCCCTTTCTCTTTGATTTCATGAGGCCACACACATTCAATTATCATCTCTACACTTATGATACCAAAATCTTTATATCCAGTCATATTCTCTCTTTTGAGCTTTAGTTACACATGGCCAGCTTCCCATTGATCATTT
Source organism: Phalanger gymnotis (assembly GCA_028646595.1). Lineage (NCBI taxonomy): Eukaryota > Metazoa > Chordata > Mammalia > Diprotodontia > Phalangeridae > Phalanger > Phalanger gymnotis. The sequence goes on from CM053622.1 coordinate 572,787,109, forward strand.
CCACCCAGATGTTCCACATCAAATTTGAGATATTTAAATTAGAGATCATTGTGTTTCTTCCCAAACCCTTCCTACTTCATCACTTCCTCATTTCTATCAAGGATAGAACCATTCTTCAATTCATCCAAGTCAGCAACCTCAGAATCATCCTCAATATCTACCTTGACTCTCCCTCACTCCTCATGCATAATCACCTGTCAAGTTTTGCTTATTCTGTCTACATAATATCTCTTCCTTCTAAGTTTCTACAGACACAGACACATACATACACACACACACTCACCTACACAGAGCATTCACTCTCATTTGGAGTTCATTAGCTTCAAAATTGGTCTCCATACTCTAAGTACCTTTCCTCTCACATCTGTTATAACCAAATTATAACAATTATAACTAAGGAGAAAAAAATCATGACTTACACATTGTCTCTCATCTTAGCACTGTACCTCCAGAAATATTTCCATCTTCTTTATCTTCAGCCCTGTAACTCCTGACACTTGTCCAGTAAGCATTAGTTCTCAGAATTGTAACTGAAACGATATGGCTACCATCTCTCAGAACAAGGGATTTTGTATATAATGTTTTTACATCTGTCATCTTTGAATCCAAGATGGATTTTGCTATGCATGCCAGGCAGAAGGATTGGCATTATCTTTCTCTTTCTACCCTGCTTCAGGAACCCAGGTCTTTTTTCTGGCTCCACTCATTTTTCTTTTTGAATTTCCTAAACCTGCTGTTGCAGATTTGCCTGCCCCTTCTAATAACTTTAGGGCAGTTAGGCAGTGAAGTGGATAGATGACCAGGCTTAGAGCCAGGAGGACCTGAGTTCAAATTTGGCCTGTGTTTTTATATGCTCTGCGACCCTAGACAAGTAACTTAATATTTTTTGCCTCAGTATCCTCATCTGTAAATTGAGCTGGAGGAGGAAATACCAAACCACTCTAGTATCTTTGACAAGAAAACTTCAAATGGGGTCATGAAAAGTCATCCATGACTTTAAAAACAACTGAACAAAAACAACCTCTGCTAACTCTAGTAAAAAGGAATGACTCAAGTCTGTTATAGCCTTACATAATCAAATCATCGCCAATACTAAGACAATCATTCAGCTTCACTGAGGCACTAACAAGCACCTGCAAAGGAAGAAGCAATCAAATTCCTTTTCATCTTTTCAATTTATTAATAGGGATGTGAGAAAATCACTGTTAGGAAGTTTGTTTAGATTCTCAAAGGAGTCACAATAAGGGTCCTGCATACATAATCAAAGTCACATACAATGGTTTCATTGCTTTAAAATCATTAAGATAACTAGAATTTCCAGACCATCTCTTTTTTACATACCACAATTTGGGCATGCACTGGAGCCAGTGCCTACAAGGTCATAAGTGACAGCTGTTAACTTTTTTTTGCATTTGTACCTCAATAATCATCAAACTCTATGAAGTAGGACTTGATTTACTCTTTTATTGATTGCTAAGACTTAAGAAATTGATGGAGATATTTGTAATACAGATTAAACTGAAAAGTATGTCTTTTTTTTTTGAAAAAGAGAGAGCTGGTTGTTTGTGTAATGCTTAATATGTGCTAGGCCCTGTGCTAAGTGCTTTCCAAAATATTCTATAATTTGATCTTTACAACAAACTTGTGGGGTAGGCGCTATCACTATTGTATACTTGAGGAAATTGAGGTAAATAGAGGTTGGCATTTGCCTAAGGTCACACAGCTAGTAAGAGTATGAAGCTAGATTTTAACTCAATTTTTCCTAACTCCAGACCCAGCATTCTATCCAATCTACCACCTAGTTGTCCCTAAAGAAAAGAGATAGTTATTCATTGTTCTATTGGATAAAGAAACAAAGTATGGACTTTAGATAGATAGAGATAGAAGTAGAGATATACATGGTGGAATTGAATATTCTATATATGTACATTGTAACTGAATGGAGTAGTGGAATAGCAGGGACCTTCATAATGGGTTTACCTGTATTTAGAAAAAAATGACATTTAATTAAACATAGCATGCCACTCATGCAAATAAACCAACAAATACCAACTTAAAGAAACTAAAAACATGCCATACCAATCAAACTACCAAAAAATTGTTTTATAGAGCTAGAAAAAATAATAACAAAATTCACCAGGAAGAACAAAAGGTCCAGAATTTCAGGAGAATTAATGAAAAGAAATGCTAGGGAAGGTGGCTTAGACATATCAGATATTAAATTATATTACAAAGCAGCAATCATTAAAACTACTTGGTACTGGCTAAGAAATAAAGTGGTAGATCAGTGGAATAGGTTAGGTACACAAGACACAGTAGTCAATGACTATAATAATCTACTGTTTGATAAACCCAAAGACTCTAGCTTCTGGGATAAGAATGCACTATCTGGCAAAAAATTATGGGAAAAATGGAAAACAGTATGGCAGAAACTGGACATAGTTGAATATCTCACACCATATACCAAAATAAAGTTTAAATGGGTACACAATGTAGATATAAAGGCTGATACTATAAGCCAAGGCTGTCCAACCTCAGGTTTTTACTGAAACAATAGACAATATATTTTGATTTGACATTTTAATGAGAGCTCTGCAGTAGATTGGCTTCATTTACTAAAGCACTTATGTAAATTTTTATGCTTATAGGCCAGCCACATAAACTGTACTGCGGGGGCCCTGTGCAGTCCATGGGCTGCATTTTGGACGGCCCCGCTATAAGCAAATTTGGAGAGCAAGGAATAGTTTATCTGTCAGGTTTATGGAGAACAGAGGAATTTATGACAAAACAAGTTAGAGAACATCATGAAATACAAAATGGATAATTTTGATTATATTTTTTTGCACAAACAAAGCCAATGCAACCAAGAATTGGAGGGAAACAGAAAATTGGGAAAGAATTTTTACAACCAGTGTCCCTAATAAAGGCCTCATTTCTAAAATATAGAGAGAACTGAGTCAAATTTATAAGAATACAAGTCATTGCCCAATTGATAAATGACCAAATGAATATATAATAAATAAATAAATATTAAAGCTATCTATACTCATATAAAAAGGCTCTAGGTCACTATTAATTAGAGAAATGCAAATCAAAACAACTCTTAGGTAACACATTCCTCTTCTCAGATTGGTTAACATGAGAAGACAGAAAAATTATAAATACTGGAGATGTGGGAAAATTGGAACACTAATGCATTGTTGGTGGAGTTGTGAACTGATCCAACCATTTTGGAGAACAATTTGGAACTCTGGCCAAAGGGCTACAAAACTGTGCATACCCTTTGACCATACCACTTTTAGGGCTGTATCCCTAAAAGATCACAAAAATGGGGAAAACACCCACATGTACAAAAGTATTTATAGCAGCTCTCTTTGTGGTGGCCAAGAATGGGAAATTGAGGGGATGCCTATCAAATGGAGAATGGCTGAACAAATTATCGTGTATGAATGTAATGAAATACTGTTGTGCTATAAGAAATGATGAGCAGGCAGGCTTCAGAAAAACCTGGAAAGACTTATATGAACTGATGCTGAGTGAAGCGAACAGAACCAGGAGAACTTTGTATAGAGTAACAGACACGTTGTGCAATGACTGACTTTGATAGACCTAGCCTTTCTTAGCAATGAAATGACCTAAAACAACTCCAACAGACTCATGATGGAAAATGCCATCCACTTCCAGAGAAAGAAATATGGAGTCTGAATGCAGATCAAAGCATACTATTTGCTCTCTCTTTTTGTTTTGCTTTGTTTTCCTTTTCTTTCTTTCTCATGGTTCCTGTCATTTGTTCTAATTCCTCTATACAACATAATTAAAGTGAAAATATGTTACATAAGAATGTATATGTAGAGCCTATATTGGATCACACACCATCTTGAGGAGGGAGGCAGAGAAAATTTAAAACTTATGGAAGTGAATGTTGAAACTAAAAATAAATAAATTAGTTTATTAATAAAAAAGAGGAAACCAAAAGTGGAGCTCCTGTTGCACACTGAATACCTTTATTTCTACTAATTTCCTTCTTTCATCAATCCATTGATGAAATCAAGTATTTTTACAACAGCTATTGTGTGCTAGTCACTGTGTTAGGTTCTAAGAATACAAACACACACATACACGCACACAAGTGGAAACAACATTTTAGCCTAATTCATGAGCATTGCATTTGGCAACATTAGCCAAGTTGTGCTAGTCTAGGGAACGTAATAATATAATGGCTCATGTACTACTGCTCATGGAAGTCAAGGAACTTGATTTCAAATTGCTAGTTGTGTCATCATCAATATGTTACTTCACTTTTTAACACTCAATTTCCTTAACTGTAAAGTGAGAATAATAGTACTTATACTACCTATCTCATGAGGTTTTGTAGACAAAAGAACATTTTAAATCTTCAGATGCTATACCATTGTGAGTAATAATTGTATCATATTGTTAGTTTGCCCCCTTTTTAATTGGAAATAACTTATGCAAAGAGGGTCTCTACTGGAATTTCTTCATGTGAAGACCCTGAAGACATGGTAATATAGCTCGAAAGTCCCTTAAAGATCTTGGAGAGCATGCCAGGACCATTCCTAGCTTGTTCTGGTCAGTTTACCACCTAATGATGAAGACATTATACTACTGGTTGCAGAGACATTGGAAGAGACTTGGAAGCCTTGATCTATCCTCTTTTAGCCATTTTCTTCAGCTGTAATCTTCCGGGAGCTTATTGACACCTTTGTTCTCAGAATCTCAGGACAGACGATGAAGTTTGTTATAAAAGAGGCTTTCAAGACATCTTCACTCTGAAGCTATTTGACCCTATAAAAGGGACCAAAATTGTTGCCATCTTTGTACTTCTCTGTTTCAGCTAAAAGAGTTAGCAGTTTTAGACCCTGAGAATGTTAAAATACCAAGAAGGTGATGAAGCATTTCAGGATCTGGCTTTTTCAGTGAGTAAAGTACTGATACCCTATTGATCAGAGACCATTAGGGTGCAGGCCTGGATAGCTGAGAAGACTCAACAAGCAGTCATCTTGCATTGGGACATGAATATAATTGAACTAATGTTTTAAAGAATTGTACTGAGTGATCCTAATCTCCTTAGTTTGAGATTGCATATGGGAGAAGTATCCCCTGAGGTGTCAGGGTAGAGAGGTGGGGTGGCACTTTTGTTCCTTTTTTTCTTACTATAACTTTAAAGTAGATATTTCTTTCTAAATGTTAATTGATTTTAAGCAGTTAATGGATATCATGGGCTAGCTACTGCCACCTAACAAGTAGAGAGACTCAAGCAAATGGTCATAGAAGAGAAATTTCCAAGCCTCTCAGGCACCTGAGAACCCTAGTAGAAAGATGTAGCAGTCTGGCTCTAGGAGAGGGATACAGAATTATGCTCTCTACCCTCTATGAGACGCTTCAAGGATTTATCCCCTACCCTGAAGGGGATTGTCAGTACTTTAGGACATCATGCAGGAGGCAAGACTTCCTTATGAAGTTTGGGAATCCTATAGCATTATTAGATTCTCTTACTATCCCTGCAGAGCTATGGCTAGAATAAAAGGCCACCAATGCAATTCCCCACTCTCCCTAAGCCAGATTCCCAAAATGAACTTAGGTTTAATTTGAGTGAAATACAACATTGTGAAAGCTTCCTTATGAATAACTCAGGCAGTAAGCCTCACCAGGCCTAAGTATCATTTTCCTGTAAATCATATGATTTCAGGGAAACCAGATGGTATTTCCCTCTCCCCCTCCCCTCCCCTACTTGCAAACTGCCATCTTAGCATTAGAGTTCCCCTATAAGGTAATTCTGTAGTTTCTATGCTTGTATTGGGTAAAAACTTATTTCTTTATTCCTGGTTAGATTTTGAGGCTACTTGTCTCTGCCAATGGGGATGAAGGTGAAACAGTCTCTAGGGTGGGATTTCTTAGAATTGTTTGTACAAGGGTATATATCTCCCCATTTGCTTTCTCCATGCACCGCCCCCCCCCCCTTATCACTGCTAGTCTGCCCTGGTAGTGAGAGAGATGCCCAACTCTAGTGAGACTTGATAAAATAAAGCTTCTCTTTTTCTTGAGAAACCTCTTTTTTCTTTTACTTGAGTAAGGTCCTGGCCTTCCGACCTACACAAACTGAAATCGTTGTCTACAAGAGACTATAAAAGACATTCTTTTTATAAACAACTCTGTAGCTCATTTCATATCTTATTTTGTATTTGAAAAGGAAACATGTTTATCTCTCAGAAAACCTGTCCACACAATAAAGGATCTAATACCTAATCATGGATCAGGAAGTGCATTTCTATGCCACACCAGAAGTATGATCTTGGCCAAGTTATTTCTGCTGTATGGACAGTTTTCTGGGTCTCTTCATTTATAAAAACCAAAGATGTTGGAACAGATGCTATCTAAGTTCCCTTTTACCTCTAACAGCCTCTGCTTTTTATGACATAATCCACATGTTTGTTCCTCAGAGAAACATGAGAGCCACCATGAACTATAAAACTTTCTCATTTCCCTAAATTTAGACATATTGATTTACTTCTTCACAAGAGGAAGAAAAAATATTTAGCTTTTGTATGCCAAGCCTTACCCAAATATTAAATTCTCTGATGAACAGTATGAGGGTGGGGTGTGGGAAGACTTAAAAACCTGGGGTTTGAATAGAAATGCTGACAAAGCCATAATTACTGTGTCACCAGCAGTGGCTGCTCCAAAACACTATATATTTCTTCCCCCCGAAGATATTAATTTTCTTTTTGAAATGTTCATTGCATAGATTAAGACTGGGTTTTTGAAATGTGTTCACAGAGAATTTATGCAGGAGCAAAAATATATTCTTCCCTAAAGAGCAGAATACTAATTTGAAAATGATCTATTTTCTATCATGATCTTACATTCCATTCTCCTAGTAAAAAGTTAAGATCCTTATGACTAAGGAGTTTTCCCCCCTTTCATATCCTGCATGAGGTTTTTTTTTTTTATTTTCTGCATTATAATTCAATGATACTAGATGCACCATTCAAATTTATTAAGAGGTTTTTTTGGAACTTCAAGAATTCAAGCAGCATGAAAATAATGTAATATAACATTGCAAAGAAAAGTTTCAATGATTTTGTGTATCAAAATCCAAACATAATAACAATTGGCATTATGAAGTTTAGATACATCATCTCTTTTGCTTATTAGAATTGCATAGAGAATGCAGGTAGTATTAACTAAATTTGCTAGAGAAGGAACCGAGGCTCAAAGTTGTTAAGTGACTCAGCTAGGTTCATAAAAGCTGTACATGGTCTCTTAGTCCAGAACTGTTCATTATGCAACATTTCTTCATATTCTTTAAAAAAGAACAATTTTATGTTATGATAGAGGATAGAAATATTGCATTAACTAAGAATAAGAGTGGTAGAGAGGGGAGTTGCCTGAATCCAGCTCAGAATCAAGGAAGATCTCATTCATGTCTTATCTCTCAAAAAATACTGCTTATATGAAAATCAGCAAGTTACTTGACCCAAGGTATGTAACTAAGATGATAACTTCAAGATAGTTTTTTTTTTCAAGGCAGAGTTAAATGACTTTCCCAGGGTCATACGGCTAGTAAATGTCTTGTGTCTGAGGCTGGATTTGAACTCAGGCCTTTTTGACTCCAGGGCCAGTGCTCTATCTACTACATCAACTATTTGCCCCAAAGTACATTGTTAAACAATCATCTTTAGGGGATAAAGCCAAGATGGCAGAGAAGAGGCAGTGACTTGCCTGAGCTCTCCCTATAACCCCTCATAACATCCTTAAATAACTCCATAAAATAATTCCTGGAGCAACAGAATCCACAAAAGTATAGGGTGAAATGATTTTCTAGCCAAAGAGAACTTAGAAGTTCAGCAGAAAAGGTCTGTTGCACCAGGATGAGAGTGGAACACAGTCCAGGGAAGGACATACCAACACTGATCCAGCCCCAGAAAACCAGGGGCAGACCTTGGGAACCCTTGAATCAGCAGCAGCAGCAGCTGCTTCCAGAGCTCTCAGCCCATACATGGTAAGAGGGGTCAAACAAATGGTCAACATAAGATTACAGGGATTCTTTGCTGACGCTGAAGCAGGACTCCTGTTGCTTTGGCTATACTTGGATCCAGGTCAGAAGCCTGGATTGCAGTCCCAGGATGAGAAGGAGCACTAGAACACCACAGCTTGCGGCCACAGTGGAGTAGGGACCTTGTCACAGTTCTAGGGAAGAAAAGAGTGCTTGTGGTCACTCACAGACCAGAGCACAGGCCAGGAGAATAGTAAACACGCTTCTGCTTAGATTATATCACTTTGGAGGAACTTAAAACTTACAGTTCCCTAGGAATATCTCTGAAAATAGCTGCCCCAATCCCTGAAGCTTGGGACAGTACACCCTCCACACTAGAAGCAGAGCTCTACCTTAACAAAGAGTTAAGAAGTCTAGTAATAGACTGGGGCAATGAGTGAAGAACACAAAAAAACCTCCTCATACTATAGAATCATGGTTTGGTGACAAGAAATATCAAAACATACACTCAGAAGAAAACAATGAAGTCAAGCTCCTATATCCTAAGCCTGAAAGAAAAATATGAATTGGTCTGAGGCCATCAAAAAGCTCAAAAAGGATTCTGAAAATCAATTAAGAGAGTTGGAAGAAAAAGTGGGAATAGAAATGAAAGTGATGCAAGAAAACCATGAAAAACAAATTAACAGCTTGATAAAGGAAATACAAAAAATACTGAAGAAAATAAGATCTTAAAAAACAAACTAAGCCAATTTGCAAAAGGGGTACAAAAAAGCCGATGAGGAGAAGAATGCCATAAAAAGTAGAATTGGCCAAATGTAAAAAGAGGCACAAAAATTCAATGAAGGAAAAATATCCTTAAAAAGCAGAATTAGTCAAATGGAAATGGAGGCACAAAAGTTCACTGAAGAAAATAATTCCTTAAAAATTAGAAGGGAGCAAATGGAAGTTCATGATTTTATGAGAAATCAAGAGACAATAAAACAAAACCAAAGAATGGAAAAATAGAAGACAATATGAAAAACCTCATTGGAAAAACTACTGACCTAGAAAATAAATCCAGGAGGGATAATTTTAAAAAAATATTGACTACCTGAAAGCCATGCTCGGAAAAAGGGATTAGACATCATCTTTCAAGAAATTATCAAGGAAATGTGTCCTGTATTCTAGAACCAGAGAGAAACATAGAAATTAAAACGATCCACCAATAAATCCTGAAAGAGATCCCAAAATTAAACTCACAGGAAAATAATAGTCAAATTCTGGAGCTCTTTGGTCAAGGAGAAATTATTGCAAACACACAGAAAGAAACAAACCGAGTATTGTGGAGCCACGGTCAGGAAACCAGAAGCTTTAGCAGCTTCTACATTAAAGGATCAGAGGGCTTGGAATATAATATTCCAGAGGGCAAAGAATCTAGGATTAAAACCAAGAATCACCTACCCAGAAAAACTGAGTAGGGGAGGATGGAAATTCAGTGAAATAGAGGACTTCCTAGTATTTGTTATGAAAAAACCAGCACTGAAAAAAAAATTGACTTTCAAATCCAACACTGAAGAGAAACATAAAAAAGGAAATAGGAAAGGGAAATCCTAAAGGACTTTATAAGGTTAAACTATTTACATTCTCACATGGGAAGATGATACTTGCAACTCATAAAAACTTTCTCATGATTAGGGCACTTAGGAGATTATATAGCCAGAGGTCATAGGGTGAGTTGAATACAAAGAGATGCTATCTAAAAACAAAATTAGGGGGTGACAGAAGAATGTACTGGCAGAAAGAGAAATGGAGAGATAGAATGGGGTAAATTATCTTCCATACAAGAGGTAAGAAAAATCTTTTACAATGGTGGGGAAGAAAGCAGAGATGAGGGGGAGTGAGTGAACCTTACTCTCATCAATTCTGAGAGGGAATAACATACACACTCAATTGGGTATAGAAATCTATCTCAACCTACAGGAAAGTAGGAAGGGAATCAAAGAAGAGTGTAGTGATAGAAGGGAGGGCAGATTGGAGGAGGGAGTAGTCAGAAGCAAAACACTTTTGAGGAGGGACAGGGTGAAAAGAGAGAGAGAATAGAATAAATGGGAAGGAATAGGATGGAGGGAAATATAGTTAGCAACATAAATTGTGAAAAAAAATTGAAGCAAGTTTCTTTGATAAAGGCCTCATTTCTCAAACATGTAGAGAACTGAATCAGATTTATAAAAATGAGAGCCACTCCCCAATTGATAAATGATCAAAAGACAGGAACAGTTTTCAAATGAAATAATCAAAGCTCTCTATAACCACATAAAATATTCCAACTCACTATTTATTGGAGAAATGCAAATTAAAACAATTCTGAGGTACCACCTCATGCCTATTAGATTGGCTAATAGGGCAGAAGAGGACCATGGCAAATATTGGAGGGGATGTGGGAAAAAATGAGACATTAATGGATTGTTGGTGGAGTTGTGATCTGATTCAACTATTCTATAAAGCAATTTGGATCTATGCCTGAAGTAGTTATAACACCCTGAATACCATTTAACCTAGCAATACCACTACTATGTCTGTATTCCAAAAGAGATAAAAAAAGGAAAAGGAAATGTGTACAAAAATATTTATAGAAGCTCTTTTCTGGTGGCAAAGAAATGGGAATTTAGGGAGTGCCCATCAATTGGGGAATGGCTAAACAAACTGTGTTACGTGATTACAATAGAATACTATTGTGCTATAAGAAATGATGAGCAGGTTGCACCCAGAAAAACCTGGAAAGATTTAAATGAGTTGATGCAAAGTAAAATTTACTCTGTACAAAGTAACAGTTGTTGTTGTTAGATTAAACTGCTATGAATTGTAAGATTATCTGCTACAAATGATTTAGCTGTTCTCAGGAATATAATGATCTAAGACAACTCTGAAGGACTCAAGATGAAAAACATTATCCATCCCTTGAGAAGGAATTGATGGTGTCTGAATACAGATTGAAGCATACTTTGTTTTAAACTTCATTTTTCTTGAGCTTTTTTGTCTTTATTTTCTTTCACAACATGACTAATGTGGAAATGTTTTCATGACAAAGCATTTATAATCTATATTGAGTTGCTTGCCTTCTCAACAACAGAGAAAGTGGGGATGAAGGAAGGGAGAGAATTTGGAACTCAAAGTTTTAAAAACAAATGTTAAAAAATTTTACATTTAACTATGACAAATCAAATACTAAATAATATTTTTAAAAGATACATTGTTAATCTACATCAATGAAGGCAGTAAATCTAAATATTGATAAAGTCAGAGGTCTGGACATATAACCACCATCTCCTATAAAAAGAAAAAAAATTGGTACTACTTCAAAACATCCTTACTTTAGGCCATAATTTTTCCTGCCTTCCTTACCAATGACTTTTTATCATCATTCCCTCTGTCAAATGAGAATAAATATGCTTTCCCGGATTGCTTTATGTTATTGTGAAGATTAAAGAGATGATTCATGTGAAAACACTTTGCGATTTGCAAAGCACTACACAATTTAAAATATTATTACCATAATAAAAGATGATATAAATATGTGGGATTGTTAGTTATACTAACAGAGATATTACCCAAGATTGGCAGAATGATATAATAAAAATCTCTGGACTTCAGATCAGGATGTCTGTACTCAAATAATGGATATAACAAAATTTGTAACTATAATCAAGTTACCTCATCTCTGGGTCAGTTTCCTTATCTATAATATGGGTATGACAGGATAATAGATATAGCACAAGAAAGATAACATCATCTATTACAATTTTCTCATTGTAAATATCAGGAAACTGAGGTATCTAGAGGTTAAGTGACTTGTCCAGGGTCATAAAGTCAATAAGCCAAGGTAAGAATTAGAACCAGATATTCTGACTTGAAATTGAATGTCCTTTCTCATACAATATGATGGTAGCCTCTGCACTATTTATAATACAAGGTTCATTTGGGGAAAATGATTAATAAAATTTAAACTATTGTAGAATTATGAGTTACTATCTAGCATTAATATTCTACTGCCATCCAATTCTTCCAAAGAACTTGTGGTAATTCACAGACCATAGCACAATTCAGAAGAGCAGTGATTCCACCTCTCCTTAGATCATACAAAATTGAAAGAAATGAAATCTTATAGACACACATAACTAGCTCTGAAAACTGCAACACAAAACTTTTGACACTTAAGACAGTGTCCCCTCCACCCTGGGAGCAGAGCCCAACTTTCAATAAAGTTAAAGCCAAGAAAAAGGCTGGAAAAATGAGTAAACGACAACAGAAGAATCTGACCATAGAAAGTTACTATGGTGACAAGGAAGATCAAAATACAAATTCAGAAGACAATAAAATTATACCCCAAACATACAAAGCTGAAAAACAAACAAACATGTGTATTGGTCTGAGATCTCAAAAGGAATTCCTGGAAGACTGCAAAATGGATTTTAAAATTTAATTAAATGAGGTAGAGAAAAATTGGAAAAAAGGAAATCAGAGTGACAAAAGTATGAAAAAAAGTCAAAAGCTTGGTAAAGGAGTGACAAAAAATTACTGAAGAAAATAGCACCAAGAAAGAATAGGCCAAATGTAAAAACAAGCCACAAAAATCCATTATGAAAAATAATTCATTAAAAAAAACCAGGATTGGAAAAATGGAAAAAGAGGTACAAAAATTAACCAAAGAAACTAATTACTTAAAAAGTAGGACTGGCCAAATGGAAAAGGAGGTGTAACATCTCTCTAAAGAAAAGAATTCCTTAAAAATTAGAATCATGGAAGTGAAAGATAATTTCTCCATGAGACATCAAGAACAACAAAACAAAACCAAAAAAATAAAAAATAGAAGAAAATTTTGAAATATCTTATTAAAAAAAAACTAACCTAGAACACAGATCAAGGAGAGATAATTGAAGAATTAGACTTCCTAAAAGCCATAGTCAAAGAAGAGCTTTGACATCATCTTTCAAGAAATTATCAAGGAAAACTGCCCTGATATTTTAAGAGCAGAGTGCAAAATAAAAATTGAAAGAATTCATTTTTCAGCTCTTGAAAGAGATCTCAAAATAAAAACTCCCAGGAATATTTTAGCCAAATTCCAGAGCTCCTAGGTCAAGGAGAAAATATTTCAAACAGTCAGAAAGAATTAATTCAATTATCATGGAGTTACAGTCAGGATAACGCAAGAATTAGCAACTTCTACACATTGGAATATGATATTCCAGAAGGCAAAGGGGCTAGGATTACAACTAAGAATCACATACCCAGCAAAACTGAGTGTAATCCTTTCAGGGGATATTGGAAATTCATTGAAATAGAAGACTTTCAAGCATTCCTGATGGAAAAAAAAACAGAGCTCAATACAAAATTTGTCTTTCAAATCCAAGACACAAGAGAAGCATCTAAAGGTAAACAGGAAAGATAAATCCTTACGGATTCAATAAGGCTAAACCATTTACATTCTTACATGGAAGGATGATACTTGCAACTCCTAAGAATGTTATTCTTAAGTGTGTATGTTAATATTCTTAATTATATTATAATTATATATAATAAGGAGTATACATAGAGGGTGTGGTTGTGAGTTGACTATAATGGGATATTAAAAAAATGAAATTAAGAGGTCAGAAAGAGGAATGAGTATGATGGAATGATATCTTATAAATTAAATTAAGGTATGAGAAAGAGGAATATATAGAGAGAAGCGGGTAGAAAGATGAAATGGCATAAGTTAACTCACATTAAAAAGGTACCAAAAACCTTTTCCAGTGGAGGGGATCATGGATGTGGGTAATGGACAGAGCCTGAACCTCACCCTAATCAGAATTGATTCCAAGAGGGAATAATATGTACACTCAAGTATTATAGAAATTGTTTTGCCCTACATGGAAGTAGGAGGAGAAGGTAATAAGAAATGGGAGGAAATGACAGAAGCGATGGTAAATTGGGGGAGAGAGTGTTCAGAAGCAAAATATTTTTTGAGGAGGGAGAGGGTGAAAGCAGAGAGAGAGGAGAAACAGGGGAAAATAGTATGGAGGGAAATAAACAGTCAGTAATCATAACTCTGAAAATAATTTTATAGCAAGTTTCTATGATAAAGGCTTCATTTCTCAAATATATACAGAATTGAATCAAGTTTATAAGAATGTAAGTCATTTCCCAATTAGTAAATGGTCAAAAGACAATATGAATAGGCAATTTTCAGATGAAATCAGAGCTATCTGTAGTCAGATAGTAATGTTCTACACAACTGCTGATTAGAGAAATACTAATTAAAATAATTCACAACTATCAGATTGCCTAACATGACAGAAAATGAAAATGTTGGAGGGGCTGTGAGAAAATTGGGGCAGTAAAGCATTGTTGGTGGAGTTGCAAACTGATCCAACCATTCTGGAGTGCAATTTGGAACTATGTCCAAAAGACAATAAAACTATGCGTACCCTTTGACCCAGCAATACCACTACTAGGTCTGTATCCCAAAGATATTTTTAAAAAGGAAAAAGGATACTATAGATATGAAAATATTTTGCATATTTTTTTGTATTGGTAAAGAATTAGAAATTGAGAGGATGGCTTTCAATTGTGGAATGGCTGAACAAGTTATGGTTTATGATTGTTCTAGAAAATTATTATGCTATAAAAAGGATAAGCAGGATGGTTTCAGAAAAACCTGGAAAAAACATTAATTGATGCAAAGTGAAGTGAGCAGAACCAGGAGAACATTGCACAGAGTAACAGCAATATCATATGATAATGAACTGTGAATGACTTCATCATTGTCAGCAATACAGTGATATAAGACAATTATGAAGGACTTATGCAAAATGCTATCTACCTCCAGAGAAAGAACCAATGAAATCTGAATGTATATTGAAACATGCTTTTTTAAATATGCTATATTTTTCTAATTTTTTTTTTGGGGGGGGGTTCTATGCTTTCTTCCATAACATAGATGGGACCACAGTAGTGCCCTGCCCAAACTCCACTTAATGGCTGTATTTTGGGCCCTCCTGGCCTAGAATGAATGTCAATGGTAACTGTTTCTCTTTGGAACAGCAACCCTGAGGGTCTTCCCCTGCTAGCTTGATGTTCTTTTCTTTTTTTCTAATTAAAGGGGCCATCCCTTGACTTACTTCTTAAAGAGGCCTATGCATTGAATGGGTGTTACCTCACTCTAAGTGAGTACATGAAAAAGCCAGAGCCTAAAAGGGTCAGGGTCTCCCATTGCATCCTGGGTCATCTTCACTCATCCTGATGAATATCTGGTCACTGGATCCAGATGGATCTGGAGGAGAAAGTGAGGCTGGTAACCTTGCACAGCCCTCCCTCACTCAAATCAAAGTCAACTGTAAGTCATGTCATCATTTCCCTGGTGTCATGGTCTTCAAGAACAAATGACAAACACAACAACAACAACATGGAAATACGTTTTGCACAACTGTAAATATATAATCTATATTAAATTGCTTGCCTTCTCAAGGAGGGGATTAGGAAGGGAGATTGGGAGAGAATTAGGAGCTTAAAAGTTTTAAGGAAACAGATTTTAAAATTGTTTTTACATGTTATTTGACAGAAAACAAATGTTCAATGGATAAAAAATGCAGCGTTCAGAATAAAATATAATATTGCAAATGCTATCCACTTATCGAAGAAAATTGCAAAAGCTGTTTTGTGGTCGTGCAAGTTAAGGTGATATTAGGTTTTTTAAAAAAATAATAGCCATATCACTCTGCTGGCTCAAATTCAATTTTTCATCAACAAAATCTCTAGATCTTTTTCCTGATTTTTTTTCCTTTTGTTTATGCAATTTTTTAAACCTAAATACAGCACTTAGTTGTATTCCCATTAATTTCTTCTCATTTTAATAATTTTTATTAGTCTGCTAATATTTTTCTGAAACTTAATTTTGTTAAACAATTACAATAAGGTAAAAAATCATAAATAAAGATTATAAATACTCACAGTCAGGCAAACCTGCCTCTACAAACATATTCTGCCTTATGGGTTTAATAGAGCTGTTGTGGGTAGGAGTTAAGGTTAATACACATTGTTGTTCCTACTCCTATTTTCTTTGTGTACTGTTGGTGTCTTTTTCTTCCTGTGGGTTTGAGCCCTCTTCCTAGGCTATTGATTCCTACAGTTTACTCCCTATGACTGTTTTCCACATAGACTCCTAAAATCCTCTTTTGCCACTAACAGATGGTAATTTTTTTCCTTGATGAACCCACCTGCTTTTCTGCTTCTTGCAACACTTCTTCCTGAAGTTCTTCTTCGTTCTTGACTCAATCAGCCTCAGATGCCCCACTCCACTCAGGTCTGCCATGTTTTATCACTTTCTATACCAAATGGCAATTTCATCTTTTATTGCAAATCAAAAGTTCATGTGTTCCCAGAAGTTCTACTATTCTCTACCTCTGACAAATGGTTATTGTTCCCTTCCTTCCTGGGCCAAAAGGAAGTGGAAATAGGAATAATTTTCTAAGATCAACCTATATCAAGAAAAATCTCCCCATGTATATATTCCTTTAAGAAGAATGAAAAATTGCTTTGGTTATACTGTGTGTGTGTGTGTGTTTGTGTGTGTGTGTGTGTGTGTGTGTGTGTGTGTGTGTGTATTTACCCTGTACTTCTCCTTTATTCCTAATTCTTCTTTGACATATCATATCCATAGCCCCAGTCAGGCCTTATACCTGTTTTCTGGAGATTGGAAGAATATTTTTTTTTGCACTTTGAAAACAAAGCTGTGTCTCTTACACTATATAGGATCATGCTAATTCATTACCATTCTTCTTTCTCCTCTGGTGTCTAGGCAGCATGTCTTTCGTTTGTGTCACCATTTCCTATACATTTAAGGATTCATGGATAGCGACCTTTCTCTCTTCCAAAATGTCCCTCTGTTCATAAACTTCATTTTGGGAAACTGGACCTAGTTCTTCAAAACACCCAAGGATGCTGCCTAAAGCATCTAAAAAATAGATTGGGGTTGGAGTTGGGAGTAAAGGATTCTTTCTTCACAATGAGAGGAAGAAAAGTTTATAGAATCAAATTTGTATCATTAGTGAGCATTCCTCTTCCCACTCTGCAGTAGCCACCATGCTTGGAAAACACTTATAACTTCCTCTCACTTGCCAGTAATATGACTAATGCTAAACAACATACAATGGCTGAGATAATTTCCAACATGACTTATCCCATGTATAACCACCTTGGTTCCAAGGCTTTACAAATGTCTAACTTTTGACCCTTGGCAGGAAAAAAGGTGAATATCAACTCCACCTCCATGCTATTTACATGTTCCCATATCCACCAAAATACATTTTCCACCTCTTTCTCAGGGATTCATAATCAATTCAGCATTAACTACGTTATTGTGAAAGAAATGAAAATGCTTTCCATATTATGTCACTATAATTACTCTCCTGTCTCTGAACATGAGCTCTGTAATGCTTGCATTTCCCAATTAAGTATTGTAGAACTTCCCTTTTTCACAAGGGAAACAGACAATGGAATAGCACAACTAGCCCATCAGGAGAATTTCTGAAGTCCAGGGCTGTTTGACATACCAGTGATACCTTGCAAGTAAACATTAGCTAAGCATAGATATGCCTGCAACAGCTGAAACCAGTCTTGATCAGCTCAGAGAGAACAGCAAATACATTCTTTCCTAACTTATCTAAAGAGCAGCAAACATCCTGCTTTCTGATTTGCTTCATTTATAGATGTCTTCTTCCTGGAAACCACCTTCCCTCCCCTGTGTCCTGATCTATTATATTTCTCCCTTAACTCTCTCCTTCCCGCTTAAACATGAATACCTCAAATAGTCATAAATACCTCAGATGTATAAATACCTTATTCTTTTCCACTCCCCTCTGAACAGCTGAGAATATGGTCTCACTGCTCTGGCTTGCAAGCTTTTTCTCAGGCAATAAATGTAGTTATAATCTTTTAAAAACTGTAATTGGACTTTGGCTCCATCTAGGTCCTTCTTTTTGAACCTGGGGTTTTAGCAGTTCATAGGGGTTTTATTTTAAATTAAATTAAATTAAAAATTAATTACTCTTTGTTCCCTCCTCATACACCTTCACCGGATCTTTATCTATACCAGACCCACTAACTATGTTTGCCCCCAAGTCTTTTTCCTAAGACCTCTTCTTTTTGTGGTGTAGTATATAAATCATTGACCTATGCATTCAATTATCATCTTTAAGTGGTTTATTTCCACATTTATTTATTGAATACTAATCTACATCCCAAAGTCTAGTAGCACGTCATCAACCATCTATTGGATATATCGAACTGTTTGTTCTATAGACATCTCATCATGTCCAAAACAGAATGCATTATATTTCCTCCCCATACTTACCCCTCCTTTTAAATTCCTCATTACTGTGGGGGAACCACTATCTGTTCAGTCACCTAGTTTCATATCCTTAGTGTCATCATCAACATCTTACTTTCCCTTATCTCACATCTACAGTCAGTTGCCATTTTTTATATGTAAATCCAATACCTCTTCCTCACATGTCTTTCGTGATGCTTATATAACCAATACCCTGATCAGGCCCTTATCAAGACTCAAGGAATCTACTGCTGTAGGCTACTCATTGGTCAGCCTGACTCAAATTTATGCCCTGATCAATGTATAGTGCATACAAATCAAAGTTTATTTCCTGAAATCTAGGTCTGGTTATGACATCCTGCCCTGCCCTGTACTACTGAATAAAATCCCATTGTTTCTTATTACCTCTAGGATAAATTATAATCCCCTTTTTTAAAAAAGATCTTAATTAACTGGTTCCATACAATCTTTCTAGTTTTCAAACACATTTTCCCCTCCACAGTCTCTACTGTCTAGGCATATTGGCCTACTTGAAGTTCTAACTACATACCACTCTCTCTCTCTCTCTCATCTCTACATTACACTAAATGCACCACATGCTTGTATTCTTCCTCATTGAAATATGACTCTTGAAATCACTTGCTTATTTCAAGTTTCAGCTGAAATGCTACCTTCTTCTAGAAGTATTCCCCAGTTTTGCCAACCACAACTCTCTGTCTCTGTCTGTCTCTGTCTCTGTCTCTCTGTCTCTCTCTCTGTCTCTGTCTCTCTCTGTCTCTGTCTCTCTCTGTCTCTGTATCTCTCTCTCTCTCTCTCTGTCTCTCTCTCTCTCTCTCTCTCTCTCTCTCTCTCTCTCTCTCTCTCTCTCTCTCTCTCTCTCTCTCTTTCACCAGAGACAGTAATGGGAACAGGTAACTGGACAGAACGAGATTACAGGGATTTCCTGTGCTAGCACTAGATACTGGCCCAGATGTTGTTTGGCAACTACATTGCCTTTGCCTATACCTGGGAAATAGTTCAAAGGCAGAAAAGAACACTTTCGGTCAAGACAGAGTAGGAGTCCTGAAAGGGCACTATTTGGAAACTCCATTACCTATAACCATTTATGGGTCAAAGTTCAAGGGCAGAGAAAAGCATTTTTGATCAAGGAGTGGAAGCCCTGAGTGGAAGTGTCACTTCTGTTTGTTTTATTTTGATTTTGGAGGGGGGAAGGCAGGGCATTTGGGTTTAAGTGACTTGCCCAAGGTCACACAGCTAGTAAGTGTGTCAAGTGTCTGAGGCCAGTTCAACTCAGGTCCTCCTGATTCCAGGGCAGGTGCTCTACTCACTACACAACCTAGCTGCCCCTGCAGTGTCAATTCTAACCCCCAGAGATAAGGAACTCTGAGAAACATTTCTAGCATCAAGAAAGGAGGGGCCCTGAAGAGAAGTTCGAATTACAATTACTAAGGATTGGGTATCTTTCCTGGGTAAGGAATAGAATGCAGACCAAGAAAGCAGTAACCAAAACTCTCTACAAATCACACCACCTTAAAAGTAATGAAAACTTCCAAACTCCCAGAACAATCTTGGAAAACAACAATGTGAAAAAGCCTAAAGTTTGGGCCATAGCCTCTTTACCCTTATAAGAGCCCAACATTAACATAAAGTTTTAAATCAAGAAATGGGGTGGAAAAAAGAGCAAACAACAACAACAGCAGTGGCAGCAAAACTGACCATAAAAAGTTACATGGTGACAGGGAAGATCAGGACACAAATTTATAAAAAGGTAAACAAAGACAAAACAGCTCCAAGCAAAGCCTCAAAGACAAATATGAACTGGACATACCCTTTACAAGAATTCCCAGAAAAGATTAAGAACAATTTTCAAAATAAGAGTGGTAGAGGAATAATTGCTAAGGAAATGAAGGCAAAGGAAAATAATTATGAAAACATTTAACAGCTTGGCAAAAGAGGCACACAAAAAATATCAAAGAAAATAACACCTTAAAACTGAATTGGCCATAAGACAAAAGAGTTATAAAAATTAAATGAAGAAAATAATTCTTCAAAAATAGTAGTGGAAACTAATGACACCCATCAGACATCAAGACATAATGAAACAAAATCAAAAGAATGGAAAAAAAAAACAATAAAAGAAAATGTGAAATATCTCATTGGAAAAAATAAGTGACCTGGAAAAAGGAAGATCAAATACAATTAAAAGGAAAAAGAACTATTTGAATAAAAATATTTATACCAGCTGTTTTGGGGTGGCAAAGAATTATAAATTTAAGGGGATGTCCATCAATTGGCGAATGCCTGAATGAGTTATGGTATATGATTGGGATGGAATAATATTGTGAAATGATGAGCTGCATGCTTTTAAGAAAACCTGGGATAACTTATATGAATGGTTAGAAAGTGAAGTGAGTGGAACTATGCGAACATTGTATACAGTAACAGCAATATTGTAAAAATAATCAACTGTGAAATAATTAGCTACTCTGATCAAGACAATGATCCAAGACAATTCCAAAGGGCCCATGAAAAAGGCTATATACCTCTAGAGAGAACTGGTAAACTCTGAATGCATATTGAATATACTTTAAAAAAACTTTATCTTCATTATTTTGCTTTATTTGTAGTTTCTTTCACAACATGGTTAATATGGAAATATGCTTTGCATGACCTCATATGTAGAAGTGAAATCAAACTACTTGCCTTCTCAAGGAGAAGGAAGAGGTGGCAGGGGAATAATTTTGCATTCATAATTTTTTTAAAATGCTAAAATATTTTGTATGTCTAATCAGGAATTATTAATGAAATAAGTAAAATTAATTTAAAAAAGAACACATGTTGAATGTCAAGCATTTTCATCATCATCACTGTTGTTATTTTATTTGTATACTGGAATCCTGGTGTGGAAACTCCTACCATCAATATAGGACAGTACCTCTTCTACAAATTAGAAGTTATAGAAAGTTAGTAGAGGCTAGGATATTATCCCATTACAGGATACCTCACTCACTTTTCCTTTCTAATAATCACATAGTATTTAAGAAACAGAATAGTTAATACTAACAATAGCGCTATAGGATTTGAGCAAAAATAGAGGTCAAGAAACTAAAGTTGACAGGGAAATAATCAGAAGAATGAAAATATAAGGGGAGGACAAGCGAGTTTTGTGTATGTGGAAAGGACTTAGTGACATTATACAAAGAGAACACATCATTTTTTAAAAGGCAAGCTATTGAAAATGATCATAATTTGAGGGGGTGAAGGAACTTGAGCAGGCTCATAATTATCATTCACATTTATGTGATGCTTTAAAATAAATTTTAAAAATTATCCTCACAATTATCCAGTAAGGTAAATACTATATTATTCTCCATATGTTCTTGGTGATTGCATTGAATTTAAGCAGGAACGTATTAAATCATGGTCACACAAGTATCAGAACCGGTACTTGGATCCAAGCCTCCTGACTTCAAATCTAACACTAGTTCTAGTGAACCAGTTCCAACTTGTGGAATAGTTAGAAAGATAAAGTTGGAAAGATGAGATTGTTATCAAATGGTGGATAAAGTTGACTATAAGGCTAAAGAATATAACCTAGACTGTGTAGACCAGAGGTTTTTAAATTTTTTTCATGCCATAAGCTCATTAGTTAGTCAAATGAAGCTTATGAAAACCTTCTCAGAATAAGTTTTGAATGTATAAAATAAAACGAAAGGGAAAGTATTTATAGTGAAATAAAGATGTGATTTCTCTAATTTTCTGTGATCCCTGAAATCTTTTCTACAGAATGTGTAGTCTAGACAACGAAGAACTATTGACATTAAAAAAAATTGAAAGACAAAGGGATAACTGGGGAATTTAATTTGACGAAAGCATTCAGCATGATTTGCAGAGAGGAAGATAGAAGAAAGCTAAAGATTTATTATAATGATCAAAGTATAAAACAAAGAAAAAGTATTGGGATGAATGCAGTAATAAATGAGATAGGAGGAACTAGTTTAAGTTTTAAAAATGGACTCGATTATTGGATTTATTGGATAAAGGTTAAGACAGAATTCTTTTAAGATTCTTGCTTCACTTTTTCTTTTGAGATTTCATTTAGATTTGTTTTCTTTTAGGATATTGAATTCAGTTGATTTTCTCTCTGAATCTGGTGACCTTTAGTTGAGATTTTAATAGATCTAATTTTCACTATGAGGCTTTACATGGTGTTTTAGAATGTAAGAACTAGCTGCAACAAAATATGACATGTCTACTCTAAATTTTCTAATCAATTACCAATAAATTAAAGAATTTTAAATATTTTCTCCAAAGTTTCATTTGGAAATAATGGAAAAAATAAATTTCATCCTCAAGAGAACAATTAAAAAAAAATCAAAAACAGGATAAATTAGGAGCTGATGCTTGTTTATTCCTTAAATGTCATTGAGTCTGATACTCAATTAATATTCAGGCTATTTCCCCTGAAGTAATTTCAAAGTTACTTCACCATTATTTCTAGTCAAATTACTTTATGTCTACTAACAAACAGATGCAGAAATTTTAGAAATAGGATTCTTTCATTATGGTATGGTAGAAGGGGAAGAGACATTGCTTTTACTCATGAATTTATTTGCATGTAATTATTTCTATAAAGATACTTTGGAAGCTGTGAGATTTATCACTTGGGTTGTGTAGTGAGATGACTGGTAACAGAAAATAGAGATTATATCCATACACACCCCCCCCCACACACACACATGTGCGTGTATGGATGATACATTTGTATATATATGTGCATATATGTATAAACAGTGTGTATATGCATGTACATATAAATTATTATATGTCTGTACATATATATGTGTATATATGCCTATACAGTGTATGTATGTATATACATGAATGATTATATGTGTTTGTATATATATGCATGTGTGTATATGTATATACAGTATATATATGCATGCACACACATATATAATCTTCATGCTATGTCTTTTTTTTCCATGCATCCCTCTTTCCCACTATCTTCTTGTTAGAAACATCAAAATATTGTAAACTGATGTTAAAAGAACGAAATATGGTTTTAATTGCCTTGTAGGTGAAAATAAAGTTATCTTTTATTTTTCCTCATGAAAGAATCTTTTTTCCCCCAACCCTGCTATTATGAACTAGAAACCAGTGTAATTTACGACTAGGACTTGACAACTGCTGCAAATCATTCAAAACTGTGGCAAGCTCCAAGAAAAGATAGTGGACATTGGATATGGAGGCAATTAGTTCAAGCAAAGATCTTAAATCTCATTTTTGAAGGGTTATTCGATTACATTGTAGCCTCCTATAAGACACTTGATTTTGCTGGACTTCAGTCATAGTCACGCTTAATTACTAAAATGAGTAAAGAGGGCTCCTCTAGAAACCATGTGTTAAATATTTATTGAGCTCTCTTGGGCTAAATAAATGGTAAATCAAAGAGTATATAATCCATTTCCCAGAAGCAAGAGGCTACTAACCTCTGAAAATAATGACCTAGAAACAAGGTGAAAATCATAAATTCACTATGCAATTGTAACCTTCATAGACATGATCTGAGAAAGGAAGATCATTTTGAGCATGATGAGCCCCAAATCACTAATACTTCTTCAACTTTCCATTGCAACACTGCCATCTTGGATTTCTCTAATACTTTAAAAAAAATTGTCAGATATTACTCAGATTTTATTATCTCTCTTTGTGGATGAATAGTGAGGATGACTACGTGGTATTCTTCTCTTATTCCCTTCAGAATTGTCTCCAGACAGTTAAGGGCCAGGATAATCTAATGCTAGAGAATATTCAAAACCTCCAAATCTCAGCTTCTTCATCTATAAATTGAAGGGGAGGAAAAGAAAGTGGTTGCCATAGATTACTTTTAAGTTCCATTGTAGCCCTAAATTTGTAATAATTATGAATATAATACTGTGGTTCTGATGCACATCAATGAAAAATATTCTATTTTATCAGATGTGATAAATACATTGATAATGTAAATTTTTATAAGAAAATTTAACAATCAATCACCCTTATCCAATTTCACAGTCATAATTAGAAAAAAGTATATACTAATGAAAATATGTTTTGCGTGACTACACATATATAACCTATGTCAAATTGCTTGCCTTCTCAGTGTGGGGTGAAGAAAAAGAGAGAATTTGGAACTCAAAAAAGAGAATGTTGATTGTTTTTACATGTAATTGGGAAAAATATTAAATCAGTAAGTTTTTTTTTAAAACCCATAAATATAAGAAAATATAATGCAGAAAAATGATTCCAAAGTACAGACTCAAAAAGGTCTTGGGGTACAACACCAAGATAGAACTAATAACATGAAATTTAATACTTATGATTATAAATTTTGACACATGGGTTCAACAAATTAACTTCCTCAATGTGGAAAGAAAAAATACAACTCATTGAGTTCAGCTAAAAAGGTTTATTGGTATTAGAAGACTGTTGTTTAACAATAGTGTGATGCAAGAACTAGTAAAACCTTATGATTTCTTAAGAGAAATTGAGGGTTCTGGGACAAGGATATAATTGTTCTGATGTATCCCATCTTGATCTGGTTACATCTAGAGCAGTCAGGTCAGTTTTGAAAACCATATTTTAGCAAGTATACTGACACACCAGAGGGCATCTCAGAAGGTAAACTGGGATATCAAAGGGCCTTGATACCATCCTCTGTTAGTATCTATTGAAGAAACTTTGGATTTTTAGACTGGAGATAAGTGAAAATATGAGAGGTGTGGAGGTAGAACACGATGACTCCATTGAAGTTTTTGAAAGAAGCCATTTGGAACAAGTATTGTACTTTGTGTGTTGGCTTCAGAAGGAAAAACTAGAGCAATGAGCAAGAGTTCCAAAGAAGCATATTTAGGCTTGATGTAAGGAAAAAAAAACTTCCTAATAATTAGAGCTGTCCAAAAGTTGAGTATACTGATTGAGTCAGTACTACATCCCCTGAATGGAATTCTTCCAGCCAAAGACAGATGATCACTTCTAACGATGGAAAGAATATTTTTTATCTTAGTACAGGTTACATGATAAGAATTCTTAGGTAACATCCAAATATGTGCTAAGTAAAGTAAATGTGGTGGTGGCTATATTTTTGTAGTGTAAGTAGAAAAGATAAAAATTCCAGATTTCAGAAATTATATAACCTAGCTAGCAAGATAAACTTTATACTTGGAAAAAATGTAACATAAAATACAAAATTAGAAAATACAATACTAGGTTTTAAAGACATTCAGAGAGGGAGAATAAATACTAAGGTATTATTCTTTCCATAATCAGGAAAGGTTAGGATGAGATAGGATGTAAACTGGGTGGCTAGATGGCACAGGGGATAGAGTTCCAGGTCTAGAGTTGGGAACTCACTTCCCTGAGTTCAAGTCTGGTCTCAGACACTTACTAACTATGTGAGCCTGGGCAAGGCACTTAATCTTCTTTTCCTCAGTTCTTCATCTGTAAAATAAGCTGGAGAAGGAAATGGCAAACCATTCCAGGCTCTTTGCCAAGAAAACCCCAAATAGGGTCATGAAGAGTCAGACATGATTAAAATGACTAAAAATCAACACCTGAGTATAAACTGGTTGAGTAAAGAATTATATGTTATCAAAGCCTAAATATGTTGGTAATACAAAAAAAATACTCCAGTTCAGAGACATAAAAAAAAGATAATATAAAATACCTACCACCATAATTAGGGTCAGGGCT
Source organism: Phalanger gymnotis (assembly GCA_028646595.1). Classification (NCBI taxonomy): domain Eukaryota; kingdom Metazoa; phylum Chordata; class Mammalia; order Diprotodontia; family Phalangeridae; genus Phalanger; species Phalanger gymnotis. The sequence goes on from CM053622.1 coordinate 572,813,205, forward strand.
GTCTAACCTTAGGTTTTTACTGAAACAATAGGCAATATATTTTGATTTGCCATTTTAGTGTGAGCTCTGAGGTAGCTCAGCTTCGTTTACTGAAGCATTTATGTAAATTTCTGTGCTTGTAGGCAGGCTGCATAAATCACACTGTGGCCACATGCTGCCCACTGGCTGCATTTTAGACAGCTCTGACCTAGGTAAAGAGTGGATAGAGTGCCAGCCTGCAGTCAAGAAGACTCATGTTCCTGAATTCAAATGTGGTCTCAGGCTTAGTAGCTCTGTAACCTGGGAAAGTCTGTTAAACAGTTTGCCTCAGTTTCCTCATCTGTAAAATGAGCTAAAGAAGGAAACGGTAAACTAATCCAATATCTTTGCAAAGAAAACCCCAGCTGAGATCACAAGGTATAGACATGACTAAAACAACTCAACCACAGCAACAACAATAACAAAACAACATGTCTGTAAAGGGTAGGTAATAAAAAAAAGTTTGTGGATTATTTAACTTAATTTCAGCCAATAGCTTCATAGTGACTTCTGATATGGTGTAATTAAATTATTTGATATTTCTAGATTGGTATCATAATTATTGGTGCAGTCAGTATCTTTCAGAGAAGCCACGAGACAGACCTGTTTAGAGATGCAAGTTCTTACAAAAAAAAGCTCCCATATTTTGAAATGGCAAGATTTGTTTTGTACAAAGCACAGCTTTAGAAGATATGCCAAAATTGTCCTGAAAAGGATTGACAGGTTATCCTCTTTTCTCTGCAGAGAGGCTTACATGGTAATACTTGCCAAGGAAAGCAAAGCAAAGAAGGCTGAAGGGAGGCTGAGTTTTCTCTGCATGGCTTTGCTATTCCCAATTCTCATGGGAACTCTTGCAATGACACTTTGCCCTATTTTTTCCATCACTTTAGATAATGAAGTTATGCAACATAAAGCTGGGACAACAGCCCTGACCAGTCACAGAGCTGTTATGTTATTGTGGTCTGAGTTAAAAGTGACTTTTTTGTGTCTTTTCCATGGCACAATGCCAAAACAATATGATTGCACAAGTATTCAGAACTATTAGGATTTTGGAGATCATCTGATTTCAAACCCTCATTTGAAAGATTGGGAAATTTGGAGTGATTTTGGTCAAGCTCTTCAATCATATATTTCTTATTTCCAGTTATCTTTCCTAACCAAGATTTATGCTGCTCTTGGATGATTGTCTGGACGATTGCCTACCTGGCCTACATAATACACAACCAGGTAGATTTCTGAAAGAAAGCCCATCTTCCTGACATCATTATGTGTTGAAGGATGTTAAGAGTCCTATTATCCTAACAGGAGTCAAAAAAAGTCAGATTACATCATCCACTGCGGCTATCTGGCCACAAATCCTGGCACTAAAACATCAGGATCTTCTGTTTTTTTGGATTGTTTGTAGTTTGTCATTTGTCCTTCATTATCCAATGGAATCAGGGAGATGATGCCATGACTGACATGCAAATGAATTAGATTTAAGTGAGAGATGGCTGTGCAAAGTCGTCAGCTTCCCTTTCTCCTCTGGAGCCATCTGGGTCCAGTGGCAAGACACAGATCAGGATGACTGGAAACAGCCCTGGATATCATGGGAGACCTTGGACTTTTAATAAGTTAAGCTCTTTAGCAGGTCTCAGTCTGACTGAGGCAATGCCCATTTACTGATTAAGGCTACGTAAGAAACGAGGTAGAGAATGGCCTCTTCTACCTTGTCAAAAAAAATCCACCTGGGAGGTGAAAACTTTCAGGGTTTCAGGACAAAACAGAAACAATTGCTATTTACATTCATTTTGAGCCAATCATGGCCCAAACACTTGGGGCTTGCGCTGGGACCTATTGTTGACCAGTTTATGAGAGCTAGAGTGATTTGGGTTTGATGCATGGTCTTTAGCAAAGAAATCTAGCTTGTAGACCCCAATGTATCTTGTGAGGTTTCAGCAATCAAAATTTACATTCCTTTAGTAGAGCACCCCAGGTAAGGGTATGATACCCTATGTGGACAGATGGAAGGGAAGGGGAAAGGGAAAGGGGAAGGAGGAGGGAAGAAAGGAAAAGGGGAAAGGGGGAAGATAAGGGGAAAAGGATAAGGGGAAGGGAAAAGAGGGAAGGGAAAGGAAGGAAGGGAAGGGAAGGAGGAAGGGAAGGAAAAGGGGGAGGGAAGGGAAGGGAGGAGGGAAGGGGAAAGGAAAAAGAGAAGGGAGAATGGAAAGGGAGAATGGAAGGGAAAAAAAGAAGAGAAGAGAAAAAGGAAATTTTCCTAGAGCAGGGAAGGACAAACCATGGCCTAGTATTCTAGAACTTTTTCTGAATCTTATTATCCCTCCACTAATCTCTTATTTTCCCCCACATCTTTTCCTGAAACTATTTCCCTTCTGGGATTTATTTGGGTAATTAATAATTTTCTTTTTTTTAGGCAATCTCATAAAGGAGTGTAATCATTACAAAAGGGGGAAAAATGAACAAAAAGTACCAAGTTAAGAAATGGGGTATGAGGAGAGATTTTACTAAATGTGTGTTTCAGTACTCCATGAACATGCTCATTTGTGAATAGAGGTATGTGTGGGTGTAGGTGTTATGCATATATCTTAGCACTTCAGAGAGGTACTCACAATTGAATAGGGGGAGGTAAAGAGGGGAAATTTAATTTGGAATATTTCGTAATGCCTTCAACCCACATTTCTCTCTACTGCAAATATCTGTCTGGTTGATGTCATATGGCTACAAACCTTGGAAAAAAATGTAATTTCAGAAGTATATTTGCTAGTGACCCAAAGGATAGATGATAGATGAACAATAGACATAAGTAGATTGCAGTGCATTACCAACAAAAATAGTGGCATGTGTGATATGGTACAAAATATATTCATGAAAATATTTTGACCAGAAGAGGAGGCAAACTGGCCATGTAGAAACAATGAGTTTTAACAGATGAACAGAGTGAATGTTGCACTGATAGCCAAAATATATTAAAAGACAAAATGAAAACCTCCCATCCATTGGGAGGGATAGGGGAATTATTGGAAGACATAGATGAGAATCACAATCAGAGGAGACTAGATGGATGTGTTGCAATCTTTACTTGTAGGAATGTTAAAAGAGATCAGATCATATATCTACGGAAAAATGAAAGTGTAAGCATAAGGTCAATATTTAGATTAAAACATTTGGTTGCATGAGTATCCCATGGAACATATTTGACTTGAAAATGGTTCATATGTAAAAAAAGAAAAAGAAAAGATGGGAGATTTTTAGTTGTCCATCTAATTTTCACATTTCATTGAGGGTGATGCATCTAATAAAATGTTAACAGAATCTCAGACTGTCTAGTTACATCGTCCAAAGCAAGGGACATATTTTTTTTCATTGTCTTCTCTACTGGTTAATGACATCTAGAATTTTCTTTTCAGTTCTGTGTAAAATAATTGATTGAATTAGAGTACTGATAAAGCTTCATGGAGTAAGTGGTTGGATTCGATGAAGTTTCTTCCTACTCTGAGATTATATGATACTCTGTTTTAGGTCCTCTGTCAACTCATTCCAGTGATTCCTTTTCTTTTTTGTTGTATGCTAACAATAGTCTCCTTTCATTAGCCACAACCTAACGGAACATGTTCTGTTGTCATTCAGTGAATGCACTGTGTGTCAATGAAATTTTTAACCATGTAATAAAGGATGTCTGCGTTAGCTGTACATAAGGACGATTTTAGCTAGTCAAAAAGTGCACTTAAAGACCATCTGTTTCTCATATTTTCTTATGTGCTCAACAGTCTATACATATGGAGCAAAGGGCAATCCTGGCTCCTATTACTGATTTTTTTTTTGTTTCATTGCACCCCCCCCACCATGGAAGTTGCATTCATTAGTTTTCTGATGACAGTTACCTTGTTAGAAGGCTCAAAAGTAAAATACTTCATTTTAATATTTTTATTTTATTTTGATTGCATTGAGATATATGATTTTAAAATCACAGCACTCACTAGTAAACAACTGAAATTCACAGATTCTCCCATAAATAAGACTAATGAATTAGATGGTTATTAGTAACTAGTGATGAAGTCACATTAGATGGCTCTCAGAAGCACTACTTTGATGCAATTTTTGAATATTATAATACATTATCTCTGGGAACAAATCCAAAAACTGATGAATATCATAAATATTCAAATTACCAAATTAAAAAAAACTATGTAACAAGTCCACTGTAAGACACCTTTTTTATGCCATTTCCCTACCAGTCTCTCTATAATGTCTAATCAAGCTAGCCATGTGATTTTCATCCATTTCCACCTATCCTCTGCTTTCTTTGAAATATTCTTTGAGGTCTTCAACTTTTTGTGTACCCTCACTTTTTTATGTACATCATCCTAAACCTTCCTCTGTTCAAAATGCTATCCCAAAGAAGTTTATTTTAAGGAGAGAGGAGAGCACACATCCTTAAACTCACAGGAAATATCTAGTTAGTTTTTAAGTTTCTAACCCATATAAAAACAAAGAGATGATTATGCTTACATTTTACAGAAATAATAAGGGAAGATTCTGGGAAGATGGCAGAGCAGGTCAGAAAATTCCAAGTTTTCTAGATTTTCCCCCATGAAAGAGATAAAATAGCACATCGGGGTGAACAAAGTTGGGGGAGTTAAAAATAAATAAGACTAGGCGCACAATAAGGGTCCTCCTGGGACAATCAGAGATCTGAAGTAAAATCCAAGGAGGAGGTTTATTCCCTGTGAAGAGTAAACACCTCCAAGCTAGGGTCCCCTTAAACAACAAGCACTAGGTTAGCTGGATTGGGAGGCTGCCTCAGCACCAGCCACAGGAACTTTTACCCCCAGAACAATGAGGGGAATTGGGCATCTGAACTGAAGAAGATCAAGGAAACCTCTGCCAACAAGTGACACCATACCTAGCTGTGCTTGCAGAGAGCAGTGAGGATTATAAGGAACCAGCACACACCTGGTGATTGCAGAAGCAGTGAGATAGAACCCCCTTGGCTATGGGCACTTACAGGAGGCTGGAGGTTTGGCTTTGGTTCCAGGCTAGAGGGGAGAATTGAAGATCTGAAGTCAGAGGCACCATTCCCCCATTCCACTGGACTAGAAGTGATTGTGAAAATCAAATTATTACTACAAAAAATGCACGGGCAAAGGAGAAAGAATTGAGCCATATAAAGTTATTATGGGAATAGAGAAGATGGGTTCATCTTCAGAGGAGGATATTGAAATAAAGAAGCTCTCTTCTACCCCCAAAGAGTAATGTCAAACGGTCACCTGCCCAAAAAGAATTTATAGGAGAACTTAAAAAAAGACTTTAAAAATCAAATGAGATTGAGGAAAATTTAAAAAAAAAGAACAATCCAAGAAAAACAAGAAGGTTACCAAAAGAAAGCCAACCAATTAGAAAAGGAGATCCAGAATCTTAAGGAAGACAATGACAGCTTGAAAATTATAATTGGGTAAGAAGAAGGCAGAGAAATTATAAAAGATCAAGAAATAACAGAACAATATGTAAAGAATGAAAACATAGAAGAGAAAAGTGAAACATCTTATAAGAGAACCTACTCTGGAGAACAGATTAAGAAGAGAAAACAAAAACAATCAGAATACCTGAAAGCTATGACCAAAAAAAAGTAATCTTGATACAATAATACAAGAAATAAAGAAAGTTGTCCTGAAACATTAGCTCAAGGGGGAAGAGTAGAAATAGAAAAAAATAATCCATTGATCACCACTTGAAAGAGATTTTACAAAGAAAACTCATAGGAATATTATAGCCAAATTCTGAAGCCACCATCTCAAGGATAAAATATTAAGAGCAACAAGGAAAAACAATTTAAATATCAATGATGGTGCCAAAATTAGAATCACGCAAGATTTAGGACCGGAGACACCAAGGGACAGCAGGTCTTGGAAGACTATATATCAAAGAGTGAAAGAACTGTGGTTTTGGCCAGAAATATACTCAGCAAAGTTAAACATAATCCTTAATGAAAAAAATGAATATTTCATCAACTGTCAGATTTCCAGAAATTTGTCAAAATAAAACCTGAATGTAATAGAAGATTTGACATACAAGAACCAAGAGAAGCATAAGGTATATACCAAAGACTGATTACCAGGAATTCAATAAGGACAGTACATCAACCTTTTATGTATGTAAAGTATAAAAGTATGTCTAAGATTGTCATTAGCAATTGGGTAGTTCCTAAGAAAGATTGGGGTAGACATGAGTATGATGTAACTTTAAAAAGTAAAACCATGTAGGAATAGTTAAAAACAATAATTATTTTATACAAATAAAGTATGAGAAGAAGAACCAACACAGAGGAATAGGTGGAGGAGTGGGGATGGTAGTTCTGGTAACCTACTTTCAGGGGAAATGGGTTCAAGAGGTAATAATACATATGTATCTAGAAGAGTACAAAAGTCTTTTAAATTCAGAAGAATTAAAATCATAAAAGTGATAGAGAGCAGGGAGGGGATAAGGGACGGATCTCTAGAAGGGAAGGTGAGGGAATAGATTAAAAGGGGGTTATAGAAGGGTGTTTAGATTTTATGGAAATTGGAGGATAGGGGAGGGATACTTGGAGGGATACTTTGAGCATAGACTAAGTAATAGGAGGCACAGTAGCAGGTAAAAGTGAACTAGAGGAGTTAGGAGGCATAGGGCGGAAGAGATATGCATAAACATAAAAACAAAGGTCAGGTGTCGAATTAGTTATAGAAACTATGTATATGTGTATGCATATATCTATATCTCTATATAAATATATCCACACTTAATTGTAGTAGGGGGAGGGGGAGAAAGAGCAAAGTAAAAAGTACACAGCAGAGAAAGAAAACTTATGAGGAAGCTAAGATAGGCAGCTCTTAAGACAATGTGTGGTATTTATCATAAAGGGTTTATTGAAACGGATATTTATTGCTATATATTTCGAAACCTTTCTTATGTTTTGCTGTGCCCATGGCATGCTTTTTTTTTCTTTATTTTGTATATGTTTCAATATTTAAGGTTATATTTCTTTTCTCAATTCTGTATTTGAGTTCGGGTGTTTGAGTCTAAAAAATCATAAAAATCAGTGCCTAGGGCACTAGAGGCTGTCATAAAATTAAAGGCAATGATAATAAGAATAAGCCCCTTTGCAACTGATTATGAGCCAAGCAAGATTATGAGAAAAGCTCTTTGGCTTCAAAGAGTTTCTAATCTAAAACTAATCAGGTTTCATGTATAATCAAATAATAAACATCAAAGGAATGCATAAAATGAACAGCTAGATTATCAGTTAAGTTTTGGATATATCATAATACCTAGAGCTACAAAGGAATTTAAATAAAATATATCTAGCACCACTCTTTTTACATTTGAAGAAGCCAAGGCCTGGAAGTGTTTGTGAGTTTCCTTGAAGGCAGCAGTGTACTGGTAAATATAAAAGCACTGGCTATCAAAGAGGTAGGGAAGGAGAAATATATAACACACTCGTTTAAGTTTAATCTTCATCATTATCATCTTCTCAATTAATAAACCAAGCCCTGATTTGTAGTATTTGCAATTTCTGAAGTGTAAATGCTCACTCTGAAAATTTAACAATTGGGTTTTTCGAGTCATTCTGAGCTAACCCACACATCTCTTTAGGTTACGTTGTATAGATAAAAAGTAGAAAAGCTGCAATTTAAACCTAGTGCCTTGATTCTACTTCACCATTACCAAATTGTTTTCTATTTTTTATGCTAAAAGGAAGATTATTTACAAAGTATCTTTTGAATAGTGCTGTCTTGCTAGGTATTTGTTGGGAGATTACTAGTGAGAAATTTTAATTAGTCAGTATGGGTAGAGTAGGAAGTCAAAGTTGCTTAATTTTCATAAATAATTTTGCTAATAAATCACATCATTTTTTCATTCAACAGTTATTATATTTCTCACCAATCTGTAGGCATGAAAGTAAGCTGAATGTTTTTTGCTTAAATAATTAAAAGTTTGCTGCTTAGACTAATGCTTGTTTTTTTTTTTCCTCTAGCTATTAGAAGAGATCTCAGATCCTGCCTTCTTTAAACATTTATTAAGCACTTGCTCTGCATAGAGATTTGATAGGGACTGATATAAATAGAAAGTTCAGATAAAATACAGAGCCTAGTTCATAGAGATTATAGCCTAGTAGACATACAAATAATTAGATGTCAATAATAATAGTAAAAAAAATCTTGACTTACCATCGACCCACAAATCATAGGATCATATATGCAGACAAGGAAGGGATATCAGAAATCAATAAATCTAAACCTCTCATTTTACTGATGAGAAAACTGAGGCCCAGGGAGGGTGTAAGTCACTTTGAGTCATAGCTACAACATAAACCTCAGATCATTTTGACTCCACATTCCTTCTTGTTGGATTATTAGCAGACCTCAAAAATATTTCTTTAACTCCTTCCATTTTTAGATGATGAAGCCAAGGATCAAAAATTTTCCTCAGTGTGAACTGACCAATATTAGACAGCAAATTCATGACAGAGATGAAAGGAGATTTCTGCACTGAGCATTTTTTACACTACACTGTGACTTTTGGCTAAGTCAGCTAAACTTGTTAAGATTTTTTTCTCTCATCATTAAGGAAGGGATACTAATATTTGCCTATATTATAAGCTTATACTGATGAATAAAGTATGTTGACAGAAAATCTTACAGTACTGATTGTGATGAAATGTTTAATGGTAGAACAAGGAGGGGAGAGTGGAAGGGAAGAGAGAGGAGGGAAAGAGTGAGACAGATGGATTTTGTTACTCTCTAATTATGTCCTGTAACAGTAAGCACGCTAGCATACCTAGGGTGGCTTGCTAACACAGGTTCTTAGATCTGCTTTTCTAGGAAAGATTGCTCAAAAAGGTGTTAACAATCCTACTTTTCATTATATTTACTAGTTCAGGGAAGGTTCAGCACCCTGAATGTCAGAGAAAATACAAGCAGAGAAATTACCTGTTGCAACAATTTGGCTAGCAGCTGTTGTCGGGGTGAAAGACCAACAAAAGCCCAACAAGAACGCTCGCTGCTAGCCCAGGTTCTTTTGATCTGCTTTACTAAGGAAAGCAATGTTAAGGGGTTAAAAATTTTATTTCAATCCAACATACAAATATCATTCACTTAATTCAGGAGGAAAAGCCAGCACCCTGAACTTCAGAGCAAATACAAACAAATTACAAACTTACATTATAAACGGACTAAATAAACTCAAAGTTACCAAGAAGGCATCAACATCTGGGTTCACAAGCTGGAGGGCTCTTAACTACAGCTGCCCAGAGTCTCCACACCAACACCCCTTACTCCAAGATTTTGAGCCCCTTTCATTGGGGGGGGGGAATGATGATATTGTTCTGTGTATTTATTTTGTATTATCCTTGTTATATTTTCATATTGTTATGGTATTATTGATACCAGGTTCCCATTGACCTATGTAATGGATACAAAGATCTAGGGGCCAACAAGTGAGCCTTGTGGCCACTCTCATGATGAGATGTTATGTTAAGTATTTTGCAGATGTGATGTGTTCATTTTGAGGAGATTGTATTATACTTGATAAAAAAGAGTTCGTAGCTACTTAGACACAAGTTACCTATGTAATGGATGTGAAAGACCTTGGGGCCGAATGCAAAGGCAATCAGTAAGTGAGAAGATCTTTCCTGCACATTTGAATAGGCTTCAGGTGAGGTTCCAGGTGGGGCCAATGAAGTCAGATTAGATCTTCACTCCTAAGTAGGCCCCAAACCCCTAGCTACTAGGGCTAAACCAATGTGGATGTGAAGCCCTCAGGGCCCTAAGGGCAGTTGCTAAGACCAGAGTCAATAGTACATGTCTAAGTCCTGGTCACTCAGATGACATTCCAGTTGATTGGATGATGTCTTAGAACAGAGCTTGGAGAGGCACACATGGCAGAAGCAGAGCCAGCAAAAGCCAGAGCCATAGAAGCCAGAGGAGCAGAAGCTGAGGAACAGAAGAAGCTGAAGCAGCAGATGCTGAAGAAGCTGAGAAGCTGAAGGAGCAGGAGAGGCTGGAGAAACTGAGGATTAGGAGGAGCTGTGAGTGATATTCTTACAGGAGGGCCTTAGCATTAGGGGGAAGCACAAATATGGTTTGGCTCACTGCCATAATATTTTTCTGTTACCTCCTGGTTACTATTGTGAGGCAGGCTTATTCGATCTGGAAGGTTTTGGCCACAATATCATATTGGGGACATTGGTCTATGGGTCTGCTACTTTGGAGCTTGAATAAATGCTTTAATTCCTCTGCCTTCTACTTAGAGTATTCCTTATATCTTGTGATTCTGAACCATTCAGGCATGCTCATGATTTTCTTCCAAGTTATCAATTCTGCCTGAATGCTATATTAGCATAAAGACCAACAGAAAGGGCTCTTACTGCCTGAATCAAAGCAATATTGCTATACACTTTGCATACACCACTTGATTAAGAGAGCCTTTACATCTGAGCAGTTGGGGGTCTGAACATATGGCTACTCAGAGTCTCAACAAGGAAATCAAAAGGTTCTTCTCATAAGCAAGCCCCCAAAGCAAAATAGCAACTCATAGTATATACACTTTTCAGAGCCAGAAGGCATCACAACCCTTGTGACTCAGTGCCTAATCAACTTAGTACCCAAAGGTATGAAACCTTCCTACAAACAAGCCTCTCCTAAGCAAGCTTACCTTAATGGGCTCCACATCAGGTCTATTAATGGGCAGGGAAGATCTTTATATCCCGTTAATATTATACTTCTACTCTTCCTAAAACTGTGGCCCATCACTTGTCAAGCCCTCTTGCCCTCCACTATCTCCAGAAGTCTATCCAAGGTCATGGTCATTGTTTCCATGACACTATCTACCCATCTCATCCTCTGCCATATCCTTTTCCTTTTGCTCTCAATCCTTCCCAGTGTCAGAGTGCTTTCCAATGAATCTTGTCATCTCATGTGGCCAAAGTATTTAAGCCTCAGCTTATATTTGTCCTTCCAATGAACAGTCAGAGTTAATTTATTTAAACATTGATTGAGTTGATTTCCTCACTGTCCAAGGAACTCTCCCAAGTCTTCTCTGGCACTGCAATTCAAAAGCATTGATTCTACAATCCTCAGCTTTTATTACAGTCAAACTTTCATAGCCATACATTACTACTAGAAAAAATATAGCTTTGATGATATGGACGTTTCTTGGCATGAGATTTTTTTAGTATGCCATCTAGATTTGTCATAACTTTCCTTTCAAGGAAATAGATGAGTACTAGGTCTTATTTCTAAATATGACAGACAATATGGAATCAAGACAGTAAACAGCAGGATATTGAAAGATAGAATAAGGAGGCTTCAAAACAACTTTCAGGAACTAAAGAAAATTCAGTCATACATCCCCTCCTCCAACATGACAAGAACCAATAAGAAAATATTTCCATAATTAAATTTACTATCATTATGTAATTAAAAAAAATTCTAGTTATTAAATCCTTCTAAAGTAAAGTAATACTCCAACTATGTTTCATTCTCCTGGGGTCTCAAAGACAATATAGAGTACATGCATTGGCAGCCCCTACCAAACTGGAAAAAAAAAATTTGAATATGGCCTGGGCAACACACTTGTCTGTCTTCTAATGGCAATTCTGACAAAGTGGAAAGAAACTCATCCCAAGAAGAGGTACTCTGTGAATCTTTCCTTCCTTCCTTCTTTCCTTCCTTCCTTCCTTCCTTCCTTCCTTCCTTCCTTCCTTCCTTCCTTCCTTCCTTCCTTCTTTCTTTTCTTTTATTTCTTTTGCCACAGCAACTAATAAAGACCATCCATCAGTGTCAAAATCAATAAAAGTATTGTAACTATCACTATCTATATTGTTGTTATTGATGAATTAAAGAAAATTATTGTCTTTTGTCTGAAAATGAGCTTCTCCATCATCTAGCCCAACCTCTTCCCTTTTTTAGAGATGAAGGAACCACAGAGATGAATTTGTCTAGGGTCCCTGTGAGGCCAGTCAGTAAGTGAAAGATCTTTCCTGCCCATTCAATAGGCCTCAGGTGGGGCCAACAAAGGGAGGTCTGATTAGAGGCAGGCCCACACCTTTGTGATGCCAATCAGGGATTAAAAACCTTTTCCACCCACTCAGACCTCAGGTGGGGCCAATTAAGGAAAGCTAAATTAGAGGTTTGTTTGTAGGCAGGCCTAATCCCTTTACTTACTAGGCACTAGGTCTCAGGCCTACACCCTTTTGCTGATTGGGCATGAAACCCCTGGGCTCTAAAAAAGAGTACATATACCCTGAAGGTAGCCATTGAGAACTGAGAATTCTGAATTTAGAAGTCAGAAGAGAAGCCCGAATTCAGAAATCAGCCCAAGGAGAAGGAGTCAACAGACCTGCAGAAGAGACTGCTGAGCAGAGTGTGGAAACCAGGGAACTTCAGAGACCAGAAAAATCAGAGGAGAAAGAATGCAGGTAAGTAGACAATTAGGATTTGTGAGTGATTGTTTATGGGAAGGCCCTAGCAGGGGAAAAGGTTACAGGATGCCTTGGTTCCTTGCTATAATACTGTGTTACAATTTCCTCATTGATAAATTAAGGTGGCCTTATTGATTTTGGAATATAATTACTGCTATATCGAATTGAAATTATCGGCCTTGGGATTGGATTCTCTGGTGTTTAAATAAATGTTATGTATCCTCTGCCTTCTACCTAAAGAGCTTTTCATACTTCGCAATTCTGAACCATTCAAGCAAGTTCATAGTCATCCTCAAGGTCATGAATCTTGCCTTACTGATACAGTCCCACATCTAGATAGGAGACTATGATGTGACACTTTTCTCTTGACTCTTTCCAAAGGTTTTCCATTGTATCACAAAGTATGCTAGCCTCAGTAAAATTCAATTCAATAAAATTCAATTTCAAAAGTGTATATTAAGTACTTGCTACATTTTAGGCTTTATGCAAGTATGAAAGTGTTCAAAGGCAAAAATGAAATGACAGTGATTACAAGAGGGACATTTTCTCCTGTGCTACTCACTTTGCAGTGTTATGTTAATGGAAGTGAGTGAATAGAGGCTTAAACCCTTGGATTGTGGTAGTTTTACTAGGAGATAGGCATATCATGAAAATGCAGATGGCAATGGGATCCCAAATAGCAGCAGCATTTGACAGGATGATAGACCACAAAGAACAAAGGCAGCTTAAAACCTTTAAGATTTTTCATCTTCCTTCTTCTCTTACTTTCTAAGTAACATCACTGAGACAGAGATGAAGAACAAAGGCCCACTAGGAGGAACCTTATCAGTCATAGAGCCTTAAATCTTGTGACAGTAGGAGAGAAAGAGACCGGGAGGGAGGCTATCCAGGGAATTGGTGATGAAGTGACACCTCCATGTTAAAATTCCAGTGATCACAGGGCAGGCTTTATTTTTTTGCTACCAGGGAATTACTGTAATGAGTATTTAAGTAGCCATCATGTGCAACAGAGATCTGAGTTGTCTTTTTTGTCCCCAAAGAGAAGAACAGTGTGAAATGGATCAGTCCTTCAGAGATATAAATTTAGAATTGATGTAAGAAAAGAAAAACCCTAATAGTTAAAAAAATTCAAAAAGGAATAGGCTGCTTTAGAAAGTGTGACTTCCCCTTCATTGGAGGTCTCCAGGCAAAATTAAATGATGACTTCTTTGATAGGTTGTAGAGGGAATTCCTTTTGAGGCTAGACTAAATAGCCTTTGCAGTCTAGGCCAACTCTGAATCCTATGACTGTAAGTTTCATGGTAAAGGATGCTATGTAGCAGTAGTTTTTTTTTTTTTAAACATCATTTATAGTGCTTATGTTTAAATTCAAATTAGATGTTATCTGCTTATAGATTATTAATGAAACAGAAATATTCAACTGAAGTTTTCCTTTCTAATTAAACTTTTACTTTGCATAATATGCCATTTATACTTCATCTGCAGCTGCAATTTCTACTCTGTAAAAGAAATGTCAACTTCAACATTGCCATCACTTACAAATGATAAATTCAGGTTTGTGGATTATAGTTAGTTAGGAGTAGCCTACTTTTGAAATAATCAAATGGGGATGATCCATGTTTTAGATGCAATTAAGTGGACAGTTTTCCCAAAGATGCTCAAGAAAGAATAGTTTACCTGCAGTATTTAGACTTCTGTTTTTCAAATACATACAATTGAAATTTACTGAAACATTTAATATTGACTGATATGTAAATACAACTATGGAAACCATGGTCATAAAAAAGATTTGTGTTTCATGTTGCAATCATTACTTGACTCTTTCTGAATTGTGACTTAGGTTTATTTTTTAATTACAAAATACACGAAAAAAACTTTAACAGCAACAGAAAAAATAAGTTCTTTAGTCATCCTCCTGTATTGAATTTAGAGTGCACAAACTGTGCTCTCTGTTTTCAAGAAGCTTAAAATATAAGTGAGAAGACAAGACATAGACGCAATGCAGTACTTGAGAGACTCCATCACATCTGGTATGGCCAGGCCTCCTTCCCTAGCATTTCTTGTCATTAATTCCCTTGATATTCTGGATATTTTGTTCTTCCAGATTAATTTTGTTATTATTTTATCCAGCTCCATAAAATGATTTTTATAGCTTGATTGGTATGTCACTGAATAAGTAAATTAATTTAGGTAAAATTGTCATTTTTATTATATCAGCTCAGCCTAGCCATGAACAACTGATGTTTTTCCATTTATTTAGATCTGTCTTTATTTGTGTGAAAAGTGTTTTGTAATTGTGTTCATATAGGTCCTGGCTTTGTATTGGCAGGTAAACTCCCCAATATTTTATAGTGTCTATAGTAACTTTAAATAGAATTTCTCTTTTTATTTCCTGCTGTTGGGCTTTGTTAGTAATATATAGAAATGCTGAGGATTTATGTGGGCTTATTTTATATCCTGCAACTTTGTAAAAGTTATTTATTATTTCAAGTAGTTTTTTACTTGATTCTCTAAGTAAATTATCATATCATCTGCAAAGAGTGATAACTTAGTTTCTTCTTTGCCTATTCCAATTCCTTCAATTTCTTTTTCTTCTCTTAGTGCTAAAGCAAACATTTCTACTACCAAACTGAGCAATAAAGGTGGTAATGAACATCTTTGTTTTAGCCACTGTCTTACTGGGAATGCATCTAGCTTATCTCCATCACATTTAATTGTTTTTAAGCACACTGAAGTTCAGAATACCAATATATAAGAGATTTTTTAGCTTCAGCAGCTGCAGGAGTAGGGATTACAAACCTTCATGAGATCTGACTCACATTTATTTATTGATGGTGGAGGCGTGGGAGGGGGGGGGTGGAGGGAAGCAATCAGGGTTAAGTGACTCACCCACAGTCAAATAGCTAGCAAATGTCTGAGGCTGGGTTTGAATTCAGGTCCTCTTGACTCCAGGGTCAGTGCTCTATCCATTGTACCACCTGGTTGCCCTCCCATTTATTTTTAAAATAATAATAGACGGCCTATAAAGACAAATCTCATATAAAATAGAACAATAAAAATTACAATTAAATAAAAAATGATATGGAATTTGCTATAACAAATACCAAATTTGACCCAATCCAATGGAATTCTAAATTTAGCTAACAGAATCCTAGAATCTAAGAAATGAAGAAGAAACCTATGAGATTATCTACCTAGTTATCTCTGACATACGTCAAGGTGATCCTTGCATGTCCTAGGGTGTGGGGGCTATATACAATGCTTCTCAGTTCCCTGACTCTCAAATTCTTGTATTTTTAGTTTATGTCAAATATCCTTGAATTCACAATATGTTATTTTACTCAACTTTTTTGTAACCCTTCAATATTTGATAATTCTTGAGACTATGAGCTCTCATCAGTGTGGCTATACCCTCCATCAGTAGGTATCTACATACCCAATAGGCTGAAATCCTTTCATCTTCTCTATCATACCCCAGGTGACCTCTCCATCCTGTAAGATTACATCAGCCCAGGTACTGAAGTTTTAGCAGTACCTTCTGCCTCTCAGGCTTCTCTAATTGGAAGATGAAGCTAAAAATTCCCATCTAAATTTTCTGTAAAGAAGGTGCTCAAGTCAACAATCTTTTCATTTCCCAGTCAGATGCTTTTCTTTGAACTTCTCCATCATGCCCTGTTACAAATCACCTTCCCTGACCCCATCTCTTTTCAGCTTCCTTGTATAAGTTCTCCTCCACCATTAGATTGTAAGATCTTTGAGGGAAAAGATTATCTTCCCTTTGTCATATTTGCATCTCCAGCACTTAGCACAGTGCCTGGCACATAGTAGGCAGTTAAGTATTTATTGACTGCTTCTTTCCACACTTTCCAATTTTTTGCTTATGCCATCTCATAATCCTACATATGTCAGGAGCTATATCTATATATTTTTTAAATGCTAGGTTTCAAAATGTGTATACTTTATAGTATACTTCAATAGTGATTACATTTCCCTTCAGAAACATTGGTATAGACCCTTCCTACATTTCTCCCCCGCAGCTTTCATCATTCAGTCTTCTTCAGGAATAATCTGACATTTTAATGCAGACTGAATTCCACTGGATAAATACATTTTTTTTTGATCAAGAGAGAAAAAGAAAGATATTTGATGTAGGCTAATATCATATGGACTTGGGGAAAAATATTCATTACATACAAACACATTTAAAAATGACATATAAAATTTGGGAATGTAATTCCTAACTAGATTTCTGATGATATAAAACAAAAATGCATTTCTGAAAATATGTTTGCCCTAAATGATGAGATAAAATTCAATACCTAGACTCAGATGTACACAGTATTCTGAATTAATTTCTGCAGAAGTGTTGCAGAAAGATAATGACAACAGTGCCATTAGAGAGTGAATAGTGAAAGTTCGCTAGGAATTGTGAATCTTTTCAGGTCTTTCTATTACTTCCAGCCTGGTCATGTTACATTTAATTATTTTGTTTCTTGATAGAGCTTGCTTCTCACTGATCACCAAGGGAATGTTTGTATACATTCAGACTATTTGTATGGCCATGAGTAGGTAATTGGACCTCTCTGAGTCTCAGCTTCCACATATACGAAATGGGAAAAATGATACCCATTGTCAATTACTAACAGCATTATTATTGAGTTCTAATTAGATTTAAAGAGCTGATATAAAATATATTAAGTGATTTCTAACCTTAAATCCCCAAATAATTGCTATTTATTTCCTCTTCATAAAACCTATATAAATTAAAAGGAAAAAAATTGTGTATCTTGGATTTTAAGCACAGGTCTTCCACAAACATTTTTAAAAATTAATTTCTCCTTATTAAATATCTAGGTGTTGTTGCCTACTATGAGGCAAATAGGTGGTTCAGTGGATAAAACACTGGATTTGGAATCAGTAAGACCTGAATTCAAATCCTGCCTCAGGCACATGTTATTAGTGTGAACATGGGCAAGTCAATTAATCTTTCTCTCAGTCTCAGTTTCCTCGTCTATAACGTAGTCATAATAATGACATCTACCTCAAGGAACAGTTGTGAGATTCAAATGAGATTATATATGCACTTTGAAATCTTAAAGTAGTTTGTAAATTCTAGATTTATTATTCTAAATCTATGAATTTCTCCCTTAGAGAAAGAACATCCAAACTAACGTAGACCTACCTGTCCAATGTAATACATTTTGAAGTAACATTTAAAGGATTTTTGAACTTAGGGAATTTTAGCAATATGATAAATCATTGTTCAAAAACCCAGGGGAAGTATTCTCTGACTAAGGCCTCATTTCTCAAATATATGGAGAGCTGAGTCAAAATTATAAGAATATAAATCATTTCTAAATTAATAAATGGTCAAAGGATATAAACGGCCAGCTTTCAGATGAAGATATCAAATCAATCTATAGTTATACGAAAAAATTCTCTAAATCACTATGGATTAGAGAAATACAAATTAAAACAATTTTGAAGTACCACCTCACACCTATCATATTGGTTTGCATGAAAGAAAAGAAAAATGACAAAAGTTGGAAGGGATGTTGGAAAATTGGGACACTAATGCACTATTGGTAGACTTGTGAATGGATCTGGGGAACAATTCAGAACTATACCCAAGGGCTGTAATGCTGTACACACACTTTTACCCAGCAATATTACTACTATGTCTGTGTCTCAAAGACATAAAAAGAAAGGAAAAGGATGAATATGTTAAAAAAACATTTATAACAGCTCTTTTTTTGTATGTGTGTGTTGGCAAAGATTTGGAGATTGAGGTGATGTCCATCAATTAGGAATGGCTGAAGAAGTTGTGGTTTATGATTGTGATGGAATGCTATTATATCTATAAGAAAGGATGAGCAGAATGCTTTCAGGAAAATCTGGAAATACATGAATTGATACAAAATGAAGTGAACAGAACCAGGAGAACTTTGTACACAGAAACAGAAATGTTGTATGGTGATCAACTGAGAATGACAGAGACTGTCAGCAATACAAAGATTCAAAACAATTCTGAAGGACTTATGAAGAAAAAAAAGTTGTCCACCAAAAAAAACAAAAACAAAAACTGATAGAGACTGAATGCAGACCAAAGCATATTATTTTTTACTTCATTTTTTCATGTTTTTGTATGTGTTTTCTTTCACAACATGACCAATATGAAAGTATGTTTTGCATGACTGCACATATGTAAAATATACAAAATTATTTGCCTTCTCACTGAGGGTGGTGATGACAGGAGAAACAGACATAATTTGGAATTCAAATTTAAAAAAAATGTTAAAAATCATTTTGACATGTCACTGGAAAAACATTTAATTAAAAAAAACTTCATGGGAAGGTTATAGATGATATTTAGCTTCATTAATCTAGATCTTTAGCCTAGGCATGCCCCTGAAGAATGATTTTCCTAAAACTTCATAGCCCTCTTTAAAATTTCCCTCAAAGGCTCTCCTTCCAGGTGGGTCATATGTGAAGAGAACTAATCAACTAATTAGGCCTCCTCCCTCTGATCAATATCTTAATTATTACAAAAGATTGGGAAAGAGGGTATTATTCTTAAGTGGGCATTAGGCTAATTCCTATTCTATGCCTGATTACGACCCTTAATCCAATCACCATGGCCTTAATTTATTAATTTTTTACATCATTTTTATTTGGAAAAAAAAGAATGAATGAATAGAAATGGCAGTTATATTTAAAAGAAGGGGAAAGAGTAGGTATTTTTCCCTAAAAGCTTAATAACTAGTGATGAAGTTTCCTATCCTCAGATATGTCTAAGAAGGACAGTAAAGAATTTTTTTTCATATTTTTAGTTAAACAAAAAAAGAATATTTACACAGCTAGAATTCCAGAGGAACTGTCGACTGTACCCTAACCAAAATATTTCAACTTTGAATGGAATATCAAGGCTATTTGCAACATTACTCAGCCTCTTTGATCCTGTGGTAATACTAAATAGGTTTCACTATTCAAACACCTTCTGTTTTGCTTGGAGGTTAGTAGGCATCAGGTGAAATAAGTTACCTATTTGAAAAGATAGGTGGTAATATGATGCTAGCTGATAAAGATATCTGTGGGGGAAAAAGGAAGAGTAAGCAGGATCCAAGGTGACATGGTTCAGAAAGTATATCTATTCATTTCAGTCCTTACAATGTTGATAAAGGGAAAAGCTGGGACAGTACTGGACATTGCTCAGTGAAATAAGCTTACAGAGATGGTAAAATATCCTACCCCTCCTTAAAATTTAAATACAAATATTTCAACCAAATGATGGTTTAGCAAACTTCTAATTTTTGGAAATATTAATTTTGGAAAGGGAAAATACCAAATGTGATCACTCCCATGGCATAGTATATAATATTCATCAGAATTCATTTTCAACAGCTAAGTATTGCATTTGGAAATTAAAGGTAAAATTTTATACTCAATTTTTTATAGAGTTTGATATTCCAGTTCATATCTTGGGGTTATTAGGATTATACATTTAAATGGAACTTATATTTGTTATTATATTACATAGTTTATTCATTGAAGAAGTATATCAGAAATATTAACATTGTTAGCTTATAGGTTATATAAAAATTGACAATTCATCTTACTCCAAAGAAAACATAGACTTTCCATAGAAAGCTGTGCTCAAACTATGCAGACATTTATTTCTTCATACATCCTACTACGCTCCAACAAAATCCTGAGCTCCACATTGCACAAATCTCCTCCTGTCTCTGATATATTCCATTCTCATTTTTATTTCCAAATCTCTGTCAATGCTGTTTCTCTCTCCTTTCCTACTCTAGAATGCCTTTCTTCCTTTCTCTCTGTGAATATGACATCTACTCATATTTCAATGTCCATTCCAAGTCCTACTTACTTCAGGAAGCCTTTGCTCACTGCTAAAACACATAATTATTACTCCAAATTTCTCTTAAAAATTGAATTGTACCATATAATTGGAATAATAATAACAATAACTAGTGTTTGTAGATTGCTTTAAAGTTTGCAAAGCACTTTACACAAATCAAATTCTTTGATTCCTAAATTAACCCTATGAAGTATATGTCATTATTGCTTTTCTACAGATAAGGAAGAGGAAACTGAGTAAGGCTAAGTAACCTCACCAGAGACGTAAGTATTAGGTCTTTCCTTATTCTAGGTCCAAGACTGTTCACTGTGCCGCTTAGTCACAATTCTCTTGTAACTTCTTTATTTGTTTTATTATGTATGTGTAAATCTTGTTTTTTTCAATAAGATAGCTAAAGCATGGGGAATTGATTATTCTTTGATCTCCTACTACTTAATTTGAAAATTTAAAATGTTAAGTGAAATTTTTTCCAATAGCATAACATGAAATAGTCATCAAATTTAATTTTATTAATAAAACACTATGTTACCTAGCACACGGCATGGTTCATACTTCTTTTGAAGTCGATCAGTGATCTCAACAATAAGGAAGTTCCCTCCATCAGCACAGGATAAAGTCTATCCATGCATTCTCACCTTAGGTAATTATTGTTCATATTCTCCAAAAGTTCATCTGTGAAACCCTTCCTCTAGATCAGGCTTGCACAACATAAGGCCCACCAAAAGATTTCGGGTGGCCTGGGGAAAATGTAGAGGATGTAAAGATAATAAAGGGGTAAGGACTGCTTTGTCCATGTTCTGCTTAACTCAACTTCCACTAGTCACTATTGTGCCCATCATGTAACTTGGTGGGTGAGTTACCATTATGCACTTTCTACCGTTTGTCATATGATCTGTGGCAACCAATTATTACCACTCTGTCTGTAGTCTGAGAGGAGCTAAAATTGTATCTTTTTGCTGTGTTTTCAGTTATTACTGATGTTGAACAGGGACATAGTGAGTGCAGCCACATGCCAATGCTGCCAATGCCCACTAAGCAATGAGCCAAACAATGTGAGGGCTTCTTCCCCTTCCTAGGTATGCAACCACCCTCCAAGTTACGTGACTGGCTTTCATTCTCTCCAAGGTCAGACAATCAGTTCAGTATTTCTTTGTAAGCAGTTGTTATAGAGATTTTTTGGTTCTAACACTGGTGTTTGAGGTGACTTTGTAGAATGGGTGCTAAAAAGAAATGAAAGATCAAATCAAAAGACAGAGTGTTTAATCTGGAGTGGACAAATAGATCCTTGTTTACTTACATGAGAGAAAAAAATATTGTGCCTTGTTTGCTGAGAAGTAATACAAAGGAGTATTGCTTGCTGAGAAAGAATACAAACTTCTTTGCCATTTCAAATCAAAACATCATAACTTAAGCAAATAGGACACCAATGAAAAACAAATCAAAGTGTCTAAATTGTTGAAAAATCTCAGTGAGGTAAAATGGTTTTTCAAGAAAGTAAACTCAGAAAATGAGGTGGCTACTAAGGTTAGTTTTCAGATTTCTGAAGAAATTGCTGCTGCTGGGAAGTCTTTTACTGAAGGTGACTTCAAAAAGAAGTTCTTGCTGATTGCAGTTTCTGGATTATGTCCCGACATACACATACATAGACATATATGTATACGTATGCATACACATATGCATACATATATGTGTGCATATGTATGCACCTATGTATGCATAAGTGTATGTGCATATTATATATATATATATTATTAATATCACAAGTGCTACCACAGCATCTATGTTTTTCCTCCTATCTCCTTCACTCTTCTTATATGACTGGTCCCTTTTCTTCTCTCACCATATTTTTTTTTTGACAATAGGTATTTTCCTATTACTTGTTTTCAGGTCACAGATGAAAATATCTTTTAGCTTGCTATACCCACTGTGCATGTTTCCATGGCCATTTGGGTTATAGTGAATTTGATTCTTCAAATTTTAACGTGTTTCAATATTCACCATTGTACAAATATCACCAGCAGAACATATTAAATGAAATATATGGAGCAAAGGGGCAGTTCAAGATTGTAGAAAACTCAAACAATTTTTCAAATGCAACATAGTCTACCCTTTCTCCTATTCAGTTGTGGGAACAACTCATTGACCATTTGCTGAGCCTGGCCCCCAAATAAATTAATAAATACTAACTTTTATACAGAACTTTAAGAATTCTAAGGCACTTGACTTTTACTATCCCATTTATTCTTGACAAAATCCTCAAGGAAGTTGGTAGCTTAGTACAGGGATGTCCAACCTTAGGTTTTTATTGAAACAACAGACAATATATTTTGATTTGGCATTTTAGTGAGAGCTCTGCAGTAACTCGGCTTCCTTTACTAAAGCATTTATCTAAATTTCTATGCTTGTAGGAGACCACATAAATCGCACTGCCCACAGGCACATTTTGGACAGCCCTGGCTTAGTAGATAGAATACTTATACATAAATATATGTATATTTATAAAAAAGTATATATTTATATATAATATTTATATTATATTCACATAGTATAGAAATATAATATGTATATGTTTATATATACACATGTGACATACACACACATGGACACATAAATGCACTGAATATTATTCAATGATCTTCAAACTTTGTTGGATGTGTACATCTATCAGTAATTTCCA
The DNA here is from genome assembly GCA_028646595.1 of Phalanger gymnotis. Taxonomy (NCBI): domain Eukaryota; kingdom Metazoa; phylum Chordata; class Mammalia; order Diprotodontia; family Phalangeridae; genus Phalanger; species Phalanger gymnotis. The sequence continues at coordinate 572,836,236 of CM053622.1, forward strand.
ACTCCTCCGTCTTCCCTCCTCCACATATCCTGGGGGTGGGATGGGGGTAGGAGACAGTCAGTTTCCCAGTAGTACCTATGTAATTGCTGTGGTCAAGAATCAGGTTGTAAATGCACTGAGGGTTTGATGCCTGGCCCAGAAAGGGAAAGCTGACTACTTCCACAGTTGCAATTTACAGGAAACTGGGAAAATATTAGGCTCTAACTGGCGAGAGTAAGTATAGATGCGTTGGACACAAATCCAAGTTTTGCTGTCTCATGGAAGATAAGATACTACCTTTCTTACAACTCTTCTATTGATTAACTCTCCTGATGTAAAGTCACAGAGAACTTCAGTAGCATGACTCATAGCACACTTGATTTCTCTATTTAATTATACTATTTCAGTGATCGAATCAATCCTCATGGATTTAATATTAGTGCTATACAGATGATTACCAAATCAAGCCTGAGCATTTATCCTAAGTTTCTGTGTGAATTAACAACTGCCTTTTGGATATCTTGAATGGAATATTACATGGGCATTTCAAAGTTAACATTTTCCTAAAAGAACTCATTATCTTTCCCTAAAAAAATCCTCCCCAATTCTGAACTTCCCATGGTGTGGAGGTCAGTTCTGTATTACATTAGTCTGTGATCTCAATTTCGATATTGATCTCGATTCCTCAAGCATTCACCTCACAAATCCAGTCCATTGCCAGATCTTATTATTTCTTCCTTCACAATGTTTCTCCTCTACATGGCACTTCATGCAATTCACAGAGCCACCAAAACCTTTAAGGCTCCTCACCTGGAGTATTGCAGTCATCTTATAATTGTTCTGTTTTATGTCTTTTCTCTTTCCACTCCGTGTTCTCTACTCATCAACCTTTCTAATGTGTTGATCTTACCATGCCAACCTCCCCCTTCCCCTTTTAAATGCCTTCATTTAATGGAAGCCTTCCTCAATGTCTCTTAATTCTAGTGCCCTTTTTCTCTTAATTACTCCTATTTATTCTGTATATAATATATGTACATATATGTATACACACTATATATACGCATATACATCTATATATATGCATGCACGTATGTACTTATGTACATGTTCTATCCCCATTACATTTTAAATTCATTAAAAGCAGAGTCTGTTTCTTTTGGTATCCTTAGTACTTAGCATAGTGCCAATCACATAGCAGCTGCTTAATTAATATTGATTGATCACTCGATGAGCACCTGTGACTCCCTATTTCCTCAAGAATAAAATATAAAATCTATTTTTCATGTTTAATACACTTCATAATGTAGTGTCTTCCTACTGCATCATTATCCCCACATTTTACCATTTATGACAACAACAGCCTTTTTGTAGTTTTTCAAACATCACCCTCCATGTCCCATTGCCATGACTTTTTAATGGCTTCCCATAGCTTTGTAGTTCTTTACCCCTTCTCTCTACATCTCAGTTTCCTTGACATAAAAAAGAAAGAAAATGACAAATGCTGTAAGGGATGTGGGAAAATAGGAACACTAATGTACTCTTGGTAGAATTGTGAACTAGTCCAACTATTCTGGAGAACAATTTGGAACTATGCTCAAAAGGATAAGAAACAATGCATACTTTTTTGACCCAGCATACCATTCCTAGCTCTGTATCCCAATAAGATCAAAGAGAAAGGAAAAAGAACTCTGTGTACAAAATATTTATAGTAGTTCATTTTTGTGGTGGTAAAGAATTGGAAATTGAGTAGATCAAATGGGGAATGGCTGAACAAGTTTTGGTATATGACTGTGATGGAATAGTATTGTACTATAAAAAATGATGGAGAAAGTTTCATAAAATCCTGGACAGGGCTACATGAACTGATACAGAGTGAAGTGAGCAGAAGCAGGGGATCATTATACACAGTAACAGCAATAGTATGTTTATGATCAACTGTGAAAGATTTAGTTACTCTGATCCATCTGAGACAATTCCAAAAAAATTCATGATGAAAAATACTATCTACTTCCAGAGAGAAAACTGATGCACTCTGAATACAAATTGAAGCATATGTTATTTTCAATTTTTTAGATTTTTTTGTAACTTGGATAATGTGGAAATATATTTTGCATGATTTCACATTTATAATTGATGTCATGTTGCTTGCCTTTTACATGGGAGAGGTAGGGGCTGAGAGGAGGGAGAGAATTGGAAACAAATTTTTTTTAAAAGGTGAAATAAATTAATATTATTATAAAAGAATGAACCTGGCTTCAGACTAACCAGATATATGATCCTATACAAATCACTTATAGTCTCAGTTTTCTCAACTAATAAATGTGGGTAATAATAACACCTATTCAAAAAATTATTGTGGGAATTAAATGAGATAATATTTGTAAAACCTTTAGTGTAGTACCTGGCACATAGTAAATACTATGTTAATGCTTATTTATTCCCTCCATTATATCTCCCTTTCTTATATATCTTCTATGTACCAAGTGGTTTACTTCTTGCATTGCCCAATAAATTGAATAAATGCCACTCAAGGAAAAGATGTTGTTTTTGTCTTTTTTTAAAATACAGAGTCATTACCAGAATTCTAGATGTAATAAATACTATCTAGATATTTGCGGACTTGAAAATAATTGTGTTTAATCTATTTGCGTTTTCCTCTGTGGATTTTTAGACTGATCTCTTTCAGGCAATTTGGAATTTCATTGAGGATGGTGTACAGTCAGATATTGCAAGATGGTTTGAACTTGTCCAAGTATCCCCTGGATATAGATTTATACCTCCCCCCCGTTTTGACTCTCTCTTTCTTTTAGGTATCAAGATTATATTTGTGTCACAGAAGGAATGAGATAGAGTCTCCTCCTTTTCAATTTTCATAGTATATGTTGTGGAATAACTAATTGTTCATTGAATGTTTGGCAGAACTCAATGATGAATCCTAAATTTTCAAAAATTGTCTTATTTGTTATTTCCTCTCTCTTTTTTGTTCTTTGAAAACTTTCTCAATCCTTCACAATACTGTCTTCATTCTTATAATTATTTCCTAATATCCTTTATATATCTTACTTGTACATATTTGTTTGTTGTCTCCCTATTAGATTGTGAGATTTTTATGGCACAGATGGTCTTTTTTATCTCCACTGGTCAACACTGTGCTAATCAGGGCTGGGGGATTTATTCTTTGTGAGTTTTTATATTTTTATATATTTTTTTATATATTTTTATATATTATATATATTTATATATTTATATATATTTTATATATTTTTATATATTTATAATTTATGGCTTTTAAATTTCTTTTTCTTAGAGTGGCTTGTTTATGTTACTTATTTTTGTTATATTAATATAAGTATTTTCATTTAAATATTCATTTATTTCAAATACATGATAAGTTTTATTGGAATATGTTTGGACAAAAGTCTCTAAAAATCTCTTATTTCTTAATTTGTTGTGCATTTCTCTGTTTATCTTATTTATTTGTCTATTTAAGTTAAGTAACTCTAAAATCAAGAAAGAGTATTACATGGAAAGGGGATAAATTGGAATCCTTTCCAATAAGATCAAAGGTGAATAAATAATATTTATTATCACCATTTCTATTTACCATGTACCTAGAACTGTTACCTATAGTCATAAAACAAGAAAAAAAATGAAGGAATAATATAAGTAAAGAAGAAAGAAAATTATTATGTTTTGTGTACAACATGATAGATCACAAAGCCTAGAGGGTCAACTAAAATCAATTCAAATAATAACTTCCTTTTTAAATTGAATTTTATTTTACCAGAACACAAAGGAAGAATAAAGAAAAGAAACAAAAACATATCATAAACTTAAATATTGAAACTTAAATATAAAGTAAAAAAGAAAAAAAAGCATGTTGTGCATAGCAGAACGTAGGAGAGGATTCAAAATATTTAACAATCAATTTTCATTTCAAGAAAGCCTGTATGATAAATAATACATCTTGTGTTGAGTACTGTACATCTTTTCTTTGATTCCTCGTGTTTTCTTTTGTTCTCTGCTGTGTACTTTTTAACTTTTTTCCTCCCCCCACTCCCCAGATATTTCTTGATATATACATATGCACAAATGTATACATACACTTATACATATATACATGTGTATATAGACATGTACTTTCCCAACCATAATCTACTCTTGATCTTTGTTTTTTATGTTTGTACATATCTTTTGTTTCCTATCCTTCCTGCCTTCTCTATTTAACTTCTGCCCGCTATATCACCTTCCTATTACTTGCCTACCCCCCTCCTCCAGGAACCACCCTGCCCTCCTATTACTTGCCTTCCCTCCCCTGAGGATCTAAGGATCCCTCCCCTATTCCCCCATTCCCATTAATCTAAACTCCCTTTACCTATTCACTCATTCTCCCCTCTAAAAATCCCTCCCTTGTCCTAATCCCTCCCTTGTCCTCTTCACCTGCCTCACTAAAGCCCTGCTATTTTATTCCTTCTAAATTTAGAAGACTTTTATACTGTTCTAAATATATATATGTATACACACACACACACACACACACACACACACGTAATATTTCCTCTTAAACCCATTCCCAATAAAAGTAGGTCACCAGAACTACTAGCCCTCCCCCCCATCTTAATCCTCTATATACTTTCTTCTTCTTGCACCTCTCTTCTATAAAATAGTTACTCTTTTTAGCTGTTTCTAAATGGTTTTACTTTTTAAATTCATATCATAGTCAGGTTTATCCACCTCTTTCTTATAAGCTCAATAATTATTAATAAGAATGTTAAGACATACACTTTACATTTTATGTTATACAAAAGGTAAGCAGTCTGTTCTTGTAAATCCCTTATAGTCAGTCTTTTGTACGTACCTTATGTGTCTCTTAGTTCTTGTATGTCAAATCTTCTATTAAGTTGAAGATTTTTTTTAAACAAAGTCTTAAAAGTCTGGAGGTTTGTCACATGTCCATTTTTTTCATTCAAAATAATATTGAAATTTGAAATTTTGATATTTTTGGTTGGTGCCGCAGGTCTTTTGATCTTCGATATATTGTGTTCCAAGACCTGTGGTCCTTTAATGTCTCTGCTGCTAGGTCTTGTGTAATTCTAATTGTGGCACCATCATATTTGAATTGTCTTAATATTGATGCTTTTATTATTTTGTCCTTGATCTAGGGATTTCAGAATTTGACTGTGATATTCTGATGAGTTTTTCTCATAGGATCACTTTTAAGTGGTGTTTGGTGAATTTTTTCTATTTCTACTTCCCTGCCTTGTTACAATGCAGAATGACTAACAGTATGAAAAGAAAAAGATCTTGACACAATAATACAAGAAATAATTAATGAAAATTGTCCTGAAGCATTATAACAAGGCAGAGAAGTAGAACAATAATATGTAGAATCTAGCTGGGGTTATAAGTATTAAAAATGAAACAATCACTACTACATAGGCAAAATAGACATCGACTCATGTGGTGTTGTTTAAAGGACTCTAGGAAGGCTACATTGACCCCTTCCCTAAATCTCTCTCGTTGGACATTTAAAATGTTGATATCTTACCATTTGGGCTTGATTTCTTTGAGGTTTTTCATTTTCAGATGTCTCTTCTTTATGATAAAAGATCTCTTAGTGGAAAAACATGTCAAACGATCTGCTATTAATACTGTGGTAAGAATTGCTTTTTTTTAGAAATGTAAATTTGAGAGCTAAGGATAAATTTAAAATGCAGAATAGGTAGAAGGTAGGTCATAAAAATGGAACCTGTCCTGTAAAAAAGGATGCTTCAGGAATGAATGAAGTACTGATCAGGCTTGAATTTAATTCATTTGTATCTAAGTCACCACAATAAATACCATACTCAGCAGAACTGAAGCTTTTAAGATGTTAGTATCAGAGATCTGGAGGGATCTGGAAGGAAACTCAGAATCCATCCTGTTCTTTAGCTTCATTTTATAGGTAAAGAAAATGAGGCCTACAGGTGTTGAGGAACTTTCCTGAGTTTGCACAGTTCCGGGGAGTATAGGCAAGATTTGAACCAAAGTTCTCAGAATTCTGAGCCAGTGTTCTTTCCACCATTTAGTTAATGGATTTTTAATTTTTTATTGATTACATAGTACTAAAGTTTAAATCGCTGTTGTGACTTATTTTGTTGTTAACTGATCTGTGTAAACATAGACATGGATGCTTTATAAATATTAACTTGTGTTATGGACTCATTTTGTTCCCGAGTTACTGGAAACTAATAAGAAATTATGATTCCTTTAGAGAAAGGGAAATAATGTAATCAATGATTAAAAAAAAACTTTGCTTTATATGTATGTGTAATTTGCCTCCTAATTAATCATGTCGACTACACTTTTACTAGCACCCTAATTTCTTCCTTCCACTTCCTCTCACCTTCTGTTTCCAACTCTCTTAGGTAAACTTTCTCCTTATGTTTCCAGGAATAAGGTCTCTATGCCATTTCCCAGTCATCTTCTCATCTTTTAATCCATACTCTGCACACTTTCCTCATTAAGCCCTAACTTTCCTTTTTTGACTGTGTTCCTGAGTTTCCTAGCTGTGACAGGTTAACTTACTTTTTAGTCAGAAATCAGACCACCTTGCCACTTCCTGTCATCTCTACACTATGCTTCACTACTAGCATTAAAGGCAGGGACTATGTTGTTTGTTTATATGCATAACCCCAACACTAAGCACAGTTTTTGGAGAGCAGATCTTGTATTACTTTCTTTCTTTTTATTTTTCTCTTTAGAAACTAACACAGCACCTAGAATGTGATAAACACTTCCTTCCCTCCTTTTCTTCCTTTTCTTTTTCACTACCTCCCTTCCTTCCTCCTTCCCTCTGAAGATCTGGCCGAGGTTTATGAATGTGACCATAATGTCTCTCCTGGATTGCATCACCAACTGCCTATTATACATTTTAAATTAAATGTTGAGCAGGTATCTTGAACTTAGCATATTCAAAACAGAATTCATTTCCTTTCCATTTGAAACATAGTGAAAACCCTTATTTCTATCCAGAGAAATCTCCTAATCACACAGCTTCCCAACCCTGCTGCAATTCTTGACTCCTTGCTCTATTGTTTCCATCAGTCATGAAGTTTCTTTAGTTCTATCTTTCACATGTTGTTCTCTCTACTCCCAGTGGCACACTATTTCAAGCCCTCATCATTTCCTCTCTCCTGGACTATTTCAATAGTCTTCTTTCCAATTGATTGGTCTCATTTACTCAAGATTTCCTTCTCTAATCCATTCTCCACAATTTGCAATAGTGAGTTTTCTTTTCTTTTTTTTTAATATTTTAGTTTTCAACATTGATTTCCACAAGATTTTGAGTTATAAATTTTCTCCCCATTTCTACCCTCCCCCCATTCCAAGATGGCATATATTCTGATTTCCTCATTCCCCAATCAGCACTCCCTTCTTTCATCTCACTACCCCCCACCCCCGCCATCCCTTTTCCCCTTACTTTCTTGTAGGGCAGGATAGATTTCTATGCCCCATTCCCTACATATCCTGTTTCTGAGCTGTATACAAAAAACACTTTTTAAACATCTGCTTTTAAAACTTTGAGTTGTAAATTCTCTCTCCTCTTCCCTTCCCACCCACCCTCCCTAAGAAGGCAAGCAATTCAACATAGGCCACACCTGAATCATTATGTAAAACACTTCTACAATGCTCATGTTGTGAAAGGCTAAATATATTTCTTTCCATCTTATCCTG
>CM053622.1:572844430-572892553 GCA_028646595.1 Phalanger gymnotis
CCCACCCTCCCTAAGAAGGCAAGCAATTCAACATAGGCCACACCTGAATCATTATGTAAAACACTTCTACAATGCTCATGTTGTGAAAGGCTAAATATATTTCTTTCCATCTTATCCTGTCCCCCTTTAATAAATTTTCTCACTTGACCCTGTCCCTTTTGAAAAGTGATTGCTTTTGATTGCCCCCTCCCCTTATCTGCCCTCCCTTCTATCATCTCCCCTTTTTATCTCCTTCCCCTAAGTTTCCTGTGGAGTAAGATACCCAAATGAGTGTGTATGTTATTCCCTCCTGTAGTTGAATATAATGAGAGTAAGATTCACTCATTACCCCTCACCTACCCCCTCTTCCCTTCCAATAGAACTTCTTTTTCTTGCCATGTTTATGTGAGATAATTTGCCTGATTCTATCTCTCCCTTTCTCCTTCTCTCAATATATTCCTCTCTCACCCCTTAAACTTATTTCATTTTTTGAGATACCATCCCTTCATATTCAACTCATCCTGTGCCCTCTGTCTATATTCCCTTCAAATCCCCTAATAATGAGAAAGGTCTCATGAATTACATACATCATCTTTCCATGTAGGAATATAAACATAACAGTTTAACTTTACTAAGTCCCTTATGAATTCTCTTTCTTGTTTACCTTTTCATGCTTCTCTTGATACTTGTGTTTGAAAGTCAAATTTTCTATTCAGCTCTGTTCTTTTCATTGAGAAAGATTGAAAGTTCTCTATTTTATTGAAAATCCATATTTTGCCTTAGAGCATAATACTCAGTTTTTCTGGGTAGGTGATTCTTGGTTTTAATCCTAGCTCCTTTGACCTCTGTAATATCATATTCCAAGCCCTTCAATCCCTTAATGTAGAAGCTGCTAGGTCTTGTGTTATTCTGATTGTGTTGCTACAACATTCAAATTGTTTCTTTCTGGCTGCTTGTAGTATTTTCTCCTTAATCTGGAAACTCTGGAATTTGGCAACAATATTCCTAAGAGTTTTCTTTTTGGGATCTTTTTCAGGAGGTGATTGGTAGAATCCACCAATTTAAATTTCTATTTTACTCTCTGGTTCTAAAATATCATGGCAGTTTTCCTTGATAGTTTCTTGAAAGATGTTGTCTAGGCTCTTTTTTGATCACGGCTTTCAGGTAGTCCAATAATTTTTAAATTATCTCTCCTGGATCTATTCTCCACGTCAGTGGTTTTTCCAATCAGATATTTCACATTGTTTTCCATTTTTTCCATTCCTTTGGCTCTGTTTTATCATATCTTGATTTCTCAAGTCACTAGCTTCCACTTGCTCTAATCTAATTTTTAAGGTGGTATTTTCTTCAGTGGTCTTTTGGACCTCCTTTTCCATTTGGCTAATTCTGCCTTTCAAGGCATTCTTCTCCTCATTGGCTTTTTGGAGCTCTATTGCCATTTGGGTTAGCCTATTTTTTAAAGTGTTATTTTCTTCAGTATGGTTTTGGGTCTCCTTTAGCAAGTCATTGACTTATTTTTCATGGTTTTCTTGCATCACTCTCATTTCTCTTCCCAATTTTTCCTGTACTTCTCTTAATTGCTTTTCCAAATCTTTTCTGAGCTCTTCCATAGCCAGAAACCAATTCATATTTTTCTTGGAGGTTTTTGATGTAGGCTCTTTGACTTTGTTAACTTCTTCTGGCTGTATGTTTAGTTCTTCTTTGTCACCAAAAAAGGAATGTAGAGTTTGAGTTTGAGTCTGAATTTGTTTTCACCGCCTGTTCATCTTCCCAGCCTACTACTTGACCCCTTGAGCTGTTTGTCAGGATATGACTGCTTGTAGAGTAGAGAGTACTTTGTCCCAAGCTTTAGGGTCCAAGCACTGCTGTTTTCAGAGCTACTTGTACTCCACTGTCATGCCAGGCTCTGTCACAGCAGTGCTCCTCTTCCCCCAAGAACCACCAACCAGAACCGCAATACAGATCCAAGCAGGGCACAACAAGAGAATCTGCCTTTGTGCCCACAAAGCACTCTTTGTACTCCTGCTCTGATCTGCTGCTAGATTCTCCCACCGTGTAAGCCAGGGACTCAGGAAGCAGCTGAAGCTGTAGTTCTGGAAGCAGCCTTAGGAGCTTCCTGATGCTGCCACCACCACTACTGCACCACCTCCGCCACCCCCAGTGCTGGTGGCTGGACCACTCTGAACTTGGTTTCCCTTTAACCTGCTCTTTGGTGTCTGTGGGTTGAGAGGTCTGGTAACTGCCACAGCTCACTGATTCAGGGCCCAAAGGCCTCTTCCAGCTGGCTGACTCCAGGTCTGGTCTATCCTGGCTCAGCCTATGCTGGCTTGTGCTCCACTCCCAGCACCGTGCAATAAATAAATCCTTCCTGGGAACCATCCAGGCTCTCCTAGGCTGGAGACCTTTTTCCCTCTGCTATTTTGTGGGTTCTGTAGCTCTAGAATTTGTTCAGAGCTATTTTTACAGGTGTTTGGAGGGATTTGGGGGAGAGCTTAAGCAAGTCCCTGCTTTCCAGTCTCCATCTTGACTCCACACCCCAATAGTGAGTTTTCAAACATAAGTCTAACCATGTAATTCCCCAACTAAATGAATTATATTGGCTCTCTATTAGATTTGGCACCAAACAGAAATGCCTGTATTTCACATTTTAAGTTCTTGACCACCTGGTTACAACTTACTTTTCCAGTATTATTATACATTTCTCCCCTTTTTGCTCCATATGATATGACCAAAATGTTCTTCATACTGTTCCCCTCTTATTACATTCCATCTATCATGTCTTTACCATTATAATATACTTTCTGCTCAAATTTATATCTTAGCATCCTGAATTTCCTCAAAGTTAATGAGCTACCTTCTGTGCCATGCTCTTCCTGACTCCCCATAGGTTATATTATGATGGGTATATGTGTGTATCCACTTATCTGTTAATTTATATATTTGTTTAGGCATATGTGCATATATACATATGTATTACTCATACAAATATATACATGTATATAATATAGTATTACATATTTATACATATACATACACACATACATACATACACATATATACATATACACACTTCTGTGTTGGCATATCATATATGTTACTGTGATCAACACTGAAGAGGATGCTGCTTCATCCACCTTCTCTGTACCCAAACCAACAGCACAAATGTTGAAGGTTAGAGTACACATTTTTCCTCTTTTACTTGTCAAATGAAGGCAGAATATCAAATGGGGTGTACAAAAACATACCTGATCCTAAAGTCTAACAACTTAAGTAGGAAGAGAAAAAAATCAATGTAACATTCATTGCATCTATTTTTCCATTAAGGATGATGTAGAAAATGGTCATGTGTGGGTACTAGGTGGGAAGTCCTGACTATACTTATAAACCAAATGCATGCACAGTCAAGGTTTATTTTGTTTAACCCTCTATAATATATAGACATCTCTATAGCAACCCAGGTGTAATGTTACATAGTTTTCAACTCCATGCTACAGAACATTTTACAAGAGTAAAATATGTAGTACTATAAAATTAGACTACTTTTTTCAGACAATAGTCTGGTACCATGCTTTTTAATTTAAATAGAATGTTTTGATGGGTCTACTTAAGGACAATCTTAGAAATTTAAGCCACAGAAAGGAAAACTGATGTTTTAATTTAGGTTAATCAAAGGAAAGCCCATTTCTGCTTCTGAAAGATGTCTAAGTTCTTTTTTTTGGCAAATTCATTTTTGATTAAAGAAATACCAAAATGATCAATAGCTTGTAGTTATCATGTTGCATCTGTGATGCTCACATTGTTATATATCACTTAGAAGATTTAGGTAATCTAAGAATGTGTGTTATTCCTTTGTTAACTCTCTGAATTATGCTTTATTACAGCTAATTTGCAGAAATCTAACAGTTTTGTTTAATTCTTATATTTCTTAGTCCTTTAAGGGTATTATTTTTCTTGAACTATTTTAAAGGCTACGTTTTATGTAGAACTATTGTGTTTAGTTTAGTGACTCTTCAGGGTTCGTTAGAGGACTTTATGATATGTTATTCATTCATTTAGCTTGACTATTGTTGGGAGTTAAGCTGATTTAAATCAGTTAAAATTTTCAGTCACACACTAACAGAAATCACTAAATAGGTTTGCCAACTGTACAGCTGTGTACATCTTCAAGCCCTGAGGTATATACTATAGCTTCCCTGAAGCTAGGATATAGTGAGGGACTCTGGTTATATGGTGTGAGAGGGGTCTACTCTCAACATAATAGGAGAACAATGTAATATCTTTCAATGTGTAAAGGGGATATTTAATCCTAACAATATCTCATGTATATAATACAAGAAATGTATCCTTATATAGTCAGTATATCAAGCCCAATATTCCAGTCTTGACAGGAGTACCATAAGGCATTTTATGGGGAAATGGCTAAGTTCCACAAATAGAGTCTTAGAGAAATAACTTCAATACCTAACATTTAATGACAACTCATTATAAATATAACACTAATTTATCCTGTGATCTCAGTCAATTGGCTTTATTGCTGTGCATTTTAATTTCCTGAGCTATAAAATTGGGAATAGGGAGATAATGATGCTTACACTTCATTCTTTTCTTTGCAATTCTATGGGTTCCATGATTTTGTCACACATGAATTTACCTAAAAGAGTTTCACTTGTCTATTGACTACTATTAATAAGAGTCTCCAAGAACTCCATCCCTAATTCTAGAATTTGGGAATTTTCTATCCCATATACTTCATTTAAAAAAAATGTTGATTAGAGTTTCTCAGGCCAATCTATCTAAAAAGGAAGAGTCACACTTCTTTTATTTTAAATACACTATAGTGAATGGATATCTGACTTGTAATTACTACTTCAAAAGACATACATAACAGACATGTTTGTTCTCTTAAAGATTTGAAATTTTCTCTCTTCTAGGAAATGCTTTTGTTCAGTAAAGTTTGCTCTCTAAATGGTCACAAATTCTGAGCTTATAGTTCTCATATTTTACTGTAGAAAATGTGTACAGAAAAGTTCTGAGGAAGCCTTTTAAAAATATGGATTTTCTTTACAAGTATGCTATTGAGACAGTCTGGCCAATTTAGGTAAATAGGGATTTTCTTTCCCCATTCAGTCTTTCTGTTCTGAGTGCACCAGATAATTGTACCACCTTCTCCTTCATTTTGGTTCTGCAGTCATAGTCTCATAAGCTCATTTATTATTCATTTTCAATCAACTAACCTTTTATGGGTGTCAGAAGCACAGAAAGGGAAGGACATAGAGTCATACTATATAGTTTTCACATTGTCTCTCTACCTCTGAATAAAGATCTCTTTGAAATCATAACTTTCAAAAGCAAGAAGAAACATCTCACAAATTTTTACCACACATAATTCTTAAACGGTCAGTGTCATTTGTGTTCAAAAACAATAGTTCTATTTTTGACCCTGGTTTTGTACGTTTACAAAAGCTTTTATCTTCTCACATCCTCAGATAAAATATGAGAAAAACTCATTCATAAAGAGTGACGTACGTAAACAAATTTGATTCAGTCTCTATGTAACTCTCAAACCAGATGTGTCCATCATGTCCTCTACCCTGACAAAACAGAGATTGAAGCTTTGCCATGAACACCATTCTATAATTCTTGGACAATTGGTGACAACTGGTTTTAGCGCACATAGATACTCTATTGTGTCCTAGATCCCTGAAACTCAGTTACTGTTCAGAGAAAATTTGAATCATGAGGCTAAGTGGGTTTTGGGGGATAGGAATTTGCACATTTTTTCCTAGTTTTACATAACACATAGTTCCTGATTTAGTGCTGCATCAAAGATATTTTCATTTGATACTGATTTGATTCTTTTGAACTCTAATTTCAAAACTCTGTTAACAAGTTTTGCTCTGTTCCCTGGCTTCCCCTGAATGGAGATATGGTAGAAGGTTAGAGGATTTTGATGGTAGCTTGTTTTAATGTGAAATGTCTGGTATTTCATAACGGGACAGACATATCAGATAAGAAACTGGATACATTCAACTGAGTAATCATTTATTAATGGCCTACTATTTGCATTGTGTGGAACTGGACACAATTGTTCCTACACATGAGAAGGAAAAAAAAAAAGCAAAAGCTATTAGATTAGCAGATGGTTTCTCTGCTTAAGAGAGCTTAACTAGGTCGATGCAAATAATACAGCCGTAAGTGAATAACTAAAGAACAATTACAAGCAAGCAAATGACTAAGTGTTAAGCAAGCATTCAACTCAATCAAATAACATTTATCGTGTACTTTGTGCAAGTTATTGTATTATATGCTAACGATAAAAAGCAAACTAAAAAAAAAATAGCCCCTACCATCTGAGCTTAAATTCTTGGAGTCAGAGAGCAAGGTAGAGATACATTTGCACAAGTATAGTATAATGGATAGATAAAAGATGTCTATATGAAGGAATGGCACTAGAGTTGAGCCCTGAAAGAAAATAGTAGCTGGAAACGAAAGAGTGAATTTTGTCCATGGGAGACATTTTGGAGAAATGCAAAGAAGTAGAAAACAAAATATTAAATTCTGGGAGCAGCTAATAGTTTGGTTTCACTAGAACACAGAATTCATTAAGGAGAACTATGAATCCAAATTTAAGACCTAAAAACATATTATATAAGTACACTACTCATGTTGAAGGGAGGAGGCAGGGCCTGGGGATAGGAATATAATGCCAGTGACAACGTTGGGAGAGACAATAAGTAAATTCTCAGGGTTGTTTTTGGAAGAAATGTAAATGACACACATATACATACAACACACATACACGTTTACATATATACATAGATATGCATATGTGAGCGTATATGAGTCTGGGCACATGCCATCATATTTTATTTATATATATATATAAATACATATATATATATATAATATATATGTATATATATGTATATATATGTATATATATAATATGTATACACATACATATATACATATATATACATATATGCGTGTGTATGTGTGTGTGAGTATATATATATATATATATATATATATATATATATAGACTGAATGGACTATGTTGCCAAAAATAAATATGCCTTCTACATTGTCTCTTCATTTTCTAGTCTTTTAATTTGGCTATGGATATCTACATTCTGAAGGGGTAATGTTTTCTATCATTTACATATATGCTAAGTTCATTTTTAAAGCAAATCAGGTCACTCATATATTGATGTAGTTTCATTGTTATTCACTTTCTACCAATTATAATTCATAGTGGATATTTCTCATTAAGTACAGATCCATTCTCAGAAAACATGACATAGCAAAATTACAATTATGCAGAAGTATGAACTTGAGTACACTTCCAATTCCTTAAATCTATGAACTCAACTACTTAATGTAAGAACTTTTATAAAAGCATAAACTATATATTCACTAAACTGTAAATTGTGTGTTTTTCTAATAAAGTCAGATTATTCATATGACCAAAACACCTAAAAGTTTAAACAATTTATATAAGTCATCAATGTCATTTTTTCATTTGTAATGAATTTACTTGTCAAGGCATTATGAAAGTCTTACAAATCATTGGAGTATGTGGATATCTCCTCTTAAGAGGTTAATAAAATTAATCTGAAGATCTCAATGTGTATCCCAAACAATTTGAATAAAAATGAGAAGACATAAGCAAAGGACATTACATTGCATTTCAAATATCAATTGTTTTGATGTATAGTGTGAAATATTATAGTATTCTCTATAACTAGTCATTCAGTTAATAAATATATAAATATATAAATTTTGGTGATACAAAGAAAAGAAAAATAAATAAATGAACTCTGTTCTTAAGGAATTGAAAATCTAATAAGCACACAACTTGAAAACAACAATATATATTATATAATCAATGAAAGGAAAGCTTTATGATTGAGGTTTGATCAGGAAATGCCTACTGTAGAAAAGAGAATTGAGCCGGGACTTGAAGAATTCTAGTGAAGTCAGAGGGGAGAGATGAAGAAAGGGACAGCATTCCAGGCATCAGGGAGACCAAGTGGAAATGCCTGGAGTCTGAAAATAGAATGTCTTTTTTGCAAACTAAGCAAAGGTGCCCATGTCAATGGATCATATTCCATATAGGAATGAGAAGGAGGAAAGGTCAGAAGCCTGGAAAATTAGGAGGGCGTAATCTTAAAAATGGTTTTGAATACCAAATTTGATACTGGATGTGTGAAGGAGCCCCTAGAATTTACTGAATAATGGAATGACATGATCAGATTTGTACTTTGGAGAGATTGATTTGGTAGCTGAGTAGAGAATCTAATGAATTAGGGAGAGATTTGGGTCAGACAGACCATGTGGTAGACTATTTCAATGACCCAGGCTTGATGTGATGCAAATTTGGAAAATCTTCAGTGAGGGATTGATTTTTAAGTAGATGATAAATGCTTTAGGAGGGGAAAGCCAGTCCATCAATAAGCAATTATTAAACATCTTATTAAACAATAAGCAATTATTAAACAAAATATGACAGGCATTGTGAGGAGTGCTGGGGGTAGAAGAAAAGTAAAAGATAGTACTAATCTTAAGGAATTAACAACCCGATAGGGAAAACAACAACGAAACAAGTTCGCGAAAACAAGCCATATACAAGATATAGAGTAAATAGAAAACTGAGAGTAGGCACTAGAATTAAGTGAAATTCAGTTAGGTTCCCTGTAGAAGGTTGGATTATAGCTGGGACATGAAGGACATGAGGGAAACCAGGAAGAAAAGAGGAGAATGTCCATTAAAGACATGGGAGACATCCAGAGAAAATGCTCAATCCAGAGATGAAGTGCCTTCTTTGAGGAACATCAAGGAGGCCAGTGTCGAGGATTGAAGAGTATATGAGAGGGATAAGGATGAAAGAAGACTGGAAAGGTATGTGTAGGGTCGTGGTATAAAAGGGTGTTGGGCTATGAAGCGCTTTGTCATCAAACAGAGGGTTTTATTTGATCCCAAAGGTGATAGAGAACCAGTGGAGTTCATTGGTTCATGTGAGAGAGGGGCATGACAGAAAGAAAGGAAAATTATATTTTAACATAATGGAAGTTGGACTGTGGTGGAGATGGACATGCAGTAGGCTATTGTAACAGACAAGGTGTGAGGTGATAAAAGACTGTACTCTGTGGTGACAGTATAAGAGGAGAGAAGAGAAAATATTCAAGAGATGTGAAAGTGAAACCATCAGGCCTTGGCAATAGATTAGATATAGAGGGTAAGAAGTAGTGAAGATATAATGAAAAGAAACTTCTCAGCTGAGGCAAGGAGGAGGAGGGAGCCATAGGAGATTTGAGGAAGGGATAAATAAAAGGTTTGGGGCAGCCACTGTGTTGACACTTAATATGACACTTAGGTTCCAAGCCCGGGACACTGGGAGGATGGTTGTGTCCTCAACAACGGTAGGGAAATTTGCGAATGGGGAGGACTTGGGGGAAACAAAATTAGTTCCATTTCAGACATTTCGAGTTTTAAATGTGGACTAGACATTACATTCAAGATATCTAAAAGGAAGTTGGATGTGTCAGACTAGAGAGCAACAGAGAAGTTCAGTCTTGATAAAGGCATTTAGAATAATCAGCAAAGTGATGATAATTAAATCAATGGAAGCTGTCAAGATCACGAACTTAAGTACTATAGAGGGAGAAAAGAGCTCAGGACAGATCTTTATGGGACACCCATGGTTAGTGATCATGACCTGGATGAAGAACTCAGAAGGAGTGGTCAGATGAGTAAGAGGAGAACTAGAAGACAGAAGTATCCCAAAAAACCTAGAGAGAAGAGAATATGAAAGGGAAGGGGAGGATTACAGTGTCATAGGCCGCAGATGCATTAAGAAGCAAAAAGATTCAGAAGAGACCATTGAATTTGGCAAAGGAGGTCATTGGTAACTTAGGAGAAAGGAGTTTCATTTTAATGATGCGATTGAAAGCCAGTTTGGAAGTAGTTCAGAAGAAAGTAAGAGGAAAGGAAATGTAGGCACCTGTTATAAATGGGCTTCTCAAGGAGTTTACAAACAAAGGTCAGAAGAGACATAGAATAATAGCGAAGATAAAAGAAGTGAGGTTTTTTTTATTATGGAGAAGATATTGGCATGTTTGTAGGACAAAGCAAAGAAGTCAGCAGATAAGGAGAGATTTAAGATAAATGTGATAGTGGGGGTCACAGAGGGGACTGTCTGTTGAAGGGGATGGGATGGAATGGTACAGGTAGAGGGGTTTGCTTTAGGACGTAGTAGGACCACCTTTTCAAGTGACACAGGAGTGAAGGAAGAGATGACAGCAGAAGGCATTAAAGTAAAATGAGATGAGCAGGAGGGGAGAAGAGGGAGCTCCTGTGGAATAGCCTCAATATTTTGAGTAAAATATGAGACAAGTTTTTCAGCTGAGACAAGGAGGAGAAGGGAGCCATAGGAGACTTGAGGAAGGATTAAATAAAAGGTTTGGGGGAGCCACTGTGGTGAATGGGATAGTAAGTTAAAAAAGGAGATGTAGAAATTTTGTCTAATTGCAGTGAGGGCCTGGTTGAGGTCATATAACATAAATTTGTAGTGGACCTGGTCAGAACAGTTATATGATGTTCTCCACCATTATTTAGCCTCAAAGGTGGAAGAGCAAAAGTATTAGATAGTGGGAATGATCCAAGACTGTCGCTTGGCAGGACACAATTGGAAAGATGATAGGGGGACATGGGACTCAAAAGAATAGGACAGTTTATAGTTGAATTGGTTCACCAAGGGGTCAAGTTCAAAGAAAGAGGAGAGATTGGCTAGTACAGGGGTACTGGCCTGGGATAGAACTGAGGGATCAAGTAATTGCAGGTCACGGTGAGGATGAATGTTATGGCTTGGTTCAAGAAGGCGAAGGAAGAAGTAGAAAATCAATAAATCATGGTAGAAAAGGGGGATTTGAGCATTCTTGAACACAGAGGTAGAAGATTTGTGGGTAATGGATAGATTAAGGGTATGGCCATCTTTGTAGTTGGCTGAAGTAGAGTGGAAAAGTAGATAATCAGAAGTAAATGCGCTGAAGAACAAGGCAGTGAGTGTTTGAGGGAGTATAAATATACGTGCTGATGTCTCTTAGAAAGCAGATAGAATATTGGGAAGAGAAAAAGATTTTGAAACAGGTACTCATCTCTTTGAGAAAGGGAGGGGAGTGTTGTGGGGTCTCTACTTGTTATAAGCACCAAGATTTTGATTGAGTAGAAGTGAGGTTGTATGCATCCAAAAGGAGGAGAGTCTTTTATTTTTTACTAAAAATTATTTTGTTCTCAGCACCTAACACAATGACTTGTGCTAGAGTATTTCCTTAATGAGTAATCCTTAAATTACAGTATTGAGATTTATTAACAAAGTGATGTTTTCAAAGGAAGTAGAGATGGTAAGATGACAAAAAGAATTCAGAAAGATAGGGCATGTGTGATAGGAAAAAAACAACAACCACAACCACAACCAGAACAACTGAAAATTGGTACATTTTAATGTTATGATGAGTAAACCATCTTGCCTGGATATATTGGAAGATGATAGAACAAGGTAGTTGTTGAAATAGTGATATTATTAATGGTATTAATTGCTACAATGATGTAACAAAACATATTTTGAGAGGATAGGATCAATGATTTTTATCATTGTACAGAACTTTTGTCCCACTTCCAGTTTGACATCTCCATTGCCCATAATTTTAGAGAATGTCTAGAACATTGAGAAGTTTAACAGTGGCTTGCCCAGCCTTACAAAGACTATTATGTGTCATAGGTTAGAATAAAATCCAGTTCTTCCTGCTTCCAAGGCTAAGCATTCACTATTATATGGCTTTTTCCCTTTAAATAGTAATTTAACGTTTAAAAGCAATACTACCTTCATATATCATTTCATAATTTAAAAAGGTCACAAGTACTGTATAACTTAATTCTCAAAATAAATTTGTGATATAAGCAGGACAAATATTATTGTCCCTGTTTTATAGTTCAGGAAAAAGAGGTATAGAGTGATTACCTAATTTGCTCAAGGTCAAATAGCCAGAAAATGGCAGATTCTAAATCTTTTGATGGAATAGTATAGTTTCAGAAGTTGAGTGTTTTGCAGTCAGGAAGAATTAGATTTTAATCTTGCCTCAGAATTTATTAGCTGTGAGACCCTAGACCAGTCACAACAGCTCAGTTTCAGTTCTATAATCTGAAAAATAAGGAGACTGGACTTGATGTCATGCAATATTCCTTTGGGCTCTAAATCTATAATTCTATGATGACTCTTAATCCAGTGAATGTTGTTTTTTTCATGGCTGTTGCAGATCAGAGGTGACATTTCTTAGAAATTTTACCCTTTACTTTCCAGGCCTATTTCCATCTTAATGTTACTGATTAAATATTTAGGGTAAATTTGTCCAACCTTTAAGATGTCATTGAAAGAAATATAGTGGAATTTAATGTTTGAAACTTCCAACTAACTCTAGCTAGTAGTTTTCAGGAATGTAAAATATTGTCTTCTTTCTCTTGTAAATTTAAAATATGATGTGATGCCTCGATTAATGCATTCTAAAACCATACTATGTTATTTGGCAGCTGTCTCATAGGTACAAACACATATCCATCCACAATACACATAAATACACATATGTCTATGTTCAATATGTATATTATATGTATATATGTGAGTATTTTTATGTATAGATACTATTCACTATGGTTCGTTTCCTTTATGCATTTTATTTTATGTATATAAAACATTTCAAATGTTGAAAAACATGTATTTTGCTTTATGCATTTAAAAACATTTTTTTTCCTGAGGGGTCCATAGATTTCATCAGACTACCCAAAATATCTGTGAAACAACAAATGTTAAGAATGAATGCCTTAGATCCTTTCCAGATACACACACCAATTTCCTGAAAGTAAGTGAAGGATCATATATTTATTTCTATTAAAATTTGGCTGATTAGATCCAGAATATTGTCCTAGGTTGTTATGATCTTTTTTGGATCCTGCTTCTAGCCTACGAGTGGGCAGTTATTTCTTTTTGCTTGTGTCATTTTTAAATCTAATTTAATCCAAGTGCTTTATTTTAGAGATGAAAAGTATTGAGATGATATGGTACAGTGGAAAGAACATTGGCTTTGGAGTCAAAAGGTATAAGTTTAAGTCTTAGGGTGACAGGAAAGTAATAAGCCATTTTATCACTGTGCCATGTCCTAGAAAGAAAGAGTATTCTATTTTGTTTATTCTACTAGTCACCTACATTAGCCCCCTACCCCATGGGGTGTGTTGGTAAGCAAAATGGCCTTTGTTTTGAGTAATTCAGTATATTTCATTGAGCCTTACTAGGTGCTAAGCCCCAGACCCAAACCCCTATTAGGTGTAAATCCTATGTGGGTGTGGATTGGCAACTAAGGTGGGGCCCAAGTTGGGCTAACTCCAGGGAGGGCCTAGTTTACAAGTCTGGGAAAGCAGAGGCTCTTAGACCACGTGGGTTTAAGTAGCCTCTTTGTGAGGATTCTAGGTCACGTCAGGCCTGGCACATAGTAAGTAGTTTAAGAAATATTTGTTTCCTTCCTTCAAGATTGTTTGCCTGTAGGATTTTTTGAAGACAATTAAGAATAAGATTGTGGATGGTACAAAAAAATGATGCCTAAAGAGTCGGTGATAGGAACACAAGAAAAGTAGCATATTTGAGGAAATGACACATTAAAGGGTTTGGCATTAATGTGCAGGCAAATCTAATTACATCGATAACCTGAAAGATGACAATGGTTAACAAATGCATGGCAAGCTGCTAAGCCTTAAGAAAGCCATTGCTTCGCCACCCCTTGTCTTTGGAGTAGATTCACAGAATTTGAGAGTTGAAAGGAACATCAGAGCCCATCTATTCTACTTCTTACCCGAACAAGGATAAACCAACTTCTGCAAGATACTTATTTAAAAACATTCTGTGAGATAAGATAGACCTCTATTTCCTTTTGAGGCAGTCCCTTCCATTTTTTAAAAATAACTCTGTTAGGGAGTTTTTCTCTAAATCGAGCTTTTATTTAAGGTAGGGTGATATTACAGAAGGAATGCTGGATTCAAAGTTGGAATATCTGGGTTCAAAGTGTGGCTTTATCACTCTGTGTGAACATAGGCAAGTGACTTTCCTCAACTGTAAAATGAGAGGGTTTTACTAGATGACCTTTATGGCTTCCTTCTGCTGTTATGCCAAAATACTATGATCACCAGAATTTGATTCTTTGCAATCTCCAACCATCACTGCAGCTGTAATTCTCTCTTCTATGACTAAGTAAATCCAAGCTATTCCCGCTGTGATAGCCATTCTAATCCTCATACAAACAAAAAACACTATTATGCCTACCTCCATCCCAAATATTTTCTACAGGGTAATACCCCTACTTCTTTCAAGAATTCCTCATTTGGCATGAACATGATGCCCTTCATCACCCCATCTTAACCAACCTCCTTTGAATTTTCTCTAGTTTTTTCAATGCTCTCCTAAGATATGGTATGGAGAACTGAGAATAGTACTTTAGGTGTGGTTTGAGCAGGGCAGAGTACAATGGAAATAGAATCATACAATCTTCTTAGTACTGAAACAATACCACTCACAGTAATGTGAGCTTTAGTTGCTTTTTAGCTCCTCTGACTGCCATATCACATTATTGACTTACTGAGAAAGACATTTTTTAACCCTCTCTCATCTTTTTACAAATGAATCATTGTCTAATTATGCCTTCCCCATCTTGGATTTAAGCGATTATTTTGAAACCATTTAAAATTTTATATTTATCCCTATTAAATTTTCTTTTTATTAGACATATTTTAACATTTTCTCCAAATGATTATGTACACTATATATGTATACATATAGTGTACATATATGTATATATAATGTACATGTATATATGTATATGTGTATATATGTATATATAATGTGTCTGTATTCAGTGTTTCTTCAGTTTCTGGTTTGTTCAATTTCTCTTTCTGAGTTTGATTATATGAGATATCTCTTCTCTCTGGTTAATTTTGACCTTTTTTGTTCTTTTCAATTTTGTTTATATGGATGAATTTGTTTCAATTTGAATTAAAATATACATATTCAATTCATGATAATTTATTTCCTATCTATTTTTATCAATTGCCTTCTTTTCACTCTTGATTCTTTCAATCAGATTAACTAATGATTAATGAATTATTAATCTTTTTTTTTACAAATCTATTATTATTTTATTTAATTTCAATTAGTTTTATTACTTTAATTCTTATCCCAAATTGCCTTAAGATCATAATATTGACATCTATTATTGTGTTTGAGGATTACTGCAGTTATGTTGTTATTATTGTTGTTGTCATTAAAATACAAGCATAATTTATTAGTGTCCCTCATTTTTCTTTTTTATTAATGTAAGCATTCAGGGAATTAACTTCTTTTCCAGAAATAACTTTAATTTCATCCTATACATGTTTGTGTGCTATCTCATTTTTATTGTTTCTCTTTTCATTGTTCTATGAACTAGAATTTTAAGCCCATCATGCTTAAGATTTGACTTTTTATTCTCATTTATCCCTATATGTTTGTTCATATTTTCTTTATCAATTACTATTGAAATATGTTTTGTGCTATAAAATATATTTAAAGATTCATGACTTTCAAAATTTGTGAGTTTTTTGTATTCTTGTATATGGATACTTTTTTGTAAATTTCACAAAAGGATAGGAAATATACAAATTCACTAAGATTTCCATTCAGTAATCTCTACAGGTTCATCAAATACATTTTACCAACATTTTCCTCTAATTACTCTTGGGTATATTTTTCTGTTGGATTTGCCAGACTCTGAAAGAATAACAACAAATAACAGTCCACTTCAAATAGCACGATGAATTTGGAACTTATAAGACATAGTTTCAAATCCACCTCAGAAAAATACTATCTGTGTCACCACAAACAAGTTGCTCAGCCTCCCTTAGACTAAGTTTTCTCATCTGCAAAATGGGGACAATAGCTGTTGTGCTGATCTCACAGTGCTCTGAAGATGATCAAATGATATGATTTATATAAAGACTGTAAATACTATTCAAAAGCCAACTGTTATTGTCATCATTATTATCAGTGTTTTACAATCTAGTTTGTTTTATTCCAGTTAGATTTTCCTTTAAGAACTTTATTGTTATGTCATTCAGCATATGGACACATTATTATTATTATTATTGAAATATTAATGATATTTTAAATCATAGCATAGCTCTCTTGATCATTATACATATACATATACATCCATCTATCTATAATTATACAAATGTGTAAGTATATGATTGCCTTAATGGAAATTATGATCTCCAACAACTGCTTTTTAAATTCAGTTAAAATAAAATAGATTTTCTCCCAGCTCTTCCCTTTGAATCAGTTCATGTACCTGAGCTTTATACGTTTTACGTAAGCAATAAGTTGTGAAGAATGGGCATTGCTTGAACCTTACTCTCATCAGTGTTGAAATGGAAATAATCAGCTTGAAATGGAAATAGTATACACAGCTAAATGATTATAGAAATATGTCTTACAGTACAGAGAAGTAGGAGGTCAGGAGATTAAATAAAGGGGGTGGGATGGGGACTGACAGAAGGAAGGGCAGATTAGGGCAGATGGTAACAGAAGCAGAATGTTGTGATATGGGACAGGGTGAAGGGAGAGGGAGGACAAACAATAGGAGGAATAGGGTGGAGGTAAATGCACAGGTAGTAATCTTAAATGTGAATGGAATGAACTCTCCCATAAAATGGAGGTGGATAGCAGAGTGGATCAAAAACCAATATCTTACAATATGTTGCTTCCAAGAAACATACTTGAAGCAGAAAAACACACACAAAGTAAAGGAAAACCTGGAAAGACTTCTATGAAGTGATAGAAAGTAAAATAAGCAGAACCATAAAAACACTGTATACAGTATCAGCAACATCAGGTGATAATGATCTATGAATGACTCTGCTCTTCTCAGCAACACAATCATCTAAGACAAATACAGAGGATGCATAAAGGAAAATGTTATTTATATCCAGATGAAGAACTGATGGACTCTGAATGTAGATGAAACAATTTTTCACTTACTTTATTCTTTCTTGATCTTTAAAAAAAAAAAAAACTTTAATTTGTTTCTTTTTCCACAACTGCGATGAATATGGAAATATGTTTTATATGATGGCATATGTATAAACTACATCAAACTGCCTACTATTCTCAGAAGAGGGGAAGTGAGGGAAGGAGGGAGAAAAATTTGGAATTCAAAATCTTGTAAAAATGAATTATAAAAGTTTTCTTGATTAGTAATTGTGGGAAAAGATAAAAATCCTATTTAAAGAAAAAAATGAGTTCTGTGTAAAAATGCAATGGGCTGCCTCTGGAGGTGGTGGGTTCCCTTTCTTGAGGTATATAAGCAGAAATTGGATGAAAACATGATTAAAGTATTACGGTGATAATTCCTTTGGGTGTATAGACATAAACACATATACATATATACATATACACACGTATATATACATATATGTATGTGTGTGTATATGTGTGTGTGTATATTTACTAATGCCCTTTGAGATCTCTTCCAACTCTGAAATGCTATGATTCTATTGTAAAGATCAGGTGGGGGAGTGGGGAGGAGAGGGAAGGAGAGAAATTTTGGAACCCATAAACCTGTGGAACTGAATGTTGAAAACCAAAAAATAATAATTAAAAAATTAAGACAATAAAAAAGATCAGGTGATTGTAAGGCTTGATGATTAGAAGCTGAATCAATTCTCTCTAACATCTCACAAAAAGGAAAAGAAATCACATGTACTCTGTCCAACATGACTATTAATAAATCACAGATGAAGTTGATTTTACTTTGGAACCATCTCCTCTTAATCACACATCTTCTCCCTTCTCTCACATATAACAAAGACATCCTGGTATTCTACTTTTACTCACTTTTTTATTCCATTCTCTCCAGTCCACATCAGACATGGGTTTAGGAATCATTCTCTCTCTATCTATATCTTCGATATGTTTGTTTGAATAACCTTTGTTTTGTGCTCCCAATTTGATGAAATACAGTCATCATGATCTAATTTGACTACTTTCAAGTGATTCTTTCTTGACCCTCCTAGCCTCTGTGCTTTCAATATCTTTTATATTTGATATTACTGAAAAATTTTGCAATAATTTGCTGGTTGGTCTACCTACAATAAATCTCTAATGACTCCACTCTATCCTCTACTCAGTTGTTAATGCATCAGTCCAACTGTCACCACCAAAGTAAACTCCAGTAGCTATTTGTCACCTCTAGTTTCAAATATAAAATCATATGATAGGCATTCAAATTCCTTTATAAACTATTCTCCTTCTCCACTTTTTCAGTTTTTATATACCTTTGAACCACCATTCCTGTACCAGACACGCATTCTTTGATCTAGTGACACTGGAATTTTTTCTCTTCTTGGAACTAAACAATCCCATTAGCCCCAAGGAGATTTTCTTTGGCTATCTCTAATTCCTTTAATGCACTTCCTCTTCTACTCTGTTTCCTGACTTCCCTTGCTTTCTTCAAGTTTCAGTTAAAATCTCACCTTTTACAGGAAGCCTTTCCCAATGCCTCTTAATTCTAGTGTCTTCATTCTGTTTCTTATTTACTGTATATCCTGTATAAAGTTTGTTTGTATATACTTGGCATGTTGTCTACCCTATTAGATTGTAAGTTTCTTGAGAGTGGGTACTATCTTTTCATTCCCATTGTGTTTAGTACAGTACCTGCTATATAGGAGTCCCTGAATAAATTTTTATTGATTGACAAAATATGTATTGGACATTGTGAAAGGTTCTTGGAATTAAAAGAAAATAATAAGAAACATTCCCTGACCTTAAAGAGCTTACATTGTATTAGGTGTTCTGTTTGTTTTCCAAGGAATATTTCTTTCTTTTGTCTTTTTTATTGCTATTCCATTTTATTTGGTGCTTTTTTGCCATTTCCAGATAACTTAGGGGAGCCAGGAAGAATCTATATTGTATTTTTTAGGAGAATATATTCTAACTGCAGTTAGGGACTATTTTAATTTTATGTTTATATCTCTAATACATACAAGTAAATTTTTGTATATAGTAGGTACTTAATAAATCCACACAAGGTAATGGATTGATCAAATTTTTGTATGATAGATCTTGTCTTCATTCTTATTTATATATAACAGTGCTATTCATAAATAACAGCCTAATCCATAAATAATAAATTTAACTGTTAAACTTTCTTTCTCATCTTATATAATGTTCATAATGTTTGCTGAAAGGAATTTTCTCTCAGGCTTGCTACAGTGATTAGACATCCCATACAGGAATTCTATTGAACTTTACAGGGGAATATCTCCTAAGAAAAACATACTTCTTAAATATCTTTAAGGGGGTGTATATGGTATAGGATATGAGGAAGCATGGTTACTGAAGTTTCATAGCCTGATTACAAGTCAAATAGAAGCCGTTGGTTTCTGATCAATTCCTGAAAGATTTCTTGAAAAGTTGGCTTTCACTTGCCTGAAAAAAACCCATTTTATGTGTGTGTGTGTATACATATATATGTATACATACACACATATACATATACACACATATATGTATGTATATGTATAACACACACATATATATACATACATATACACATACACACACGTATATGTGTTTATAGTGTGCATATGTATTTCCCAGAGCTCTTTCCTTACGAGAATATGAAATTTTTCATCTCACTCCAAGATTATTTGACACATTAAAACCATTAGGCAACAATATTTATCAATATAGCTTTTCTATATAATGCCAGCGAGAGAACAGAATGATGTAAGGATACTGTAAAAAATGTTCAACTAAATGAGATTGTTTTTTCATTTATCTCTTTTCACTGCCAAAAAGGAAATATATTCACAACAAAATCAAATTAGTGACTGTAACAGCCTAATGAAAATGCAGGGAAAAGTTTAATTCTGTATGTTTTCCAAATACAATTTTGATAAAATGCAGCTTTCTAAAAAGTAACATATGGGTTTTCTCATTTATTTACATGACAGCTTGAAAGTAGATGTGTTTCTATCCATGAGTTTTTAAAAGGTAAATTTCACAGTTCTGCTGCAAATGGTTTGACTATTGCACAAAGCCCACTTTTAGCCTCAAAATCACAGAATATTTGAACTCTGACCACCGTCTGTTGAGACAGTCCCTACCATTTAAGTTCTGCTCTTTATTTTAGTTACTTCTATTGAAGGGGGGAATATTAATACCTATAGTTGCAAACAACCTGAAAAATCGATAGCAGGGATTTGAGAATAACCTGATCACCAATTTTGCAAATATTCAACCACTTTACAAATGCATAGGAAATGTCCATAACAATTAAAACAAGAAAAATGGAAAGAATAGAAGGACAAACATACATTCCTCATTGTATATTCACTTTATGTATCACCATTCAACTTTTTTTATGTGCTCTAGAATTCTTAAACTAACAGTCACTATCACCAACAATCAGTGTACATGTCAACTAACTTACTATCTAACAACATTGAAAGAATTGCTGAATCTCCATGAACTATCATTTTTAATAACTCAGTAGCACAAAGGCAATTTTAAAAAAGACAATTGAAAATAGATTTTTTTGAAAGTAGTGCTAGGACATATTACCATCTAAAAGAGCAATAGAAATTATCTGGGCTTTTTTTTTAAAGCCAATGCTTCTAAGTAGATAAGAAGGAAGAATTAACAAGGCAGTGTTAAACTAAATAACTTTCTTTACAGGTTCACACATCAGCAGTGGCTGTATATCTCTCATCTTGTGTGTGTATGTGTGTTTGTGCATGTGCGTGTTTTTGTGTGTCTGTGTGTGTGACATGTACATACTCATTGAATGGTCAAAGTTGAAAATATTATCTTTCTGCTCTAAGAAATATGATATAATACATCCCTCACAGAACAAATTACTATAGTAAGAAGAAAAGAGTTCCATTGTTATATGATTTTCAGGTTAAGAGGAATAGCTTTAAGATGACCTTAAAAAAAGTAGTTGAATTGTGAATCTCAGTACATAATGAATGGATTGAAGATGTTTGAGATGTGAGCTCATTTACAGAATAATGGATATCTCAAAATACAGTATGCTACCAGTACATGGTAATTGCTAAGTAGCTATTGTTTGTAACGGCAATCTTCCATTCATTTGCAAAAGGAAATCCTTTCTTTATTAGTAAAATTGCAAAGACAGAACTTCAACATAAACCAGTAAGTTTTTTTTTCTTCTTCTAACTATAGCCATTTGAAAAATGAGCAGAATTTAGCTTATGCTGTCTTTGTGTTCAAAGAGTTTGACTTTCTTTTCATTGAACTAAACAGCAGACAAAAAAGACAACATCTTTCTTTTCTCCTTCCCCTCAAGTTTACAGAGCAGAAATAAAACTGCAAAAAGAACAGATGTGACTTATGCTTGCTAAGTGGTTTGTGATTAGGAGAGATATTATAGTATAATCTTGAAACTTGTTATTTAATTCCTGAATGATCATAAGAAAGATTTCCACTGTCCAATATTACCACAAAAATATATCATTAAAAACATTCTTCCTAATAAATTAGTATATTGCAAAGGATCATCCTCCATATTGCTTTTCCCTTTCAAAAGATTCACTACATATGCCTCATAATATATATTTTGATTCTTGATTTTGTCATAAGTGTTGTCTTTTTCAATAACCATTCTAACATTTATTAAGCACAGATTGTATCCCACACTGTGCTAGAATTTGATAATAGAAAGACAAAATGCAACAATTCCTGACTTCAAGGAATCTTCCTTCTCTGCTTAGTAGATCACAATTAAGCATCAGTTTGTAATTTATAAAACATGGATTTCCTAAACAGGAACATCACCATGACAGGTATTGGAAAAGAAGTCAGATCTAAAATAAAGCACAGTTTTTATTGAAGATTCAACCTTATAGGTAGACGTGAATTATCACATATACATATCACATACGAGTCTGATGTTAGACATACATCCCCTAGTCAGCAAACTTCAAAGGCATCTAGGATCAAATACACAATGTTCTCTTTGGCATTTAAAGCCCTGCATAATCTAACCCTCTCCTACCTTTACAATCTCCTTATATCATTCTCTACAACATGTATTCTCTCCAGTAACATTGATCTCATGACTCTTCCATGAAAGAAACACATCTCATGAGTCTGGACATTTTCTTTTTTAAATTTAATATTCCCCCCCCATTATATGTAAAAACAATTTTTAACATTTGTTTGAAAAGCTGAATTCCAAATTCTTTCCCACCCTCCCTCCACTCCCTCCTTTACTGAGAAGGCAAGCAATTTGATATAGGTTACACATGCTCAGTCATACAAAACATATTTCCCTGTTAAGTAATGCTGTGAAAGAAAATACAGGAAAAAACCACAAGAAAATAAAGAAAAAATTATGCTTCAATCTGCATTCAGACTCTTATCAATTCTTTCTCTGGAGGCAGATAGCATTTTTTCATTATAAGTCCTTCAGAATTCTCTTGGATCATTATATTCCTGAGAAAAGCCGAGTAATTGACAGTTGATCATTATACAATATTGTTGTTACTGTATACAGTGTTCTACTGGTTCTGTTCATTTCATTTTGTATCAGTTCATGTAAGACTTTCCAGGTTTTTCTGAAAGCATCTTGCTCATCATTTCTTATATCACAAAAGTATTCCATCACAATCATACTTAACTTGTTCATCCGTTCCTAGTTAATGGGCATCTCCTCAATTTTTAATGTATTTGCCACCACTAAAAGAGCTGCTATAAATATTTATGTACACATAGGTGCCTCCACCTTTTTATCTCTTTAAGATACAGATGTAGTTGTGGCATTGTATGTCCCTTTGGACATAGTTCCAAATTGTTCTCCATAATAGTTGAATCAGCTCACAATTCCATCAATAGTGCACTGATGTCTCAATTTTCTCACATCTTCAACATTTGTTATTTTATTTTTCTCTCATATGGGCTAATCTGATAGAATTGTTTCAATTTGCATTTTTCTAATCAATAGTGATCTTGAACATTTTTTCATACGACTATATATAGATTATTTTGTCTGAAAACTACCTATTCATATGCTTTGGGCATTTATCAATTGAAGAATAGCTCTTATTTCTATAAATTTGACTCAGTTATTTATATATTTGAGAAATGAGACCTTTATCAGAGAAAACTGCTGCAATTTTTTTACTTTGTATTTCCCTCCATCCATTTTTCCATTGTTTATTCTACTCTTTGTCTCCTTTTACTCTGTCCATTCTCAAAAGTGTTTTGCTTCTGCCCTTCCTTCTATCAGCCATCTCCTTTTATTATCCCCTTCTCCTCCTACTTTCCTATATGGTAAGACAGATTTCTCTACTCAACTAAGTGTGTATGTTATTCTCTCTTTAAATCAATTTTGATGAGAGTAAGGTTTACATGGTCCCTCCCACTACTCCTATCTTCCTCCCCCCTGTAAAAAGTCTTTCATGTCTCTTTTATGTCAGATAATTTGCCCCATTCTATTTCTTCCTTTCCCATTCTCTCATTTCCTCTTTCTCACCCCTTAATTTTATTTTTTAAAAAGAATAATTCCATCATATTCAAATCACAACCATATCTTCTTTCTATGTATATTCCTCCTAACTCCCCTAATAATGAGAACATCTTTAGGAATTACAAGTATTATTTTTCCATGTAAAAATGTAAACAGTTTAAGCTTATTGCATCCCTTATGATTTCTCTTTCCTGTATATCCACATGTATGTGTGATTATAGTCTTATACAACCCCACTTGCACATTTAGAGGTCATCTTTTGTGGTTTTGAAGAAGAGAACTGAAGATGTCATAGACACCAGCTAAGAAGATTGTGTTGGTGTTCCCCTTACATTGCCTCGTGTTCTAGTGATTAGTATGGTGCCTGGCACATGATAAGAATTTAATAAATATTTACTCCCTTGTTTTGGCATGAAGGCACAATGGTAGCCATAAAAGAAAGTGACTAATATAGGCCTAATAACCTAAGCCCTTTAACCCTTTGTTAGAGATTTTTACTCTTTAATTGGAGGAATAAGCATGTGTGTATGTGTGTATGTGTGTGTGTGTGTGTTTATAAATCTATCCCTTAGACAAGAGCCTAAGAGTGGCTTGATATTGTATGAATACATTAGAATGAGGCCATTAAAGTGATTGTTAAGGTTCAAAGTCCACGGGTGTGGTGGAATGAGGACTTGTGGAAAATGGAAATCAGGGAAAAAAATTAAACTGTGAACATATTCAAGACAAAGTAATCATTTATTTATAGAACAGTGCAATCATTATACACCTAAATCACTGTCCTGTACTCAAAACATTGCCTTAAAATGTTGTGGTCCATTTTTTTAAAATTCATCACTAAATAATTCCTGACTCATGATTTTCAGGTATTGTGTTCCCCCCACCCCCCACTAGTAATTTTTTTTTCTTCCCCTTCTCTCAGGCTTTAGGATGACAGTGGTCATTTCTAGGATATCCCATATCCAAAAACACTTCCATTTTGTTTCTTGTACTCATTGATCTAGAGCTGAAAGGGATCTTTATGGTAATCTAGTTAAAACCTTTCATTTTAAAATGTCATTTTAAAGATGCAGTTAGGTGAAATAGTGGATAGCGAGCAGAATATCAAGAAGAACTGGATTCAAATCTGATTTCTGAAAATTATCATGTGACCCTGGGCAAATCACTTAACCTCTTTTGTCTCATTTTAGACATCTGCAAAATGAGGATAATAAAACCCACCTCAAATGCTTGCCATTGGGATCAAATGAGGTAATAATTGCAAAGTGCTTGGTTTGTATGAAGTATTATACTGTTAGCTATTACTGTTACTATCACCATTATCATTATTTAGAAACAGTACCAGAGAAGTGAATGAAATTGTACAAATCTATATAGATATTAAATACTTGCAGAACCAAGATTCAAACCCAATTCTTTTTATTCCAAATTCAGGACTCTTTAATTGCATCTTTTGAGTTATATCTAAAGCATGATTAAGTATTCTTGGTTTAGGGTCTAAATGTTTTGATCATATTTCATTATTTTAAGTGTGTGGACTCTGAACATTACCATGCTCCTTTCTCTCCATCTTTTTTTTTCCTTCTCTATTCCACATGAAGTTTTAGATATTTGAGTTTCTGGATAAATACCTTCTGATAAGATATACATATATATATATATATATATTACTGTATTTTAAACAATAAACGTAGAGATTATTTGATAATTTGGAGCATTTTTGACAACCCCTGAGATTATAGGAAATGTTGTTATGATAGAGAATCATTACCAAGGAACAGAGAATCTAAATAAGTATAATACTAAATGAGGTCAGGTGACACATATGTCTTCCCTTACCAAGTGACCTGGGAGGCATAAGTATGACTTCAAAATAGAGAAATAAGTAGAAAAAAAAAGAGAATGGGTGAGACATGACCCAAATCAAGCATCATAGAATATGGCGGTAGGAGAGACAATAGTGATACGTGTATAAGGGAGAAAATGGTGGATTGCTTGTGTGATGAGTATGAGGGCATCCATACAACTTTTAAGTGAAATAAAGTAAAGGCCTAAGAATTGATCTTGTTTTGGTCCCTTGTGCAGATGTTGTATGTATAACACTTAGGTAGGATTTAGAGGAAGATGTAGACAAGAGTGTCACAGAGCAAGGAAAGATTACTAAATGCTCTGATCAAATGTAAAGGAAATCAACCTGGGTCCTCCTTTAATGGAGGGAAAGCCTCCTATTACAGCCTCTTCATTTTTCCACAAGAGAAGGAGTACTCATATCAATGATACTACAGGTTAATCAAAGTTACAAAGTATAAATTTAAGCAGCTATGAATAGCAAAAGAAGAGGCAGAAATCCAAAGGAATTAAATACTTGAAAATTATCAGGGTGAGTAGTTTCCAAAAGGCAGGATAAACATGAACAAAGTAGAAAACAAGAGATTTCATATTAATTTATACTATATTCTTCAAACATATTCATCTTGTATCTATCATCTAAACTCTACCTATAATGATTTCTCTTGCCTTTAAACTTACATAACTCATTGTTTACCCCAATCATTTGGTAATTTGTTAAATATTCTCTTCATCAACAAGCATTTATGAAGTGCCTACTATGTTTCAGGCCCTGTGCTAGGCACTGGGTATACAATGATGAAACTGGAATAAACTTTGCCCTAGGGGAGCTTTTCATCTATCAAGTAAAAACAGGTAGATTAGATAGATAGATAGATAGATAGATAGATGGATATAGATATAAGCAAATTTTATAGATACAGATATATAGTGTATACATATATACAATAGATACATACGTAAATACATAGACATGTCAGATATATCTATATCTTACATATACACATGTGTATATATATATGTATATATATAAAATCTTCCCTTGATAAAAATGTATTAATCTACCATATATGAGAGGATATATGTATGTAAATATACATATATACAAATATATATATATAATATATAATACAGCTGGATTATCAGAGAAAGACTTCATTTAGAATGTTGGTGTTGAGCTGAGTCTTGTAGGAAAGATAGGGTGACTTAGATAAAGAGCTTATGGTAGTGTGCATTAGGGATAGCCAATTGAAAAAATTGGAATGGAAGATACACTGCCATGTATAAAAACAGCAGGTCAGCTCTACTAAAGTGTTCATGAAAGGACATAATAAGTCTGAAAAAAAATAGGACAGAAACAAATTGTAAAGGATTTTCAATGTCAAATAGAGGAGTTTGTATTGAAGCCTACAGGTAATACGTAACAACTCTCTGAAGTTTATTGACTAGAGGAGTGATATGGTCAGACTTGAGCTCTTCCATTGGCATCTCTGTAGAAGATGGATTGGAATAGTGGAGAAACTTGAGGCAGGGAGGTGAATTGTGAGGTCATTGAGATCATCTGTTCAAGAGGTGATGAGTGTTCAAAAACAGCAATGCTAGCCAAGTGAGGGGTTAGGAGGAGATCCATGTGAAAAATGCTACTATGTATGACCTTATTATATTTCTCGCATTGTTGGGCTGGAATCTCACTTAACTTCTCATACATTTATGTATTATTTCCCTGACAAGAAAAGAGATTTTTCTCCTATACCTCTTAAGTCTTTGCAACCCCCAAAAGATCTAGTACAGTGACCTGAATATAGAAATCATTTAATTATAGCTGATGATGGACTAAGGGAAAAAAGATACCAATTTTTTTTTTTTCTATTTCTCTGTTTCCCTGTAGAAAATCTGGAGTAGAGTTCTATATGTAGTTGAAGCTCAAATAATTTGTTAAGCAGGAATCTTTATTATACTTTTCAGGCAATTTTATGCCCCCAGGTTGTAACTTTACTAGTGGTAACATCTGCCACAATAAATGATGGGAGCATAAATGGGGCACAAATAATGACAACTCAGAACAAGGAACTTGTTTCTCCTGTCACCATTTGCTTCCTAAATAGTATATGTTTGTATGGGTGACTCTGAGATTTTCATTCAATTTTCTCATGTGACGGATTTTTTTTTAGCAGTTTTGACCTATTTTCTTACTGCAAATGTTGTCAAGTGTAATAGCATAAAATTGGCTATCCATAATAAAAGCTGCAAGGGAAGGACACTTTAGTAATCACAGGTCTTAAATCAACATATGGTCTTAGAGCAGCTATTTTTTTAATGTACACTAGAAACAGTAGTTTCTTTTATGGCATGATTTTTTACGTGTGTGTGTGTGTGTGTGTGTGTGTGTAGTAAGGGGTAACATTTGGCAGAAATTATTTTGATTTTCCTTCTTACCTCACCTACTTATTCTTGCCATTAAAATTCTATCTAATTAGAGTTAGGTACATGAAACACTATGTCAAAGACCTATGATTTCTTAGGAAGGGACACTTCTCCCACCCATGCAGATTGTAATCTAACTGTCTTACAAAGTTGAATGAGGCTTAGTGATGTTAAATGGCTTGCCCATGATCACACAGTAAATGTTAGAGGAGGAATTTGAATGTCAGTCTTCCTGACATTAAATCCAGCCGTTACCCACCAAATTTCTTAGGAATATGTCTTTAGAAAATACATGTATTTCAATGCTCTAAATATCATATGAAGTACAATATATCCAAATGTAATTTTGGGCTCCAAACATACACATCATTTATAACAGCATTGTTACACCATAAATGAATTAAGAAAACATATTGATTGAAACTTTGTATTTAAAAATATCACAATAGGTTATACTGCAATGAATATGCTGGCAAAGATAAAGTGGGATATGCCATTTGTGCTGTAAATACCAACTATAATTTATTGAATAACTTTTTTAATTAATGTTCTGATCCAATTAGAACCCATTATTCTTGCAGTGAGGAGCCATGAAAATATATTATGTTCAATAATCATAAAATTTTATGCTAATTTAATATAGCATTATACTTATCCACTCAAGGTTAAAATAAAAAATCAGAAATATATTCCTATGGAAGAGTAGTAAGCACTGGAGATGACAGTATTTATGATCAGTCAATTAATTCAGATTAATATTCTTATTAATCCCAAACACTTAGTGGTACTTTCCAATTAGTATCTTGCTTTCCACTAGCTTCAGCTTTCCATTATTCAGAGGTTCATTAAGAATAGGATAAATATAATTAGAATTTGAGTGCAAGGGCTTTAATTAAAGTATTGGGCAATTGGGTAATTTTTTTTTTACTATGTGTATTGTGGTTAATATAGTTATTGGTGTGTTTTAAAGTCAAATGATTTCCTCCTAGCATATAAAAGAATAATATCTATATACTATATGAATTATGGAATAATATTCATTGAGATACCCACATTAAGCTTGTCTCAATTGCTTCTAGCATAGTGAGTTCCTTTTCAGTCTTCTTCACCTCAAGCAGCAGGCAATAAAATCAAAATGAATGACTAGAGAGACAGATTGCTATAGAGGAATGTGCTTAGACCAAGAGCCAGAAGACTTGGCCTTTGCCAGACTGTGTGACCTTAGGTCTCTTAGTCTCTTTGAGGCTTTGTTTCTTCATTTGTACTACTACTACTACTACTACTACTACTACTACTACTACTACTACTACTACTACTACTATGACTACCACTACTACTACGACGACTATACTACTCCTATTACTACTACTATTACTACTCCTGCTACTACTACTATTAGTACTCCTCCTACTACTGCTACACTACTACCTTCCTTTTACCTTGAAATGTTTATAGGAATTAAATAAAAGTGATTTTGGGACGCATTTTGATTAAAGCACTAAATAAATGTGAAGAGTTGTTATGATTTTGGTTTTCATCTTAATGACTGAGTTGTCTACACTAACTAGTCCATTGTAAGTCTCATCATAAGAACTCATGGATAAGATCCTCAAAACTAGAAGTTCAATTTCACAAATGTATAATGAGCATATCCTATCGGTAGGCATTGTCCCAAGGGCTGAGAGGCATGTAAACATAATAATCTTGCCTATCTATGAGATATAGATATTATAATAATAGTTCCCATCTGTAGGGTGTTATCCAGTTTTTAAAGGACTTCATTCATAATACTTCATTTAGTCGTCACAACAACTTTATAAAGTAAGCAAGAAAGCTATTATGATTTCTATTTTATTGATGAAAACCTGAGTCAATAAAAAGAAACTAATAGCTAGAATTTATATAGCACCTTAAGGTTTACAACACACTTTACAGATATTATCTCATTTCCTTCTGAAAACAAACCTGGGAGGTAGGTACTATTATCACCTGCATTTTACAGATATGATCTTTTTGTGCTAGACTATGGGCAACTTTTTATTTCTAGATTTGATCTAGTTTGGCTATTAAATATTAAAGACAGTTTCAGCTACTGCCTTTAAATTGATAATAAGGCTTGGTAGAAAGGACAGATAACTAGCTTGTGCATGACCTACAGGTAGAATACAGAACTCCTGAATCTTGGTAATCTTTCCATCACATGGCATTCTGCTATTGTGTTTAGCCTAAAGTAATAAAGCATTTTTCTTTATCTTTGGTAGTCAAAAGAGAGCGTATCTTGATAGGATTAAAAATTCGAACTTGCTATGGGAAAGTAGGGGTATGGGCAGATATTAATATTTCTTTCCTTTGAAGTTCTCACATTCTATCCTTATCATAGTTATTTACGATTCTAATGTCTCCCTCCTAACACTACCCTCACTCTCAACATACAAACAACTGCTATTAATACTCTTGTAGATCTAGAGCTAGAAGATCCTTCACAGGCTGTATGGTCTTACTCTACCATTTTACAGATGAGAAACTTGAGGCCCAAGGAATTAACATGACTTGTTCAAGGTCACACAGGTGATAAGTTTCAAGATAGAATCTGAATCCAGAGACAATACTCTTTCCACTGCAGCACATCAGTCACTCAGGCAGTCACTATGCATTTGTTAAGCACTTACTGTATACTTGAAATTGTAGTAAAGGCTGGGAATAAAAATATAAGCAAAAAGAAAGCCAGCTCCCACCTCTCCCTTTAAGGAGCTTACATTCTTATGAGGAAACATAACACATTTAAAGGAATTGAAAAGGTAATGGGGAGTAATCTAGTCAAAGTCCAGAGAGTCAGAAACTGAACCAAGAGAGGAATGAAGGATGGCTGATTTGGGACCTTCCTCAAGATAGAGGTTTCAGGAGGAATTTACCAATGCAAGAAGAGAGTCTTGGGGGAAGAGGGTTATTCGAGAGTGAGAAACCTGTGGAAGTTCCACCAATGGAAGTTCCAGTGTAATGAGAGAGCTGAGTTATGAGTGGTGAATTCTGGAGTGTCAGAAATAGCACCAGAAGAGAGATGAAGAATAGCTTTCCTAGGTTCTTTCTCAAAACAGGTTTGAAGAAGAGCTCAATGATGGGAAAAGGGGGTAACAAGCAGAGGGATAATTCAAGATAAGAACACTACAGGTGAAGGGAGAAAATTACATAGTGGGAAGTCAGTTGAAGTATGATGGTGAAGTTTAGGGAATTAGAGCCAGGAGAAGAAATCACTTCCCTCTAAGGAGGTCCATTAGCTTGATCACTGTCACTAGATAATAATGCTGTCACCAGATTAATATCTCTAAAACAGAGCTGTGATACATTAGTATTCTGATCAAAAACCTTTAGTATTCCCTATTACTTGCCAAATAACAATAATATTCCAAGTCAACTGCAAGTCATGTCATCATTCCCTGATGTCATGGTCCTCTTCAAGAAGGAAGGACAAACACAACTTGTGAGTAATCCCTTCTCTCTCTCCTTCTCCTTCTCTTCACCTGAGGGTCCCCTGTCCAAAAGAAGGTACATTTTGTTGGCTAAAAGCTGCCTCATTAACGGGGTTTACTGGCTAGATTTCTTTCTCAAAGACCAAGCCTTAAACCCAATTCACTCTGGAGCTCATAGATTGGACAACAATAGGTCCCTGAACTCCTAGCACTGAGTGAATGTAAATAGTAAATCGTAACTGTTTCTCTTTTAGCCAGTAACCCTGAGGGTCTTCCCCTCCCTGTTTGATCTGCAGCAGTAGAGGGAGTTATCTCACCTGGGATTATTCTATACCAGTCAAATGATAGGTGAAGTCTTTATCCCGATTCTGTCCCTTTTAATCTCTTATAGCTATTCAAGCTTCTCCCAGAGTAGACCACTTGCTATTTTCTTCTATCTCTCTAGATATCTTCTATCTATTCCCATCATATTTTCTGTCTATTGAAACATAACTGTTCTTCAAGGTCTGTATCAAATGCTGGCTTTTTCAGGTTTCCTCTTTGATTTTCACTGTGAGAAAGTATGATTCTAAATATGCAAGTATCTTGTAGCTCTCTAATCACTTACCACACTCTACTATATAATAAAGTTACTGTGAGTCAATGTGTTATAATGGAAAAGCACGACACTTGATATCAGAATTTCTGTGTTATTCATAGTTAATTATTTAGAAGATCTCTCATAAAAATGCACACACCCTTTGACCCAGCAATACCACTTCTATGGCTGTACCCAAAGAGATCATAAAAATGGGAAACATACCCACATGTAAAAAATGTTTATAGCAGCTCTTTTTGTGGTGGCCAAAAACTAGAAATCTTGGGGATGCCCATCAACTAGGGAATAGCTGAACAAGTTGTGATATATGAATGTAATGGAATACTATTGTGCTATAAGAAATGATGAACAGACAGACTTCAGAAAACCCTGGACATATATGAAATGATGGTGAGTAAAGTGAGCAGAACAAGGAGAACGTTGTACATAGGAACAGCCACAGTGTGTGATGTCTGACTTTTATAGACTTAGCTCTTCTCAGCAATGCAAAGACATAAAACAATTCCAAAAGAGTCATGATGGAAAATGCTATCCATATCTAGACAAAAAATATGGAGTCTGAATGCAGATCAAAGCAGACTATTTTCTTGTTTTGTTCTGTTTTATGTTTTTCTTTCTCATGATTACTCCCATTCATTATAATTCTTATATAAAACATGACTAATGTGAAAGCATGTTTAATAGGGATGTATATGTAGAACTTCTATCAAGTTGCATGACGTGTTGCGGAGTGGAAGGAAAAATGGGGGAGAAAATTTAAAACTTATGGAAGTGAATATTGAAAACTAAAAATAAATAAACTTATAAAAATTTTTAAGAAAATGTTCAGAAGTCAAATAGTCCAAACCTCTCATTTCAAAAATGGGGAAATGAGGTCCTATGTAGTAAGAAAGTCCTGGTCATATAAAAATCCATGAGAAAGAAAAATATTGCACACAGACACACAATATCTATTGTCATTCACTTCTCAAACTCTTGAAAGCTTGTTTCTACTAATTAAGCATTTCATAATTAAATTATCATCAATCAATAACTGCTAATTCTGATTATGTTTTCTCAGTCTTTGTTGCACTTGACAACTATGAAGCATTTGAAATTATTGACGACATTTAACTTTAAGATACTCCCTTTCCTTAGGTACTATGATATTTTGCTGTCCTGGTTCTCCTAAGGGCTATCTTACTTTTTATTCTTGGCTCTCTTTGTGGGAACATTATTCATCTCCTTCCTATTGATAAGCAACAAGCCACAAACTTAGAGAGAAAAAACTCCCTAAACAAGATAAGATAAATAGTCCTAGGACATGAGTGAACATAGTCATTATTTTTCTACATATACCTTTCCCCTACATTATATTCTTTACTTTTGGGAAAAATTTTCCTACTTCACACATCAAAGAGAAATTTACCTGTACTTCTCCTACACACTTTTTATGACATTGTGAATTTGGTTTATCTTGTTCAAGCTCCACTTTTCACAGATAACAAAAATGATGCACAAGAGGTTGCCTGAGTTAGTCAGAGCCACATATTAATTGATATAAATAGGAAGATAACACAAAATTTCAGACTATAGGCTCAATCCTCTTTTTCCCCCCTTCTACATTGCCATTTGAATTGTCATAATTTTTATTGTACATTTCATTAGGTTTTTTAGATCTTTCAATTGTACTATAATTTCCATGAAGAAAAGGTCTATGCCTTAAAATTTTCAGATTTCCATCAATGCCATCACCAATAGATTGTGTAGAATACCTATTATGTTTAATTTAACCCAATCCAT
Organism: Phalanger gymnotis; assembly: GCA_028646595.1. Lineage (NCBI taxonomy): Eukaryota > Metazoa > Chordata > Mammalia > Diprotodontia > Phalangeridae > Phalanger > Phalanger gymnotis. Next base: position 572,878,156 of record CM053622.1, read on the forward strand.
GTTGTTTATATCCTTAGTTTGAATAAGTCATTTGCTTTAGCTTATTCTCATACATCAGCCGTGATTTAATGCTATGAGTTCTTCTTTTAATGACACAAGTCCCCTTCAAGAGTTATTTATCCAGTGTAATTTCTTTTCATGTTTAGTTTTAATCCAATATAGAAGATTTATGTAAGGTGATGCTGGGTTTCTCCTTACTCTTTTCTCTCAGTGAAGCACTTCTATCCTACAATTCTAGGAATTCTTTAATATAATGATCATGAGTTACAAAAAAAGTGAAAATACACACAAATATGTGTCTACATGCATATGCATATTCACATATATGTATATGTGTATATAATATATATACATGCACTGATTGAGATATATTTTAATTGAAAATGAACATGAACATGAGTTCTAAAAAATGAAAAGACAGAACACACAAATAGTGATTTACGCAAAAAAGGTGACAGAGATTTGGTATGAAATCAAATCAATATAATAATTTTAATCAGTGTTATGGTGCAGCTAAATCAATTTTTAGATGCCTTAATAGAAGTATGGGTTTTCAAACAAAGGACGTGTTAGTTTAACTGGTCAAGGCTCACACAGCAAGTCAGCATCAGAAATGGAGTTGATCCATATCTCTCTCACTCTAAACAAATTAGTCCATCAACAAATCCATTTTTTTATATTAGAATATTTATTAGTCCATCTGTTTTACCCGAATAAAATTAATTATGTTTTTCCTTAATGTCATAGCAACCAGTTTATCATGTATTACTCTTTTATATGTATTTGAAATTGTTTATGGCTTGGCTGTCCTAGTCTATTCATATCTATCTGCCTATCTGTCTGTCCTTTTACAAATCTTTGATCAGAAAGTTTATTTAACTATTGCTTTGTAATATATTTAAATTCTGGAAAGAAAAGTATGTCAAAGAGTGTCTTGCTTTAGGAATGGATTGAAATGGATGACTCCTAAGCACTTTCCCAAATCTAACTTCAATTCATTAAAGTGGTGCAGTACACAGCTTTCTTTGGTGGGTCCAAGAATATGAGTTAATTGTTTCTCTCACTTTATAAATATTACATAAATAGAATGCAAATTATACCAGGCCACAAAATTCCATTGGAAAGCCCAAACCAGCTGCAACCCCATATTTAGCTTTTTCACAACCCTTTAAATAAAAATTTAAGTTGATTTTCATTTCAACCGAGAACTTGAGAAAGAAAATAGGTCACAGCCTAAGCAGATGGCTGTTAACTGCCTGCAGCAGTTGAATGATGGGGTCAGATTCTTCAGGGGAAAAATGCTTAGCTTGAAAAAGTAAGTGAATCTTTCTGTTAGGAAGCCAATCAGAGTCCATGTGACAACATTCTTTAGTTTCTATTTCAATCAATCTATTGTGCTTGATGAGCATGCTCTTGGGCTTATATTTTGTAATTAATTTTCACATAGTACAGTCAATAGAGTACTGGACATGGAGTCAGGAAAACCTAGACTAAAATCATAGCTTTCCCACTTTTAACTCTATAAGCATTGACAAATCTCTAGCAACCATCTAAGCCTATAAATTATGTTCATTGGAGATCTGAGTTAATGAAAGGAATTTTTATACCAATGAAATCAAAAGTCTTTGATATGTTGACTTAATTACCATGTACTTCATATTAGTTGTACATTGTAAAAATTTTGTTCTAAAAGTACATTGACAAAAACAATGATAAAAGGAATTAGTAACATGTAAAGGACAGTTCTTTTAAACAATTTTACAAAAGAATACACATTATAATAAGGTATATGTCACTTATTTCTTTTCAGTCCTCATACTCTATATCAACACCCTTCACTAGGATTTCCCGAAGGACCTCACTCATTTCCAAGCCATATGGCTCCTCATTTAGACACTTGTCCTTGATGTATATTATCTAACACACATTTTGGAACTTCATCACAAACTAGAATTTTTTTCTAATTGTTTCAAATGTGACAGTCCTGAAAATAAAAGACTTTGAGGTGACATGATATCTGTATTCAAATAGTTAAAGAGATAGATATCACCTAGAAGAGGAATTTTTTTCTGCTTGGCCCTCATAGGAAGGGAAAGAAACATTGTATCAGTGTTGCACTTAGGGGAAGTCAGCTTTCCTTTATGTTCATCTTGAAGTTCGGTTAATTCAAATTTGGTCATAGAAACAAGTGGTGAGTCTTTTTTCTCATTTGTAAAATTGACTTATGAGCATCAAATGTGAAAGTGTATGTTAAGTACTTTGCAAACAAAGCCATATATGAAAATACTATTATTAAAGTTACATTAAAAAAAATCTTAATACAAGGCTATCAAACAGTAGTTGAATGGATTTCTTCAGGAGGTAGTGAGTCCCTCCTCACTGGAGGTCTTTGAATGAGGTCTAGATGCCAATTTGTCAGGAACATGGTAGCACTAATTCTTTATCTGGTTTGGATTAGATTGAATAGTAACAAATACCCCATCCAACTCTGAAATTCTGTGATTTTTGCCTCATATGAAGACAATAAACTGCTTCATGACAGAAATTTTAGTTAATATTTCCTTCGCAGCCTCTATAAACCTTAGTATAATATCAGACACATGATAACTGCCAATGAAAACATGTTGAATTCAAGAGAATGAACACAATCTTTTATGGTTTAATGTTGTCCCGATTTATTTACTTTGTTTTGCTGTTGTTTTCAATCCCTTATGAAGCAATTAACATTTGCAAATGGATAGAAAGACACATAAGACACAGTTGCTGCTCTCAAGGTCTCTGAAATAACACTCATACATGAAAAAATACAAAGCATTACACTCTATAAATGTCATAAGTGTGGCACTAAATGCCATAAGAGTTCAGAGGAGGGAGAAATTTCTTATTAGGGCAAAAAAGAAGGATATATTAAAGATATGGCATTTGGATTGGGTCTTGAGTAATGGACAGGATTTCCTAAGGCAGAAATATGTGTGTGAATTTCAAGTAAAGGGAGTAGCATGAGTGAATGCCCATTAGTTTAAGTGAGGTATTTGCGTATAATGAGAGGTCAATTTGTTTGGACCATAGAAGAAGATTAAAGGAATAGAAAGAGATTAAATTTAAAAGCAATTTTGAAGACATATTGTTGATGATCAGAAGAACTAGTACAACATTTGAAAGGCAATAGGGAAGGCCTAGAAATGTTTAAGCATTAGGGCGACATACAATTATTGGACAATTAATATCATAATGGTATAAAGTATATGTATGTGCATACAGATATGTGATATATACATTATATACATAGAGAATATATATTATGTATATATATGCACACACAAAATGAATAAGTGTGTGTGTGTGTGTGTGTGTGTTTGTGCATAGAGATGGTAAGGCTGACAGTGAGGAGACCAATTAAATGAGTTATACAATTTTTATTCAAGTCAAAGAGTAAGGTAACAACACTCTGAATGGTCTGCATGGCAACAGTGGAAAAGAAAGGATAGAGGGGAAAGATGTGGAAAAAAGAGGATTAATATGATTTGGAGACTAATAAAGGAGGTGAGGTAGAAGAGGCTTAAGGAAAGTCTAAGGCTATGAGGATAGATGACAGAGAGAGAATAAAATTATTAAAACAATTAGGAAAGTCAAGAGAAGCAATGAATTTTGGGACAAAACTAATTTTACATGAAGTGACCTTTTCTGGGTAATTGTATATCTTCTGCTTACAGGAACCATGTCAGGTAAGGAGCTTATTAAATGTCTATATTAGTATAAGTTCCTATCTATATAATAACTATATGATTTAAAACATTTTTACATTTTTAAAAAATATCTTTGCCAAACCATGTAAGACAATGCAAAAATTGTAATGCAAAGAGATAATGAAATAATCAAAATATAAATGTTCTTAAACGTTCTTTTTTATGTATTGTCATATTTGTTGTTTCAGTGCTATTCATATGCAATAGCAAACATAAATTTTTTTTTACTTGCCACAGATGTTTATAATAAAAAGGAATACAATGACTGAATGATGTGCTTTAGGAAACATATCTATTCTTTCTGGTATAATGGTGACATTGAGAGGGTGACATTAGAGGAGTGAAAAAAATCTGTTTATGTTAATTTGAATTTTTAATAACTACAAGTAAAACATCAAAGAAAAAATATGTAAATTGGACACAAGCCCAACAAGAATTCCTAGAAATGCAAAAAAAGTTTCATAAATTAAATAAGCATGTTAGAGGAAAAATTAGGTAAAGAAATGAGAGCAATGTAAGTAAATTATGAAGAGAAAAAAAAAGTCAAAAAAATTCTAAAGAAAAATAACACCTTAAAAAAACATGATTGGTCAAATGGAACAAAAGGCACAAAACTTCACTGATGAAAATAATACATTTATAAGCCAAATTGGACAAACAGAAGAAGAAATACAAAAACTCTCTTAAGAAAATAATTCCTTGAAAATGAGAATCAGGCAAGTGGAAGCTAATGACTTCATATGACATCAAGACACAATAAAAGTCAAAAGAATAAAAAAAGTAGAGGAAAACATGAAATATCTCATTAGAAAAACAAAACAATTGACCTAGAAAACATTAAGTATGGATAATTTAAGAATTACTAGGCTCCCTGAAAGCCATGGTCATATATATATATATATATATATATATATATATATATATATATATATATGTATGTATGTATATACACATATATATATGTCTAGCCAAAACATCATATATAAAAAATCAAGGAAAACTGTCCTAATATTCTGCAAACAAAGGGCAAAATGGAAATTGAAAGAATCCACCAATCACCACCAGAAAGAGATCTTAAAATTAGAACTCTCAGCAATAATAGAACAAAATTCCATAGCTACAAGGTCAAAGAGAAAATATGTAAAGCAGTGAGAAAGGCACCATTCAAATATCATGGATATCTCAAATATCACAGTCAGGATCACACAACATTTAGCAGAGACCACCTTAAAGGAGCTAAACACTTGGAATATGATATTCTGGAAGGCAAAAGAGGTAGACTTACAACCAAGAATAACCTATCCACAAAAGCTGAGTATAATATTTCCAAAAAAAGGATATTTAATTAAGTAGAGGGCTCTCAAGCATTCCTAATGAAAAAAAAAAGATGAATAGAAAATTGGACTTTCAAATACAAGATTCAAGAGACGAATCAAAAAGTAAACATGAAAGAGAAATCATAAGTGACTCGATAAATTTTAAAAAGTTTATCTTTCTGTACGAGAATACGATACTTATCATTTCCAAAAACTTTATCATTATTATGGCAGTTAGAAGGAGTCTATGCAGAAAGAGGGTATGATATGGAGTTGATTATATTGAGATGATGCAAAAAAAAACATGAATGGGTAAGAAAGAGGGATGACCTAGGTGAAAGCAGAGAAAAAAAAAGAGGGGGAAATTACTTCATGTAAAAGAGGCATGCAAGAAAGAGCTTTTACAGTAGTTGGGGGAAAGGTGGAAGGGGGATAAACAGTGCTTGAAACTCACATCTATATTGTTTCAATGAGAGAACATATATATATTTGTGTGTGCGTATATACACACATATATGTATATCTGTATACACATATATGTATCTATCTATGTATGTATACACACATTCAATTTGTAATAGAAATCTGTCTTACCTGAGAAGGAAGTAGCAGAGGAAGGAAATAAGAAAATGGAGATTGATAGAAAAGAGGAACAGGATTACAAGAGAGGCAGAAGGATAAACAAAAGAAAATAGGATGGAGAGAAATATACAGTAATCATAACTTTGTGAAAATAAGTTGCTAGTTTAGAGTCTATTATGCTACAGCTGAATTTAAAAAGGCAAGAGTACCAATCATGATCTCAGACAAAGCAAATGCAAAAATAGACCCAATCAGAAGAGATAAAAAGGGAAACTACATCTTGTTAAAAGGAATCCTAGACAATGAAGTAATATCAATACTAATCATATATGCACCAAATGGCATACTATCCAAATTTTAAAAGGAAAGTCTACATGTATTACAGGAGGAAATAGACAGTAAAACTATTCTAATCGGGGACCTCAGTTTTTTCCTCTTAAGTAAGACAAATCTAACAAAAAATAAACAAGAAAAAAATTAAGAAGCTGAATAGATTCTTAGAACACAGATATGATAGATCTTTAGAGAAAAACTGAATGAGAATAGAAAGGAGTATACTTTGTTTTTCTCAGCTGTACATGGAATCTTCACAACTACTGATTACTTCACAACAGTATGCAGAAAAGCAGAAATATTAAAAGCACCTTTTTCAGCACTATAAAAGCACCATGATATAATAAATGTTACATCCAATCTTCTGGCGCCAAGATGGCAGAGTAAGGAAGCAACCCTCTGAAGCCTTCCCAAATTCTCCTCCAAACAACTAGAAAACCACCTCAGAATTGACCTAGGAACAGGGAAGCAGCTTGCAAACAATGCAGGAAAGGTCAGTCTCACTGGGGTGGGGGTGGGGGGAGCAAGGTCCAACAATAAGGGAGAGACAGCAAGGCTCCAAGCTTGAGGTAATCCATTAGCAAGGCCCCACCTTCCTGCAAACCAGCAGCCCCCAAGCAAGTTAGTAGCCTGGGCACAGCAGCAAAGCTCCCCCGCCAATGACTTCACCCCGGCACAAGCTACCAGACAGGCCTTGATCCCATTGCTAACCAGTAGATAACCCAGACCCCTGAAGTCTGCCAGCAGAGAGACCTCGTTTCCATAGCAATCCAGAAGCAGGGCCTCTCTGCTCAGGAAGATCAACAACAAAATTACTCCTCCAGGACCTTCTAGCAGAGAGGCCTTGTTAACATAGCAACCCAGCAACAAGGCACCACCCTTGGGGAAGACCAGTAACAAGATCCAGGGCCAGCCACCAGAAAGACTGTTATCAGAGTGACCCAGCAGCAATGTCCCATCATTGCAGCATGCCAACAACTAAACCTTATACCCAGGGGAGGTCAATAGGAACTCCCTGCCCCCAGTTAAAGCCAGAAAGGAAGCCTATCCTTTAGACAAAGCAGGCAGCTAAGCCTTGAAGCCCAATGTAGACCAGAAGTAAGATCCAGAGCTCCAGCGCAAAAAGCATGGGATAGTGCAGGACCAGAGCCCAACTGTCACATATAAACACCAAGTCATACAAAAAGGCAGGAAAAAAGAGCAAAAAAGAGCTTGAATATAGAAAGTTACTATGTCGAGAGGGAGAATCAAGGCATAAATTTACAAGAAGATGATAGTTTCAAAACGGTTCTGTATGAAGCCTCAAAGAAAAAGGTAAATCAATCTCACTTGGTGATTTCACTAAAGAAAATGACAACAATGAAACAACATACCAAGATTTATGGCATGCAATCAAAATGGTACTTAGGAGAAAATTCATATCTCTAATTGCTTATATCAATAAAATAGAGAAAAAAAGCAGATCACTTATTTCGGCATGCAAAATAACAACAAAAATCTAGAAAAAGAACAAATTAAAAATCTCCAATTAAACACCAAATTGGAAATCCTGAAAATCAAAGGTAAGATTAATTAAATTAGAAGTAAGAAAAGCATTAAATTAATAAATAAAACTAGGAGCTGTTTTTATGAAAAAAAAAAACAAAATAGACAAACCATTGGTTAATTTCATTAAAAAAAAGGAAGAAAGTTAAATCACTAGTAGCAAAAATGAAAAGAGTAAATTTACCACCAATGAAGACGAAATTAAGACAATTTTTAGTAGCCATTTTGCCCAATTATAAGTAAATAAGTTTGGGAATCTAAATGAAGTTGATGAATATCTACAAAAATGTAAATTAACAGATTAACAGAAGAAATAAAATACTTAACTCAATCTTAGAAAATAAAGGAAATGAACACGCCATCAATGGACATTTTTTCTTTATTTTTTCCTTAATTTTATTTTAGACTGAAGGGCCAGAACACAAATACAGAATAGAGAAAAGAAACAAAACATAACATAAACTTAAATATTGAAACTTAAATACAAAGAAAGGAAAAAAAAGCATGTCATGTACATAGTAGAACATGAGAGGATTCAAAATATATAACAATAGATTTTCAATTCAAGAACCTATAAACTAAATAATATATGTTATTTTGAGAATTGTCCATCTCTGCTTCCTTTTGAGTTTTCTTTTGTCCTCTGCTGAGCACTATTTTACTTTGTACATTTTCCCCCTTCCCCCACCCCACCCCAAAGGCTGCAATAAAGTTTAGATATGTTTCTCTATACCTATAGATATATACATATATATGCATATATATGTATATACATATACATATATACAAACATATATAGATGTATACTTTCCCAAACATACTCTATCCTAATGTTTGTTTTTATATTTGTGCATATCTCTTGTTTTCTATCCCTCTTGATTCCTTTACTTGACTGACTACTTTGCCCTCCTATTATTTGCCTACCCCCTCCAAGGATCCCTCCTTTATCTTCTTTCAGCAAGGGTCCCAGGTCTTTTGTTCTTCAATATATTGTGTTCCAAGACCTGAGGTCCTTTACTGTATCTGCTGCTAGGTCTTGTGTAAGTCTAATTGTGGTGCTATCATGTTTAGAGTGCTTTAATCTTGATGCTTATAATGTTTTATTCTTTACCCTTGAGGGTTTTGGAATTTGACTATGATATTCTAATGAGTTTTCCTGATAGGATCTCCTTTAAGTGGTGTTTGATGGTTTTTTTCTACTTCTACTTCTCTGCCTTGTTGTAATGCCTCAGGACAATTTTTAAAAATTATTTCTTACATTATTGTATCAAGATTTTTGATCATAACTTTCAATTAGTTCAATTAGCTTTATATTTTCTCTTCTTGACCTATTCTCCAAATCTGCTGTTTTTCTCATAAGATGTTTCACTTTCTCTTCTATTTTTTTCATTATTCATGTTTTATTTAATTATTTCTTGATCTCTTATAATTTCATGGCTTCACTTTGCTCAATTCTAATTTTCAAGGTGTCATTTTCCTCCTTGAGATTCTGGATCTCCTTTTCTAATTGGTTGACTTTCCTTTCATAAACTTGGTTTTCTTGGCTTATTTTTTTTTAGTTTTACCTCTATCTCTCTCATTTGATTTTTAAAGTCTTTTTAAAGATCGTCTATAAATTCTTTTTGGGCAAGTGACCATTTGATGTTGCTCTTTGGGAGTTTCTTTACTTCAGTATCCTCCTCTGAAGATAAACCCCTGTTATCTCTATTGCCATAATAGGTTTCTATGGTTGGATTCTTTCTCTTTTGCCAGTGTATTTTTTGTGGTAATAACTTAATTTTTGTAATAACCTCTAGCCCTGGGTTATGAGAAATGGTGCCTCTTGCCCCAGATCTTCAGTTCTGCCCTCTAGCCTGGATCCAAATCCAAACCTCCTGTAACTGCCAACAGCCAGGGGCTTTCTGCCCCACTGCTTTTGCACTCACTGGACCTGTGGTGGTTGGTTCCTTCTTGTCTTCACCAATCTTTGCAGCACAGCTGGGTCTGGATTTCCTTATCATCAGAGGTTCCCTCAATCTTCCTGGGCTCAAACACCCATCTTCCCTCACTATCCAGCAGCAAAAAGTTCTTGTGGCTAGGGTCAAGGCAGTCTCTCAAACCAACTAACCCCAGAACTTGCTACTAGTTGTTTAAGCTGCTTGCAGCTTGTTGTTACAAGGAAACCTGGTCTGGAGGTGTTTACTCTTTACAGAGACCAAACTTTGTCCTGGGATTTTTCTTCAGATCTTCTAAAACTGTCCCAGGATGACCCTAGTTTTGCCCTTATTCTTCTTTGTCTCCACCCACACTTTGTTTGCCCTAAGGTGCTATTTTAACTCTTTTGTGAGGGAAAATTTTGAGAGCTTGGAAAATAATTCCTCATAAATCAAGTCAGATCTAAACAATTGTAAAAAAATATTAATTGCTTATGGGTAGGCTCAGCTAATATAATAAAATGACAATTCTTCCTAAATCAATCTTTTTATTCAGTGCCATAACAATCAAAATATCAAAAATATTTTATAGAGCTATAAAAAATAATAAAATTGATCTGGAAGAACAAAAGCCTGATGATATCAAGAGTACTATTAGGAAAACTGTAAAAGAAAGTTGTCTAGGTCTACCAGAGTTAAACTGTATTATAAATTGGTAACTATCAAAACAATCTGATACTGGCTAAGAAATAAAATGGTGGATCAGTGGAATAGATTAAATACAAATTATATTATACTTAACAGCCATAGTAATCTATTCTAGATAAACCAAAGACCAAAGCTTTTGGAAAGATAACTCATTATTTGACAAAAACTTCTGGGAAACCTTGAAAACAGTATGTCAGAAACTAGGTATAGGCCAACATCTCACACTGTATACCAAAATAAGATCCAAATGGGTACATAAAGGGTGATACCATAAGCAAATTCAGAGAACATAAAATAGTTTATCTGTCTGATTTACAGATGAGGGAAATATTTAGGAAAATATAGAGAGAGGATTACAAAGTGAAAATTCAATAATTTTGATTATATAAAATTTTAAAGTTTTTACACAAAAAACAATGCAACTAAAATTATAAGGAAAACAGAAAAATCTTGAAAAATGCAACGAATATCTCTGAAAAGGCCTCATTCCTCAAATATGTAGAGAATTGAGTCAAATTAATAAAAATGCAAGTCATTCTCCAATTGATAGTCAAAGGATGTAAACAGGAAGTTTTCAGCCAAAAAAATCAAAGCTATCTACAGTCACATTAAAAAAAAATTCTCTAAATCACTTTCGATCAGAAAAATGCAAAGTAAAACAATGCTGTGGTACCATCTTAAACCTATCAGATTGTCTAATATGACAAAAAAGAAAAATGTTGGCTACTGGAGAGGATGTGGGAACACTGAGCTGCTACTCCATTATTGGTGGAGTTGTGAACTGATGTGAGCATTCTGTAGAGCAATTGAAACTATGCCTAAAGGGTTATAAAATTGTGCATACCCTTTGAATCAGCAATACCAATGCTAGGTTCATATCTGAAAGACATCCACACAAAGGGGGGGGGGGACCTATTTGTATAAAATATCTTTAGTAGTTCTTTTTGTTGTGGCTAAGAATTACAGTCAAAGGGATGCCCATCATTTGGGGAATGGCTAAACACACTGGTATGTGATTGTAATGGAATATTATTGTGCTGTAAGAAGGGGCAAGTGGGTTGATTTTAGAAAAAAAAAACTGGAAAGACTTACATGAAGTAATGCATAGTGAAATCCACAGAACCAGTAGAAAGTTTTACAGTAACAGCATTATTGTTTTATTAAGAATTGTGAATGACTTAGATCTTCTCAGCAATAAAATGATCCAAGTTAATCACAAAAGAATAATGATGAAGCATATTATTTGCCTCCAGAGAAAGAACTGATATTGATTGAATATAGAAGCATGAAACATTCTATTTTTTCACTTTCTTTCATTTTTTCCTTTTATTTGTATCTTCTTGGACAAAATCACTAATATGGAAATCTTTTATATAATTGCATATGTATGATAAAATCTTTTCCCTTACTGTCTCAGGGAGAGGGAACAGATAGAATTTGGAACTCAAAAATTTAAATAAAAATGTTAAAATTTTGGGAAAAATACATTCAATAAAGAGAAAAGCACAGATTAAAAATTAATTGCAAACAAAAATAATATCCTAAAGAATGAATGGGTCAAAGAAAAAAAATCATAGAAACAATATCAATAGTTGCAGAAAAATCTTTTGACAAATTACAACATTCATTAATATTTTCTCTTTTTTATTATTCAAATTTAATTTATTTAATATATAAAGTTTTCAGCATTGATTTTCACAAGAGTTTGAATTACAAATTTCCTCCCCATTTCTACCCTCCCCCCCACTCCAAGATGGTGTATAATCTGGTTGCCCTGTTCCCCAGTCAGCCCTCACTTCTGTCACCCCACTCCCCTCCCATCCTCTTTTCCCTTCCTTTCTTGTAGAGCAAGATAAATTTCTATGCCCCATTGCCTGTGTATTTTATTTTCTAGTTGCATGCAAAAACTTTTTTTGTTGTTGTTTTTGAACATCTGTTTTTAAAAGTTTGAGTTTCAAATTCTCTCCCCTCTTCCCTTCCCACCCACCCTCCCTAATAAGTCAAGCAATTCAACATAGGCCACATGCTTATCATTATGTACAACCCTGTGTTGGTAAGCAAAATGGGCTCCTTAGCACTTAATTCAACAAGTGCCCTTGAAGAGTTTGGCTTTTGTTTTTGTTGAGTAATTTTGTTGAGTATTTCATTGAATCTTACTAAGTGCTAAGCCCCAGGCCCAAACCCCTATTAGGTATAAAACCTATGTGGGTATGGGTTGGCAACTAAGGTGGTGCCCAAGGTGGGGCTGTCTCCAGGAAGGGCCTAGTTTACATGTCTGGGACAGCAGAGGCTCTTAGTGGTCTCCGCCTCTTTGTGACAATTTTAGGTCACATGGGCGAGTCTCATGTGTGACTCACCCCTGACACTGACAAAGATATAAAAAACAGGGGTTGGCCTCCTCTTTTTTGGAGCTCTTTGCTGCAGCAGTGGTGGCACGTGTGACTCTGGGCCAGCCCTTGTTCTGAGCTCCCGGGCTGACCCTAGATGTTGGTAACTATGAATTGTATTGGGTCTGTCTGTTGATGTTTGTAATTTGTTTGTATTTTGCTCTGAAGTTCATTGTGCTGGCTTTTTCTCCTGAACTAAGTGAATGATATTTGTGTGCTGAATTAAAGTGAGTTTGCCAACCCCTTAACCTTGCTTTCCTTATTATGGCAGATCAAAAGAACCTGTGCTGTCCAGCACATTTCTGGGTGCTGGCTGTGGGTGGATCTTTCACCCCCACAGAAGCTGCAAGCCAGATTGTGGAAACAAACCCTTCCACAATACTCATGTTGTGAAAGACTAACTATATTTTGTTCCTTCCTATCTTATCCCCTTTATTCAATTTTCTCCCTTGACCCTGTCCCTTTTCAAAAGTGTTAGCTTTTAATTATCTCCTCCTCCATCTGCCCTCCATTCTATCACATCCCCTTTTTTATCTCCTTCTTTCCTGTGGGGTAAGATAAACAAGTGAGTGTGTATGGTATTCCCTCCCTCCTCAGGTCAAATCCAATGAAAGCAAGATTCACTCATTCCTCCTCACCTGCCCCCTCTTCCCTTTCTACAGAACTGCTTTTTCTTGCCACTTTTATGTGAGATAATTTACCCCATTCTATCTCTCCCTTTCTCCCTCTCTCAATATATTCCTCTCTTATCCCTTAATTTGATTTTATTTCTTTTAGATATCATCCCTTCATCTTCAACGCACCCTGTGCTTGCTCTCTCTCTCTCTCTCTCTCTCTCTCTCTCTCTCTCTCTCTCCCCCTCTCTCTTTATATATATACACACACACACACATATATACACACATACACACACATATATACATATATATACATACACGCGCACACACACACACACACACACATATATATCTGCATATTCCCTTCAGCTACCCTAATACTGAGGTCTCATGAATCATACACATCATCGTTCCATTTAGGAATGTAAAGAAAACACTTCAACTTTAATAAGTCCCTTGAAATTTCTTTTTCTTGATTACCTTTTCATGCTTTTCTTGATTCTTGTGTTTGAAAGTCAAATTTTCTATTCAGCTCTGGTCTTTTCACTGAGAAAGCTTGAAAGTCCTCTATTTTATTAAAAATCCACATTTTGCCTAGGTGCATGATACTCAGTTTTAATGGGTAGGTGAATCTTGGTTTTAATCCTAGCTCCATTGACCTCCAGAATACCGTATTCCAAGCCCTTCTCTCTCTTAATGTAGAAGATGCTAGATCTTGTGTTATTCTGATTGTGTTTCCACAATATTCAAATTGTTTTTTTCTGGCTGCTTGCAGTATTTTCTCCTTGATCTGGGAGCTCTGGAATTTGGTGACAATATTCCTAGAAGATTTCTTTTTGAGATCTATTTGAAGAGGTGATCTATGGATTCTTTCAATTTCTATTTTGCCCTGTGACTCTAAAATATCAGGGCAGTTCTCCTTAATTTCTTGAAAGATGATATCTAGGCTCTTTTTTTGATCATGGCTTTCAGGTAGTCCAATAATTTTTAAATTCTTTCTCCTGGATATATTTTCCAGGTTAGTGGTTTTTCCAATGAGATATTTCACATTTTCTTCCATTTTTTCATTCCTTTGGCTCTGTTTTATACTATCAGGATTTCTCAGCAAGTCACTAGCTTCCACTTGCTCCAATCTAATTTTTAAGGTAGTATTTTCTTCAGTGTTATTTTGGACCTCCTTTTCCATTTGGGTAATTCTGCCTTTCAAGGCATTCTTCTCCTCATTGGCTTTTTGGAGCTCTTTTGCCATTT